>JAXCMG010000019.1:23217038-23241194 GCA_034642415.1 Podarcis siculus | reverse complement strand
TCTCTCTCTCTCTCTCTCTCTCTCTCTCTCTCTCTCTCTCTCTCTCTCTCTGAGCCTTTCCAGTCTGCAGCCTTTACTTCTAATTCACATCACAGCCATAACCTCACTACTATAAACCCTTGCTTTTTCTCTTGAGGGAGGAGGGCCACACCCATTTGCCATCTGGCCCAACCCTCCTGATCCTTTGTCCTCTTCATGGCCAAGCAATCACCTCAACACAGGAAACTAGCCTGGCTTAATTTGCTTTTAACACTTGCTGGATCCTGGGATTGGAAGTGTCTGGTGCACAGTTTAGCACCCCAAGCCTTAAATTAAATTCTAACACTTGCTGGATCCAGGGATTATAGGAGTCTGGTGCACACAAACTCATAGCAATCCTCTGCTAAAATGGGGGGAGGCGGGTTTAGGGCTGGGCGATATCTGATTTTCAACACCATGATATGATATATACCACCAGCTAAACATCACGATATACAGATATATCACGATGTCTGAAATAAGGATGGAGCTACGTAGAGGCATTGGCTGGCTTCAGTGTTTTTCCTGCATCGTGTTTTTTGCCGGCACCTGATCTTGTGATTCGCTGCCCCCCTGCGTGAGGCAGGAGAGAGCTGCGCCAGCAGAGCTAACGGGCTGCAGGAATCGAGAGAAGCATCGGCTGGCTTCAAGGTTTTTCTCACATTGTGATTTCTGCATGGCACACACACATCCATCATGATTTGTGATAGATGCCTCCTAGGGCTAGGCAATATACTGATATATCGTCCAGAACCGGTTTGAAGTCCATATTGTGATATCGTTTTCCTAATTTCTGACCTGACAATATATGTTAAAAGGGTTTCCCTTGCAAACTGCCTCCTTAATCAGGAAAGGATTTGTACGGAATCTGGCTGAACTAAGCAGGATTTCACCCCCACTCATCAACTGACGATTGGGAGTCAAATCCAGCCGCTTCGGCCGCTGGTCCCTGTTCCCCTGCTGGGAAATAGCTATGGGCAGCCAAGGCATCGGAATTTAACCCTGCCCATCTGCCCATCTGATGACATCGCAAGTGATGTCAGTCAGTGGGTGGGTGTGGTTTGGGGGAAATGGCCTCACAGGCTAGCTTGGACTCCCCTGGCACCCCAAAATCAGCCTGTGGGCCAGAGGTCCTCCATCCCTGGTTTACACTGACTGGCAGCCGTTCTTCAGAGATTCAGGCAGGGGACTTTCTGATCCCTTCCGGGAGATGCTGGGAATTGCGACCTTCTACACGCAAAGGAGATGCTCTACAACTGAGCAGCAGCCCTTCCCTACATATAATATCCATTCATTCGTGACATCCCTCCTGCAGCTTCCTCCCTCCGCCTCCCTTAAGCAGATGGATAGATGGAATTTAGGGAAGGGGAAAAGAGAGAGCGTGAAAGTGGAAGCAGATGGAGTGAAGTTGAGGGTGCAGGCAGACGGGCCTTGGGAAATTATTTGCAAAGCTGGAGTAGTCTTTAAAACACGGGGAAAGGGGGGGGTGAGAAAGAGGCTGTGAAAGTGCTTGAGAAGCCCAATTAATCCATGCACACACACATTGATCTGCTCTGCCTTTCCAGGAGATTTGTATCTGGTAGCAGGCAGCTGATTGGCGGGCTTCGAAGCTGTGATTCTCCTGAATGTGGTTGCAAACAGAGAAGCCACCACTGGACCAGATTATGCACCACTGAGTTGTGCAACCGGAGGCTGATTCATTGTGGCACTGCCCCACCAACCGCAGCCTCACTTACATTCTTACCTACCTACCTGCCAATCAATCGATCGATCAGGGGCTAATGCAGGGGTGTCTAACTCAAATTCATCGGGGGCCGCATCAGCAGTTTGGTCACCCTCAAAGGGCCGGTTGTATCTGTAGGACTTACAGTACAGGAGAGAAGGGTTCAGGCAGCTGTTGGATCTGTCACATCACAGGATGGCATGCACTCAATATAAAAACAAGTGGAGGTTTCCTGAATGCATGTAAAGTGGAGGTTTCCTGTGTAGAACGGCCGGCGCCGCTAGAGGGCAGACGTTCTCTGGCTTGTAGGCTGCCGCGCATGCGCTGAAGAGGCGGCTTTCTTGTGTAAAAAAAAAAAGCGAGAATAAAAGGTGAAGGCTGGCGGCCAGCGGCGGCTACACGGGCCACATGACAAGGTCTGGGGGGCCGGATTCGGCCCGCGGACCTTGTGTTTGACACCCGTGGGCTAATGCTACCTGTTATTGGATCTGGTGGTTTTACCTCCTGTTGGTCTCCTCCTTGCCTTCTGCCCTGCCAGTGGGCACTAGCCACAATGGAGCCTGAATTTCATACTAGATACAGAGTGAGATGGTTGGATAAGATTTCCAGGCGAGCAGGGGGAGAGTCTCCTATGACTGAGCACACACTGTGCGTTTAAAGAACATTGAAGCACATGTTTTCCTGCAAAGAATGCTGGGGAATGCAGTTTACCCCTCACAAATCTACAATTCTCAGGAGCCTTAAGAAACTACAGTTCCCAAGTTTCTTTTTTTTGGGGGGGGAGCCATGCATTTTAACTGTGCTTTCAACATAAGGTGTATATGCCACCTTCGACCTTCATGATACAACTTTAGGCACCAGGCAAAAACATTCCTCTTTAACCAAGCTTTTGGTTGACTGACATTCAATGCCCTTTAAAAATGTGTGGGTTTTTTGCGGGGAGCGTTATTGGGTTGTTCTGGTTTTTATTATGTATTTTGTGTATTTATATGGTTATTTTATCCTGAGAACTGACCTGGGCGGTATACAAATTTAATAAAGAAGAAGAAGAGGACTTATAAACCAGGAAAAACAACACACTATCATGCAGTGAAAGCTATGCAAGTGTTATTTCTTTATGTAGAGCATTTGTAGCACCTCTCACCAGCCAAAATGGCTCCCAGAACGGCTTGCATATGATCAGTAAAAACAAGACAGTACATGCCTACAGGCTTACAATCTAAAAAAGGCACAACATACAAGGGGAAAGGGAGAGGGTGGGAAGAGGAAAACCAAAAACTCAGGCACTAGTTTCTAAACAATTGTTCCTGTAATGACCAGCCAGCACAGTTCAGGAGCAAGAGGTGCTTGGTGCAGTGGCGGAGGAAGGGAGGTGCGGGGGGTGCAGGCTGCCCAGGGTGTCATTGCTGAGGGGGTGGTGGCAAAATGACAAAAATATGTTTTAAAAATTTTGTAAAAAAAAATTGGGCTCACGGAACTTTTTAGTTCAGTCAACAAACGTAATACAACACGGCTGGCACTGGGTGCCACACCGTGGGGGCTGGCACTTACCACAGGGCCTGCAGTATGCCCAAGCCACGCGTCTCTCCTGGGAGTGACGTGGTGGCTTGGGCGCCCGCAGGCTCCGTACTGCCTTAACCTCAATACAGCTGCCCGCTTCCGTCACTGGGCTTTGTTGAAAATGGCTTCTCCATGTGAACCGGGAAGTGACGTTTCCAGACAACAGAACGACTCTTCTTTTCTTATCTGCGGTCTCCTGGATGACACGGACACCGTTAGGCCCCGGATGCTGGCAACCCGTGCTATGCCACTGGCTGCAGTCATTTTCAGCAGATGAAGCGTACTGGGTTAGGAGGGCTATTTAATCCCTCCATCCTCCTTTGATACTGAGTTAAAGGGCTGTTCATCCCATGACAGAGGCAGTATACTGGGTTGGAGGAGAGCGATTCAGCCTCCCCTTGACAGAGATAATATATACTGTCTAGTTCAGAGGGCTCTATTTAATCCCTAACTGACAGAGGCAGCCTACTGGGTTAGAGGAGAGTGATTCAGTCCTCCCATGAAAGAGGCGATATACTGAGTTAAGAGGGCTGTTTAATGCCTCCCTTGACAGAGACAGGATACTGGGTTGGGCGGCGCTCCTTCCCGGCTGCCTCCTCCCCTCGTCACACGCGCTCCGCCACGGGCTCCACGCCGAGGCGACAGCCACGTCCCGGCTCTCTGTGTGACGAGGTTCGGAATGAGCCTGGAGCCCGCCAGGAGCAGCCGCCGCTCCCCGATAGCGCCTCTTTGATCTCTCCGAATTAGCACTCGCCTCCAAATGGGCCGCGATTGTTTTTTAATTAAGTTCCATTCAAACAGCTGCCACCGAGGCCGTTAGTATTCGGGGGAGGAGAGCCAGCCGCAATAACACTCTGGGATTATAAATCAGCCACGGGGGCTCCGGCTGCACGTTGTGACTGCAAACAGAGAGAAAACGCCACCCGTGGTGCGTGCAGGGCGGGTTGGCTGCATCCCTCCCTGGTCTGGAGAAGGGAGCCGGCTGGGATGGCAGGGGAGCCGCACAAAAGGCTTCTCACGGAGCCCGGTGTGGGACCCAGCCGGCTCGACCAAACACACACATTGCAAGAGTTTCTAGCAGCTTCAAAAACTTCCCTACCTTTCACCCCCCCCCCCCAATTTTCCCCATCCCTCCCCAAAATGTCTATTTTGTTGGGGTGCTAGGAGAGGATATAGTTATTAGATATTATCTTTCCTTCCTCGTGTTTGTGAGCTCAGCAGAGTGCATCCCTTTGTATTAAAAGGGAAATTTGGTTTTAGCCTTTTAGTTTAAGCAATCCAGGTTGCCTTAAGGCAGCCTAGATTTTCCCAATATTTCCCCCTTTTCTCCCCCTTAAAACAACAGTTTTCTTATTTATACCCCGCCCATTTGGCGGGAATAAATAATCACGCAATCAGTCTTGGAAAAAGTAAAAATAACATTTCCTCACTCAAAATACTTGTTGAAGAGTAACAGATGCAGCAGCTTTGTTCAGGCAGACTTAAAATGGTAATTCAGCTACAGGGACATACTTAAAGGTAAAGGGACCCCTGACCACTAGGTCCAGTCACGGACAACTCTGGAGTTGTAGCGCTCATCTCACTTTATTGGCCAAGGGAGCCGGCGTACAGCTTCCTGGTCACGTGGCCAGCATGACTAAACCGCTTCTCGCTAACCAGAGCAGCCATGGAAACGCCGTTTACCTTCCCGTCTGTAAAGGTAAAGGTAAAGGTACCCCTGCCCGTACGGGCCAGTCTTGACAGACTCTGGGGTTGGTGCGCCCATCTCACTCTATAGGCCGGGGGCCAGCGCTGTCCGGAGACACTTCCGGGTCACGTGGCCAGCGTGACATCGCTGCTCTGGCGAGCCAGAGCCGCACACGGAAACGCCGTTTACCTTCCCGCTAGAAAGCGGTCCCTATTTATCTACTTGCACCCGGGGGTGCTTTCGAACTGCTAGGTTGGCAGGCGCTGGGACCGAGCAACGGGAGCACACCCCGCCGCGGGGATTCGAACCGCCGACCTTTCGATCGGCAAGCCCTAGGAGCTGAGGCTTTTACCCACAGCGCCACCCGCGTCCCTTCCCGTCTGAGCGGTATCTATTTACCTACTTGCACTTTGACATGCTTTCGAACTGCTAGGTTGGCAGGAGCAGGGACCGAGCAACGGGAGCTCACCCCGTCGAGGGGATTTGAACCGCCGACCTTCTGATCGGCAAGCCCTAGGCTCTGTGGTTTAACCCACAGCGCCACCTGCATCACAGGGACATACTTAGGTCTAGCTTAAAATGCTAGGAGCTCAGACAGGAAGACGTTCTCACGTTGCTGAGGGGGTGGAAGGAGATGGGGAAAGAAGTAAGAGTGTATCCAGGCAGGTAGGAGAATATACAGTGGTACCTCAGGATACAGACGATTCAGGTCACAGACTCCGCTAACCCAGATATATTACCTCGGGTTAAGAACTTTGCTTCAGGATGAGAACAGAAATCGTGCAGCGGCAGCGCAGCGGCAGCAGGAGGCCCCATTAGCTAAAGTGGTACCTCAGGTTAAGAACAGTTTCAGGTTAAGAACGGACCTCCAGAATGAATTAAGTTCTTAACCCAAGGTACCACTGTATAGCTATTCCCTCCTCATGCTGGGGCACAGTGGAAGTGTATCTCACAGAGTCCTCTCTAGCAAACTTACATGAAAAACTCTGAGCTTCAGCTCCTGTCATGTGCCTCTCTAGCAAAATCTGCATGCTGGTTTGACTGCTTTTTAAATTTCCCATGTATTTCAGGATAACCAACGCCATGCAGATGCTGTTGGACTCCATCACCCATCATCTCTGACCACCATCAATGGACAGCATCATGTTAGCTGCCCTGGTTGGACTGCCCTCGCATGCTCTCATGTTCCAAAAGGTAAAGGTAAAGGGACCCCTGACAGTTAAGTCCAGTCACAAACGACTCTGGGGTTGCGGAGCTCATCTCGCTTTACTGGCCAAGGGAGCCGGCGTTTGTCTGCAGACAGCTTCCGGGTCATGTGGCCAGCATGACTAAGCTGCTTCTGGCAAACCAGAGCGGCACATGGAAGCACCTAGGCTCTGTGGTTTAACGCACAGCGCCAGCCGCATCACAGGGACATACTTAGGTCTAGCTTAAAATGCTAGGAGCTCAGACAGGAAGACGTTCTCACGTTGCTGAGGGGGTGGAAGGAGATGGGGAAAGAAGTAAGAGAGTGTATCCAGGCAGGTAGGAGAATATACAGTGGTACCTCAGGTTACAGACGATTCAGGTTAGACACTTCAGGTCACAGACTCCGCTAACCCAGATATATTACCGTTTACCTTCCCGCCAGAGTGGTACCTATTTATCTACTTGCACTTTGACGTGCTTTCGAACTGCTAGGTGGGCAGGAGCAGGCACCGACAACAGGAGCTCACCCTGTCGCGGAGACTCAAACCGCCGACCTTCTGATCGGCAAGCCCTAGGTTCAGTGGTTTAGACCACAGCACCACCCGCATCCCCTCACATTTCAAACTTCTGTTCAAAAGGGTCCAGGGTCCCTGTCCAATATGAGGCTAGAGCTTCCCTTGTCTTGTTTACGTAGCCATCCAATTCTGTCTTCCTCCATTGCTTTCATTCCTCCCTCGGCCATCTCTGCATCTGCGGAGTCCTCAGAGAAGGCTTCGTCAATTTCTTCTTGAAGGTTGGGTCTTGCTTTATGGACCCCGGAGTCAATGTAGCATTACTCTGTCAGAGCAGGATGAAGCCTTAAAATTGTATGCATTTAGAGTCCACTCAGCACCAAAGTAACCCTGAGGCGATTAGAGACCGTAAACGATGCCGCCATTTAGGTCCTCGGCTAGCTACATCCCCATGCTCTCACTTTCCATTGACTTCACTGGCCCCTCATGACACACACACCCCTATATTTCCTGGGGATTCATGCTTCCCACCCCCCACTCCCACCCCCCAATGATTCCTATTGAACCAACCCCAAAATAATAAAGTCTGCCCTTGTGGGAGAACCACTTGCAACTATCATTCTGAAATTTGGCGACCGGCTTTGTCACCTCAGAATGGTGACTATGTCTGCAAATTCCATTCAGTTTGGGCAGAAAATGAAAAAAAAACCTTTAAAAAAAAGCAAGCCAACAAAATTTAAACCTGATCCTTAAAAACTGCATGAAACCCTGGCTACTTGCATCTACAATTTGGCAAGTTTAATCCACCCTGGAGGGGTTGACCTGCCTGCAAAGTCCATCCGCTTCTGTGAAAAGGGAAAAAAATTATAAACATGCTTAGATTCCCCATTACAGTGAATGGGAAAGAACATAGCATCATTCTTATCACATTGAACTGAGAATGGAATAAATGGATCAGGCTGCTTTCCAATGCTACAGATTCAGAAATGAGTCAAATCTCATGACCAGTGCACATCCAAAATATGTAGTTTTTTGTGGGTTCGAGTCCCATGTTGGCCAAGGTTTCCTGCATTGCATTGGGTTGTACCAGATGACCCTTGTGGTCTCTTCCAACTCTACTGTTCTACAATTCTCTTCCTTTCCCCCAACATACCTCCCCCACCACAAAAACCCAACAGGTTTTTTATCATCTTGGCAATTCCATAAACACAAAAACGAACTTTTCAGAGCAAGGTGGAGAACTTCAGGCCCAGGGCATAAATGCAGCCCTTCAGACTCTCTACATAACCTTACAGACCCTGCTGCACAGAGTGTTTTTGCCTGACTGGAATATGTCCTTGAACTCTCTGATCATGCTTGCCTGGAGGATAGAGAAGGGTGTGTGAGGGTGTCTAGAAACTAGCGTCTCCACCTCCATCGTTCTGCCCAGAAACTGAGGTCCAGCTCCAAGGGCCTTCTGGTGATTCCCTCACTGCAAGAAGTGAGGTTACAGGGAACCAGGCAGAAGGCCTTCTCAGTAGTGGTGCCCGCCCTGTGGAACGCCCTCCCACCAGATGTCAAGGAAATAAGCAACTACCTGACTTTTAGAAGACATCTGAAGGCAACCCTGTATTTTTTATGTTTAAGGTTTTTAATGTTTGAAGTTTTACTGTGTTATAATTACTTGGAAGCTGCCCAGAGTGGCTGGGGCAACCCAATAAGATAGGAATAATAATAATAATAATAATAATAATAATAATAATAATAATAATAAGCCAATGACTCAGCGTGTGTCTGGCTGTTAACCAGAAGGTTGGTGGTTCGAGTCCACCCAGGGATGGCTATGGGCAGGATTCCTGCATTGCAGGGGTTGGGCTAGATGACCTTTGGATCCCTCCAACTGTGAGTTATTATTATTGTTATTATTATTATTATTACCTACTGTACAAAGGCCCTCATGAGGTTGCCCAGAAGGGCGTGTGGCCCTCACCCTGCAAAAGGCTTCCCCTCCCCTTGATTCTGAGTAGCAGGACCAGCAGTATTTCAGAACCATTCCTCCTGCTTGCCATCTCCTGGGGGCAGGGCTGAACTTTTAAGCAGCGCACAGGCACAAACTGGTGCATTAATCACGGCTCACATTTCAAACTCCCCCATCCCTCCCTTCTACGAGCAGCTCTGCTCTTTTGACTTTCAGCCGAAGGAAGGTCAGAGAGAGGACATTTCTCATTTGGATTTGCGGGTGCCAATGCAGAAGATTTGCTTGCCTCCCGTCAAGTTGTGGAGGTTGAAAAGCTTGGGGGGGGGGGAGGAGACAGGCAGCACAGTCCTCTCCCCAGCAGGCAGCTCAGGTGATCTATTCGCCAACAACTCCTTTGTCTCAGGTTTAGGTGGATTAAATTTATACATCGCTTCCCATTAAAGTCCCAGTTTACAAGCAAAGTGTGTGTGCAAATACACAAACACAGAAATAGACATACAACATACTTAGGGTTGCCATATTTCAAAAAGCCAGGACACCCCAAAAGTTGTTCAGCTTTCTTTTTAGGAAGACCTCCAAATGGTTGAGTTTTTTTAGACAAACCCCAAAGTTGCTAAGCTTTTCTTTTTTCCTTTTCTCTTTTCTATTTTTTACAAAAATGCCAAGAAACACAATTTTTCAATTGACTCCAGGACAAAGCACTGCCTTTCGGAAATTCCGGTAAACATACTCTCCAACGTTTCTCCGATGAAAATAGGAAAATCCTTAATAATAATAATAATAATAATAATAATAATAATAATAATAATATCATTTATACCCTGCTCATCTGACTGGGTTGCCCCAGCCACTCTGGACAGCTTCCAGATATATAGAAACAAAATAAATCATTAAACATTCAAAAAATCCTTATACAGGGCTGCCTTCAGATGTCCATACCCTCCAACATTTCTCCGGTGAAAAGAGGAATGTCCTAAGGAAAAGCAGGACATTCCAGGATCAAATCAGAAACCGGGACAGCTTCTGTAAATCCGAGACTGTCCCTGGAAAATAGGGACACTTGGAGGGTCTGATATAATACATTTTAAAATGCACACCTTTTAAGATCAGATGTGACAGCACAATGGCCTCTCAGCTCGTGGTTGGCTTAATTCCCGAATTTCCATTCACACACAAGTTAGTGGTTTTTCATACACAACTACTTCATCCTCCTTGCAGGCCAGCAAGAGGCATGATCACAGCCCAAGGGCACATTCCAGTCAGGTAAAGGTGCCTGCGAAGGTGTGGCTTGGGGAAGTGGGTGTGGCCTATGAAGGGGTGTGGCCTAGACAGAGGCCTGGAGGACCTCCTTTGTCCCCCAGTCCTGAGTTTTCCCACCCGCTCCTCTTCCTTTTTTATCCTAAGAAGATGAGTCGTCACTCTAGCCAGCCAACTCTGTAGCTGGCTGCCATTTTGAAAGCAGATCAGCCTGCCTGGCTCCTCGCTACAGCTTTAATTCCTCCCTAGGTGACTTCCTGGGGAAGTGGAACAAAATCCATGTTTTCCTGTTAAAAAATAATCATCATAATAAAGTAAAGCCATAAAGAGCCTCATCCCCACTGGAGATTTTCCGTTACCTTGTTGATTGATGACCCCCCCTTCCACTTTGCTCCCCCTGGACGCTGTGTGCAGCTACCCATCAGTCACCGGGCTTGAAATGCTTACCGTTTCCCTGACCTGCAGGGGGCCCATCTGTCATTCTCCATAATAAAACAGGAATGGAGGTTTAATAAAGGAATAAATAGCAGCGGATCACTCCGTAAAGATGCTATAACTTTTATTCCTGGCTATAAAAACGGTGGAGGATGCCAGTGGAATCGGAGGCAAGTAAACAAAAAAGGAGGAGGTGCAACCAAGGCCTAGCCAAGGTGGACAGGAGGCTGGAGCATTTGCCCTGGAATTGCCAAAGGAGAAGGTGCTCAAAGGGGGGGAATATTTGCAGCGGCCCTGGAAAAGCAACCCCACTCAGCTCCAAAGTGGACCCCAAAGCATTTCCCCATTCAGAGTGAGGGCAGCATGGACCCAGGCGGCCGCGCCATCACTCCGAGTTGCCTTTGCTTGCTCTCTGCAATGTCACTGCATCACTGGATCTGATTGGCTACGCATTCCCAGTGTTACCATCAAATTAGCTGATGTGATCCCCGATTTGCTGGGCTCGTCTAGTGAAGGGCTGAGGCAGCAACACAACGGGGAAGAATGGTTATGAACAGGCACATCAAAATAAGGCACATACACAGAGAGGAATGAAGAGAGCAGGGCAATGAGAGACTAGACAAAAGAGGCTGAAATTGCTTGGGAAGGAGACTTAGAGAGCTGTGGGAAGTCCTTGCAACTGCCTCCTTGGGGCAAGACCTACTGGGAAGAGTTGCTGTGAACACAAGGTCTGTGCTGTGTTGGTCTCTTTGAAAAAAGAGTTAACTTCATGGACGCCATGGATGCCTTATTTCTCCTGTTTTATTGCCTGACTCTGCCTCCTGACACCCATTGAGCTCCATGGCTGAGTGGGGATTCAAACCCTGGTCTCCCAGGGCTTAGTCCGACACTCTAACCACTATACCACACTGGCTTTCAGATGTGGGTGGCGGTCTCTCCCAGCTCTATCTTGCGATTTCAGGATTTGAACCCGGGACCCAGATGCTCCTCCAGGGAGCTACCGCACTTCTTCCTGGTGTCACGCAAGCGGAGAAGAAGGCAAGATCAGGACGGGAGGTGGCAAGGGCAATTGCCTGCTCTCATTGCAGCGTGAAAAGCCTGTAGATGGATGGCTCTAAAAGACACAAGGAGGATAAAGTCCTTACCCTTATAATCGCTGAGCATCGTCCTCTTAACCAGGAAGCCGATCCATAGTATGGATAATATCGCAGCACGGCTGCTGCTGGGGGGAGCAGGGAGGAAGCTGGCCGCAAAGACAAATGGGCTAATTACCGTCCATGATCGCAGTGATATATTCCCAATTGTGGCCATCAACCCGACAGGAGGGTGGAGAGAAACACAACTTTAAGTTGCCTCTTCAAAGAGCGTGAAGGCTCAGTTGCTATAGAAATGCAGAGATATTCACACAGTTTGCATGTACCACACACACACATCCCCCTCACCTTGACTTGGGAAGGACCAGCCTCCACCTGATACAGAAGGAGGGGGCAGAATGCCAGATCATACCAATGTATGTTGCAGGAGGGGCTGAGGAGAGAGACACAGCAGCTGTGATGATGGCCGCAACAACTAGATAGAGCTTCCATGTTCAAGGGCAGTCATCACAATAGCTAAATACCACGTGCTGGAGCAGGGGCGTAGCAAGGGTTGCCAGCCCCCGGGGCAACACAGAGGGAGGGAAACAGACAGAATATGCATGTGCGTTCAGCTGCCTAATGGAGTCCTCCTCACCCAGATCATAGCCTCAGAGATAAGAAAAGAAGAGTCATTAAGTTGTCTGCAGAGGTCACTTCCTGGTTCGCATGGTGAAGATGTTTTCAACAGAGCCCAGCGACGGAAGCCTGCAGCTGTATTGACATTTTGTGCCCCTAACAATTTTGCGGCTGGGGCGACCGGCCCTGCGCCCTCCCTCCGGTGCTATGCCACTGTGCTGGAGAATACGCCGTGGGCGAGGACCATATGGTGGACTTGGTTGTGGGGTTTTCCAGAGACATCAGCCTAGCCGCAGTTGGAAACAGGACACTGGGGTAGGTGGACCTTTGATCTTGACCAAACACAGCAGCTTGTTTGCTTTTACAGCACAGGGGCATGTCAGCAGCATTCCTGATGGATGGATTTAATGTATTAGTTGCCCAGCACAAAGGAGTCTCTACACAGGGTTGCAAGCTGCCTGAAAGCTTCTTAAATTCCATCAGATACCTGGGTGAAGAGGAACATAAGAAGAACCATGCTGGATCAGGCCAGACGGGGTCTGGAGGGCCGGGAACGACATCCATTAATTCATTGCAACCTTTCTGCCAAGGCACCCGAGTTGGTTTGCAGTTTTGAGAAGCAGATCAATTGATATAACACGTAATGTTTTCCGGAGAGGGGGCAGTCAGACTGTTGCTGTTGTCAAGGCTACCCCACCCATGATGCAAAGTGAGGCAACAGTTTCGGGCAGCAGGATCCACAGGGGCAACAAATTTGGCCTCCAAGGATTGCATCGCCCACTCCCACTGCCACTGCAGCTGTGATGGTTGCTGTACATTTCTTGGCACTGCCTCCTTGGCAGCATGCCTCTTTGGCACTGCCACGTCTACAGTGGCCTCTTGGCGAATGTGAAGCACTGCTGGTCTCCTCTCACCTCTAGGGAGGAAATGGGAGGCTGCCCTATGTGGTCTCCTGGGCTCTGCATCCACCTGGCAAGATTCAGAACGGACCCTTTTCTCCCACAGCAGTCTCTGATTCCCAGTTCAGCTGTCAGGTACGGATGATTTGATTCCCCTGTCCCCAAGTTCCCCATGCAGATCTTCACGAAGCCCTTTGTTCCCATTGTAGATCTTTATTCCCACCCCCCACCCCCGTTCCTGATCTAGATCTTCACTCACCCCTTCTTCCCTGGAAGTGGGGGGGGGGGAGAGACGCCATGTTGTGGTTTGCCTCAGGTACCAAAATGTCTTGGAACAGCCCTAATTATTATTATCTTAGAAAATCTGATTGCCTGCTAACCCACGGTTTTCTGAACAAAGGTTGAAGGCTGCCTTGAAAGAAAGTCTAAGGGAGTTGGGTTTGTTTATCCTGAGAGATGACATAATAACCACCATTAAATATTTGAAGGGCTGTCACAAAGATGATGGAGTGACATTGTTTTCTGCTGCCCTTTAGGGTCGGACCCAGACCAATGAATCCCAATTGCAGGAAAGGGGGTTTTCACTCAACCTTAAGAGGATGTTCCTGACAGTATGAGCAGCTTGTCGGTGAAACAGACTGCCCCAGCTGCCGGTGAAAATCTTCTTTGCCAGAGGATTTGAAGGAGAAGCTGAATAGCCACATGTAGGTTCCTGTTCAGCTCAGATATACAGGAGCCCGTGACAGACCTAGCATCCTCCTCCATGGATCTGACAGGCTCTTTCCTTCTTCAAACAATCTACTTCCATCACAGCTAGTGGCAGCGAGTTCCATAAATTCACCACACCTTCCAACCAGGTCTGAAAACTCCAGCTGGGGCAGAATGCAGCGGCTAGACTGGATGACAACATGTGACACTCATGCTAAAACACTGACACCTGCTGCCCAAATGCTACCAGGCCAACACCTTGGATACCCTGAAGACCACCTGAGGGTCCTTACATCCCAGCCTGGTCACTGAGATCATTCCAGTGTTTCTCAACCTGTGGGTCCCCAGATGTTGTTGTACTACAACTCCCATCATTCCTAGCCAGCATGATCAGTGGTCAGGGATGATGGGAGTTGTAGGCCAGCAACATCTGGGGACCCACAGGTTGAGAACCGCTGATTCAGAGGAACACTGCTAGTTGTTCCCCATGTTACAAAGACCCGGCTGGCTTCAACTAGAAGTCTCTTGGCAGCTTTTCTTATACGATTACAGACCTATGCAGTTGTTGATTTTTTTTTTTCTTGAGCAGCCAGTGACTGGGAGGGTTGTGCTGTACTGCTTTTAATGCTTGCTTTCTTTTTTTGCTAAAATATTTTTTTACATTGCTCTGCACAGCCCTGACATTCTATGAGAGGGTGGTTATAAATACTTTAATAAATAAAGCAGCATAAAGATACACTCTCTTTCCTTGGCATATCAAATGAGTCTCTCCTCTAGCTTTTTCTGAATTCTGGCTTTTATTTTATTTTATTTTTTAAAAAACTGCAACAAAATGTTGCCGTTTGGCCCACAGGGTGCCCTATCTATTCCCTTCTCCTTTTTCTCCTTCCCCAACAGGAAACTCCCCATAAACCTTTGCCTTTGATCACAAGAAGCCCAAAACACTCCAGCCGTTCCTTCTGGGGAAGCTGTTTCTCCATCCCTTGGCTGCCTGAAGCCGTCCTCTTCTGTATCCCTTCCAGCTTCATGTTATGGTACTTATTTTTAATTTTGGGGGGAGATTGGGCAATCAGAACCGTACAGGGTTTTCATAATATGGCTGCAGAACAGAACAGCCCACACAGAATATTTATACCTCCTAATTATGACGGCTTCTGTTATTAGTAGACGGGGGTGGGGGTTGGTAATTAAATAAGTCCAGGCTTCAAGGCCACCTGAACGAAACAGGAAAGGAAGAATCGCAAGATCCTGGGACTCTAAGATCAGGAGCTAGAAACTGGGGGCTAAGATGTCAGGGATGCGCAGGTGCCGGTATGTAGATGGTTGCTGCTTTGTTTTCTTGCGTTAAGAAAGACAAAGAGAGCTGACCCAAATTTCCAAGGCATTAACTACACGGACGGCGAATTATATACACACACAGTACAGGGAGTGTCTCTGCGTAACGGTGGCTCCATTCTGCCACCTAGTGTCCGATGTACACGGCAGCCCAGGCCCTAACTCAGAGCTGGGCAGAGGGCCAGCTGTTTTGGCAGAGCCTCCCTTAAGGCTTCTCTGTTCCAGATGTGCAGAAGCTTTTGCCCCGAACACACCTGAAATAGGAGGAGGTTGCACGCATGCACTGGTGGCTGTGCTAGCAGAAAGATGCGCACGCTTTAACCCCGGAGAGTTTCGAAGCCAGTATTGGCTTTAACACTTTTCTTCCTGTTTTTTTAATGAAGAAATCCAGATATATTTTGCATGCACAATGAAAGGAAGTTGAGCAATTAGCTCTCACACCTGGCTTGGACACAGTACCTAAGAATAGTCTTGTAACTGGGAGAAGGATCCATTTCGTACAACAGCAGTTGGGGGTGGGGGTGGAGAGAACCTTTCCTGCTCGAGGGCCGCTTTGTCTTCGGGGCAACTTTCCGAGGGCCACATGCCAGGGCCTGGTGAAGCCGGAAGCAAAAGTGGGTGGAGCAATGAATGGAATTTTTGCCCTTGTGCAGAAGGATAGTTTCAACACGTGTCTTTTTCACACACACCCAAAATTTTTGTTCGTTTTCAAACAATTTAACCAATTCCATTCCGTTTCAATCCAGTACCTGAAGTCTCACTCTTATTTCCATGATGCTTCTAATTCAAATCATTTATCTCCTGTCATAAATGGAATATTTCTCTAAAACATATACCCTACATTGGATTCCTTTATCATTCTCGTGCAGTCACTTATATTTCAAGCCCTGCCTGCCATTTCATTTGGCTATAATATTTTCTCAGCTCCATGGGGGTCCCTTCCAGTCAAGGTGGGTGGAGTCAGTCCAGGACCCGGAGGCTGAAAAGTCTGCCACTGGCTTTTCAGGGATTTGCAGCCACACACATACCCAGCAAGTCTTGCCCTGAAAAGATGTTCTGCTTCTGCACCCTGGAATGGATCGTGCTGAGAACTGCTATCTCTAGGAGCGACAGGAGAAATTGTTGTTCCCCTTCTTTTTCCTTAATTTCCAGCAACAACGCTTTGCATACCTAACACTTTCCTTGCAAGGCTTAATTTTTGATGGGGTCGATTTTGTTTGGTCTCCACGCATCTGTGTCATAGCAAAAGAGGTTACATATTATGCTTGCTTATTTGCAGAGGGTCTTCTTATGCGGATTTCTTCTTACTGGAAAGCGGGGGGGCGGGGAAAGGAAAGGGAGATGGGGAAACAAGATGGGCAGATAGATGTTGTCACTCCTCCAATAGAGGTAAATCGGTCGGGATCAATAATTCAACACATTCCAAACAGGTTGGTTTGTCCCAGGAGTAATCCGTCTTAATAGTCGCTCGTGGAGATGATAAGTGGTGAATAATTTAGCGTGCACACACGCACACCCAAACACACGCGCGCCGGCACAGGCGCTTCCCCGCTGTAATTAAAGCGTGTGAAACTTCGTTTGTTATACAAAATTATTGCTGAATAATTCAGATCCTCAGTAATTACTAAACGGCGGAGGAATTCGCCAGCAGAAAGGTGCCCCTTCGGAGGCTGAGTCTAGGAGGGATTTGCAACACAGCCAATTACCTCTGAACCGCGCGCATGATTTAAACCCACCGTGACCTGGGGATTTTCAGACATCTCCAATCTGATTTTTTTTAAAAAAGCTTTCATCTATTTATCTTAAACTAATGATTCCTAATATTGTCCTAGGCACTGTCTAAATTAAATACAGGCAGAGCTATCCCGGCATAATTTACGCCAGGGGGATAAATTACGCTGGTGTAAACTGTTCCTGCTCCCAAACCCATTCAGGAGCGTGGCTGGCCCAAGCCTGGCAGACCTGCTATGATCTCACCATCGTTGTTTCACCAGAAGGAGTGGCGACGGTTTCCTCAGCTATGCCTAAAACCTTCCAAGCGATCTGAGGTTACAGGACAAGGAGGAAATCAAGATGCCGGCAAATTATTTCTTTTTTTGTAGTATAATTTTTTTATTAAATTATTCAACCGTTTTCACAATAATCTTCAGCTCAAATAGTGACATTGTTTCATAAATTGACTTCCCACCCCCACTCCTACTTAAACCTTTATATCTGTATCTATTACCAAAAGCTTCTCTATTGCAGTTATTCTATCATTTTCCTTCTGTTGCTCTTATCTCTAATCCTGCCCACAGTTTCATTTGACTGTAGTATTTTGTTTAAAAATATTCCACAAAAGGCCTTCATTCGCAATGCTGGCAAATTCATACAAAAGTGTTCCAGTGACACCAGTTCACTCTAGGGTGGTCCATTACGGTGAATGGGTCAGTCACCGACTGCCCCCCACCTGCCTATCTTCTTACTTGCAATAACCCCAGGGGGTGGTCCTTCCCGGTCAACCTGCCTCCTCCTCCTCAGTGTTGCCCCTTGCAGAACTCAGAAGGGAGGAAGAGAAGGATGGGGGACAAACCTAGACTTGGTTGCCTCTGCCTGTCACTGATTCTGGCTCCACCTCTCTCACAGGCCTTCCTTTCATCCGCCCTGCCAGTTCCAAAGGTCGCCAGCCCTGACTCCCCCATAGGGCTCATGTCAGGATGTCCACATCCTCATTTCCCACCATCACTTCCCCATTATTTACACCCTGGCAACTGTCTCCAGCTTTCAAAGTTCCCGGCAAGTCGCTGGCATGAAAAGTCCTTTGCTTCCTCTCTCCTGCTGAGGAAAGGAGAAGATGAGCACACATTTCTTGTTTTTCTTTCCACCTTCCTTATCTTATAAGAACATTTGCTCGCCTCTCGCAGGCAGACGGGTCAACAACAGCATCGCCCTCGCAAGACACAGCCTGGCTCTGCATCACAACCATGGGCAATTGTGTGAATATGGTGAGTCCTGCGTCTCAGTGCTGCCCTTCTTCTTCTTCTCCTCCTCCTCCTCCTCCTCCTCCTTTTTCTTCTGTGATCACTAGTAGCCAAGTAAGATTGTCTTCGATAAACACAGTTTTAAGAGTGAGTCCATAAGTGACTGTGGAGGCCAATTCTGGATCCATACATCCTTCCACAGTGGGGACATAGGTTTCTGGGCAGGAGTTGATCATGGTGAGGGTTTGCCAAGTGTGCCTTTCTCTTAGCACATTTCTCCCTTTCGTCCTGAGCATCTTCAATGACACCTTTGGTAAGGGCTGTTCTCCTACTGGAGTGCTCGCAGGCCAGTGTTTCCCTGTTGTCGCTGTTATGGAAGTCTAGACTCTAGAACCATTCCCCTTTAAATAGGGGGTCCACTGATAAGACCATTAAATGGGACTGAGTCTGATTTCAGTCACATCAAAAATGTGGCCCTCTGTTCTGCTGTGTCTGGGGTCCTAGACATCCAACCTTAAGCCCTGCACTGACAGTACCATTTCAGGGTCTTCCTACTAATGCTGAGCTGAAAGGTTCTAAAGAAAAAAAGGAAAGTTTTAGGCTTGAATTTGGGGTGGATGAGAAGTCATCAGCAAAAGAGAGGCTGAAACAGCCTTCCTATTTGTGGCAGGGGGCAATGTTATTCTGGGACAGGGCGGGGAACTTTCCCCCCAGCTTGAGGGTCTTTCTGGGCAACCTTCCCAGTGGTGGCAGGAGATGGAAGCGAAAGAGGGCAGGGAAATTGGTAATTTCCACCTTGGTAAAGTAGGTTAGGTTCAACATGCACCTCCACAACCTTCGCTATCCTGCGAAGAAGGATAGCAAGAGGTGTCCTCAGAGTTAAGGACACGTTCAACTGACAGATAAAGGATCCAATGAAATCAGGCCCCAGTTAGCTGCCTCTGCCAATCAGAACAGGCAGCACCATGCTGGAGAGAGTGGGGCCAGGGATGGGACTCAGGGTTGCAGTTGGCATTGGTCTGTCTCAAGGGACAATAATAATTTATTATTTATACTCCACCCATCTGGTTGGGTCCGCCCAGCCACCCTGGGTGGCTTCCAACAAAGTATTAAAATACAGTGGTCTGTTAAACATTAAAAGCTTCCCTAAACAGGGCTGCCTTCAGATGTCTTCTGAAAGTCTGGTATTTGTTCTTCTCTTTGACATCTGGTGGGAGGGTGTTCCACAGGGCGGGCGCCACTACCGAGAAGGCCCTCTGCCTGGTTCCCTGTAACTTGGCTTCTCGCAGTGAGGGAACCGCCAGAAGGCCCTCGGCGCTGGACCTCAGTGTCCGGGCAGAACGATGGGGGTGGAGACGCTCCTTCAGGTATACTGGACCGAGGCCGTTTAGGGCTTTAAAGGTCAGCAGCAACACTTTGAATTGTGTTCGGAAACGTACAATGGAGTGCGCCTCTGCGTGCAAAGTCAAACCGCTGGAGAATCGCAGCACCTGCTGTGGCTGCAGAGACCGGTAACTCCTAACAGCTGCCTCCTGTGTTGTTTTTGCTGCGTTAGCAGCACTGAAGTAACCTCTCGGGGGTGCAAGTCTGGGCAGGGTACATGAAAGTCCTGGGCTGCCCAAATGACAAGACGAGCCCCCTCATTCCTTGCTGATGTGGTCCAAAGGAAAGCAGAGCAATATGTTTGACACCAGCTTGGCTGCAGGAGTTGCCAGAAGGAGGCAGACTCCATGTTTGTGTAGGGCTTGCTCCTTAGCCTATTCTTCCCCCAAAGATGACCCACAAGGCAGCAGGTACAGATTTTTATTCACGGTTTACTCTGAACGTAGCCACAAGGCAGCAGAGGTTTAGCTACGGAGTTTTCCTTCTCCTTGATTGACAGGTTGACAAGCCCCGTCTGCCCCTCACTTCCCTCTCCACAGCAGAAGCCACCTTCAGTGCAAAGCAGACTCAGTAGAAAGCAGATATATTTGTTCAAGATTGTAGTATATTGGGTGATTTAGTGCTTTTAAATTGGGTTTTAAGAGGATCTTTTACGTGCCATGAGAGAGAAAGATGGAAGGAGGAAAAGCGTCTTGCTGAGCCCCCACCCCCCACCCCCTGCTCTGGAAATAACAATATTTATATAAACTAACAAGAAAGCCAGAGAAAGAGGCTGAGCAATCAATCCATAAACACTGAAATATCAATATAGAAAATGGCCCTGTTATACGACATCGTTCAAGGCAGCAAACTGCATCGCTCTTGACGACACCCTCCTTAATTTCTGCAGCTAAATTTGCAAGTAAAGCCACTTTGGGTACAATGGCTGGGCTGCTCTGGCAGGGTTCGGGTTTTTGTCTCAAGGATCGCAGGACTGTAGCATTGGGAGGGAGCCCAAGGGTCATCTAGCCCAACCCCTGGAAAGTCTTTGACACACTGCATAATCTGCTTGCGAAATTTGTTGTTATAAGGTATGCTATTCATAGACTCATAGAACCATAGAATCATAAGAGTTGAAAGGGACTCTGAGGGTCATCTAGTCCAACCCCCTGTGATGCAGGAATATCTAGCTGTCCCTTATGGGAATCGAACCTGTGACCTTGTTGTTATCAGCACCAGGCTTAGTCTAACCAACAGAGCTATAGCAGACATCAGCCTATAGGGGAAAAGGAGATTTGCTAGACAAATTCTCAGAGAATAAGTCTATCAATGTTTTCTAAGTACAAGATAGGAACATAGGGAGATGCCTTACATGAAATCAGACTATTGGTCCAGCTACCTCAGTACTAGGGACCCCAGGTGGCGCTGTGGGTTAAACCACAGAGCCTAGGACTTGCCGACCAGGAGCTCGCGGTTCGAATCCCCGCAACAGGGTGAGCTCCCGTTGCTCAGTCCCAGCTCCTAGCAGTTCGAAAGCACATCAAAGTGCAAGTAGATAAATAGGTACCGCTCTGGCGGGAAGGTAAACGACATTTCCGTGCGCTGCTCTGGTTCACCAGAAGCGGCTTAGTCATGCTGGCCACATGACCCGGAAGCTGTATGCCGGCTCCCTCGGCCAATAATGCGAGATAAGCACCGCAACCCTAGAGTCAGCCATGACTGGACCTAATGGTCAGGGGTCCCTTTACCTTTACCGCAGTACTGCCTGCACTGACTGGCAGCAGCTCTCCAGGGTTTCAGACAGAGAGCGTCTCCCGGCCCTACCTGGAGATGCCATTTGGGACTGAACAGAGACCTTCTGCATGCAAAGCAGCTGAGTGATGGCCTTCCCCTCTCTCCCTCCATCTTCAGAGGAAGTTTACCTCCAATTACCGGCGGGGGAGGCCTGTTGCTCGTGGGCTTCCCTGTGGGGGCACCTGACTGGACGCTGTGCAAAACAGCACACAGGAATAGTGTTGATCTTTGGTCTAGAACGAGCCAGGCTCACTTGCTGGTCTAATTGCTCCAGGGCTGCTTCTGAGTCTGTATTATAACATGCCTCCTGGCTTTATGCCGTCCTCTGTATTTCACTGATTTTATTGAGTTTGCAATTTAGCCATTATACTTTCTTTTAACGATCCCACCCTTTGAAATCCTTTGGAAGCCAGCTTGAAATCTTTTCAAAAATGAAAAGATGGGAGTTTGCAATGTTTCAAATGAATATAATCAGAGGGAAGGAAGGAAGGAGTAGGACTTGGGGGTGCAAAGGATGAAAGAGGAAGAGCGCTTCCTGGCGACCTGTTTATTGAGCATTCATCCTGATTTATTGGCCCGGGAGATTAGATGACGTCGGAGCATTTGCCTGTGGGGAAGTTATGCAACGTCGTATCATCACACAATCACTATGCCACACCTTCCCAGTGAATTTCCTTATTGCAAGGAGTCTGGTCTTTGGAGAAAGTAGATTTGTTCAGAGCCAAATCCACTTTAACTTTGGCAACCTGAATATGCCAGTATGTGACAGAAGCCTCATCTCTATTACAGTGGTACAGACTATTACAGACTCCACTAACCCAGAAATAGTACCTCGGGTTAAGAACTTTGCTTCAGGTTGAGAACAGAAATCACGTGGCGGCGGCAGCAGGAGGCCCCATTAGCTAAAGCGGTACCTCAGGTTAAGAACAGTTTCAGGTTAAGAACAGACCTCCAGAAGGAATTAAGTTCTTAACCCGAGGTACCACTGTATACAGTGTAAGCATGGTTATACCATTTAAAGAATAAAGAATCATGGGAACTGTAGTTCGTAAAGGGTGCTGAGGGTCCTGAGGAGACCCCACCCACATTCCCCTCACAGGACTACAGCACGCAGAGTCCCCTGGGGAGAGGGAGCAATTGTTGCACCACTCCTGGAATTTTCACTCTGTGGGGGGGGACCAAGGGGCTCCTCTCAGCACCCATAAGAAAATGTGCTGCTTTCAGATGAGCAGTCGATCCGTCAATCACTCCCTAGTTTTACATATGCACTCATGGGGTCTGAACTGGCAGTGATTGACCAGGAACAAGACCTTGGGGGTCATACTGGACAGCTCACAATCATAGAATTCACAAGGGCCATCTAGTTCAACTTCCTGCAATGCAAGAACCACAGCTAAATAAAAATTATTATTATTATTATTATTATTATTATTATTATTATTATTATTACTACTACTACTAAATAATTTATTATTTATAACCCGCCCATCTGGCTGGGTTTCCCCAGCCACTCTGGGCAACTCCCAACAGAATATTAAAACATGATAAGACATCAAACATTTAAAACTTCCCTAAACAGGGCTGCCTTCAGATGTCTTCTAAAAGTCAAATAGTTGTTTATTTCCTTGACATCCGATGGAAGGGCGTTCCACAGGGCGGGTGCCACTACCGAGAAGGCCCTCTGCCTGGCTCCCTGTAACCTCACTTCTCGCAGTGAGGGAACCGCCAGAAGGCCCTCAGAGCTGGGCCCTTGCAGATGGCCAACCAACCTCTTCTTTAAAAACCCCAACCATCTGAGGGAGTCCATTTCACCGTTGAACAGCTCTTACCCTCAGAAAGTTCTTCCCAATGTTTAGTCAGAATCTACTTTCTTGGAATTTGAATCCGTTGATTCAGATCCTACCCTCTGGAGCAGCAGAAAACAAGCTTGCCCCATCTTCCATGTGACAGCCTTTTAGCTATTTGAAGGTGGCTATTGTACCACCTCTCAGTGTTCTCTTCTCCAGGCTAAATATACCCGACTCCCTCAACCATTCCTCATAAGGCTTGGCTTCCAGACCCTTCCGCCCTCCTCTGCACACGCTCCAGCTTGTCAATATTTTCTTAAACTCCGGTGTCCAGTACTTGATGAAGGTGTTGGCTGTGCAGCAGCTGTGGGAGGAAAAGCCGAATTCCATGCAAGGGATCATTAGGAAAGAAATTGAAAATTAAGCTGCCAATATCACAATGCCTTTGCACAAATCTATGGTGACGCCACACATGGAATACTCTGCACAGGTCGAAAAGTATGCTGTGGAGATGGGGGCAAGGTTCAGAAAAGAGCAAGATAAATAATCAAGGGGTTGGATGAAGGCAAGTTACAGCATATTGGGCTTTTTAGCACAGAAGAAAAGGCGAGCTGGAGGGGAGAACACAAGAGGTGTGGGAAGAGAGCACAGACAAGATGTTTTCTTCCTTTTCCGCAGCACAAGAATTCAGGGACATCCTCAGAAGCTTCCTAGAATTGTAGACATTACATAGAATTATAGACTTTGGGCCATCTAGTCCAATCCCCTGCAATGCCGGAATATGCAGTTATCCCGTAAGGGGCTCAAACCTGCAACCTTGGTGTTATCAGCATAACGTTCTAACCAAGTGAGCTATCCAAGACAGACCAAAGAAAATACTACTTCACACAGTGAATAGTTCAAGTATGGAATCTGCTCCCATAAGAGGCAGCAATAGCGATGAACTTGGGTGGCTGAGGGTTAGATAAAACCCATGGAGTGTTCAGCTATCAACTCATCATGATGGCCATGCGCTCTGTCCTGTGTCGAAGGCAATATGTCTCTGAATGGCAGTTTCTGAGAATCACCAGTGGGGAGAGCTGATGTTGCACTCAGGGCTTCTTATCTGCATCTGGCGGGGGAAGAAAATCTTGCATTTGTATGTTCTTAGAGAGAAAGGAAGGAAGGAAGGAAGGAAGGAAGGAAGGAAGGAAGGAAGGAAGGAAGGAGGGAGGGAGGGAGGAAGGAAGGACAGAGAGGGAGGGAGGGAGGAGGGAGGGAGG
>JAXCMG010000019.1:23193095-23216938 GCA_034642415.1 Podarcis siculus | reverse complement strand
AGGGAGGAAGGAAGGACAGAGAGGGAGGGAGGGAGGAGGGAGGGAGGGAAAGAGAGAGAGAGAGAGAGAGAGGAAAGAAAGAAAGAAAGAAAGAAAGAAAGAAAGAAAGAAAGAAAGAAAGAAAGAAAGAAAGAAAGAAAGAAAGACTTAGGCTAGATTTAACCAAAGTCTGGTTGAGGAAGAGTTGGATGAGACCAGCTAGGCATCTCATTCCAATTCAACCCTGCAATCTTATCTGAATCTCAGGAGACCTAGTGAAAAATTGTTCCATCTTCGTTCACACTAGGAAGGAGATCCCAAGGGTGCAGGAGGGAAGATTATTATATTTATAAAATAGCCACTCTTCACACGCTGAGGCGATTGGGGGGGAATATAAATGAAACCATTTTCATTCAGCAACCAGTATGCAGACCTAAATCAGCGCTTAATTTCTACAAATTAGAAATAACAGGCCTTCAGTTTGTCTGGAAACCTCCAGTCTCTGATCACCAGAGTCTCTTTAGAGAGGAAAACTGTGTATTAGCAATGAGAAAAAAATGCATTCTGCTTTGTTCAGCTCTGACTTAATAGGGTTGAGCACTTTCTAAAGCATACTATTTAAAAAAAGAAAGAAGCACAAAGGCTAAGGCTGCAAGCCTGTAGCCACTAATCTCAAAAGACATGTGTAATTTGCACTGTAAGAGAATGATCTAGCGCAAGGGTTTCCAAACTCGCCCCTCCCTGCAACCACTTGAAAATTACCGAGGGTCTTAGAGGACCACTTAATGGTTTATCTGCCTATTGTAGCAATTGCAATGGACTGTGCTGGGTGATTTATAATAGTATTTTATTGCTCCTTTTAGGCTATAGTCGACTAATGTTTACTCAGAGTAGACCCACTGAAATGAATAACTATGGCTAATGTAGATCTATTAATTTCCAATGGGTCTACTCCAAGTAAAGGTTTAGTTAACTATAACTATTTTTTGTTTTGCATTTCAGTGTGGATTCAAACTGTAACACAATAAAGTACAAGAAATGGAAGAAGCAGTGAAAATGCAATTAAAATTCAATATGAATATTTAATCTGATAGGTGTGCTATCTCCCATCTACTACCACTAATTCACAGACTGAGGCTGGATCTGCACAGATACTTTAAAAAAAAAAAACCACTATGGAAAAATATAGCTCCCAGTGCAATTTACCATTGACTTTGGATCGCTGCTCTACAGCGCCATCTGGTGTCACATTTTTATAACAGATTTATAATGTTATAATTGACCTGTGTAGCGGAGTCCACTCTGTGAATGAATCTCTTGTTGGTTTATTTGGGAATCCCTAACCTAGGAGTGTTTTAGTTTGAATCTTGTCTCTGCCAAGCACCTTGGTCAAACCTCAGTTCTCCCCCTCACCACATCTGTCATATGAGGAAAATAACAGTAGCCTACCATGTGCTCCATGTCAATTTCATGTCTTATATATTAAGTCAATCCTGTTCCATTTCTGCATTTGTTAGATTTTTTTATTAAAAATGCATGAAGATGAATATTACAAAATATGTATTTACTAGCGGTGTGCAAGGGCCTAAGATTTGCCTTGAATCTGTGTTTTTAAATAATAATAAAACCCAATCTATTTCTGAGGCACTCTGCTTTCTCCTTGATCTGTGATTTAAGTTCCGAATCACTCTCTATATAATATAGAATATAATAATATAATATAAGTTCTATGTTCCTCACTCGTTCTTATGGCAGATCTAAAACTATCTATGCTTTCCTTCTTTTGGTATAAGCAGATGAAATTTGCAGGTACAGGAGCTCCACTCCCCAGTGAAATACGCCTGCCAAATTGCAGGCAAATAGGTTCAGGAGCCTTGAAATAGATGAGGTTAAAAAGGGATTGCCGTATTTTTCTGTGTATAACACGCCCCCATGTATAAGATGGCCCCTATTTTGGGGGACTCCAAATTAAGAAAATGGAGGGAGATTGCCCAGAGTTGTTGAGCTCTTTTGAGCAGATTGCCAAAAATAGCTCACCCGCCAGCCCAACACTGCCAATCACACGCATCACCGAAGCCGCCAATCGCCCGCCCAATTGGTGCAGCGGCAGCCAATCGACAGCAGCCCTTGTCGCAGCCACCAAACACCCGCCCAATCGCCGCTGACAATCGCCTGCTCGCGGCTGCAACCAATCGTCCCTCCCCCCTCTGCACTATCCATGTATAAGACAACCCCCAATTTTAAACATTATTTTATAATAAAAAAAACATTGTGTTATACATGGAAAACTACGGTAACTCTTCCCAATAATCCAAGTTAGGGCAGTGACTTTCTTAGGTCAACTAAAACTCCAAAATCCATTGCCCAGCTCAGCTTTCAAGGTGACGCTGTCTTGAATGCTGCCTGCAGGATGCTAAAGAACTCTACAATGATGGTGGCGACGGCTTCAAGTAGAGGAGCATATTGGTTTTTTTAAAGTTAAATGAAGTATTCAACTTAAAACAACTACTACCCACTGCTCTGCTTTAGTAAAATAAATAAACAAATCCAGAACATTCCAGGCTCCACAGGCAGCATTCAAGACAGCCTCACTTCATGAAAGCCCCATGGACCTAGAGTAGAGAAACTCAGAAACATAGGGAAATATAGGGAGACAGGGGACAGAAAAGTGAAGAGCAATACAAGGCTTTGTGGGGGGCCCAATATGACCCAGATGCTCTATTAATATTGTGGGTTGACTTGGGAAGGGTAAAATCACCCCTCAATTTGTGTTGTTCTCCAGCCCCAGTACTGCATTCTGCAATGTTTGGGTGAACCAAGAACTGCATCACAAAATCCAGACAAGTATGAAATCCAAAAAGTAATTTCATTCTGATCCACACATTTGTCCAAGAGATGCAAATCAGGCCAGCCCACGTCAGAATTCACAAAATTTTGAATTCTTAAATTCAAATGCCCATTACTGTATTGTATTGTATTTGCGATGTGCAAATAGTACTGACCTACTGTCGTCTTCTGCTTCCATTGTTGTTTTTAAGCAACGTTCTAAAAATAAAAATGGATACGTGGATCAGTTTTTAAAACAGAAGTCTCATACGCAGTGCTTTGCAAGCAAGAAACACATGTTTATATTCCAGTTGTTATGAAATGCAAAAGAAAGGTGTGCTTTCATCCAGGGATGATAACAGAACTGCCAGACCCTGAACTTGGGAACACGGAGAGAAATACCTTTCCATTATCCAAAGATAACTACATTTCACTTCACACATCAACAGAACTATTCCTCTCCTCTTGGACACGCTTTTAAATAGCTGATCGCTGTCTCCATCCGCTCTGCCAAAACTACCCTCCCCTAATTGCATAGAGCCCCCCAGCACTACCAGACCCTGAAATACATCCCCGACTCTTTTCCTCGCGCTTGAGCTGGTGGAACATCTTCCTGTCTCTTATTCTCTGCAATCCCGCCCCGGCAATAGCTCAAGGTACTCCAAATAATTGTCCTGCCCTGTGTTGCTAAATCTCTTAAAGCAGCTAAACTGGTTGCCGGTTGTTTTCTGGGCCCAATTCAAGGTGCTTTCTTAGACATTTTAAGCCCAAGAAGGAAATGTTATTCCACACTGAGTTGAGCTGCCTGTGCTCTAAAGCAAGAAGATGGGTGGTCCTGATGGTCCTTCCTCAGTTCGAGGAGTGTGGCACAGAGGCCCAGGAAAGGGCCTTCTCAGTGGTGGCTCCTCATATTTGGAGCGCCCTCTCTGGCTTCATCTCTTTATACTTTCAGGTGGCCTATTAGGACAAACCTTTTCCAGCAGGGTGTTTTGAGGAAAAGAGAGCCGACCGCTGCCTCTAGTAGCAGTAATAACCACCGTTGTTTGGTGACTTGTTGCTATGTATGTTTTAAAGCAGGCACCCCCCAACCTTCGGCCCTCCATATGTTTTGGACTACAATTCCCATCATCCCTGACCACTGGTCCTGTTAGCTAGGGATCATGGGAGTTGTAGGCCAAAACATCTGGATGGCCGCAGGTTGGGGATGCCTGTTTTAAAGGATTCTGCTGCTTTTATTTTATTTATTTTTTTCCTTTATTTTATTATTTGCCTGTTGGAAACTGCCCTTGGGTTGCCTAAAGGGTGTTAGTACGGTCAAAAGAAAGAGTCTAAATGCTTAAAAGAAGATAAAGGTGGCAACAGCCTCTGAAACGATGAACCCAGAACCTGTGTTAATGCAACTGGCATTAACACAGTTCCTGTGTTAATGCAACTGGCATGTGCTGGACGTCTCTCTCTCTCCCACCCCCCAATGGAAAGTGTTTTCATGAGAACGCAAGTCCAGACAGGGCAAAATTGGCAGCCTTCCTAGGACAATCTCTGAGTTTGTTTGCATTGTGGAGTCACAGGGGAGGCTGGTCCTGCCAGGCCATTGTTCTCGACTGTTAATTACCGTCAAAACAGAAATAATTTGTTTTGTTCCTGGAGAGTCTGGTGTGGATTCTGTGATTAGAGGAGGCCTTTCCTCCTGAAGCTGTGTGTCTTGTAGGTGTCCAAACACATAACATAAGGAATTCACTTGCCAGAAGATGGGGGGCGGCAATTTTAGCTTACCCGCGGGGGGGTGGGGGGTTAAAGAACTGGAAAATACCGGATCTGGGCCAACCCAGGGAATACCCATCCCAATCCTGTCAGCTTCCTCCCCTTCCTTGGTCTCAGTCTTGCCTTTGTACAAATGAGCATGGAGGAGAATGGGGACCAAACAGAAATGAGTTGGTTCTGCTGAGGGCTGGGCAGCCCATGAGGTGGACTGAATCAGCCATCTTGGGTGGTGGAATCCCATGCTGCAGCTTCTGGTGAGATCTCACCGCCAGCCGCCGCCACACAACCACAGCAAGCAAGGCCTCAGCGGAGGGCGCAGCCTCTCTCCACCTCACCTCAGACAGCGAAATGGGACAAGCCATCCCTAGATTTGCCTGACATTTACCCTGGTTCCACCTCCTGTCGGGCTTCCTGCCTTCTGTTCTATCAGTCCTAAAGGGAACCAGCCACCAACTGGTGTTTTCTCTTTTTTTGGTGATTTACGTAGGTGGACCTAAGTTACACTGGGACCATAGCTGTCAAGTGTCCCTTATTTGAAGGGACAGTCCCTTATTCCAGCGTCATGTCCCGCTGCTGTCCCTTATTGATGGATGTCCCTTAAACGTCCCTTAAATGATGTCCATTAAATTTCAAAGGAAGCAGCTCCTCTCCCTCCCTCCCTGCCAGCCAGGGAGGAGGGAGGCTCCAACTGTGTTGCTTGGCTGTGTTGCTCACCCAATAAGAAGTCTAAGAACGACTGGGGGGTGGAGCTTGCATGCCTTGTGTGTGGCTAGTTAATGCAAGCTGAGGGGGCTTTTGAATGCTGGACTCCATTTTGTTGCACGTGCTGCTGCAAACTTTGCAGTGCAAAGCCAGGCCAGGGAGCCATCTTAAGTTGAGGCTGCATAGGCCTTGTGGTGCATGTGATTCAGATTCTATTCAGTTGAACCTCTGGTTACAAAGTTAGTTGGACAGTGTTCTCGAAGCTACCAGCATGAGTTTGACCAGACTGCAGGAGGACAGGAAGACTGGAGTGCCTGGGACAGGTGAGGCTGCAGGTCCCTTATTTTGGCTGCTGGTCCCTTATTTTTGTTATGTAGTGTAGTTTCACCCTGGGCCAACAGGGGGATACTGTATATAGTTTTCACTCAGGTCTGTAGATAGTTTTCACTCAGGTCCGCGTCAGTTATTTTAGGCGGGAACTCTGGGCTGTGGTGGTTACAATGTGACAGCCGGCTGCCTATAAAAGCAGGCCGGCTGAGCTGTTCGCAGTCAGTTCTATTCCAGCTTACAAAATAAAGAGCTACTTGAAGAAATCGCTGTGCCGGCTGCTATGTCAACCCACAACTTAACACTGGCGACGAGGATGGGATAGATGGACATCAGAGCACAGCCAGATGCGGCCAGCCTCTGAACTGAGCTGAATCACTGAGCTGAATCACAGAGCGAAATCACTGAGCGAAATCACTGGGCAGAACCAATTCAGAGCTGAGCGTTCTGGCTAGAGCACGGTGTTCCATCCATCGCCCTTCACGCCGGCATCGGAATCATGGCTTCACTTGTGCCTCTACTGCCATTTGCGCCAGCCTCTGAATCATGGGACTCCTACCTCGCTCGGTTCGACTGCTACCTCCAAGCCAACGAGCTGACAGCAGTATCAAAGGATCGGAAGCGGGGCCTATTCCTCAGCCTCTGTGGGCCTGAGGTGTTTGAGACGGCCCGAGCATTGGTTGCGCCTGAAGCAGTCCAGGCAACACCATGGGACACGATCCAAGAGAAGCTCCGCAACCACTACGCACCAAAGCCGTCCAAGATTGCTGCCCGCCATGCGTTCTACCACCGGAACCAGGCAGAGGGGGAGTCAATCAACAACTACACCACCGCCCTGCGACAGGCTGCAATGCACTGTGAGTTCCGAGACTTAGACGATGCCCTGATGGATCGAATCGTCTGCGGGGTCCGGGACATCCATCTGCAACGGCGTCTCCTAGCCAAGCCAGACCTCACGCTACAGAAAGCCATTGAGGAGGCTGTGGCCTCAGAAGCTGCTGAACGCTCCGCCCAGGAGATCCGCAAGTCCAGCAGCCCGCATCTTGCTAGGAAGCCAGTTCCGGTGCATCATGAAGAGGCCAGCAGTGATGAGGCATCCTCCAGTGAAGACGATGACGTGCACCAGACAAAGCGGGAGCGCAGGAAGTTCCAACAGAAGTCCAAGGGCCAACCGGAATGTGCCGGCTGCGGAGGCAACCATTCCCGTGCCAAGTGTCGATTCAGAGACGCCATCTGTAGGAAGTGTTCCAGAAGGGGCCACATCGCTAAGGTCTGCCGATCGGCTCCGTCTGACACCCCCCCTTAATCGACTCGCAAGTCCAAGTCTTCACTCCAGTCTGCCAAGGAAAGTTGTTTCGCTCTCACCAACTGCCGCTGCCCGTCTGGAACCACGATTGGCCAAACCGACTCGCCTACGCGACGCAAGCTGAACGTCACGGTGCTCATTGAAGGAGCTCCATGTGACATGGAGATCGACACCGGGTCTGCCCTGTCCATCGTGTCATGGAGCACCATCAAAAGACTGGTACCCAGAGTGTCCAAAAGGCAACTCGACTCTCACCGCGTACACCTGAGAGACTACCAGGGAAACGACATTCCCGTGGTAGGCGTTGGCCGGTTCCGGATCGCCTTCAAGGATTTTTCGGGCCTGCTCCGGTTGGTGGTGGTCGAAGGTCAGCGGCCAAGCCTCCTAGGGCTAGACTGGTTTGATGCCCTCGGCCTGGAAGTCACCGGCATCAACTGCATCTCTAACGCAGAGACTGAGGGTCTGGTCAAAGACTTTGCCGAGGTTTTTGACGGCACCTTGGGGCAATATACAGGTACGCCCATCTCCTTTAGCCTTGATCCACAAGTCGCCCCCATCAAGCTAAAGCCACGCCGGGTTCCCTTTGCTCTCAAGGCTAAGGTGGACGAACAACTGGACAAACTGATCACCCAAGGAGTTTTGGAGCCGGTTGACCACGCAAAGTGGGAAACCCCCATCGTCACGCCTGTCAAGCCAGATGGGTCGGTGAGAATCTGCGCTGACTACAAGTGCACGATCAACAAGGCACTTCAGCAGCACGCTTATCCGGTTCCTGTTGTCCAACACCTGCTGCATTCCCTGGGTGAGGGTAAGGTCTTCGCTAAGCTGGACCTTGCCCAAGCCTATCAACAACTGCCAGTCGATGATGCCACTGCTGAAGCCCAGACGATCGTCACCCACCGGGGGGCATTCCGTTGCCGCCGGTTGCAGTTCGGGGTGAGTGTGGCTCCTGGCATCTTCCAAAGCCTTATGGAGCGTCTCCTGCAAGGGCTTCCGGGCGTGGTACCATATTTTGATGACGTCTTGGTGTCTGCAGACTCACACCAGCAGCTGTTCGAGCGCCTCCGTGCCGTGCTGACCAGGTTCCAGGAGGCCGGGCTCAAGGTAAAGAGGGAGAAGTGCCAGATCGCTGTTCCACAGGTAGAGTTCCTGGGCTATCTTATCGATGCCTCCGGCCTTCATCCAACCACATCCAAGATCCGCGCTATCCAGCAGGCCCCCACCCCAAAGAACAAAACGGAGTTGCAGGCATTCCTGGGGCTGCTGAACTTTTATAACATGTTCCTGCCCCACAAAGCCACAGTGGCTGAGCCTCTTCACCGACTCCTTAGCACTAAGACGCCTTGGGCCTGGGGTCATCGGGAGACGGCGGCCTTCAACGCGGTCAAGGCTCTCCTTTCTTCAGACAGTGTGCTGGTACAGTACAGTGAATCCAGGCCGCTGGTCCTTGCCTGCGACGCCTCACCTTTTGGCATCGGTGCTGTCCTTAGTCACCGTTTTCCAGATGGAAGAGAAGCACCGCTCGCCTACTTTTCCAGGACACTATCTCCGACGGAACGGAATTACAGCCAGCTCGACAAGGAGGCATTGGCACTTGTGGCTGGAGTGAAGAGGTTCCATGAATACCTCTATGGCAGGACTTTTGACCTCATCACTGACCACAAGCCACTCCTGGGCCTCCTCGCTGGTGATCGTCCAACTCCACCGGTCCTCTCACCACGCATGCTGCGATGGACTGTTTTCCTGGCTGCCTACCACTACCGGCTCATCCATCGCCCGGGGAAATCGATGGGCCATGCCGACGCCCTCAGCCGTTGCCCTCTTCCAGCATTTGTGGAAGACCCGGCTCCAGCTTCATCGCTCCTTCTGATTGAGGATCTTACGGCAGCGCCTGTATCGGCTGCCACTGTGGCCTCCGCGTCTGCCCAGGATCGCACCATCAGCCGGGTGCTCAACTGGGTGTGGAGGGGGTGGCCACAAGGGCCTTTTGCATCGGAGTTCCAGCCCTTCGCAACCAGACAACATGAACTCTCAGCTCATCGCGGCTGTCTGCTGTGGGGAGACCGCGTCGTGATTCCCCAGGGACTCCGTCAGCGCGTCCTGGAGGCTCTGCACGTTGGCCACCCGGGAATTGTCAAAATGAAGGCGTTGGCTCGGTGTTACGTCTGGTGGCCTAATATGGACGATGCCATCACTGCCTGGGTGTCCGCCTGTCAAGCGTGCCAAGAGTCGAGGCCTGCACCACCGGCAGCTAAGGGACACACCTGGGAGACGCCAAAGACACCCTGGTCGAGGGTGCACATCGATCTGGCTGGCCCCTTTCACGGCCGGACCTTTATGGTAGTGGTGGACGCCTATTCCAAATGGCTGGAGGTCGCCCTGATGCCCTCCACCACTACCGAAGCTGTCATCCGGGTGCTGCGAGGCCTGTTTGCAACGCATGGGTGTCCTGATGTCCTTGTCTCTGACAATGGACCGCAGTTCACGTCAGGCACGTTTGAGCGGTATCTTTTGGGACTGGGCATCCGCCATGCCCTAACGGCACCCTTTCATCCATCCAGCAACGGGCAAGCGGAAAGAATGGTGCGCTCGGCAAAAGAGGCACTGGCGCGGCTGGACCGGGGAGACTGGCATGAGCGGGTCGCCGAATACTTGTTCGTGCAACACATCACCCCTCATGCGGCCACAGGGAGGAGTCCTGCTGAACTGCTTATGGGCCGCCGCCTCAGGTCACCGCTCGACCGGCTACACCCGGACTTTGCCGTGGCTGAACCCCCAGGCTGTGCCAACGCACCACGGTCATTTGTCCCAGGAAACCAGGTCTTTGCCCGGAACTATGTGGGGGACATCCCTTGGGTGCCAGCCACAGTAGTGGGAGTCACTGGACCTCGCTCGTACCAGGTGGCACTCGAAGACGGACGCTTGTGGCGACGGCACATAGACCAGCTTAGGCGCAGGGTTGGGGACTTGGACACTACCGAGGTGTCCCCAACTGCGCTTGCGACTCCAGAAGAGACACGTACAGATGGCGAGGCCCCACCTACACCTCCCTCGCAAACTGCCAGCGTGGAGCCGAACCAAGCCGTTTCAGAACAGACTCAGACCACTCCACTTGCGGAGGCTCCACCCACAGCAGCGGATCCAGGGGAGTTGGTTCCAACGCCACCTAGGGTCGCACCACAGCCTCAGCGAGAACTGTGTGGCCCTCCGGACTTGGCTACCAATCCCCGGCGGTCTGGCAGAGTTTCCAAGCGCCCAACTTATTTAAAGGACTATGTTGTTGGACAGGTATCACTGTTGGTCTAAGTATGGGAAATGTAACCGATATGCTTTTGTGCCTAATTGAACCATTACGCGTAGTGCTGTATATAAGGAAACCATTACGATTGTAACTAACGCCTTATCTCGGTGGGGAGGGGTGTTATGTAGTGTAGTTTCACCCTGGGCCAACAGGGGGATACTGTATATAGTTTTCACTCAGGTCTGTAGATAGTTTTCACTCAGGTCCGCGTCAGTTATTTTAGGCGGGAACTCTGGGCTGTGGTGGTTACAATGTGACAGCCGGCTGCCTATAAAAGCAGGCCGGCTGAGCTGTTCGCAGTCAGTTCTATTCCAGCTTACAAAATAAAGAGCTACTTGAAGAAATCGCTGTGCCGGCTGCTATGTCAACCCACAACTTAACAATTTTCAAGGCTGCTGGTCCCTTATTTTCAAGGCTGCTGGTCCCTTATTTTCAAATCTGTAAGTTGACAGCTATGACTGGGACCCTTTAGGAAAGTTCCTTGGTGTAGTGAAGTGGGTCCATTTGAGGTCCAGAGAGGGCATGGCTGTACTGAGATTGTGCAGAGGCTTTTAGAGTCTGATGCAAAGTCACAGGCCTGACAGAAGCTGTCAGGCTATCTATCAGGCCTGTTGCACTGACATCATTGCCAAAACTCAAGTTTCCATTTTCATAGAATGGTAGAGTTGGAAGGAATCCTGAGGGTCATCTGGTCCAACCGAGGAATCTCAACTAAAGCATCCATTTTGTCAAAGGTTAGCCAGCTGACAGACTGCTTTGCCCACACTTTATACTTCCTGCTACTCGCTAGAGATGAAAATGGATTCAGTTTGCCTCCAAAAGGCAGGCTTCTCCTAATCTGGCGTTTCCAAAACAATCTGAGAACTGAAATACAGCCATCCCTTGAAATTTGTGCTTGCCTGAATTTTGCAATGTAGTTCACCGGCCAAAAAAAGGGGGGAAAGAAACTGCATAGTGTTCAATAGGCAGCCTATTGGTGAAAATAATGCATTGCATTAAAGAGAATTGCTGTGATGGCCTGGGACTCTGATTCGGAGGAGGAACCAGAGGAACCCCAGCCTGCACAAGAGTCCCCGCCTCCAGGGCCGGCTGAGCTGGGGCGGGGCCTCGGATCTGAAGCACCTGCACCTGTGCCAGTTTCTCAAGAGCAGGCACCAGGTGGTTCCATTCTGGCTCCGGAGGTGATTGAGGACACAGGGCCTACAGGTGCGCCTCCCCTGGCCCTACCAGAGGAAGGTGAGTCTCCTCCTGGGTCCAGTAACCCCCCAGCCTCTCCTGAACTGCAGAGGCTTAGGGCAGAGAGGCGGAGGGAACTGGTTTCTCCCAGGAGGAGTGCTCGCTTTAAGGCCAGAAGAGGCGGGTCTCCTGGGGGCCGGGACCGCCCCCAGCCTCAGAGAAGATAAAGGCCAGTCAACCCGGGCCCAGGTTGTGGGAGCAACGTCGTTAAGTGCTGTTTCGGCCAGCATCCAGTTCTGTGTTCCTATCCTTGCCTGGCTCGTCGTTCTGATCCCCGCTACGCTCGTGAAGGACTGTCTGCCTCGACTCAGGTCCTGGACCTCGCCTCCCGGTGGCCACCCCCTGGGACCAGCACAATTGCTTTGCAAACATGTATGTTAGGCAAGATTGCATACAGAAATGTCCACATCCAGAGAAGTTTGCACTTAGATGCTGATGATTTCCACGGGGACTTAAACAAAACAAAACCTGCAAACTGGTGTGAAAATGTGGCTCATCCATCTTTGTTCCTCCTGGTCCTCTGATCCAGGGTTCACCCCCCCCTCCACCTTCTGCAAGTTGAGCCAGTCTCCAAAACTTTGCTCCCCTCTTTCCCCAGGCCACCTAGTATGCAACAAACAGAACTCCCAGGCAATTTGCTTGTTTAAGAAAAGGCTAAGGTGGGAAATAAATTTCCATTAATTCAGAGCCGCAGTCTGACAGGAGAGGCATAAAGTTATCAAAGCAAATATGAAGGAGGGAGGCTCATTTACATGCTAGCTGAGTGTGTCCTTCAGTGATGACTTTTTGGACCAAATAGATCTACTGCTCCTTGAGATCTTCAAGCCACGTGTGTGTGTGTGTGTGTGTGTGTGTGTGTGCGCGCGCGCGCGCGCGTGCGTTCGCATGCGCACATATGCGCACACACACATTTTCCTACATCTTTCCCCACAAAATGCTTCCCTACATCCAAGAATGCCTGATCAGTCTTTCAAAGGCTTAGTTTGTGTAAGGGATACAAACAGCTAACTCATATTTTTTTAAAAATTGTTGTTGTTGTTGTTGTTGTTTTACTATTACCGCCCTATACTCGAAGGTCCCAGACCTTTATTTGACACCAGAAGAAGGAGCACTCCTGCCTGCCAATGTCCTCCCCCTCCTTAGTCTCAGTATTGCCCTTTGCATACCCTGCAAGAGTACTGAGGGGAAAAGGGGACATCCCATTTTCTATCACCAGAGAACGGCAGCCATTTTGGTTGTTGTGATCTCATGCGATTTTACGGCGGTAACCCCACCCCACCCTACCCTGTGAAAAAGTGCCTTTTTCAGGGCTGCAATTTTGTGTGGTGCCCCCAAAGCACATGTTTTGGGGTGCCATGCCTGAAAAGGTGCTTTGGGTAGGGGGCACGGCAAAAAATCACACCAGGTCACGGCAACCAAAATGGCTGCCATGCTCTCATGATGATGGAGTCCCAGATTTAGGCTCCAAAGTGTTGGAGGGTACGCCTTTGTAGAACTCAGCAGGGAGGAGGGAGGTGGGGATAATAACTAGAATTATTTGCCTCTGCGTGCCATTGGTTCTGGCTCCACCTATCAGTGGCTCTGGCTCCACTTCCTGTTGGGCTCCCTGCCTTAGAATCATAGAATAGAATCATAGAGTTGGAAGAGACCACAAGGGCCATCGAGTCCAACCCCCTGCCAAGCAGGAAACACCATCAGAGCACTCCTGACATATGGTTGTCAAGCCTCTGCTTAAAGACCTCCAAAGAAGGAGACTCCACCACACTCCTTGGCAGCAAATTCCACTGTCGAACAGCTCTTACTGTCAGGAAGTTCTTCCTAATGTTTAGGTGGAATCTTCTTTCCTGCAGTTCGGATCCATTGCTCCGTGTCCGCTTCTCTGGAGCAGCAGAAAACAACCTTCTGCCCCACTGGTCCCAATGGGGCACCATACATCACTGCACAAACCTACAGTTAGCCAGGGCCCGACAGATATAAGAGGTGGTCTCAGCTGCAAAGCCCATCCTTCTCGGAATGGAAACAAAGAGAAGTTAAGTCAAAAGCTACAAGCAGAGAAAATTGTGGCCCTGCCTTTCAAGCCCAGGTAGCAGGCATCCCTTCTCCAATGCAATTACTTTGGGTGAATATGACAAGCAAAAAATGAATGCCAAGCTTCCCATCAACAGCCAATAAATCCAGCTCAGGGTGGTTTATGGCTCTCCCTCCCTGATCCTCCAGACAGAAATTGACCTCGAATGTTTATGTTATCTTAAGTCTGGAGAAACAGGGAAGCGTTTGAAGTACGGGTCTGCAGGAGGAAACAAACTTCATTTCAACTTCATTCAAGACAGCATCCCTGAGTTGTTCCCCAAGGCCAACAGGGACCAGGTCCAGAACTGCTTTGCTTCACCAAGGCGGCTCCCAAGGCCATCCTTTCCAAAAGCCAAAGGAAGCCACTTGGCTCAGGCAGCAGATCAGGCAGTGGAGGCTGGTTCAAATGGGACCAGCCATGGTTTTCCCTTGGCCAGCCGCCACCTGCCTGCTTCCTTTTTTTTGCAACCAGGCTCTTCTGGCCAGCTTCCTCCTCCTTAGACTCAATGATGCCTTTCTAGAACACGGCAGGAAGATGGAGGAAGAAGGGAATGGAATTGGAATGGCTCTGCCTCCCATTGGCTCTGTTCTACCTCCACCTAATTTTTGACACCCTGCCTCCCACCCTGCCAATGGGCACCAGCCACCACTAAGATTTTGTTGGTTGGTTGGTTGCAATTCTATCCCATCTTATTTCTGCAAGAAGCTCAAGGTGCCATACATGGTTTGTCCTGTCCCCCCCCCCATCTCCTTTAATCCCTACCTCTCTCCATATGAACCAACCCAGACTCTGCAATCATCCTCTGAGGCCCTTCTTCGTGTGCCCCCTTTGCAAGAGGTCCGAAGGGTGGCAACACGAGAACGGGGCCTTTTCTGCAGTGGCTCCTCAGTTGTGGAATTCTCTCCCTAGGGAGGTTCACCAGGCACCTTCATTATACACTTTAGGCACCAGGCAAAAACATTCCTCTTCAAACAGGCCTTTGGCTGATTGACATGTCAAGCCCTTGTGGGATGGGAGGAGGTTATTGGTTTGTTGTTGTCCTTAATTTTATTATGTATTTTGTGGGGGGTTTTTATCTTGTATTTTTATGCTGTGAACTGCCCAGAGATCTATAGATGAAAGGTGGTATACAAATAGATTAGAATAGAATAGAATAGAATAGAATAGAATAGCCCTGTGAGGTAGCTAAGGCGGAAAAGCAATGACTGGCCCAAGGTCACCCAGGGAGCTTCATGGCCAAGTAGGGGTTTGAACCCTAGTCTTCTATGCCCTAGTCCAACACTCTAACCACCACACCACACTGGAGGCAGATCTACACTCATGGTTTTTAACGTTCACAATGCATTATTAAAATGTGACTCCAGAGGTCTCTGTGGAGCAACCAGAAACCAGGCAGACAGTGTTTCAACTATAGACTCACTATACTTCTACGGACTTTCAAAGTTTGAGACGTGTGTTCTTTTGATTTCAAATATATTAGAGAATTTACAAGTGTACACAATTTGTTTTTGTTGTATATTATGCAACAAGAATTGCAGTGATATCTAGTATGCTGGTCTTCGTGTTGCTTGTGCTGTTTATTGGCTCTCAGGAGAGGCAGCAAAGGAACATAGGAAGCTGTCTTACACTGAGTCAAGCCGCTGGTCCAGGTCCAGTATTGCCAACCCTAACTGGCAGCAGCTCCCTGGGGCTTCTGGTAGGCGTCTCCCCCCGCCTAGAGACACCATTAGGGATTGAGCTTGGGCCCTTCCATATGCAAAGCAGATGCTCCACCCCTGAGCCACCTACAGACCTTCCCCGTGCAACTGCTTCTGGTGACATCACCCATGCATTTGCATTTGGTTGAAATAGTTCTGATTATTTTTAATTTTTTTAAGGGTGCTCTCTAAACCTCTGTGTTGTGTCTCGCCCTTTTTTCAGGACAGGAGCCCAAGCCATGTCCTGGAATCTGCAGACTTTGCAGACCTGCTGGCCAGCTGGACCGAGTATTATACCTACGAAGACACCACGCTCGCTGACAGCGCTCTCCCTGCGCCCTGTTACAGCACATTTTGCTCCTCGGTCGGCGCCATCATTCCGACGTTCCTGGTGGTAACCGGCGCTTTGGGCATCCTTGGCAGTCTCGCCCTGGCCATTGCCTTGGTCATGTGCTTCCGGCTCTGGGAGCAAACCGGCCTCGTTCTCACAGCGCTGTCAACTGCCCTCTTTGCCACCATCTTGCCGTTTTTCGCAGCGGGGATCAGCTGGGGCTGGACCTTTGGGAACGGGCTCTGCCAGGCGGCACAGGCCATGAAGTATGGGTGCCAGTTTGCCCAGGGGCTCTTGATGGCTGCCTGTGTGTGTCCAGCGCCCAAGGCCACCCTTCCTGGCTGCCTCTTGCCTCTCGTTCTCTGGGTCACAGGCTTCCTGCTTGCAATCCCCGTAGCCGTGATCCACGGCACGGGGAAAGACGGGGAAGCAATATGTGCCCTGAGACAGGCACCTGAGCTGCTCTGGTGGTCTCTCACTCACATCACCTTCTGGATAGCTGTTTTCTACATCCTCCCAGCGGGGGTCGCTCTGGCCAAGGTGGCGCTGAAGTGGGAGAGGGCTGGGTGGCACCCGCCCGCGGTCGTCACTTGGCTCTTCTACCTTCTCTGGGCGCCGTATGGAGTGGCCCTGATCCTGGACAAGCTGCTGCAGATGAACTTGCTCACCCATACTTGCAGCTTGCAAGAGCATCTCAGCTACTTCCTGGGGCTATCCGAGGGGCTGGGGGTCCTGCACTGCATTCTGTGCCCCTTCTTAGTTCTAGGGATGGTCATCCGTCACCGAAGGGCCGCCCAATGAGGCAGGCAATAAATTCAGGAGGGGAGGGGTGTCCAACTACAATCAACAGAGCTTTAATCTACAGATCATTTTGTATCTGCTTCTGCCTCTGCAACAAAGCCTGGAGGGTGGAGGACTTCCTTAGAATTTCCTAGTAGCCAAGCTTGCTGAATAAATAAAGTTCTGCAGTCAGGCAATCCCAATTCTGCTTCCAGAAATGGTGGATTCTGCGACGTGAATTCTGCAAAAATGGGCTATTCCGCCTCTGAAAATTGAAGCGAGGCCACATTGTGCAGGGGTAATGAAGCATATGCCATATACCGCAAGTGTGTTATTCAGACACTCTTTCAGCCAGTGACAGACCTACATTTTGGGAGCCCTGAAACATTAAATGTTATGAGGACCACTTTGCAACCAGCAACAAGGTCTGGGTAACCACTGTTATTGTTAAAAAAAATAACTACTACATCTCAGATTTTGATTAAAATCGCTGTACTGGGCTATCTTACATGTCCCAAGTCACTGGTGTGAATAAAAATTTCCTATGCCATGTAGTTTTCAAGTTGTGTGACTCAAATTGGGTCTAGCAGACCCAACCTTTTCAAGCCACGTGGACCCACCTTGGATCAGGCTGTGTCCTGGCCGATGTCTGGTTTTCAACATCGTGATATATCTGCAGCTAAATACCACTCTATGCTGATATATCACAATATCTGGAATGTATCTTGGCTGCTTCTTCCTCCCCACCTTAGGGGAGGGAGGAGCAACTGAGATACATCACCAAACCCAAGCTCCTATATGAATCCCACTTCATTAATATTGCTCAGCAGGAAGCCTCTCACCCCTCAGCTGAGTGAGCCCCCACATCGCTCCAGCTTGTGTGAGCCAGAGGGGGAGGGGCTTCCTCAAAGGAGCACACAAAGAAGGAGATGGAGCCCCAGAAGGCCCTCACCCAGAACCTTTCTCCGACTCAGTTTGCCTGCCTGCCTGCGCCTTTGCCATCTGCAGGCAATTTGAGCTGGCGCGATGTATTGCCAGCTCAAAATGTCTGGAACCAGTATCACGATCTGAGCACTGTACTGTTTTCATAATTTTCAATTATTTATTTATTTGATTTAAAAATAAATAAATAAATAAGCGTACATTTTTTTAAAAAAAATCAAAATCCAAATATCAAGATTGCTCTGAATCTCCTGACTCTCTCCCCCCCCCCCCATCCCTTCCATGGGTCCAAATAATAATATTTACAAACTGCATATCAATACTTGTCCAGATTTTTGTCCTTCCAAACTTTCCATTACTTTTGCAAGTGTGATTTAAAACCATGCTAATAAGATGGTCTCGTAAATAAACCATAAACTTTTCCCATTTTTTAATTTTTTTAAGTTCTTGTCGTCTTGATTTCTGAGCTTCCCAGTTAATTTTGCCATTTTGGTGTAGTCCATCAACTTGGTTTGCCATTCTTCTTTAGTTGGGGTCATTCCTTCCATCCATCTCTGGGCTAGCACCATACTGTTTTCAGACAAATGTGCCAATATATCGCTCAGCTCCAGTGCTGGCCCATCAGTTGAAGACCGATGCTCTAGAGTGAATTCAGCCTGCCAAATAATAGGCAAATGAGGGAGAGATGAGGGAAGTGGCTTTGGGTAAGAAACCTGCCTAATAATAATTTATTATTTGTACCCCGTCCATCCAGCTGGGTTTCCCCAGCCACTCTGGGCAGCTTCCAACAAAGATTAAAAATACATTAAAATGTCACACATTAAAAACTTCCCTAAACAGGGCTTCAGATGTTTTCTAAATGTCAGGTAGTTGTTTATCTCTTTGACATCTGATGGGAGGGCGTTCCACAGGGCGGGCACCACTACCAAGAAGGCCCTCTGCCTGGTTCCCTGTAGCAGTTTTCCACAATGCCAAGTTAGGAAGGTTCCATAGAAGAAATATAGTTAAGAGCGACAATGCAATCTGCTGCACAGGATCCAGCCATTCTGCAACCTGGTGGCCCCCAGCTCCCATCCTTCTTGGCCATATTGTAGGAAAACAGGGCCATGGTTCTTTGTGCTAGGAGTCTTCAAAGTTGACTCTCTCTCTCCTTTTGTTAGGGGAGAACCCGGCTGTGTGATCAGTCCAAAGGCCCATCCAGCCCATCTTCCAGTTCTCTTGCCTCTCCCTCTCGGACAGCCAGGTAGAATGGCTGCAAGTGGCTGTGTTTCAGGGAGGGGAAGGATCATCGTGACTTTTGGCCTCCTCCAAGTCAGCCCATCAGAAGGGCTTGTGATAGAGTTTTGCTTGCTGGTCCCAGTTTCCTCCCCCACCACTACCACCTTGGAAAGAAACTCTGTGACCATTCTACCTGAGAATATATATTTGCCTCACACCACATTGGACCATCTCATCTTAAGACACAGATTGCCTCTTCTTCCGCAGGAGAATAAAGCCCTGGTTTCCTTCTTTACTGGCGTCTCTCCCAGAATGCCTCTCGGGACCATCATTCTTCTTCCATCTCTGGGGATCGGTGCCAGCGCTATGGGCAGAGAGAGGCTGCATGGAAGCAGCAAAAAATGGATCCTTCTTCCCTCCTTCTCCTCCCGCCTCCCCCATGAAGATGCAGTATGTTTTGCTGCAGAGATTCCAGCTGAAATGTGACTCTCCCCCCCCCCCACCTGCCAACGGGCCATTTGACTCAAGGCACGATAGGAGGGCACCCTGGGGCCTATTTCTGTTTACTAGCGGGTAGCAGAATTGCTCACTCCATTAAGGCTGGCAGTAGGACTGCAAGGCAGGCAGACTCTCTTCCTGCTCCCAGGCCTTGGGACAGAAGATGCTCACCCAAATTTGTTGTGATGCTTGGATTGGAACTGCCTCACAGAGTCGAGTTGAGACACATCAGCGCAGCGCTGGAGCACTTGTCCCCAGTTCAATTTACAGCCTCTCAACAGCAACAACAAACTCAATTTATGGAAGTTTTCCTCTGCCCCTCTCGTAATACCAGACCCTCCAGCGGTGCTTTCTTTCTTTAAAAAATGTTTAGGGGTACTCTCATTTTGACTAAATAAAACCACCATTTTATAGTTCAAATCAGGAAAAATAAATACAGTAAATGGACAAAAGTACAAAGAACTTGCATTACCTCATGATGATGAAAAATAGTAATTTTCCTACTCATATTGAAATACTGCCCCTCAGTGAGGCGAAACTTTCATCGGTAAAACACCACACATACACATTCCACACTGCTTCACACATTAAACGCTCGCTTCTGTCCAAGACTCAGGAAACACTGGGAATGGAAATAAAGCTGCCATCAGAGGTGGTAACAATGAAACTGACCAATCACCGTGCTAGATTTCAGCTCCTACCTCACACATTAAATGCCTGCTTCTGCCTGAGACTCAGAAAACATTGTGACAGGAAATGAGGCCGCCATCGGTGGTAGCAACGGAACTGACGATTCACCGTGCTAGAGAAGAAACTAAAATAAATTTTAAAAATTGGTTTCTTCTCCCGTTAGATTCACAAAATGTTTAGGGGTACGCGTACCCCTGCGTTACCCCAGAAAAAAACTCTGCCCTCCAACATCTCGAGTCCCAAAACCAGGACCCATGTCTTCCGGCCTGTGCTCTGTGCAAGTCGTGTGACCTGCATGGAGCCCAAAATATGCGATTGGGGGGGGGGACATGCGACGTTGCGGCCCCAAAAAAGTCTTTCTTGGGGGAAGCACTTTGGGGGGCAAGATCTTGGTGCAGAATCACGCCAGATCCCAGCACCCAAAATAACTGCCAAGTTCTCACTCGAGAAAATGAGATGTCCTGTTTTATTCCGAGACGCTTCTGTGGTGTTTAATAGTAGAAGTCAGAGCCATCCAACTGGGTTGGATGCCCAAAGATTCTGCACAAGCAAAAGGAAAGCAGAATTCTCTGCCACAGGACATAGCGATGGTTACCGGCTTGGATAGCTTTAAAAGAGGGCATGGCAAACCCATGGAGGATGCAACTATCAATGGTTGCTAGCTGGGACTCACAATCAAGGAGAGCTGCTGTTGTGTCCAGTTCCTGCTTGTGGTTTTCCCACTGAGGCATCTGGTTGGCCAGACCACCACAGGGGCAAAGATCTCTTCCACCCTCCCCTAAAATATTTCAGGGAGACCCCCCCCCCAATGTTGATGAGCTTTGCCGTTCAAATGGTGTTCATGTGCCACGTCTTGTGATCAATTGTGTGGGATGGTCCATACCTGTGTGTCCGTCCATCCCTGCCGCCATATTTTATTCAAGTTGGGATCCCTGTTGTTCACTTTGGGAACAAGATGCTCTATTAGGTGAGCCTCTGGCCTCAACCAGCCACTGAGCTCTTCTGATCATCTGACAACACACTCTTCATTTTACTCTTGTGCAATTTACACGGGGAGGGTGGTGCTTGCTTCCAATGCAAGCCTGATCCCACACACCCAGTCGCTCAGCCGTCCATCCCATGGCACAGTCTTCGGGCCTTTCAACCTTTCAAATTTTCAACCTTTCAAATTTTCAAACTTGTGCCGCAGTTCTAATGTACAGAAAGCAATAGGAGGAGCGGATCATTTCCTTGGGGCCAACACTCTCCCCCTCCCCCCTCCCGGTCCCAAGTACCCTCTTGCCCCATGTGGCTTCTCCCCTGGCACAACAGTGCACTTAGTGAACCATTATTTGATCAGAGCTCTCAGCACATCACCTTTTAAACACACACACATACACAACTGCTGTCCTCCTCCTAAACCAAGGATTGATTTGCCCATCTGCAGAACATTTTACAAGGCTGCATATTAATCCCGCCGCATGCTCTCTAACCGGAATGCAAGCTCTAAAACATCCTGTACCCTTTGCTCCTTACATGCTTTCATTAACTATTGTTCATTGGGACTTAAATACACATCAAATTAAATGCACTTATCAAAATCGGGGGCAGAGGGAAATGCTCTTCCCGGATGTCGGCATTCTTGGATTCAGACTGCCCTCTGCTGGCTGGGATGAGCGCTGCGGAACATATACCGAGATGGAGATAGGCTGACGTCTCCAGACTTGCAGGGTGGGCATTTATTTACAGTGGTACCTCGGTTTAAGAACAGTCCTGTTTAAGAACGATTCGGTTTACGAACTCCGCCAAACCGGGAATAGTGTCCTGGTTTGCAAACTTTACCTCAGTCTAAGAACGGAATCCAAATTGTGGAAGGGCACCGGTGGTGAGAGGCATCATTAGGGAAAGCACGCCTCAGATTAAGAATGGTTTCGGTTTAAGAACGGACTTCTGGGACGGATTAAGTTCGTAAACCGAGGTACCACTGTACCAGGATTCCGGATGCCCTGATATGTCTAAAGTGTGGAAGGCCATGCTAAGGCTCTCTGAGCAGTGGAGGCAGAGCTAATCTGCATTAAGTGATCCTGAGTATGTACTTTTGCTTAGTCCAAACTTTTTTCAAAGAGGGCCAGATTTGATGAAGTGAAGGGTCGTGAGGGCCAACCAAAGGGCCAACCAGAGTTGTGGAGATTTTTTTAGGATTGATGTCATTGAGGTTTTTTATAGGATTTTGCCCCAGGAAATAAGCTGCCACATGGGCCAGATTAAACCAACCGGCGGGCCAGATTAGGCCCCTGAAACGGACTTTGGACATGCCTATCTTAGAAGGAACAAGGCCAAAAAAAAAAAAAGAGAGAGGCTGTAAAGATGAAGACTCCCATCAGCTCCACCCAGAATGGACAGTGTACAGGAACTGAGACCAACTGGATTAGGTCAAAGGCTCCCTCTAGTCATAGTGGCCAACCGATTGTGTCTGCCTATGTGTGGCATCATCTACGCTCAACACCTGTGCTGTCTCCAACTACGTGCCCACATGGGTGCAAAAAAGGGTACACGCCCCTGATTCACACTGAATGACAGTGGCTGTCCAGGGTTTCAGACAGGGGTCTTTATCAGCCCTACCTAGTGTCAGGGACTGGCTAGAGGAGGAATGGTGGAGGAGAGCGCTTCCCCGGCCTGACCCTTCCAGAGAAGAAGAAGAAGAAGACAGTTCAGAATTACAGCAGAATTTTGAGGGAGGTCACAGCTCAGAGGCAGATGAGGGGGAAAGCTGGGAAATAATGGGAGAGGAGGAGGAGGAGGAGGAGGAGGAGGAGGAAGAAGAAGAAGAAGAAGAAGAAGAAGAAGAAGAAGAAGAAGAGTGACAGATGATGCACTCAGTGTCTTTAGAAAGCATTCCAGACCCCCCCTCCCCCAGAACCCGGAGAGCAATGAAAGTAGGAGAGCAAAGAGCTCAGAGGCAGAGGGCACCCATGGCGATGACGCATGAGGGAGTGGGAGAGATGGAGGGGGTTGAACCTGGGACCTTCTGCTTGGCTGCTGGTCAGTGGATTCTTTTATTCCAAGGCTAATATGGAGTAACTCTCCATCTCTGAGTTCTTCTCAAAGCAACTCTCCAAGACCTCGTGAAAAGCAGGGTCTTCCGCAGTCCAGCTTACCTGAGATTCCGAGGAACATAGCACAGGAACATTGAGAAACATGGAATCGTAGAGTTGGAAGGGATCCTGAGGGTCATCTAGCCCAACCTCCTGCAATGCAGGAGTCTCAGTTGGAGCATCCATGGCAGACAACCTTCCAACCTCTGTTTTAAAGCCTGCAATGAAGGAGAGTCCACCACCATCTGAGGTAGTCCATTCCACAGCTGAACAATTCTTGCCACCAGAACCTTCTTCCTGATGCTTAGTCAGAATCTCCTTTCTTGTAACAAAGCCATTGGCTTGGGTCCTGGCTTCTGGAGCAGAAGAAAACCATCTTGCTCCATCTTCCATGTGACAGCCCTTTAGATATTTGAAGGTGCCTATTATATTGCTTTTCTCCATCTCCTCTTTACTTGGCTAAACATACTCAATTCCCTCAACTGCTCCTCACAAGGCTTGGTTTCCAGACCCTTGATCATCCTGGTCACCCCCCTCCGCATATATTCCAGCTTGTCAATATGCTTCTTAAATTGTGATGCTCAGAACTGCGCACAGTACTCCAGGCGGGGTCTAACCAAGACAGAACAGCGTGGTTTTCATGTTTGTGAGAATCAATTCTAGAGATGTAACATGTTCAGAAATGGCCCAGGGGAGATGTTTATCACCATTTACTTCACACACACACACACTGGAAACCTTTGGGAAAGATTGAAATACAGGCAATACTTACCTCCTTATCAAACTAACATTTAGTTTGCTGCTTTTGGTACAGTGGTACCTCGGGTTAAGAACTTAATTCGTTCTGGAGGTCCGTTCTTAACCTGAAACTGTTCTTAACCTGAGGTACCACTGTAGCTAATGGGGCCTCCCGCTGCCGCCCAATTTCTGTTCTCATCCTGAGGTAAAGTTCTTAACCAGAGGTACTATTTATGGGTTAGCAGAGTCTGTAACCTGAAGCGTCTGTAACCTGAGGTACCACTGTAAAAGGCATCCCTTATAGCTAAGAAGAAGAAGAAGAAGAAGAAGAAGAAGAAGAAGAAGAAGAAGAAGAAGAAGAAGAAG
>JAXCMG010000019.1:23168603-23193085 GCA_034642415.1 Podarcis siculus | reverse complement strand
AGAAGAAGAAGAAGAAGAAGAAGAAGAAGAAGAAGAAGAAGAAGAAGTTTTATTTATACCTCGCCCTCCCCAGCCAAAACCTGGCTCAGAGCTGCTAACATCAAATGTATAACCCATTAAAATAAACACACATTTGGCCATGGAGCTCACTGGGTGACCTTGAGTCAGTCACCAGCTCAGCCCAACCTGTCTTGCAGGATTTTTGTAGGCAGACATATTCCTTAGAGGATAAAAATATAATAATAAAAACTAAATAAGACCTGTGAGGGTTTTTTTTCCCCCAGCCGGAACTCACTAGAACTCAGTTCCAGCACCTCTCAGGTGGGCGCCATTGCCGTTATAAGAGAACAAGGGAGCAGTGGCGTAGCGTGGGGGTGCCAGGGGTGCCGGCCGCAACGGGCGCAACATCTGGGGGGGCGCGAGTCCAGAGGGAAGGGACAAGTTCCTTCCTCCGCCGGGCTCCCCGCCGCCACCGCCAGCCTTGCGCCCTAGCGCGCGCGCCCCCCGCCGCCGCTGCGCTCCACTCACTGCTCGCAGGAGGAGCAGCCGCTGCAGCAGCGCCAACACCACCACCGACGCCTGGCCGGGCACAGGCAGCCTCCGCACCCCGACGCCGCCGACATCCCCTCGGCCCAGCCACAGGCGGCGGCTGCTTCTGCCGACTGGAAGGGAGGAGAGCTCCGAGGGGCCTCGACGTGCCCTGCCCTCCCCAAAACCCTCCGAGACGAAGCCGGCGGGCGGGCGAGGGTCTCCTGGCAGAAGGGGGCGCCGCTGGCTCCGGCTCTCAGCACAAGTCTCAGCCGCGGGGGGGGGGGCGAGGACGGAAGCGCGGCTGGAAGCCCCCGGACCCGGCCGGGAGGAGGAGAGGCGCTCGCCAAGCCCGGATCTGGAGCGCCTCAGAGCGCAGGCTCCACCTACAGCCCAAGGAGAGGAGGGGGCGGGGAGGTGCCCGAGGGGAGGGGGCTTCGGCTGCCTCGGCCCGCGGGGGCTCCGCAAATAATAAATTTAATAAATTCCTGCTGAGCCTTTGGGGGGGGTTCTTGGCTCCTTCGCTCGCCCCCAGCCCCAGTGGCGTAGCGTGGGGGGTGCAGGGGGGGCCGGCCGCACCGACCGCAACATCTGGGGGGGCGCGCTCGCACTCGAGTGCTAAAATCCACGGGTTAGGGGGCGCAAATTACTTGCCTTGCCCCGGGTGCTGACAACCCACGCTACGCCACTGCAAGGGAGGCGTTCATGGTGAGTTCCGGCACCTCAGTTTTTAGGAAAATAGCACTGGGGCCTACTCTGTTTTGGAGAGCTTTCTCCCAGGCATAATGTGTCAGCGTTTGGGGAGAGAGGGGACAAGGTCAGCCACAAAGAGGAGCCAAGTGAGAAGGGCGGCAGGTTGAGGATACTTGATTCTAGTATCTCCAAACTAGATCACGGGTCCGTCATCACAAGAAAGCAACAGCGGTGTAGTTGAGAAGGCCTGGACACAGGGAGGGGAAACAGAACAATTGGGAGACCCTGTTCTTTTGCTGAAGGCTCCCCCCCCCCCCCCGTTTGTGGCAATGTTGCAAACAAACCAGAACTCCTCTGAAATACTTTCTATTGTGGCATGGGTGAAATGGAATTTGCCACAATCTATAGGTATCCTGAGAATTACTGCTGTCAGATGCATTTTCCGCTCAAAGCAGCCTCCATCCGATTTGGAAATGTTAAGTTGTGGTTAAGAAATAGGGGGAAAGCATATTTCTTGGAGACTCTCCATACCGAGTGGAGAATGTGCACATTGCCTGGAGAATGCACAGAATTGTATTTTTATGTTGTGAACTTCCCTGTGGTCTTTGGCTGAAGGCTGGTATACAAATAAGGGTGGCAATAAATAAATAAATAATAAAATAAAATAAAATACAAAGGGGTGGTAATTAATTAATTAATTAATTAATAATATACACATTTCTCAAGACCTGTTGGGGATCATGCATAATAGCTGGGGAGTGTATAGAATTCAGCCAAGAGATGCACAGTCCTCAAAGCTTGCTGGGGATTAGGCATACTGACTGGGAAATGTGCACAATTCCCTCTTTGTTATTGTGCACATTAACCACTCCTGATTGGTCACTGTAAGAAGGTGGAAGGCAGACTAGTTGGACTTTAGATCTGAACCAGGCAGGCTCTCTTCCTGCACTTATGGGCTCACATTAAAGGTTCCAATGGGTTCCTTTGACCAAGGATCTCATCCTTCAATGGCTTGCATTTCATTTGGACAAAGTAGCTGTGCAAAAACGGTACCCGTCAGAAGTTTGCTTAACCGGATTACAACCCTCTCCATCTTACTTCCCCCCCCCTCCTGGATTTGAAAGCAATAACAGACTTTAAGGAACAGAGCCAACACTTTGTTCTCAACACTCACATTGTTATCTCCAAGATTGAGCATTCCCTTATCAAGAATGAGAACTTGGGTTGCAAACAGTTTCTCCTGTCGCCACCCAATTATATCCCTTTTTAGACATTCATTGCATTGCTGTGGCTGGGTAGCTCAGTCAGTAGACCATGAGACTCTTAATCTTAGGGTAGTGGGTTCAAGTCCCATGTTGGACTAGAAGACCCTTGTGGTCCCTTCAGACTCTATAATTCTATTATTTTCTCCCCATCGCTTCTTGGCTTTATGCAAAAATCATAACAGGTAGCATTTTGGGAGACTCCAAAAGTGTTTTCCATGTACAACTATTATGTAAGGTAGGTCAGTTTTATCCCCATATTATAGATAAGGAACTGAGGTTGGAAGGAGCAGGAGTCAGAAAATTCAAAGAGAAGGAAATTCATACTAAGTTCTCCATCAAGCTGCCTAAGTCATTCAAAATGACCCTGACTCTAATCCAGGACTGGGGAATCTGTGACCCTCTAACTGTTGTGGGACTTCATCTCCCATCATTCCCAGCCGAGCATGGCAAATGGTGATGGGTGATGGAGTCCAACAATGCCTGGAGGGTCACGGATTCCCCATCCCTGATCAAATTCTCCCAACTGCTGTCAGGCTTCAGGGAATCGGCTTCCTCCCCTCATGGCAGTAGATAAGCAGAACAAAGGGAAAGGAGTCTTCTTACCAGTTAGAAACTTTAATAATTACAGTGAGAGAAAAAAGAACCCATCTCCTAGAATGGCGGTGCTCCCAATTAAGGATCCCACCCCCTTACGTCCCTATTAATCTACGTCACTTCTATGTCTTGTAATCTGAGCTTGTTCCCTCTGTGTTTTGTGTGCTTTCAACTCTGCCACTTTCTGAGCTCTTCTTGACCTTGGGGAAAGCAGAGGAATGCTTTCCAGAGACTGAATCTGTTAACCCTCTCTCACACAGCAGTTTCTTCTGCTAGCTGTTCCCCATCCAGTATTTCCCAGCTTCTGCCTTCTGAACTATGCCCCTCTGCAAACCACTGTTCAAAATCTATACTGTCCTCCTGCTCCTGGGAAGATTCAGGATCTGGAGCAGGAGTGTGGGGGGGGAGGCTCCCACAATTCCTCCTCCGTGCAGTCCTCCTCAGCACAGTCCCTGACAACTGCATTTGCACTCTCGACATTATGACAGAGATCCTTGCAAAGTGATCCCACAATCGACTTCCTAGCCTTTCAAAGGTTGTGGAAATGTTTTCTGGCCAGTGTACGTTGCTGGCATCATCCTTCTCCAGGGCTCCCCTCTCTCCCCCCAGGCTTCCGAGAAGTGAAAGCGTGGAAACGTATGGAATGGGGGCACCTGCCACATATGAGCATATGCACATTAATCCATTTGTGCACGTGAACAGCAAGGTGCAGTGCGGCGCATGGCCTCCCGCTTCCCATATTGCGACAGCTGAGAGGTATTTTGACAAGTTGATAATGCGTTGTTCCTGTGCGTCCCCTGCATGACAGTGAGGCAGATGGCGGAGGAATGAGGCAAGGTGGGCCAGCATCTGCAGCACTAAGGACAGCTCCTAGTGACCCACTGGCTGCAATAAAGGCTCAAGCTCAGGGCTATGCACTGGTCACAAGACTCAGTTTGAACTTCCCTGTCTATGTGTTGGCTATCTATGGCTTGGTGGGTGACAAGCTCAGCAACTTGGGAGATCTTTTGTTCCTTAATCATCAGCATTTGAGTAGGACTCTCTCCCAATATACACATGTCAGAATGCCATTTTGCCCAATAAACACATTTGTGCAAATGTGTTTCTCCTAAAATAATGCCATTTGCGGATGTTATTTTTTGCTAATGTCTGCATTCATATGCACACTGTGTTCCTGCTGGAAGTGAGCTTAACATCTCTGGGAAGCTGAGTGATGGGGCTGTCAACATGTTAACTGCTGTCAGAATGGCCCAGCTCCCCTGCTTAGGCAGCAAGCCTCTCTCAGCTTGCATATTCAGGATCAGCGAGAGAGAAGGCTGACCTCTCTGCTGCGGCGGATGAGAGAAGTTGGGTATCTCAAAGGAACATGCTGTGGCAGGAAAGACTGACATGACAGAAGCATACCCCCATTTCCATCTGTGAAATGCTCCAGAAAGGATGGGCAGACTCAGCCCAGGATCTGAAGGCGGCCCCTCGGCCCTCTCTGTCTGGCCCTTGGGCGCCTCCATAGGCCACACCCCTTTTCTGCCACTAATTCTTACCCTCTGTGTTTTTGCTGGAATGTGTCCTCGGATAATACCTCTTGCTTGCCTGGACGGAAGACATAAGAGAGAGAGAGAGAGAGAGAGAGAGAGAGAGAGAGAGAGATTTACCAGTACAAAATTTACATTCATTAGCTGTGACACCTGCATTGCAGAGGGTTGAACTAAATGACCCTGTGGGGACCCTTCCATCTCCACAGTTCATTTTTTTCCAAAAAAATTATTGATTAAAGAAAATTTAATACAGTCTCTGCAAAGCAAATAAATAAAGTATTGAATTTATAGCCTCATTTTACATAATCTCAAAACATTAATGGTCCATGTAGGCTCTCCACAGACATTTGTGAAATTGATGGGGGAAATTTGCTATCTTACATATTAAAAGAATGGGGGGTGGGTTTCATCAAAGGTGTGTCTCTCTTTATAACACCTTTAGTGACCCTTCTAAGCCCAGTTAGTTGCTCTGAAATAGTCACGTCCCAGATATTGTAGAACCGTGCCTCAAGATTGTACCTCAGCTATACTCCAGCTGTACATTTCTATGATTCTATGATTTCTCTGCCCACTTTCACCTCTGTCCCCGCCCACTTGTGGCCCCTGGAATGTTTCCCTGTAGGAAATGCGGCCCTCCAGCTGAAAAAGGCCCTCCTCACTACAAAGCTTGACTGGCAGGTGAAGATGATAGAATACTTGGAACTTGTGAAAATGACTGAGAGAACAAGAGGAAACTCAAAGCAGAAAGTGTGTGAAGAACGGATAACATTTAAAGAATATCTAAAACAATATTGTGAAAATGCAAATCTCCTGACAGGTCTAGACTGAATCTTGAATATTAAGGAAAACTATAAATGTAGAAAAAATTCTGGATATGTAACAGATATAACAAGAAATGCGTAACGGTTAAAAATATGTAGAAAGCACAATAAGGTGAATCAGAAGTCAAAACTGTGTGTGATGTTAGACGATGTGTTGTTGGTTAATGTTTAGTTGTCATTGAGATATTGTCTTTGTTTGTGTTGTTATGTGTAAATTGTTTAGCAATAAAGTTAATAAAAAAGAAAAAGGCCTCCTCCTGCATTGATGATGTTGCTATATTTGTTATAGCTCTTTATCCTTTGTAATAATTTTTAAAAAAACTCCTTCAAAATAAAGCTGGCCCAACTCTGGTCCAGATTACCTTCGGAATCGTATTCTTTAAAGGAGGAATTGCGGTGGCCGCAGCAGGGAGTGAGTACCGCTCAGCCGTTTATCTCAGCAAATGAAGAGAAAGAGGAGAAGGGGGAGAGAAGATTCACTTGAAGGGAGAGGGGAACGGTTAATCATTAATATTATCTACACATAGTAAATTCCTGCACTCTGCTAGGATGGTCAAAACAGCCCAAAATTGCAGTTGCTTGCAAAAGTCTAAATCAGACAGGTCAGGAGGTCGTTTTCTGCCTAACCAGCTACTTGAAACTGCTGATGCTAGCTACAGGTCAGAAGGTCGTTTCCTGCCTAGCCAGAAACTGCTGTCAACTAAAAACCACTAGCAAGATGTTTCCTGCTTTACTTCTGCTTAGTAATGCAAGAATAAGAAGAGATACGAAGGGAATGCTTAGCTAGCAAAAGAAGACACGTGTACAAGGAGGTGGGAGGGAGTGCTTGGCTTAGCAGAAAGACAGGAATGTTTAGCAAGCAATAAAATGTGTTAAGCAAGCAATATTTGCTAGCCGATTGGGGAAGTCTGGGGGTATAAGAAAGTCTGCTGAAGTGTCTTGCTTGACAGCCAGTATTTCTAGGAACTAACTAGCAGGCTGTCTCTGAGTACAGACCTTGACTCTGTGCTCAGATCTCAATAAACTCTTTTTCTCCAAAGAAGATTTTGCTTTCCTGGTACTTTTGTTCCCTCCGAGGTCCAGGGGATGGCGTGGCTAATGGATCCCTAGGTAAAAAAAGGCTTCACACTCTCTCGCTGAGGAGGGAAGATAAACGTCATGTCACAGGCTGAGCCGGCGGAGGATTATGGCCAATATCCCCCATGTGTCACTTCCTCTTCCCGGGGACTGAACCGACGTTTAATGACAGTTAACTGAAAAGGGCAGGCGACGAGGAGGCCCGAACTGGTGGATGACATGCCTTCCTCTTTTAATAACTTGTCAGCTGCCCTGTCGGCCGTGAAATAGCAAATGGTTATGAGATGTGCCAGCAATCAAACCGGGGAGCAGGGAGAGGAGGGGAAACTTCGGCAACAGAGAATCGGTGGGTTGGTGGGTGGCTGGTAGGGACAGAATTGTCAAAGCCAGGGGAGAGATTTGGCTGCACTGGATTTATTTCTCTATCCGCCTCATTGTTGCCATCCCATAATCACCAGGGACAGGCAAATCAGTCAATTCCGGTTTCTCCCCGGCGACGTTTCCACAATAGATTTAAAGCACTGTGGTGACACTTTAAAAACCACCATTGCTTCCCCCTCCCCCCAAAAAAAGAATTCTGGGAAGTGTAGTTTGTTGAGGATGCTGAGAATCGTTACAAGACCACTATTGCCCTCCCAGCGCTACAATTCCCAGAGTCGTTTAACAGCCGATTGTTCTTCAAAGGTAACTCTTGGAATTGTAACTCGGGAGGCGGTAGAATAGGGGTCTCCTCTCTGCACCACTGACAAACTATAGCTCCCAGAATCCTCTGGGGGAAGCCGTGAGTGTTGTAAGTATCGTGCTGCTTTAAATGTCTGGTGTAAATGTGGTCCCGGTTTCTCATTTTGCCAATCTTCAGCTCGGTTTCCACATTTCCACATCAGCTTGACCAAAAATAATAATGATAATCCGTTATGAAAATTCACCAGCATTTTGGTACTAATTTCTTCACATACATACATTTCTGTATGATTTTTTTCCTCATACACACATTTTTCTGAGAGCAGCCTTCCTTGATATTGCTGCACGCTGTCCCAATCTCTGAGCGGTGTGAGATTCCAGGCTTTCCAGGCACTTGCTGAGGGTTCCTTTGGAAATGAGGTTGTGGTAAAGGTAAAGGTAAAGGGACCCCTGACCATTAGGTCCAGTCATGACCGACTCTGGGGTTGCGGCGCTCATCTCGCTTTCTTGGCCAAGGGAGCCGGCGTACAGCTTCTGGGTTATGTGGCCAGCATGACTAAGCCGCTTCTAGCGAACCAGATCAGCGCACGGAAACGCCGTTTACCTTCCCACCGGAGCGGTACCTATTTATGTACTTGCACTTTGACATGTTTTCGAACTGCTAGGTGGGCAGGAGCTGGGACCGAGCAATGGGAGCTCACCCCGTTGTGGAGATTCGAACCGCTGACCTTCTGATCGGCAAGTCCTAGGCTCTGTGGTTTAACCCACAGCGCCACCACGTCCCTTAAGGTTGTGGTATCTTTAGGATATATGGTGTTTTTACACATATATACAACCTGAGCCTACGATGGAGGGGCTCACAGCATTCAGCCCCCCTAAGCGGTTCTTGCTTCGGCCATAGCCACAGCCCTGGATTCAAACAGGCACCAGCCATGACACCCGCTCTCTGCAGCTTGCTGACTTTCACAGCCCATAACCATTCTCCCCCCACTCCAGACCCCAACTGCTGTCCTAAAACCCCACTCTGCTTTGTTTCTGCTAACTATCTCAGAGCTCAGGGAGATGCCCCACACCTCTGCTGCCTGAATCTTCCATTTGTTAATAACCTTCCCTTTGTTCTCCTTTAATGGCCCATCTCCCAGGCGATCGCCTAAGGAAGCTAGCCTGACTTATATCTTAATCCTTGCTGGATCCAGGGGTTCAGGAGGCTTGATTAAATTCTAAACCTTTACTAGATCCAGGATTTTAGGGGAGTCTCGCACCCCTGAACTTATAACAGTATAATGACCTGATCCAGAATGCTCACCTTCTGGTATTCTCTTACTTGCCTGGGCAGTGTGTGTGTGTGTGTGTGTGTGTGTGTGTGTGTGTGTGTGTACCTCTGAATTATGTGCAGCTTGGATGCAGCACAGCGTACAAAAGCAAGAGTCAGGTATGTTACTCCGCCCACTTTTTACCTCTGGCCACACCCACCACCAGCACATGGCCCCCAATTGGTTGCTTTTGCAGGAGGGCGCCTCCTCCATCCTGGCTGAGAAAAGGCTTCTCTGCCCCTGCACTCTAATGGAAATGAACCTTCTCCATTTTCCATGGGGTGGCAATGAACACTTCTCAGCCTATTCTTCCCCAGCTGATCTTTCTGCTGTGTTTACGATGGCCCCGTAATTTGCCGGCGCATGCAATTCATCTCCCAGAGAGGGTCTCGCCATGATGCAAACCTGGCTGTTCTCTAACAAGCTCATGAGCTACTTGGAAAACGCAGCCACACAACCCGAGGGCATTTCTCCCCACAGCGGAGACCCCCACCCCCCATGCAAGCACATTCTACCAGTGAGCCCCATCCCTTCGCCAAGGGAACTCTCATTACAGCTCTCCAATCCATCCCCTCCTGTCACCGAGGCGATTAAAGCTCCCCAAGGGGGCATTGATGGGCAATGGGAGCCATACGCTTCCCCCGTGTTTCCAAATTACAGAGGAAAGTTAATAACTTTGGAGACGTTCCCCAGGCTATTAGTGGGGGAGGGGGGTCGGAGGAAATGTAGAGCCTTAAATCAAGCAGCAGAGGGCTCTAAACAGCCCTCATTTATTCCGATTAGGAGGATGGCATCCCAGGCCTCGTCTGGAAGATGCACGCATGCGGAGGGGCTTGGGGCGAAAAGCGCCGTTGTTCTCTGCAAAAGGAAAGAGGAGTAATGAGGGGAGTTGAAACTCTGCATCAGCTCTGACCAACTCATAGGTAGGCCAGGCCCCATCTGCACTATACTTTTCAAGCAGTATCAGAACACTTTAAACAGTCATGGCTCAGCCAATTGTGCATGAAATAGGGGCCTCCTCTTTGCACCAGGGCCGGCGCATCCGTGAGGCAGACTGAGGCAGCTGCCTCAGGCGGCAGAATCCAAAGGCCGCTTCCACAGGCGTGCTCCCTGGGCACACACCCCGTCGCCAGAGAAGCAAGGAGAAGTGGCAGCTTCCAGTGAGCCCCACAGAATCACATGGAGGCCTGCAGAGGCCTTGCACAATTGCACCAGAACCCAAGTGAGCCCAGTAAGCGAAGCTTAAATGGGGGGATGGGGAGCAGGGGCAGGCAGCGCTTATGCAGGGCAGCTACTTCCCATTTTGCCTCGAAACAGGGCCACCTCTGCCCTGCACCCTTAACAAACTACAACTCCCAGGATTCTTTCAGGGAAGCCATGATTGTTCAAAGTGGAACAATCATATACATATACAGTCGTACCTTGGTTGCTGAACGCCTTGGAACTCGTATGTTTCAGCTCCCGGACGATCGAAAACCAGAAGTGAGTTTTCCGGTTTTTGAACGATTTCCGGAAGCTGAACATCCAGCGTGGCTTCCGCAGCTTCTGATTGGTTGCAGGACACTCCTGCAGCCAGTCGGAAGCCATGTCTTGGTTTTTGAACAGTTCCAGAAGTCGAATGGACTCCCGGAATGCATTCTGTTCGAGAACCAAGGTATCCCAGATGGGTCCCAGGCTGAGCCACAGCCTTATTTAAAACTCAGCCCATGATAACTGGTACAGAAGCAACATCCCAAACTTGCTCTAGTTTGAGATGGGTTTGCCTTTCAGTGTGAACTGGGTCAAATTCCTCCCCACCCCACACCCTTCCATCCCTGGTCACAAGAAGGTGATAGTGTTTCTGTTTCTATCTGTGAAATGCTGGAGCATATTCATTTAGCCATCTCATCCCCTTTGAGGAGGTGGAGAAATCTGAGATGGTCAGCTTTCTGGGTCATCCCTTCCTCTTTTTGGCCGCGATGTGGGTGAATCACACACACCACCACTACCCCAAGACAGCAGGCAGGCTGCCTCAGCACAGCAGTGCAGTGTGTGACCCGCAGCTCTTACAAGAAAGAAGGAAGGCGAGCTGAATTCACACACACACAAAAGAAACATCTCTGTGTCTGGGCAAAAATAGCTTCCTTGAACAGCTGGAGACATCCAAGAACATCAGATCAGCCCTTCTCGATGGCCAGAACCCTAGGAAGCCCACAAATAGGACTGGATACATCTCTGCCTCTGACAGAGACACATCTCTGCCTCTGACAGCAGAGTTAGAGCTTCACTAGTGTGGGATGTGGGTGACGCTGTGGGTTAAACCACAGAGCCTAGGACTTGCCAATCAGAAGGTCGACGGTTCGAATCCCTGCGACAGGGTGAGCTCCCGTTGCTCGGTCCCTGCTCCTGCCAACTTAGCAGTTCGAAAGCACGTCAAAGTGCAAGTAGATAAATAGGTACCGCTCTGGCGGGAAGGTAAACGACATTTCCATGCACTGCTCTGGTTCACCAGAAGCAGCTTAGTCATGCTGGCCACATGACCCGGAAGCTGTATGCCGGCTCTCTCGGCCAATAAAGCGAGATGAGCGCCACAACCCCAGAGTCGGTCACGACTGGACCTAACGGTCAGGGGTACCTTTACCTTTACCGTTATCATGGCTAGTGGCCACTGATAACCTGAATCCATCATCTTCTAAAGCCATCTCATTGCCACGACAACATTGTTTCCTGACGATGCTCTCAGCTCTGTTGTTCTGTTGGGCCAGGGATGGGGAACCTCTGACACAGGAGCTAAATACAGCCCTGTCAGGAGCAGGAGTCAGGAGCTGGTCAGCAATAAAACCAAAACAGTGCAGGCCTAGTGGTCACAGCAGCCCTTCCCCGTAGGCCTTGCCCCAGAGAGGCTGTTGCGAGGGTGGAAGGTCTCTGCCTTCCCACTGCTCTCTAAGGCTGCTCCTTCCCCAGGTCCTTCTCAAGCAACCTGAGAATTCTTCGCCTGGTCTATATTTGCTCCACTTTCTTCATACCTCTATGGCAGACATCTTCAGCCGGTCGACCATGATCAATCAGTAGATCCCTGGGTGCTCCTGGTAGGTCGCGGTCGATCGCGGGACCCTGTTGGGAATCTGAATACGTGCAGCTACTCACACAGAGTCAATTAAGGTTTGGCAGACAGCCAAAAGGTCATGTGAAGGAGTAAGTCTGCCTGGTGATACAGAGGCATGGAGACAGCTCCCTGATTGGTCAAGCTCTCTCAAGGGAGTGATAATTAATGGCCTGTTAGTTCAGTGGTTCAGTGTGTCAGTGTAGGAGTTGGAGGTTGAGAGAGTTGTGAGTCGTGTCAGAGAGAGCAAGTCAAAGATCCATGTTCTGTTCCTGTAAATAGTCCACTGTATATAATAAACACCTAACCACAAGTTCCTGGTTCCTGCTTCGTCCATCCTGTCTGCAGCCAAGTTGCCAATTGCTTTTGTGAACTCTGCGTTTACTCTGCTAGGTCTGGCTAAGGTCCTGCAACTAGTCAGGAAGTGGCGAAACACCAATAGGTTTTGCCAATAGACCCTTATCATTCATGGGTTAAAATCACGGGGGAATGAATGTTTCTGACCCCCTCCCTCCTCTCTCTGTTCCTCCGTAAAGTGTTCATGCATTTGGCATTTGTTGATGTCACTTGTGGCATTTCCCCCCAAAAAAGTTCAACAACTCTGATCAGTCCTCCCCCCAAAAAGCTCAACCACTATGACTCCTCCCTCTAATGTCAGTGGCTAGTCTGCTCCCTCTGACCACTCATCTTTCTCCCACCACCAACTCCCCAGCTCTGAGCCTTCTCCCCTTGGGTGTTCCCTAGCTGGTGCCTCCCGCTGGTTCTCTGTGCCCAGCCAGCCCATGACAGCATCGCTCTCTGGCTCTCTTGGGTGTTTCTGCCTGGCTGGACTTTGTCCTTGAACTCTTATAACACCACTTGCTGATCTGGAGGGGGAAATCTTTAGCCTATTGTACACAAAAAACCCCACAAAATTTGCAATTGTTTCTCTGCCCACTTTTGCCTCGCCCATCAAGGACTTGCAGATTCCGAAAGGGGGGCCAGAAAAGAAGGGATCCCCGGGGATGAAAAACATCTCCCAGCCCTTTGTGACCCCGAAACAGTAGCTGCTGCCCTCAGCTCTCGAGTTCAGTTGGGCCTTTCAGGGCCCTGGCATGGTGGTTGAGGAACTAACTCTGTGCAGAGGATAAAGTGGCTGCCTTTTCCTTATTAACTTAATTCCTCACTTAATTTATCCCTTTTCTACTTTACCTTGACAAGGTTCCCCAAAGCCAATTGCTGGGAGGGAGCAAGTTACAATCAAGGAGCCCCATTAAAACATCCAATTAAAACCACTAATCAAAAGCCAATCAAAGCCAGGGAGAACAGGTTGATAGCATCAGCAATTAGCCAGCCCCTGCAAAAGCTTTGCAAAATTAATATCGCCAGCCTCCTAAAAGCCTGGAAAGAGAAACAGCTTGGTGTGCTTCTGTGGGCTAGGTTTACTATAGCTAAGGGGACACTTCGCTCCCACTAGATCATAGAATGGGGTGTTTTCAAACTATCATAGAACTGTAGAGTGGGAAGGCAGACCCTCCAAGTGCCCCTGTTTTCCAGGGACAGTCCTGGATTTACAGAAGCCGTCCTGGTTTCTGATTTGAGCCCGGAATGTCCCACTTTTCCTTAGGACATCCCTATATTCCCTGGAGAAATGTTGGAGGGTATGGAGTTATCCAACCTCTGAGCCAAGGAGATAAGTAACTATACAACCTTTAGAAGACTTCTAAAGGCAGCCCTGTATGGGGAAGTTTTTTTTAATGTTTAAAGCTTTGTTTCGTTTCTATATACAGTATGTTGGAAGCCACCCAGAGTGACTGGGGCAATTCAGTCAGATGGGTGGTGGAAGAAGAAGAAGAGGCCATCCCTATTTTCATAATGTTGGAGGGTATATACTATATTGGCCCAAATATTGGGAGGGGTCTAAATAATAAAATTGTTGTTGTTGAATAGGTCGTCCCTATTTTCATAGGAGGAATGCAACCTGGATATCCCAGTTGGTTAGAGTGTGGTGCTGATGATGCCAAGGTTGCAGGTTCGATCCCTGGATGGGGCAGTTGCATATGCCTGCATTGCAGGGGGTTGGACTAGATGATCCTTGGGATCCCTCCAACTCTACAATTCAATGGTTTTATGAAACGTTGGAGGGTTATGCTAGATGGGTCCCCTTTGGCCTGATCCAGCAGCTGAGCTCTTTCTTACCTCCTTAAGGAGTCAAGCAGCCTCCCGCCTCTCTTCTGCAACTTCTGGAAGCTGAGAAGGGCTTGCTCAATTGCAGAGTCAGCCTTTGGCGGGCTGTTTTCTTCCGCCTGTCTCAGTGCAGGGATAAATTTAGACATGGCCCTCAAAGTTTCTGTGATTTGCAGACGGTCACTGATGATTGCAGAGGCCGCAGCTTCTCCCTCCCGCGATCAAGTTCCGCTTGCACTTTTTCTAAAATCCCATTTTTGGATAGCCCTGAAGATGGACTCCCGCTGGGTCTGTCTCCTCATCCTTGCAGGTTTGTCAGAGGCTGCTGCCCAGGAAGGTTAGTAGCTTATTCAGCTTATCCTTTGTGGTCATCTTGTGACATCTCCTTCTGACAATTAAAATTATGCTGAAGATGGGCTTGTAGCCAACGTTGGTCCTACTCAGAGTAGACCCACTGAAATTAATGGACCAAAGTTAGTCATGTCCATGAATGGCTTTACTTTGAGTATGATGATGATAATAGTAGTAATGAAATCATTGCAATTGTGGCCGTTTTCATGAATAATATTGTTATACTAATTATCATAATTATAATTGTGACAGCTTTATTATGTCTGTTTTTAAAATTTGCTTTTTACTGGTATTTTTCATATCATATATATATATATATATATATATATATATATATATATATATATATATGGTAAGTGGTATATAAATCTTGTTAAGCAAATACCATGAATCAATGGGGGAAAGCGGCAGATACACACAATATGACTACAACAGACTCCAAAAACTGCTCAGATTTTTTGTTTATCTGTTCAGCTGTGGACTGGATTACCTGGTAAGTTCTTGGCTTTCCTTCGCTGGAGTTGGGGTGATCACCTTTCAAGGGTTCTTTAGCTGTGGTTCCTGCATTGTAGGATGTTGAACTAGATCACCCTCAGGGACCCTTCCAACTCTACAGTTCTATGATTCTATGTTTGTTTGTGCCACATATCAGCCTGAACGCTTCACATTAATCACAGCTCACCAGGAGCCACAATTGGATTTGTAATCATGTGTGGAGAACCTGGTAAAATCTACGGAGGTCTTCTAGGTAGTGGGACCCTCCCTGTGGAATGCCCTCCCATCGGATGTCAAGGAGATAAACAACTATATGACATTCAGAAGACGTCTGAAGGCAGCCCCGTTTAGGGGAAATGTTTGATGTTTTACTGTGTTTTTATATTCTGTGGGAAGCTGCCTAGAGTGGCTGGGGCAAATCAATCAGATGGACAGCACCATTATTATTATTATTATTATTATTATTATTATTATTAATTTATTTACCATATTTTTCGCTCTATAAGACACACCAGACCGCAAGACGCACCTAGTTTTTGGAGGAGGAAAACAAGAAAAAAAATATTCTGAATCTCAGAAGCCAGAACAGCAAGAGGGATCGCTGCGCAGTGAAAGCAGCAATCCCTCTTGCTGTTCTGGCTTCTGGGATAGCTGCGCAGCCTACATTCGCTCCATAAGATGCACACACGTTTCCCCTTACTTTTTAGGAGAGAAAAAGTGAGTCTTATAGAGCAAAAAATACGGTATTTACTTCCTTCATGCATTAGAACCCACCCCTTTCAACGAAAGGGAAAAGCTGGGGAAAGCTCAGGAGCCTTGTCAGAGAGGAAATGGTCCCAACCTTTCTTCCCTGTGTCTCTCTCTTTCCTTGTCTCCTCACAGACCTAACCAGAAAAGTCTTTGTCTTCCGCACAGAGCCTAGCGAGGCCTACATCATCCTGAAGCCTCTTCCCAAGGAGCCATTGCAGAACCTCACCGTCTGCCTGAGGTCCTACACGGACTTGACTCGGCCCTATGGCCTCTTCTCCTATGCCACTGAGTCTGAGGACAACGAAATCCTGATCTTCAAGCCCAAGCGGGGAGAATACCGGGTGTACATCGGTGGAGAGTACCTGTCCTTCAAAGTCCCAGAGGACACCCTAGACTGGGAGCACGTCTGTTTCGGGTGGGAATCGGCCACCGGCATCGCTGAGTTCTGGATGAACGGCAAGCCTTGGCCACGCAAAGGCTTGAAGAAAGGCTACGTGGTTGGCTCCGGGGCCTTCATCCTGTTGGGCCAAGAGCAAGACCGCTTTGGGGGCACCTATGACTCCTACAACTCCTTCTCTGGAGAACTGACGGACGTCTACATGTGGGATTTCCTCCTGTCTCCTCACAAGATGCGGTCGGCCTACCAGGATCTGCAGCTGCCCCGATGCGCTCTGGGCTGGAAGAACCTGCACTATGAAATCAAGGGAGACGTGGTGGTGAAGGGCAGGCTGAGGTAAAGGAAACGAGGGGAATCCAGCCTCCCAAGCAGAGTAATCAGCCTTTTCTGTCCCAAATTCTAACCCACCTGGCCACCGAGCTGTTGTGTGGCACACTGAGCATTTTGGAAAACAAAAAGCAAGCCGTGACCTTCCACTCATCCACTTGGTTTATTGCAGCTTCCCCTCTCCTGGTCGCCTGGAAGCACATCTCGCTCGCCAAAGGCGACCAGACAAGCCTGTGTTTACAAATCTGCTATCGGTGACATCCACATGATGATTTGTCGGATGACGTTTTGCCGCTGAGGTGTTCTGCTGCTGCTTTCCTGGGTCTGTTCTATGGATTTGGTGTGGTTCTAATTGCAATGTAATGTTCTCTCCCACCTCCTTTCCGAGACGTTTTCGTTTAATAAACCAATATAAAATGAGATTCCTTGTCTGGGTAGGGTCTCCTGAACAAACAAAAACATTTATTTTTTTAGCAGACATCAAAAACAGTGCAACTGAAGTACCTGCCTGATATGGCATGGAGTGCTCCAGGAAAGTTTATTTATTTGAAATGTTTGCTGACTGCCATAAAATTACCGGTAAATAAAAGAATCCTAAAAGGCAGAAACACTATATAGACGGTGCCACAAGAAAATTCTAATTGAAGAGGAGGGCTTTGCAAACCAATAAGACCTTAGAGTCAATTCAAAGGCCAGCAATGATTGGTCATTATGTGTTTGGGGAGCTAGGGACATATGGCCCTCCAGGTTTTGCTGGACTTCAACTCCCATCAGCCCCAGCCAGCAGGACCAATGGTCAGAGGTGATGGGAGTTGTAGACCAGCAACATTTGGGAAGACTACAGGTGCCCCACTAACCTGATGCATTTCAAGCAGAAGGACATTCCAAATGTGTGTTTGCCAGATACAGCTAGACTAACTCCCCCAAATCTAAAAGCTAGCACTGAGAGCAGCTCATGGGACCTGAGGTGCATGAAAGGTAAGCCTGATGGGAGAAATAATTTCAGTTTTATTCGAACACAAACCTTTCCCATTTGTAATTTGTGAACCAATATGCAAACAGAAACAGAGCTCTCCTTCAAGATTTACACTTCCCCATCAATTTCAAAGTTGCAAATCCTCGCAGCCAAAAATTGTGTGCCATAAATGTGTCTGTTAAGTGAAAATAATGTACAAACTTGTGCTATGTTGGGAGAAACTTCTTACGAAAACACACGTGTTAATTGCTGATGCAGAAATGGAGCGAATGTAACCTAAAAAGGGGGGAAAGGAGGAGAGAACCTGTACAGTGGTACCTCAGGTTAAGAACTTAATTCGTTCCGGAGGTCCGTTCTTAATCTGAAACTGTTCTTAACCTGAAGCACCACTTTAACCAATGGGGCTCACGCTACGGCCACGCGATTTCTGTTCTCATCCTGAAGCAAAGTTCTTAACCCGAGGTACTATTTCTGGGTTAGCAGAGTCTGTAACCTGAAGTGTCTGTACCTGAGGTACTACTGTAATTCTCAGTTTTGGCTGACTCTAATTTAGCAGCTCACCACTGCCATCCTCTGGTCAAAGGAGGGGAGTACAAAGAGAGAAATTCCCTTAGCAGAAAGTGCTCAGAAGGGATCTTGTCTGCCCTCTGCATGAGAATTTCTCACTTGCCTGAACAAGAAGACGATTCTGCTGCTTTCTAAGATAGGCAGTGGCCATTCCTGGGATCCTTTGAGGGCGCACCCATGGCAGTTATAGTAGTAGTAATAGTAGTAAGAATAAGAATAAGAATAACAACAACAATAAAAATAATAATTTATTTGCCACTCTGGGCAGCTTCCAACATATATAAAAACATAATAAAACATTAAATGTTAAAAAGCCTCCAGGCTGCCTTCATATGTCTTCTAAAGGTTATAGAGTTACTTATCTCCTTGACAGTAATGTGCCCACCTTCAGTTTCTGCAGCTTGTTGGCTTATATTAGGGATGTATGTTCGTCATGGCCTTTGGCTAGCACAATAAACTTATGAACTATGAATAGAAAAAGTTACAGCAGCCAGCAGGAGGCCAGCTGAGCCAGGAGAGATTAGTGGGGGGGGGCCCTCCGCCCAATCCTACACACACACTCTAGCACAAGGGGGGTCCTTGGCCACTTGGTAAAAGGTAAAGGGGTCCCTGACCATTAGGTCCAGTCGTGACCGATGCTGGGGTTGTGGTGCTCATCTCGCTTTATTGGCCGAGGGAGCAAGCGTACAGCTTCCGGGTCATGTGGCCAGCATGACTAAGCCGCTTCTGTACACATGCTTTCGAACTGCTAGGTTGGCAGGAGCAGGGACCGAGCAACAGGAGCTCACCCCGTCGTGGGAATTCGAACCGCCGACCTTCTGATTGGCAAGCCCTAGGCTCTGTGGTTTAACCCACAGCACCACCCGCATCCCATGGCCAGTTGGTAGCATCAGTCTAATATGGACAGGCAGCCTAACTTTCTGTGATGTGTGTATGAGATAACATATGGGACTACAGTTGTGTTGGCTCCTGGGCGGTTAAATTTTCAGCTAGTTGACCCCAAAAAACCTTAGAGGTGATTGTCCTCTTTGTTTGGGTCACAGAAAGCAAACAAGGTCATGGCGTTCAATATATCACAAACCGTTCCGATGTGTTTGGTCAGCAGCAGCACTGAGATGTCTTTGGGCCAAGTTTGGGGCTCTTTACTATAGAGAAAAGGCAAACAAAAGACAGCACAGAACAATGGGGTCACGTAGAAGTTTATAAAATTATGCCTAGCATGGAGAAAGTGGGCAGTATCCTCTTGTCTCCACGTTCAGAGGTAGTGTGCGTCTTGTGGGAACTGGACTCTAGTTCCCATTTGTAGCGTACACAGAAGACAGTCCTGGGTCATTTGACCCTTGAATTGTAGAATCATAGAATTGTAGAGTTGGAAGGGAACCCCAGGGGCCATCTAGTCCAACCCTCTAGAATGCAGGATTCTCAACTAAAGCATCCATGACAGATGGCCACCCAACCTCTGCTTAGAAACCTCCAAGGAAGGAGAGTCCAGCACCTCCCGAGGGAGACAGTCCCACTGTCATACAGCTCTTACTGTCAGAAAGTTATTCCTGATACGGGGCGTACCTTGCCAGAGGGGCCGTGGCCCCGGGTGCAGATTTCTGAGGGGGGGGGGCGCAAAGCAGGTGCCCCCATGCCATCGCCTCCAGCGTGGCCTGAGGGCACCTCCTTTGTGCCTGCTGAGTGCTGCATCAACTGGCCAGGCTCCCCCTACGCAGGTGGCACAGTGTGTGGTTGTTGTGCTCTTCTCGCACCGCCCTCCCCGGATCCGAGCCTTGCAAGGCCACTCAGGGAGAGGGCAGTGTGGGGATGTGGCAAGCATGTGCCCTTTGATCCCAGACTTGTGCGTCCAAAGGCAAGCAGAGTGATACATTTGGCAGCAGCTTAGCTGCAAGAGTTGCCGGAAGGTGCCTCCAACCATCTTTAGGGACTCCAGATTTGTGTAGGATTTGCTCCTTAGCCTTTTCTTCTCCTGATTGTAAAGATAGTAGATATTTTAGGATCAGTTTTCCTTCTCCTTCCACCTTTCCAGGTTGATGAGCACCATCTGCCCCTCGCTTTCCGAGCACAATTCAAAATGTTGGTGCTGACCTTTAAAGCCCTAAATGGCCCAGTATACCTGAAGGAGAGTCTCCATCCCTATTGTTCAGCTGGGGGGTGATGGTTCAGCTCCGAGGGCCTTCTGGTGGTTCCCTCACTGCAAAAAGTGAGGTTATAAGGAACCAGGAAGAGGGCTTCCTCGGTAGTGGCGCCCGCCCTGTGGAACGCCCTCCCATCAGATGTCAAGGAAATAAACAACTATGTACCTGACTTAGAAGACATCTGAAGGCAGCCCTGCATAGGGAAGTTTTTTAATGTTTAATGTTTTATTATGTTTTTATATACAGTAGTACCTCGGGTTAAGTACTTAATTCGTTCCGGAGGTCCGTTCTTAACCTGAAACTGTTCTTAACCTGAAGCACCACTTTAGCTAATGAGGCCTCCTGCTGCCACTGCGCCGCCAGAGCACGATTTCTGTTCTCATCCTGAAGCAAAGTTCTTAACCTGAAGCACTATTTCTGGGTTAGCGGAGTCTGTAACCTGAAGTGTATGTAACCTGAAGCGTATGTAACCTGAGGTACCACTGTATGTTGGAAGCTGTCTTCACATGCAGGGGAAGTCCCTAACTCACCTGTTTCACAGGGTGTAGCCACTGTCGCATGCTGACAGCTTCTAGGAGCCACAGGTGAGAGATGAGTGCAGGGTGGAAAATTCCTGTGCACCTTTATTTTATTTATTGAACAAAATTGATATGCCACTTAAACAAAGGACTTCTAAGTGGCTTAGAAAAGATTCTTCTTTCGTGAAGGCAAGCCAGCAAACTCAAAGGTCCCTCTATTATAAGCCCTGCAATTCTGCTGCTTCTAAAGGTGAGCCTTCTTCAGCTAACAGTTGGCACCCATGAGATTCGTCATTTTCCTGGCCTTTGGGACGCTTGCATTGTCCCTGGCAGGGAACGTTCTGTCATCGCAGTCCTCCATAGGTCAGTCTGATCTTGGCTTGACCCTCGCAGATAACAGGCAAGGGCTGAACCCCTCCCAATGGAAGCTGCAAAATCTGCTCATTGCTCCACAACCACAAGACAAAACATCAGCAAAATGTAATTACTCAAAACTGTAAAGAGAAGAAAAGAAATGCCAAGTCCCTGCTGACAGCTTTTCAAATCAGCAGCTCCTTGCAATCTCTTAAACCGGCCGCCCCACTGCAAAGGCCTTTTTCTTTCTCTCCTTTCTTTTTTGGGTGTGTTCTGTTGCGGCAATGGAGAGCTCTTTGTAATACGTAAATGTGTGTGTTGGCAGGATGGGTGACAAGGCCCTCGCAGTGATCCAGACCCTCCAAGTGTCCCTATTTTCCAGGGATAGTCCTGGATTTACAAAAGCCATCACGGTTTCTGATTTCATCCCGGAATGTCCCGCTTTTCCTTAGGACGGCCCTCTTTTCATTGGTGAAATGTTGGAGGGTATGGAGCTATCCGACCCCCGAGCCAAGGAGATAAGTAACTATGCACCCTTTAGAAGAAACATGAAGGCAGCCCTGCATGGGGAAGTTTTTAAAATATTTAATGATTTATTATGCTTTTGGATATGTTGGAAGCTGCCCAGAGTGGCTGGAGCAACCTAGTCAGTTGGGTGGGGTATTTTATTATTGTTGTTATTGTTATTGTTATTATATAAAGGTAAAGGTAAAGGTACCCCTGCCCGTACGGGCCAGTCTTGACAGACTCTGGAGTTGGTGCGCCCATCTCACTCTATAGGCCGGGGGCCAGCGCTGTCCGGAGACACTTCCGGGTCACGTGGCCAGCGTGACATCGCTGCTCTGGCGAGCCAGAGCCGCACACGGAAACGCCGTTTACCTTCCCGCTAGAAAGCAGTCCCTATTTATCTACTTGCACCCGGGGGTGCTTTCGAACTGCTAGGTTGGCAGGCGCTGGGACCGAGCAACGGGAGCGCACCCCGTCGCGGGGATTCGAACCGCCGACCTTTCGATCGGCAAGCCCTAGGAGCTTATTATTATTATATAGGACACCCCTATTTTCATCACAGAAATGTTGGAGGGTATGTGATCCCGTCTAGGGTTGCCAGACATATCCGGAATGCTGCAGCCTGAAGCAAAATGTATGACATGCCGGCAGTGTCATTTTTGCCGTTCCCCCAATTTTTCTTTGTTATTTTTGCCGAAAAAGCTCAACAACTTTGGGAGGAGGAGGAAGAAGAAGAAGAAGAAGAAGAGGAAGAAGAAGAAGAGGAAGCAGCAGCAGCAGCAGCAGCTCAACAACTTTTGTGTCCGGATATTCACTTTTTGAAATATGGCAACCCTAGTGATCCTTTGTGTGAAAATCAGACTGTGAAGAATCATGATCCATAAAATGTGGGGGTCTATGCGTTCCTTGCCTATCAAAATGATCTGGAGAGGTTCTTGGCACTCAGGGTTTGAAAGAGGCAGGTTCATTCTGGAAGGAATGGAAATTTAACCAACAGGCAGATAAGACCAGGGGAGGCGAATGGAGAGCATTTGTTGATTTTTAATCTCTGCCCTGTGGAACTGCCCTGAGAGTGGAGGTGCCCGCCCCTTCCAGCCCAGGGATAAGATCCAGAGAGGACTTCACAGCCAGGGCTTGGTTTCCTCCAGGACAGGCTGAGCAGATCCAGGCAGGTCCAGGATCCATTTCAACCGCCTGCCAAGTTTATTCTGAAGACAGACGGCATGGGGTTCCTTCATATCTTCCTCCTCATCCTGGCCGGACTGTTGGGGTCTCTTGCCCAGGAAGGTGGGTGCTCTGATCAGATGCAATGAGTTATGTGGGTGTTACTGTGTGCATGGACTGAGTGGCTGCATTGTGAGGGCAGACATGGAGGTATCCCTGTTTCTGGTTGGGTTTGAATTAGAGCCAAAGGGAAGAGCTGTAGCTGAGCGGGTAGAGGAACTGCTTTGCATGAAGTCCCAGGTTCAAATCCCGGCATCTCCAGGGAAGGACCTCTCTGTCTGAAACCTCCAAACAGCCACTGCCAGTCAGGGTGGACAATGCTGTTCCTATTTTAATCAGCCCTTTATTAAGAACAACGAGGACTGGAAGCTTACTTTATATTTAGGGAAAGGAGCCCACGTGCTTTGTGTGCAGCAGGTTTCAGGCTCAATTCCCAGTATCTCCAGGTAGGACTGGGAAGGTCGCTTGCATGAAAGGTCCTGCATTGCGGGGGGTTGGACTAGATGACCCTTAGGGTCCCTTCCTACTCTACAATTCTATGACCCTGTAACGCTACAGAGCTCCTGTCAGGAGACAGTACAGTGGTACCTCGGGATAAGGACTTAATTCGTTCCAGAGGTCCGTTCTTAACCTGAAATGGTTCTTAACCTGAGACCCCACTTTAGCTAATGGGGCCTCCCGCTGCCGCGTGATTTCTGTTCTCATCCTGAGGTAAAGTTCTTAACCCAAGGTACTATTTATGGGTTAGCGGAGTCTGTAACCTGAAGCGTCTGTAACCCGAGGTACCACTGTACTGAGCTAGCTGGACCTGTGGTCGGATCTGCATATCAGCTTCCTAAGTGTGAAACATGGAAAGGCAGGAGTGGTGTCAAATGCAACTCGCAAATGTCAGATCGACAGCAAAAAAACCAAAAACAACCCCAAACTCTCAAATTGCATGTCAGAATTTCCATTCCCTCCCACTCTGGGGCTTAAAAAACAGAGTCTCGTTGGCCAGTAATGCCTGATTACTTACAGAGTCTCTGTGGCTGAACACACAACCCAGAATTAAGCACTGAGGAGCCCCGTCGATTTGAACAAGAGACGTAACCACAGGCTTAAATACAGGAATAAAAGGGATCAACGATACGCAAAAAGCTGCCTCAGAGCAGATCAGTCTTTTCCCCCAGCCAACCCAATATTGTCTCCACTCTGGGACCTTATGCTTGTGCAGCATACCGTGCACTTACAGCTGAGCTGTGCCCCCGCCACCATATTTTAAAATGAATAGGATGGAGTCTGGGACACGGGTGGCACTGTGGTTTAACCCACAGAGCCTAGGGCTTGCCGATCAGAAGGTCGGCGGTTCAAATCCCCGCGACAGGGTGAGCTCCCGTTGCTCGGTCCCTGCTCCTGCCAACCTAGCAGTTCGAAAGCACATCAAAGTGCAAGTAGATAAATAGGTACCACTCCAACGGGAAGGTAAATGGTGTTTCCGTGCGCTGCTCTGGTTCGCCAGAAGCGGCTTAGTCATGCTGGCCACATGACCCGGAAGCTGTACGCCAGCTCCCTTGGCCAATAAAGCAAGATGAGCACCACAACCCCAGAGTCGGCCACGACTGGACCTAATGGTCAGGGGTCCCTTTACCTTTACCTTTACCTTTAGGGTGGAATCTGCTATAATGACACATGCATGCACTATCCGAATCAGCCGCCAGGCGGCGCATGAACACCAAAGAACCGTTGCAGGTCCGTCTTATGGCAGGGAGCTGTCATCTAGAAAAAGGGAGAAGAGGACAGTTGGCAAATAGTGGGGGGCGGGGGGGGGCTTGAGTGATTGAGGTGAGGGGATGGGGCAAGTGGAAGAGTTGCAAACATGTTTTGCCCCCTCCCCCAGTAAACCTGATGAAGCGCTGATCAGTCTTTCAGACAGCCGTAAGAGCATCTTCCTCAAAGACTAAGGGAGATCCATTAGGAACAATATGCGACTTTCCATGCTTATATTTCTGGCCCTTAGTACTCTTCCCAGGCCAGGTGCCACAGCAACCCTGCTTCACATCCTCCTTGAGTGCTTTTGCCTGTCTGGGATTGGAAATTATTATTATTATTATTATTATTATTATTATTATTATTATTATTAT
>JAXCMG010000019.1:23142399-23161286 GCA_034642415.1 Podarcis siculus | reverse complement strand
TATACTGAAGTCTTAGTCCTTTGTCTCCACAAATAATATCTCACAAAGATAACAGGCTCTTCAAGAGATCAGTTCTCAACTGAGAGCTTCAAACTCTGTCCCAAATATGTGCTTGAGGGGCATGAAGGGAAATGTTTTGGGAAACGCTCTTGGGGAAAGATTACCTCAGAACTGGCAACTGGCGTTTCCTTGCTTTCAATTTTTCACAAAGGAGTCCAAAGGGGGAAGTTTTTCACAAAGGAGTTCAAAAGCAAGAACATTTTCAGAAAGGCATTGATTTCAAACTTGAGACAACATGGTTTATGTTTCTTATTTATGCCAGCAAGTTCAGCTTCCTGAATAAAACCTTTGATGACGCATGAATCGCAGCAGAGAGAATTGAGGTGTGTTATACCATGATGTATACTTGTAATTGCTTTATGCAAACGAGGAGACCATACTCCTTTTCACTTGGTTTTTGTTTCCGGTGAAAGAGCAGCTGAAATGAGTTTCTTGAAAATCAACAAAAGACACTTTAAAAGAAAGGTGTGGTTGATTTAACACCTGGTTCTCCCTTTCTTGGGGGTGGGGAGGATGGGATGACAACCCTGCAGGCCCAGTTTTACAGTCTTAGATTACTGTCCAAATATTTGTGAACGCATAAAATGATGGCAGGTGGTTTATGGTAGAGATGCATAGCCATTCTGTGCTGGGGCCAAATAAGATGAATTGAGTTGTTGTTTCCCTTCCCCGAGTCAAACTACAAGGGCAATGAAATGCCCCCAGTTTAATCAGCACCCCCACCCACCACCATCACAGCCTCATGTCTCTAGAGACGGGTAAATCTGCCAGTGTATTGATTTCTCATATTTTCTCCTTTTTCCAATCTTAACTTCAGTTCTTCACAAGCTCATTTGGTATTATTATTATTATTATTATTATTATTATTATTATTATTATTAAGGTTTATCACCCAGATTTATCAGCATTTTAGTGCAAATTTCTCCTAGGCCACTTTTCTAGGCAATTTTGCCTAATATGCACAATTTTGCAAAAAGAATTTTCCCTAAATAAATAATGCATTTTGTAAGCTGGTTTTCTCTAATATATGCATTTGTATGCACACTTCACCCCAGTATCTGTATATGTTGGCTGTACACATGACATGGCATTGCAAGATTCAGAGCAGTGTGGATTTTGGAGGATGGCTGTGTGACAGTTCAGGCATTGTTTTGGAAAGTGTGAATCAGGTAGAATCAGCTTTAAAAGCGATTCCCTCCCCCCACCCCAGCCCCAGACTTTGGAAGAAACAAACTCAAGTCTCCCCACTGAAGGTTGTTGTTGAAGGAAGACGCTGCTGAAGAATACAACAGACGTAAGAGTTAATCTTTTATTGGAGGAAGAGATGGAAACGAGAGCTTGTGGGTTTCACAGAACTCCTCATTCCAGCAGAAAGAACTGAAATCAGTGCAACTAACAGTGTCTATTGCCATGCAAAAGTATAGATCTTTTAAGGACTACCACCACAATCCTAACTTTAAGCCCTGTTGGAGGCTTCAATCAAAGAAGCATAAATTTGGAAGGGACCCTAAGGATCATTTAGTCCACCCCCCGTAATGTGTTGTTTTTTTAAAGACTCTCCGTCTGTTTGCAAAGCCTACTCAGCTCTGCAGTTGGAAAACAGGTAGGGCTTAAGAACAGTGTAGCCTCTCATGACATAATTTAACGATCTCCAGTTAATTATTGGGTTGGAAGGAACATGGTTGTCCCAGACAAGGCACATTTCGTCCCCAGACAGCACCCGGTCCCACATGTACACATCTGTGAGCTCCCCTACAAAGGACTGGTTGATATCAAAGCCACCCCCAAAGGAATCCTGATCTTGCCCCAGGACAATCGATGCCTCTGGACTTATAACATGACCTTTCATCATACCGTTTCGGGGAAAAGGTTGCCCATCAAGCCAGAACTCCACTAATCCTGTGTCAGATTCCCAACTCATACAGATCTGCTCCCAGCTAGGTTCTGAAACCAGCTTTTCTGGGAAGAAGAAAATCACATCTGCAGTCCCCACATAAAGGCTGTACTCGTTGGTTTTGGATTTGAAGACCACGATCTCGTTGTCACTTGTCTTGGTTGCGTAAGAGAATAGGGTGTGAGCCCGGGTCATGTCCGTGTAGGATCTCAGGCAGATGGTGAAGCTGGTCAAAGGCTGCTGTGAGGTGGCCTTCAAAACCACGTGGCTGGTGTCCGATGATTCAGGGAATATGAAGACCTTCCTTTCAAGATCTGGGGGGTGGAGGAAGAGAACAGTTTAAAAGGAGCAGACATTTTTTCCCAAGGATTAGTATGGCACCAAGACGGTGCCATTATTTATGTTAGGCTCTGTTTCTCCATGTGCCTCATCTGAAGGAAGTCTGGATGCTGGCCACATGGTCTAACCAGTTCAGCATCATGTACTTGCAGTGGTCAACCAATGAACTCAACGACACTCTCTGTACTTGTGATTCCCACAACTGGCATTCAAAGACAGACTACCTCCAACAGTATTAGTAGTAGTAGTAATAATAATAATAATAATAATAATAATAATAATAATAATAATAATATATTTATACCCTGCCCATCTGGCTGGGCTTCCCCAGCCACTCTGGGCGGCTTCCAACAAAATATTAAAATACAGTAATCCAGTGGAGATAGGACAAAGCCATTGTGGTTTGTAATCATTGATAGCTGTCAAGGGTTCAGGGAATCCTATCTCTCTCACGGTAAGATGCCAAGAAGCAGAAAAGCCAGAAGAGTTCTTACCAGGTAGTTTATTCAACATTCACAGAGAGAGACGAAAGGATGCGATCTCTCTTAGATAATGATGTTGCTCCAAGTAAAGTCCCACTCCCTCAGTCCCTCCTATTCTACGTCACTCCTGCACCAGCTTATCTGTGCTTTCTGCCTCTGAGCATTCTTTTCTACTCCCTTCAAGGCACACCTGGTTCTGGGAGAGGGGGGTCGGGAATGCTTTCAAGAGACACTGAGTCTGTTTATCTGTCTCTCCCAATATTTCCCAGCTCCTCTCCTCTGCAGTCTCTGAACTATGACCTTCTGCAAACCACCATTCTAAATCTATACTGTCCTCCTCTTCTCAGTTCCCACCATTCCTCCTCAGGCTGTCTCCTGACAATAGCCATTCTCCATGAGTTCGTCTATTTCTCTTTTAAAGCCCTCCTGAAAACCCAGCCAGATGGGTGGGGTATAAATAATAAAACTGTTGCTGCTACTGCTGCTGCTGCTGGAAGTCATCATTACTTCTCATGGGAGCAAGCTCCATAGTTTAATTAGGTATATGATGACTTTTTTTCAGTCATAAGAAGAAATAAAACAGTTAGTGGGTGGTGATTTTCTATTCTGGTGTGAATATCTCCAGTCGAGAGAATATCATAGAAAAGGGAGACAAACCGATTCCAATTAAGAGACAGCACAAGTTTTGAAAACATCTATACAGTGGTACCTCAGGTTAAGAACTTAATTTGTTCTAGAGGTCTGTTCTTAACCTGAAACAGTTCTTAACCTGAAGCACCACTTTAGCCTTTGGGGCCTCCCGCTGTCACTGCGCCACCTCTGCACAACTTCTGTTCTCATCCTGAAGCAAAGTTCTTAACCCGAGGTAATATTTCTGGGTTAGCGGAGTCTGTAACCTGAAGCATATGTAACCCGAGGTACCACTGTATTTCAAATTGTAGAAAGTATTGCCTGGAACGATTCCCTGCAAATTCCATCCGCTTCTGTCAAAAGAGGGGGGGTGATAGTTGCTTTTTTATTCCCAGTAAAAGATTATGGGGAACACAACCTGAATCACAGATGGAAGCAGAACAGAACACAGAACAACTCAAAAACAGAAAAGCTTTTTTAAAAAAGGGACAGTGGAAAGGGTGGAAAGAAGGAGTTGGAACTGTGAAAAGCTGCACTCCTTGCTGCAATATTTTGTTTCCAGATGTCATGCCTAACAGCCCTTGATAGACCCATCCAACTCCATGAATTTGTCTTATCTCCTCTAAAGCCACTTTCACGAATGTGCCCCAGCCTTCCAGCTCACGCCCCTGGGTTGCTTTTACAGCTCAACGCGGCACCCACCTTCCTGGGCAAGAGATCCCAGCAAGACAGCAAGGATGAGGAGAAAGGGATGGAAGATCTCCATGCTGCTGGCTGCACGGTGGGAGGGGCCTGGAGGGAGGATGAAATGGATCTCCGAAATGGAAGATTTTGAATTGGAGACTTCCTTCCTGGTTGAAGCTGGTCACTGATTTGGAGCTACTGGAGAGTCTCTCTGGTATTTATAGGTGCACAGCAAGGGATTTGCAGGGGGATAATCCATGAAATAGATGGAAATGTTTTTGCCATCTCAAACGTGGTATCAGTTGTCAGCTGGGTTTTTTAAAAAGCAAAACCCTGCCAGTATGAAAACGATCCCTCTTAGCCCACACAGACATCAGGAGGCTTTCCAGACAACCTTGAGGGATACAGAATTTACAGGTAGAAATGTGTTTTCTGCAAAATTCACAATGTCTTTCTCATTGGAGAAACCACACTGAATGAAATAATGTATCTGAACTCTCAGAATTTTGTGATACAGTTCTTTGCTTGAAAAATGGGGGGGGCACTTTCCGCTTTTTAATGGCTACAAGGATGCATTTGTTATCATCAATATGGTGTGATTGTTTGTGAATCTGTTTGTTGAATTGTTATTCCCATATGTTGTGAGCTATTTGGCACAAAATGTTGAAATTTGTTTTCTTCAGCTTTTTACAGGTTTTGAGCCTTGAACCTGCCACCTTCTACAGCCTTCAGCTTGGGGTGTCCTTCGGACCTGTTGTGTGCATCTTGGTGAATCCTGGTCAATGGGTCTGGGTGAACATATTGGCTTCGTCTACCCAAGGTGCTCTGAGCAAGGAGGGAGAATTTTCCCATCGTTCTTGGCTGGTGAGCCATGGAACACAACTTTTCATATGCCCAGGGGATTGAGGGATACTTCCCTCTTGGATGTTAGTTCAAACCACCATAGTTACACAATTAGGTGGGGTTTTGGACAAATCTTCTATGTTTAATATGAGCACAAATAATATGTTTAATCGGACCACCCTCACTTGTCTCTCATGTCTCCTTCCAGGGTGTTTGTTGGCAACCTCCTTGGCACTCCATCTTCTTGGCTGCTGATTTCTACCTGGCACCTGTTCTTAAGAAGCACATGTCCAGAAGGTAGGTTGCCTATTATCCCATTCTGGTAAATGTTACTTCTCAGGTGGTTTTTTATGCCTGCCAAGGCTGCAGAAAAGATTAGAGGCAAGTTTATTAAAGTGTATTTCCTATCCTAGGGATAATCTTACAGAACAATCAAGATTACTGCCCCCTTAATCCACAGAGCCTAGGACTTGCCGATCAGAAGGTCGGCGGTTCAAATCCCCACCACAGGGTGAGCTCCCATTGCTCTGTCCCTGCTCCTGCCAACCTAGCAGTTCTAAAGTACATCAAAGTGCAAGTAGATAAATAGGTACTGCTCTGGTGGGAAGGTAAACAGCGTTTCCGTGCACTGCTCTGGGTCGCCAGAAGCGGCTTAGTCATGCTGGCCACATGTCCCGGAAGCTGTACGTCGGCTCCCTCGGCCAATAAAGTGAGATGAGTGCCGCAACCCCAGAGTCGGTCACGACTGGACCTAATGGTCAGGGGTCCCTTTACCTTTACCTTTAATCCACAAGAGCACCTCTGGCATTTACCTCTGTGCTTTTATGTTGATGTTCTGCCCTTTGGATGCTAGGGCAGGGGTGGGAAGTCTCAGGCCCAAGGACCAGATGTGGGCCCCCAGGAATCTCTATCTGGCCCTTGGATTCTCCCCAGGCAAGTTTCTTAGTCTTCACCGGACCTTTGCTTGGTTTAACACCTTCCTTCTGAGCAAACCAAGTGGCTTTGCCTCTCTGGAAAACCTGAAATGTGCAGGAAGCCTCCAAGACTGTGGGAGGCTTCCTACATTCACCCTCCAACTTAGGGAAGGGACAGAAATCCAATTCAGTTCACATTTAAAGACAAACATAATTAATTTCCGCTTTCCAAAACTATATGTGAACCCAAGCCCAGACATCCTTTGAAATTTGTACTCTGAATTTTGCAATGCAGTTATCCTGCCACGTCCTGCGTGGCATGTACTAAGGTGGGGGGGGGGACCTTTGGCCCTCTAGATGTTGCTGATCTACGGCTCCCAGCATGCCTAGCCATTGGCCATACTTGCTAGGGATAATGGAAATTGTAGTTCAGAAACAAGCGAAGGGCCAAAGTTTCCCCACACTTGCTCTAGGGTAAAGTTTGCATGTAAATGCATTAGTTAAAAATAAATAAATACAGGAATGCATTATGTTAGGGGGAATTTCATTGCAAAAATATGTCACTCTTTGAGAAACAGAAATATCTGGTGACTTGCCGGTGTGCAGTTCTGCTTCATTTGATACTTTTTTGTGTGAATTATTTTAATCTTCTCACCATGCTTATCCTGGTCTCCCACCTGACTAGAATATATCCTTGATCTATAATGATGCCTCTTGCTTATCGGTGTAGAGGTGTTGGGGAGGGGCAAATCTGTCCATTTCCATTTCCCATCAGTTATATAATATTTTGGATAACATACAATGTTCTGCACAGCAATTTTTTCAAATATAATGCATTTTTGTATGCTATTTACTAATATACACATGTTTATGCCCACTCCTATCCAAAGAGTGTGCATTCTTGTACACATATTTGGCCGTAGAATGGCATTGCAAAATTCAGAAACTGTGTTTCAGTTCACATATTGCTCTGGAAAGCGCTGCATACATTGCTTTTGCCTTTAAAGGTGAATGAAATCCACCATTCCTAGACTAAATTATCAGTGTTAGGTTGTTTGGTCTTCAGTTGTGTTGAAGACAAAACTCCATGTAAGGTTACCAGACATCCCCGTTTCCTGGGGACAGTCCCTGGATTTACAAATCAGTCCCCATACAAAATCCATTGAAGTTGAAAAGTGTCCCCGGATTCATTGAAAAAAAATCTGGTAACCTTACATTAAAGGACAAAAGCAGAGAGGAGGGAGTTCAAGTCCTCTCCTGATCTCAGAGCCATGATTTGGCGACGGGGAAACTTGAGGTCTGAACAAGATACCACGCTGTCAGGGCTCTCCTTGGCCAAAACAACATCTCTTATTGGAAACAAAGGGTGCCTGTTACCTGAAACAAAGATGTGTTTCTTCTGTTTAAAGCCCTCTGAAACACTGCTGGATGTCTGGAAATTCCCCCAGTGGCCACCACCTGAGCTGGGAGCTTGACTTATCACACTGTGCATTGTCTTCTTTGCTACTTCAAAAAAAAGGTCATCTGTAGGCTTAGCACGAGACACGGAATATTCTGGAATGGGAGTGAAGCACTCTGAGGGTTGGTGGTCTGTTGTAAAGGACTGAATCCCCACCCCTTTCAATTCTCTGGCAACGAGAGACATATACGGGAGGGTTGCAAATCACAATTTTGTGTGGGTCCAAAAACCACCCAAGTAGAGATATGTACTAATCGGGTCTCGGCTGGGGAGAAAACAGCTCCAGACTTTAATGGAGTCTGTATAGAGAGGAAGACTGTTGATTTCTGGTCTGTTTGGAGTTGCATTATGTTTTAAAGTAGCTGAACCTATGCTATGGAAAAGCATTTAAATTATGCAACCACTTGGATGTCTCTTTATTGTTTTAAGTCTGTTTGAAGAAAGTTCGAGTAAAGATTTCGGATTATATTGATGGGTCTGGACCATTTTTATTCCAGGAGTTTTCATTCATCCTACTGCTTCAAGCTGCGCAATATCAATATCTGCAATACGCTCTGCACCCCCCTTGAGTGTCTTTGCTTGGCCAGAATGAGTCCTTGAAGTGTGATGATGTCTTTTACTTGCTTGGATGCAAGACAGGGCGGCTTGTGAGTGTGTACAGAAAAAGTAACCTACTGTCAATGTTGGTCTGGGAGGAGCCAGAAAAGTTCCCCACCACTGCTCTACTTAATTGTTTTCATTGTTAAACTGCTCTTACTGTCAAAATGTTCTGGCTGTGAAGTTCCCATTTGATACAGATCTATAAATTACTAAATATCCCCATCGAGGTAAAAGCAATTTTATGCATCTGTGGAAACAGCTACCGTATTTTTCACTCTATAAGACGCACCAGACCATAAGACGCACCTAGTTTTTGGAGGAGGAAAACAAGAAGGAAAAGATTCTGAATCCCAGAAGCCAGAACAGCAAGAGGGATTGCTGCACAGCGAAAGCAATGATCCCTCTTGCTGTTCTGGCTTCTGGGATAGCTGTGCAGCCTGCATTTGCTCCATAAGACGCACACACGTTTCTCCTTACTTTTTAGGAGGGAAAAAGTGTGTCTTATAGAGAGAAAAATACGGTATTTTATTCCCTTTCTCCAGTCCAGAAGGTAGCTGCGCTGCTACCGCTGCTAATGGTGCAGCTGAGGCCAGCCCTGAGAAAACATTGGGGGATTCTCCTACACTTGGAGAAATTTAGTGAAAGCCCCCCCCCCAAAAAAACCCCAAAGTGATCTGCTTCCGAAATAGGATGGAGGGTGCCAAGAGGCCATTTTGCACACAACTCTACTTCCCCACCTCCAGTTTTTGGGAGAAGCAAAACAAAGACTTTCCTCCCAAAACCTGCCTGGACCATTCTGGTGTGGGATGTAACATAAGCAGTCAAGTACAACACTTCCTGTTTGCCCAGAGTGGACACACAGGGGAATGTTACTCCAGCCAGGAGGACTTCCTGTCACACCTGGTCTGGAGCTTCTTCCCCCTGCGTGTGACCAGGTAGATGGGCGTGACCCTGGGAGACCCCATAAAAAGGGCTGGTCATTCTCTTTTGCTGTTCTTCTGCTGATACTGTTGTATTTTGCTGTCAGCCAGCAGGACATGGGCTCAAATCCCTATGTGGGATGAACCCACATTCTTTTCTGTAACTCTAAGCTAAAGCCTGACTTCAGAGATCCAACTGTGAACTGAATGCAAGTAAACTTCTTATAACTTATAAAGAAGGTTATTGTGTCTTTATTCTCTTTAGGAGGGATAAAAGGGGACAAAGCCAGATTGAATTGCTTAAGTAAAGGGATTCAAATGAATCTACCAACTAGATTCCTGCTAAATATTGGGGAATGCTGCTGACTCACAAGCATGAGTGAGGAAGGATACTATTAAATCAATATATCCTCTCCTAGTATCCACAGCATTCCCACATCTGGTTGGACATCTGTCCCATTCTCTCCTCAGCAATACAAACATTTTTTTAAAAAGGAAAAGGAAATAAAATGCAATAATTTTTTATTAGAAGGGCAATGGTATATGAGAAGTTGCAGATATGATTTCCTGGAACTTGTTCACAGGCTGAAATAGTTGAGATCAACACCGTCACCACTGAAACACCCTGAAGAAAATCTGGATAATTTTAAGACAGCTCCATTTCTTTTTCGGCAAGGGCTTCATTTAAGACAGCTCCCTAGTTCAGTAGATGGTCATCAGGGAAGGCTTAACGACGACATAGCCCTTAATTTGATAGCTCAGGGATCTCCAGTTCAAAATATAGTTGGAAAGTGTGCCGCCATTGCGGACGAGAAGCACCTCATCCGGGGTCAGCACCCGGTCCCACATGTACACATCCATGAGCTCTCCTAGAAAGGACTGGTTGATATCAAAGCCACCTCCAACGGAATCCTGATCTTGCGCCAGGAGAAGGGATCCCCCTGTGCCTATAGAGTAGCCCTTCTTCATGCCCATTCGGGGGAGAGGCTGCCCGTCCAACCAGAACTCCACCAATCCCGTGGCAGACTCCCAGCTCATACAGATGTGCTCCCACTGAGGTCCGGAGGTCATTCTTTCCGGAACACTGAAGGTCACCGATGAGCCACCCACATAAAAGTTGTATTGGTTGGGTTTGGGCTTGAAGATCAGGAGCTCATTGTCGCTTTTCCGTGTGGCGTAAGAGAAGAGGCCGTAGTTGCGGTTCAGCAATGTGTAGCTTCTCAGGCAGACGGTGACGCTGGTCAAAGGATCCTGGAACGAGGCATTCAAAACCACAGCGGCTGTGTTTGAACTCGCTGGGAATATGAATACCTTCGTTTGAAGGTCTGGAGGAAGGAAAAGAAGAGAGTAAGGGTTTTTTCCTCACACCTATAACTACATGCAGGTGTTACTTGACCGTTGTCTGAGAGATTGCTTTAATATCCTGTAGCCCACTGACTTTTGGTCCAACCCTAGAGACCTGTTGTTGTTGTTGTTGTTGTTTCAGACCCTCTCAGCTTCCCTGTTTTCCAAGAACAGTCCTGGTTTTACAGAAGCCATCCCGGTTTCTGATTTGATCCAGGAATGTCCCACTTTCCCTTTTGACGTCCCTATTTTTATTAGAGAAATGTTGGAGGGTATGGAGTTATGCAACCTCCGAGCCAAGGAGATGACAATCTTTAAAAGACATCTGAAGGTAGCCCTGTATAGGGAAGTTTTTTTCATGTTTGAAGTTTTATTGTGTTTTTATATATGATGGAAGCCATCCAGAGTGACTGGGGCAACCCAGTCAGATGGGAGGGTATAAATAATAAAAATGTTATTATTATGGAATAGAACATGCCTGTTTTCATTGGAGAAATGTTGAAGGGTATGTTGTTATTATTCTTCATTAAATTTCTATACCACAACATAAAATAACATATAAAGACACACTCAAGCGGAAGCCGCGTCACACTTTTGGATTCCAAAAAATGTTCACAAACCAGAACACTTACTTCCGTGTTCGCGGCATTTGGGAGCTGATTTGTTCAGCAACTAAACTGTTCAGGAACCAAGGTATAACTGTGTCAGCAAGAAGGCTAGGTCATATGATAATATGCCTTCACTTCTATGGGACTTGTTGTTTTGAAGGGCTGGCCCTATGATGAGGCACAAGGATGCAACTGCCTTAGGCAGCAGATGGTGAGGGGGCAGGGAGTAGGGTTGCCATATTTCAGATAGTAAAAATCTAGACTTGGGGGGGGGCATTGACCAAAGTTGTTGAGCTTTTTAAAGTTGTTGGGGTGTGTGTGTGTGTGTGTGTGTGTGTGTGTGTGTGTGTGTTTGGAAATTCGCAAATCAACACTTCCAATATGGGCTGCCATACGCCTGGGTTTTCCCAGACATTTCAAGCTATTTTCCAAAATTTCACTCGGACGCCATTTTTGACGGACAAATCCCAGCGATGTCCAGGAAATTCCAGACGTATGGCAGCCCTAGCAGAGAGTAAGCACAGCTATGAGTGCCCTGTACCCCCCTGTGTTAGCCTGCTGCCCTCAGGTGCAGTGGAAGATACAGTCCTTTCACCAGTATTGGAGTAGATGAAGTCCAGTTGGCTTGTGTATGGGCCTTGGGGAAGGGCGCCATCTTGTCCTTTGCCTCAGGCAGCAAAATGTATTGAGCTGACACTGTTTCATGCCCCGCCCTGCAGCTTAGAAGCAGTTTTGGTGAGGGTGCATGTGACATAAAACCCTCTGTAGGAGTGAGACATGGCAGAGGGCACCATTTTCCAGCTCACCTCAGGTGGCAAAATGCCTTGGTCAGCCCTGCTTCTCCACCTTTATCATAGAAAATCATGCCCTCTGTAGAAGACAGGTCTCACACTGGGCTGAACACTGGGCTGGGTGAGATCTCCACCATTTTTAATTATGAGCTCAGAAAACCAACAATCTTAGCCAACGGCTGAACTGTGACTCTGGCAGAATTACATGCAAAAGTTCTTTTGTGCTGGTATTGTTAATGAATCACTTCGTTCATAAACCACCAATATGCCATTGTTAAGATAATCCATGGCAGGCTTCCTCAACCTCGGCCCTCCAGATGTTTTTGGCCTACAACTCCCATGATCCTTAGCTAGCAGAACCAGTGGTCAGCGATGATGGGAATTGTAGTCTCAAAGCATCTGGAGGGCCGAGGTTGAGGAAGCCTGATCCATGGGCAAAAGTCAGAAGAAAATCATTAAAATACAATAAATTTAATGACAATATTTTTTTAAAAAAAGCAGCAGTATTAAATGGCATAAGCACATAAGATGCTATTTCGGACCAGTGGGCCCTCAAGTATCTTGTCCTCACATTGGCCAACTAGCTATCTAAGGGAAGCACACAAGCAGAACCTGAGGTGCAACAACAACAAACAAACAAACAAGTAAACAAACACAAGAATGCATAGTTAAATATTTGAACCACAGCGGACAGTAAGGGTTTGAAAAAAATCTCAAGTAATTTGCCCAGATGAACAAGAACAAGTGTGCAAGGTGCAAGACCTTCATTTGCTCTGAAGAACCAATCTCTACTGGTTTTTTATTTTCCTTTACTAGATTTTATTTTATTATTTTTCTTTACTAAATCTTTGTTTCATTACTACTTAAAAATGAGCACCAGCACTTCGCATTGTTCTTAACAATGAGTCAGGGGACACTCCTGTTCTTTAAACAAAGGCAATCCAAGTTCACAACCCGCAGCCTATTCAAGATAGTAATCTCACAGCTGTGTTTGCTTTCACCACACCAGGAAACCCCAGCTCTTCCCCATCCAAATCTTCTCCTTCCTCCAAGTCCCTCTGAGTCACAAACAGCAGCACAGTGGCTATTTTCGAGTCTTGACTCGGTGGCCCCATGGTCTCCTCTCTCTAAAAAAAAACCCTTTCACTCTAGATTTATGGTCGGGGCAGTTCTTTAGATGGCAAAGGGGTTATTCCACTTCCTTCAAATGTGTTCAACCATCAGCCCTGCTGCAACCCGGACCACTCCTGCTCATTCATAGGATCACAGAACCGGAGAGCTGGAAGGGACTCTGAGGGTCAGGAATCTCAACGCTCCCCATCCAATTTGAAACCAATACGGACCCTGCTTAGCTTTGCAAATGCTGTTGGCGTCCATCTGTCTCAAGCAGAAGTCGGCAAAGTTTTTGTGGCTTAGGCTGGTTCACAATCCCGCAGATGCCGCAGTGGGCTGGACTGCACACACACACACACACATGCACAAACACTATTTCTGGCGCAGCTTCCCATTGGCTGCAGGAGCTTCCTACAGCCAACGGGAAGCCAGCCAGCATCGCAGAAGGCGGTCCCTGCTCTGCTCCACACTGCGCCAGTTTAGTGCGGCGCACGGGAACTGACCGAGCAGGTAGCGAGGGTCCGTGGGCCAGTTAAACGACCCCCATGGGCTGCTTGTGGCCCATGGGCCGTAGGTTGCCGACCCCTGGTCTTGAGAGACAATGGAGTGTGCCTCCAGTGGGGGAAGTCAAACTGCTGCGTTAGCTGCACCGAAGTGAGGGGGGCAAGCCTAGGCAGTGTGTATGGAGGTCCTGGGCTGCCCAGACGACAAACCCCTCTCTCGGCCTCACTGATATGGTCCAAGGGAAAGCAGAGCAATACACTTGGCACCAGCTTGGCAGCAGGAGTGGCTGGAAGAAGGCATACAAGGTGCCATCCAACCACCTAAGGGACTCCACTCTGGATATAATTATTATTATTATTATTATTAATTATTATTATTATTACCCCGCCCATCTGGCTGGGTTTCCCCAGCCACTCTGGGCGGCTTCCAACAAAATATTAAAATACAATAATCTATTAAACATTAAAAGCCTCGAAAGAGGATATGCCTTTTCTTCTCCCAAAGACATCCCACAAGGCAGTAGAGGTTTAGGATCAGTGTTTTCCTTGTCCTACGTGGGCTCCCTTCCCAGGTTCCAGAGCCCTACCTGTCCCTCCAATGCGCTAGCAGTTCTATCGCTGCAGAACCAATTGGAGCCCTCCAGGATTTCCCCCCCAATCCTGCCCTGGTGGTTCCACAGCAGACGCTCCAGCTGTTTAGCTCTGGTGCAGAGCTACAGGCATTTCAACTGTACAGCTCAACACAGCACTCACCTTCCTCTGCCAGAGACCCTAAAAGGCAGGCCAGGATGATGAGAGAGGAGTGAAGGATCTCCATTCTGGCTGGAAGCAGAACAAACTGGTCAAAGCGGCCCCAGAATCTGCTTTTGATTTCTGTTGGGAACTTCTGTTCTCAGCAAAGTCAATCTGCTATTGTGAAATTTTGCAAACTTTCTCGGCATTTATATCTGAACTGACCTGGGTAGGCTGAGTTTCCTGTTGCTTACTTCCTAGGGATTTCCCCAAAGTATTGACAAAACTGTTCCTCTCCCCCCACTTTCAAAACTACCTCAACTAGCACTGGCTTCTCTTTTTAACTCCTTCCAGCTCAAAACCATTCCTCACAACCCTCGGATTCCAAGAGCCTTTTTGGACAGTTTTCTTAGCCAGGTTTTGTGGGACGGTAAGGGCCATAGCTCAGGGGCAAGGCAACTTTCCCGGTGGACATCGGGGTTTGTTTCTTAGTTTGTTTTCTGAGATCCAAAAGCCTTTTTCCAGCTTAGGAAATTCATTTACGCCTGAACACCACACCTAAAGAGAACTTTTTCGCATCAGACCTCTGTTGCGGACTTCCTTTAAACTATGTGTGTGGTCCTTTTGTCTTAAAGGTGGAGATCTCCTCACTCCTGCCTTGGCAGGAGGATGACAAGAGACTTTGCTTTATCTCTTTTTCTCCCCATTTAGTCTCATCTTGCAATTTAGCTTAGAGTAAGCTTAGAGTAAGCTACTAACATGAGTTTGACCAAACTGCGGGAGGCAGTGGAAGACAGGAGTGCCTGGCGTGCTCTGGTCCATGGGGTCACAAAGAGTTGGACACAACTAAACGACTAAACAACAACAACAAGCAAACCTCCCTCACAGGGTTGCTGTGTGGATGAAATGGGGAGGAGAACCATGTACACCACCTTGATATCCTTGGAAGATAAAGGTGGTATATAAATGTAATACATAATCAATAAATCTGCAGTTCTTGCGTTTTTAGGCACCAAATGTTTAATTTTAAAAAACGACCTTTCGCCTGCGACAGGGAGTCTATTCGGTTTCTTCCTAACTCATGGTTCTACAAACACTTTCAAGACAGTTGTGGAGAGGATGGATATGCTCTGAGGAGCCTCTCACGCCCCCTTCCTTAAGCGATGTTGGAAGATGGGAGCCCAACAACATCTAAACATCTGATCTCAACTACAGAATACCTATTTGCTTGTACCCAGCAAGCCATTCTTTGCTCGGCCCACACCTGCCTCTGACTTTGACCCCCAGGGGCACGTGCCCCCCCCCACTGACCCCAGAAGAGCACACAAACTGGGGGAGGGGTTAATACCAGATAGGCTCCGTGACCCAACCATCTCTTAGGCATTCTGATCCTGGCTATTTTATATGCATTCATTATTACGTGAAGGCTGCTCCCTGCAAGGCTCTTTCCACCTGGCCTAGGGGCAGGGCCCACACTCACCAGCCCTACTGAAGAGGCTCCTCATGAGGCCGGAGGAAGATCGCCCAGCTAATGTTTTATTGATTTAATATGCTGTAAACCACTTTTTTATTAAAAATATAAAGCGGTATAGAAATTTAAAAATACAAACATTATTACATTAAGGACCCTTTCACACTTCAGTTTGTCCTGCAGCTTCCCCACCCCTCCAAACCTGCTCGGATATACCCAACATTTCCTCCTAGTGTTGTCTACGCTGATTGGCAGCAGCTGTCCAGGATTGCAGGAAGGGGGTCTTTTCCCACCTGGGACCTTCTGCATGCAAAGTAGGTGTTCTGCTGTGTGAGACAAAGTGGCCGTTCCCCACGTGGGCATAGCCAGGATTTGGGGGGGGGCTTCATGTTAGGAGAGGCAGAACCTACATTAGTTAAGTATTTTTATTGATTTACTTGCTGGTGGGGCAGCTGACTCCCTGCCTCCCCCCCCCCCCTTGGCTACGCCCAAGGTTCCTGCCATCGGAGACCAGGTTCAGACGACAGATGCAGGAAACACTCCCCTTGGCTCGGCAGGGCTGTGAGCTCCTCTCCGGTCCCTGCAAGTCCCAGTATGAACCAATGTATTGACTGAGCCACTATTCCCCCACCCTGCTTGGACGACTATGAGGACTGAGCCCAGGACTTTCTTTATATATATATATATATATATATAATATTTTTTATTAATTTTTAGCATACAAAAATTTTAAAGACATACCACACAAATTATTATACATATGTCCTTGTTTGGACTTCCTTCAGCATCTCTGATAGCCTTCCGTCTTGATTATTTCTCCTGCAATTCTTAACTTAATATTGCCTTTACGTTTTCTAACAAATCATTTCTCCCTTTCCATTTTTACAATATTTCTTAAATTACTCCTCACAGAACTTCTTGTAGTCCTACAAACGTAACCTGATCATCACAAATACTTTTCAGATACTCAGTAAATTTAGTCCAGTCTTCGGTAAACCTCAGGTCCCGCGGGTCTCGGATCCTTCCTGTTAGCTTGTCTAATTCTGCGTAGTCCAGAGCCCGGGACTTTCTGCAGGCCAAGTAGGGGCTCTGCCCCTGAGCTATGGACTGGCAGACAAAGCCACTTCGTTCCCCCACGGCCGCCCCCTACTTGTCTGCGCCAGGACCCCCGAGAGACTGAGCACCCCGAGGGGCCAGAGGATGATGGTCTTCGCCACGGGGGGGGGGGGGCAGCAGCAGATCTCCCTTGAGGGATCCCCGGGGCACCAGATCGTCCGCCTCCCCTTTTCCTCCCCACGGGCCAGTTTCTGGAATCAGCTCCGCACAGCGACTCAGCAACTTCTCAGGAGGAAAAAACACGCGGGTGGGTGGGTGTTCGGCGATGCAGCAAAACACGCAGAGGGAAGTGGCAAACAGGGCGCACCATAACAAACACCTGCGTAAAAGCAGGTAGGGCGCACTCTCCGGCTCCCAGGGATTGTTAATCCTGACCCACTGCGATCACCATGTGGGTCCACAGGAAGCAAGAGTGGGGGCCTCCCGACGCGGATTGGGAGTCCCACCCTGAACAGCTCCTTCTGCCCGGATTGATTCTTGCTGCAAAAGTTGGGAATTTGGAGAGGCTCCCTTGCACTCTTCTGCTCTCCAAAGGACGGGCATTTGCAGAGGTTCCCTTTCCGCTTGCACTGTGCGGGCAGGAAGTGCGCTGCTTGGCATCGGTCTGGCTTCCAAGCCGGCTCCTTTCTCCTGTTTTGCAACCCTGCTTTTCGTCCCAGGTACTGCGCGGGAAATCGGGTACCCCAAAACAATGTCAGAAAAAGGGGTGAAGCGGCAGCAGATCAGGGGGCCTTGATTCCAGGGGCGCGCTGCCCATCCACATGCACGGATGCCGAGCCGTAGATGCCCCAAAGCTGGTAGCCACCCAGGAACCACTTTTAACCCAAACATGCATTTGGAGACCCACTTCTTAAATTTCCCCCATCTATTTGCAGGGTGAGAGTGTTCCTCCTGCGACCCACCTTAGATCAGGTCCGCTTGCCCCGACCCACCAGTTGAAGACTTTACAGGATACTGGTGGGACCGGCTGTGTGATAGAACACCTGCTTGGCATGTAGAAGGTCCCAAGTTCACTGCTTGGCATCTTGCGGTCGCGCTGAGAATGTCCCCGCTTGAAATCCCTGGGAGCTGCTGCCAGTCAGTGTCGACAATACTGAACGAGATGAACCAATGATTTGACTCACTATAGGACTATATGGGGGGGGGAGGCGTTTGAGGGCAGCCTCAATGTCGTCCTGGGACAAGATCTCTTTGCCAAGGGTTATTTTTAGGCTGTCTAGCAAAGGGGGGCGAGGACTGACAAGCAGTCAGCTTGTATATGAAGTACGTGGTTTTAAATCTGCCCTCAGAGTGTTTTCTGTACATTTAAAAAGAGTGATGAGAAAACGGTATTGTTTGGAGGAGCATTTGGATATCTTACCTGCCCTTCCCCAAAGATCCCAGCCGTGATTCCTGCACTGAAAGATGGTAGACTAGTCCTAAGTTCCTAAGTTTCTTGACAAACAAGGTTTTACGTATTTTATTCCTCTATTAAATTTGTATACTGCCCGTCATCTGAAAATCACAGGGCAGTTCACAACATAGAAAATACAAAGTGAGAATGCAGACTAGAACAAAAACAAACCAAGAAACCACCCCACTCCCTTCCAACTCTACAGTTTTATGATTCTGGCTTACAGCAATATAAAAATACAGTACAAGATTAAGATCAGCAGCAAGCAATAATGTTTGTGTCTCATGCACTCTGTCAAAGGGGCAAGTCCTGGGATGGGGAACCTCAGGCCCAGAGGCAAATGCGGCCCTTCAGGCCTCTCTGCCTGGCCCTCAGGACTTTCCCCATCCTCCAGAGCCACACCCCTTACTGGCCACACCCCCTTCAGTGCTTTTGCCTGGCTGGAGGGTGGAGATAGATGCATGTGGAAACAGACACACCAGTAATGTTCTGCCCGCTTTAGCCTCTGGCTACACATATTTCTGGCATGTGGCCCCCAACAGGTTTCCCAGAATGGAGCGTGGCACCCGAGATTTAAACAGGCTCCCTACCCCTATCTACTGCTAGCTTCTGAAGGCTTTCAAAGAGGGGAAAATTAGACAAAAGAGAGAATCTTATCCATCTTGGCTGTGAGTCCTGGAATACCTTCTCCCTGCCTTGTGAGCCGTTTCCACCTGGCCTGGGAGGGCAGGGCCCTGACTGACTCCAACTACAAAAGTTGAGGCTCCAACTACAAAAGTTCAGAGCCTTGGCCTGAACTATTGTTTAGGGGTTTTTGTTGCAGGTGGGGTGGTTGTTGCTGATATTATTTTTTTGTATCTTTATTTTAGAGCTCATTATTTATGTTGAAGTTTTTCTGTTTGGTTGTATACTTCTTAATGTTTTACTTATTGTTGATGTTGATAATAATAATAATAATAATAATAATAATAATAATAATAATAATAATAAT
>JAXCMG010000019.1:23132068-23142389 GCA_034642415.1 Podarcis siculus | reverse complement strand
ATAATAATAATAATAATAATAATAATAATAATAATAATAATAATAATTTCATTATTATACCCCGCCCATTTGGCTGTGTTTCCCCAACCACTCTGGGCAGCTTACAGTACATATAAAACATAATAACAGCATCAAACATTAAAAACTTCCAGATACAGGGCTACCTTCAGATGTCTTCTAAAAGTTGAATAGTTCTTGTATCTCCTTGACATCTGAAGGGAGGGTGTTCCTCAGGGAGTTTGTGACTACTTTTTTTATGTTGTACTTACGTATTCTTTCCATGGTGTAAGCTGCCTTACATAAAATTATGTATATATGTGTATCCTATAAAATGCTTTCGGAAAGAGGTTTGGGGAAGACTGTCCCATAGAGGAATGCCAGAAAATATGAAGCAAATAATAATTACTATTTTCCATTTGTACTTCATTGAAAGAAGCCCACCTCTTAATATTGTGCTTGGATGGTATGTGACTTCCCAAAGGATGAACAGAGATATATAGAAGGCCTAAGCTTGGGTGGGATGGTTTGTTATTGTTGGTTTTTTATTATGTATTTTGTGTTGTTTATATTGCAAGTTTATGTTGTGAACTGCCCTTAGATCTATGGGAGAAGGAAAGCATACAAATTTAATAAATAATAATCATGTTGGAAATGCACTACTTGGAAGCTGGCTTGGAGAGAGCCAGGGATCGTCAGATATGTAGTGTTGATGGGTGGAGGGGAGGAGGCAGATCTCCTGGGGCTCAGGTTGTTGTTATTATTGTTATTTATTGATTAAATCTATATACCACCCTTCATCCGTAGACCTCAGGGTGGTTTACAGAATAAGAGTACAAGGCGAAATTCACAAAATACATAATATGAACAAGAAAAAGAACAAAACAAACGAATACCTCTCACAAGCACATTTAAAAGAGCATAGGACGTTAATAATCCAAAGGCCTGCCTAAAGTGGAACGTTTTTGCCTGGCACCTAAAGGTGTATAATGAAGGCGCCAGGCGAGCCTCCCTGGGGAGAGCTTCCCACAAACGGGGAGCCACTGCAGAGAAGGCCCGTTTTCGTGTTGCCACCTTCCGGACCTCCTGCGAGTGGGGCGCATGAAGAAGGGCCTCAGAGGATGATTGCAGAGTCTGCATAGGTTCATATGGAGAGAGGCTTTATAGGTCACAACCAGCACTTTGAATTGAAACTACATAATTGGCAGTCAGGCCAGGATCGGTGTACTATGCTCAAATCGTCTTGGCCCAGTGAGCACCTAAACTCGCCTTCACCACTAACCCTTTAACTACTAGGGAAATTTATCTTTCCTTGGCTGCAGGAGGTGGGGGCAGAGAGAAGTGCAGTGCTGTTGGATCAGGCTGGAGGGAGCCTGTATAGTCCAGCATCCTATCCTCACAATGGCCAACCAGAGGCCTAGTTGAGAAGCTAACAAGCAAGATTTCGGCTTCTCCTGTACAGAGCAATGGTGGCCACAAGAGGCTGCTGTAACACCAAAGGTTGCATTTTCAAGGGCATTATAAACTGCATCTGCAAACCTAGGCATGCTTACCTGGGAGTAAGCCCTATTGAACTCAGTGCATAGCTGTCAACCTTCCCTTTTTTTTTTGAGGGAAATTCCCTTATTCCGGCACCATTTTCTGCTGCTTCCCACTGCTATCCTGGATTGTTAGATATCCTGTAGACTGTCCCCTTATTTTCGAGGCTGCTGATCCCTTATTTTCAAATCTGAAAGTTGACAGCTATGACACAGTGAACCTGTACATCTGCAGCCCTAAATATATTTATCCTTATTTCTTCCTTAGCGCAGTCCCCACCAGATCCTGCACAGCTCTGAAACGGATGCCACCAGGAATTGAAGCAGATTTTCTGCCACTGAGCAGATTGAAGCAGATTTTCTGCCAACATTTCTCCAGGGAAACTAGGGACGTCCTTTTCTATTATTATTATTATTATTATTATTATTATTATTATTATTATACTCCACCCATCTGAGTGGGTTGCCCCAGCCACTCTGAGCAGCTTCCAGCATATATAAAACATAATAAAACATTAAACATTTTAAAAAAACTTCCCTATGCAGGGCTGCCTTCAGATGTCTTCTAAAGGTTGTATAGTTACTTATCTCCTGGGCTATGGGGTTGCATAACTCCATACCCTCCAACATTTCTTTGATGAAAATAGGAATGTTTCTAAGGAAAAGCAAGACATTCCGGGATCAAATCAGAAACCGGGACGGCTTCTGCAAATCCGGGACGGTCCCTGGAAAATAGGGACATTTGGAGGGCCTGCGAAGGCCCCTTCCCCTGGGAGGCCACCCAGGGAATATCTGCTTGGGCTGAGGGCCAACAAAGATGGCGGCACCCTGGGCCATTGGCTTCTGCTTTGCAAAGCTTCAGGTCTGGGTAGTTCCACCGGCGGAGAGATTACATGATCCCACCCGGAGAGCCTCCCTGCAGGTTTTCTCATTGACTCCGGTGACCTCAGAGGAGATAATCCCCCCTGCTTTTGTTATCTGTGGGAAGAGGCGCTGAGTCATCGCTCTTAAGCGCCAAGGGTGGGCTGCCGCCAGAGATTCCCATCATGCCTCTGTGCTTGACGGGCCTTGGAAGCTTGTCAGGAGCTCCTTGGTGAATCCTAGAACTGTAGAGTTGGGAAGGGCACAAGGGGCATCTAGTCCAACCCCCCCCCCCAAAAAATGCAGGAATCTCAGCTCAAGAATCCCTGACAGGTGGCCAAGCCAATCTCTGCTCTCCATGGAAGGAGAGTCCACCTTCTGAGGGAATCCCAGCTGCTCTCCCCCTCAGAAACGTCTTCCTAACTTTTGGTTACAATCTCCTTTAAGTGAATATTGTTTTTATTTTATATTATTTATTTATTTATTTATTTATTTAAATAATAATTATTTATTCTTTATACCCCACCCATCTGGCTGGGTTTCCCCAGCCACTCTGGGCGGCTTCCAACCGAATATTAAAAACACAATACAGCATTAAACATTAACATAGCAGGCAGATGAAGAATCGGAAGTCCTTTACTTTCTGAATCTTACTTTCTATCATTCTCTTTTAACCTCTTTTCTACCCTCTCTTTTTTCTCTCTATTTCTTTCTCTCTCCCCCCCCCCCTTTGTTTTTTATTGTATCTAGATAAAAGTCTTGGTTTGGTTTTTAAAAAGGGAAAATATATTACATTTTCTTTTTCTCTATAAAACATAATTAATTGAATTTTTAAAAAAGAATCTCCTTTCTTGTCCTTTGACAAGAACAAGCTGATTCCTCTGAGAAGGTTTAGTGACTCCAGCCATTTTTATTACTCATACGACCTACAGAATCTACAGTGCTGTTTTGAACCTTTATGCTGGGGTGGAGATGCTTTTGGGGCTTGAGGGCCACATTTCCTTCTGAGCAACCTTCTGGGGGCCACATGCCAATGGCCAGCGGGGCTAGAGGCAAAAGCAGGTGGAACAACTGATATGAATATTATCTCTTTCTGGTAGCTTAGTTGACAGTGCGGGGAGAAATAAGTCCTGGTGGCTAATAGCCATTGAGAGCTTTATCCATCATGAATTGCTCTACTACTTTGCTCCGTATAATCTTATGCCAGTTAGTCTTTATGTTAGGACACCTCCAGTATTCCCCAGGAGGGATTCAAGCATATTTGAGAACTTTAAGATGGTGCAATTAAACCTCCCTCTGGTGCAACATATCAACTTATTATTTTAAATAAGGAAAGTAAAGAAAGTGATGGAGGAAGGCACCAAAAATCTTGAGTTAGCCATCAATTGACAAAACGGTGTCTGTCCTCCCTGTGAAAAAATCAGGGCCAGGGCTCAGTAAAGCGTGGACATTGTATAACCTCCGCACAAGCTTTCTACCAGCAAATCTGGATGAATGCTCAATAAACAGGTCAGCAGGAAGAGCTCAGGGTCTCCACAGTGCCACAATACCCTGTTATTTTTCCTCTGCAATAGGTTGCTGGAGTAAATTCGTCAGCACCGTCGAGCGGATCTTAATTAAAACAAAAATCTCTTGTGTTTACTTCTTTCTCTTGCAGCGCTCCAGTTTTCTTTTGCCTCCTCTGCAAAAGGGGCTCCTTCTCACAACAATAACCCATGAGGTAAGTGAGGTGCAAAACGAGCAAATGACAGAATATTACTGGTTCAGGATCATCCTAGCAATTTGCCCATGGCCGGTCCTACCATTAGACAGAGGTAGGCAGTGACCTTGGTGGAAATTCTGCATCTGATCCCAGTCATCGCTGACATGTGGCCCTCAGAAGATTGCCCAGACAGGAGTGTGGCCCTGCCGAAACGAGGATGTGAAGACAGTAGCGCTTTCCTCTGTGTGTCTTCTAGCAGCTGGTACACAGAGAAAGGCTGCCTCTCTATGCGAATGTTTGCTTAATACCTTTTTGTTCCCTTTCCTGTGTTCTTCGCTTTTAATACCTGCAAAGACAACAGCCGGAGATCTTTCCGGCACCTCCCCACCCTTTTTCTGTTAGCACAGCGATCATCCTGTGTTTTGTTTTCTTTTCCAAAGCGGGCAGCGGATTTCCACACACACACCAGCTTTGGTTCTAAGAACGCTTAATCCCAACCCAATACCTTTGGCTGCGTTGAGGGATAGGCGGTGGCAGCTCTGTTCCCAGAATCCTCCGGGGCTGCACTCAGGGCAGCTCCTGCCAGACCGCACCGAGACGAAGTTTTCCGCAGAGGGTGGCGCTGGGGAACCGCGCCCAATTCTCTGGCAGCCTTTTGAGAACACGGCAGGGAGAAGGGAGTTGCCTTTCGGTGAACTACCTCCGCTTTGGTTTTTCCCTCCCTCTCGCTCACAGGGTCCATGGCGTCCGACAAGCCACCCAATTTCTCCTGGGTAGCGCCAGGCCAGCTGGCAGGGCTGGCCATGCCCCGCCTGCCCGCACACTACCGGTACATGCACGAACATGGCATCCGACATCTGGTGTCGCTCACGGAGCGCAGCCCGCCATACCACGACACCTGCCCCGGCATCCAGCTCCACCGCCTGCGGATCACCGACTTCTGCCCGCCTTCGCCTGAGCAAATCCAGCGCTTCCTGCAGATTGTGGACGATGCCAACGCCAAGGGGGAGGTCAGTTTTCATGCCGCCGTATCAAGGCGATTTCTCTAGCTGGTCTAGTGTTGTCTATGCTGGGGGTGGAGAACTGGACTTTGAGCAGCGGGCCGGATTCTTATCTCCTTGAGTTTCTTTTCCAACCTTAAGTCTCCACATTTCCACATCAGTTTGCAATTTTAAAAAACAACCCCCATGAAAATTTTAGTGTGAATTTATGAGCAATTTTGTCAAATACAACGTGTTTGCGTATGTTATTTTTAGTGTACAGTGGTACCTCGGGTTAAGTACTTAATTCATTCTGGAGGCCTGTTCTTAACCTGAAACTGTTCTTAACCTGAAGCACCACTTTAGCTAATGGGGCCTCCTGCTGCTGCCACACCGCCGGAGCACACTTTCTGTTCTCATCCTGAAGCAAAGTTCTTAACCCGAGGTAATATTTCTGGGTTAGCGGAGTATGTAACCTGAAACATGTAACCTGAAGCGTATGTAACCCGAGGTACCACTGTACTGTAATGTGCCATTTTTACACTTTCGTTTGTGCGTCTGTGTATTTGTACACATTCCTTGACTGGAAAACTACCTTGTAAAATTCAGAGAGGTTCGGATTTTGATGGGTGGCTGTTTTTCCCCCCATTTGCACATTGTTTCAGAAAGAGTGGAATAGGTAGGTTCAAGAAGCAGCTCGGTAGCTTCACTAGCTTCACTGCAAGTGGGTCGCTGTGGGAGGGTGGGGAGGTGGCAGAGGTTCGGCCTGGTGCAACAGCACCAGCAGAGCCAATCCAGTACCTCACCTCTCCCTCCTGGTAAGCAACAGTGACCCACCCAATGGAAACCCCACCTGGCAAACCGCTTCTGATGTCTTCCTGTTCAAGTGCATTTCCCTGATGCTTCCCTAATTTGCAAAAAACCAACAAAAAAACCCCACCTTTTTTTACAAGCAGATTTATTGCAAGAGAGGCCTTAAAACTAATGGCACTGATTTGCAAGGCCCCATCCATACCTGAAGTTTAAATCACTATTATACCACTTTAACAATCATGGCTAAGCATCCTTGGAATTATTGTTTTTTAAAGGATGCTGAAAGTTGTTAGGATACTCCTATTCCCTTCACAGAGCTACAATTGCCAGAGTGATTTAACAATCAATCCCCATTCCCAGGAAACCCTCCCTCAATTGGCTAGTAGTTAGAAAGATGAGAGGTGAGGGTTGAGCCTACAGTGATGTGATCTAGAATCAAGAGAGAGGCAGAGCAATGCCTGATTTCTCTTTGAATCCAAGGCTGTGGCTATGAAGGAAACAATGCCCTCTTAGGGTGTGAATGCAGGCTCAGGTTGTATATACATGTAAATAAACCATATATCATAAATACACCACAGTCTCCGCTGTGCCTCATTCCGAAGAAAACACGAACCTCGGGTAAGTGCCTGGAACTCCTGGGATCTCGCACCGCTCGGAGGTCGGGGTAGCGTGCGACAGTAGAGTGCAGATGTGACAGGAGCTCTTTAATTTCACAAATGTTCATTTCCTCACGGGCCGGAGGGCCCTTTCACGCTGCGGCTTTCCCTCTCTTCACCAGGCTGTGGCAGTGCATTGCATGCTGGGATTTGGCAGAACCGGAACCATGTTGGCCTGTTACCTCGCCAAGACCCAGAAGATCACTGGCGTCGACGCCATCCATGAGATCCGCAAGCTGCGGCCAGGCTCCATCGAGACCCACGACCAGGAGAAGGCCGTTGTCCAGTTCCACCACCGTATCAAATAGCCAGAGGAAGAGATGAGGAGTGGCAAGAGGAACTCCTTGGCTGCTGAGTTGACTCCACGGGGGATTTTAACTTTACCGTAACCCCTGTTGCTGGCGGAGGATTATCTGGCTGCCAAATGGGGAGACCTGTTGATTTGTTGGTTGGTTTTCTTGTTTGAAGCAGGTGTAGGCAGTCTGTGGCCCTCCGGAGTTGCTGAACTACAACTCCCATCACCCCTGGCTGTTGGCCCTGCTTGCCAAGGCTTATGGGAGTTGTAGTTCAGTGACATCTGGAGGGCCAATGTTTCCCTGCACATACTTTAAAGGGATGCTTTGAGTTCTTTAGTGGGGGCTTCTGGCTGGGGTACAAACTGATTTTTTTGTGGGAGTTTCAGATACTCAGGGAACAGGACCCCATTGCAAGGGTTGGCAGCAAGCAATGAGTTTTCCCTTTCACCCTGGAAGAAACAGCCAGCATGGGCAGTCAGGAGACATTTTACAAACTGTCTGTGCATTTAAGCAGTGTCATGGGGTGCTCTTTTCTGTCAGAAGCCAGCAGATTCTCCTGTCTTGACACTTCATCGTCCAGAAATAAAGGCGATCAAAGGTGACAACTGTACATACTCACTTTCAGTTCATTTCATTCTGTATTATTTATTCTTACATTCACACCCCACTGCTTCCTGTTAGGAGTTGTACACGGTTCCCCCCTTCTCCATTTTATCCCCACAGCAACCCTGTGAGGTAGGCCAGGTTGAGAGACGGCGACTGGCCCAGCGTCACCTGGTGAGCTTCACGGCTGAGGGGGAATTTGAACCCTGGTCTCCCAGGTCCTAGTCTAGCACTCTGACCATTTCACCACAGGGCTAGGGAAGCATTTTTTTCAGCTCAAGGGCCAGGTAACTTTCTGGGGAACCTTCCAGCAGGGGTCGAGAGGTGATTAAATGGAGGAGGGGGTTGTCACTTTAGTCTATAAAAAGTTCTAAAACAAATAATATAATCGATTGAAGAAGAGTATTATTATTGTTATGATATAGCAATGAATAGAACCCAGTTAGCGTTTGTAAAATTCAGGGATACTAAAAACCAGTAGTCATGCATGCCTCCATCCAGGGCACACCTTTGCATTTCATTTACAATAAGGAAAATCATATGACTGTTTAGCATCCTGTATCTCTAAAGGGAAAATAGCACACCAAGCAAAGCTACTCCACCCTGAAGTGCTTTGGCTAGAAGCTACCAGAAGGGGGAGCTTGTGTGTTGCTTTTTCTCTTTTAGACAAAACATCTTCCCTAATTGGAACCTGTTTTTTATTATTATTAATAACCCCTGATTATTCTTCCCGTCTGCTTCACACATTCCTTACACAGGTGGGTGGAGGATAGGAGGAGGGGACACTGGAGAGGAAGGTTGGAGGGGTGGGTCAGTCTATCAAGGCCCAAGAGTCATACTGGGTATATTCTCCACCCATTTGCTGGGAATCGCAAGCGAGGAAAGTTGCCCTCAGGTCCTGCTTGCGGGCTTCCAAAATCCATTGGAATTGATCACGTTGGGTGATGCAGGACAAAGTTTGTACTTTGCACGGTGCATAGTTAGCAACTGTGGAACTCTCCTGCAGGAGGCAGCGATGGTCAGCAATGTGGATGTCTTTAAAAAGAGGTTTAGGCAAATTCACAAGGGAAGCGGGTGGCACTGTGGTCTAAAACACAGAGCCTAGGGCTTGCCGATCAGAAGGTCGGCGGTTTGAATCCCCAAGATGGGGTGAGCTCCCGTTGCTTGGTCCCAGCTCCTGCCAACCTAGCAGTTCAAAAGCACGTCAAAATGCAAGTAGATCAATAGGTACCGCTCTGGCGGGAAGGTAAACGGCGTTTCTGTGCGCTGCTCTGTTTCGCCAGAAGTCATGCTGGCCACATGACCCGGAAGCTGTACGCCGGCTTCCTCAGCCAAGCGAGATAAGTGCCACAACCCCAGAGTCGGTCACGACTGGACCTAATGGTCAGGGGTCCCTTTACCTTTACCTTTACCTTTAGGCAAATTCACAGAGAAGGCAGCTATCAATGGCCACAATGACTTGGGGAGGAAAAGCTCTGGGCCATTTCTCCTCTTGCTGCTACTGCTGCTGCTTTCTTCCAGGACATTCTCTCTCAGGTTTTCTGTCCTTTTAAACCGACAGAGACAGTGGAGGGGGGGAAGGCTGGGCTGAAATTTCAGATCCCATTCCAGAAAGCTCACGCTGTGAAGCAAGGAGCTCTTCTCTCGCAGAAAACTTTGTAGAACTCCCTCTGAGATGGTTACGCAACTGCTCCCGTGTTTTATAAGAGGTGCACCAGGCTGGCTTTTAACTTGGATTGCGGGGGGGGGGAGGGGGGAGAGAACGCATGGGCACGGGAAAGTGATCCCGCGGGAATTTTTAAGACATGCCGTCTGAGCGCTTCATGTTCGTTCTCAGCACGATAGCAGGACACAAACAGTTGAGGCCGTAATATGCCCAATGAGGCTGTGAAGCTGGAGCCTCTGGCACTGATTGGCTGAGCTCCTCTTACGTCACAGAAAGACAGAGCAGGCCTAAGTGTGTCTGGAGGCTATTGGCCCCACAGCTCTATTCCCAGAGAGGGGTGGCGACAGAGAAGGGCTTGGAGCATTAATGCAGGGAGCATTAGCAAATTCAGGGCTTCTTTGTCAGCCGAAACTCAGTTCCGGCAGCTCTCAGATGGGCCACCGTTGCCATTACAGTGGTACCTCGAGTTACATACGCTTCAGGTTACAGACCCCACTAACCAAGAAATAGTGCTTCAGGTTAAGAACTTTGCTTCAGGTTAAGAACAGAAATCGCGCTCCAGCAGCGCGGCGGCAGCAGGAGGCCCCATTAGCTAAAGTGGTGCTTCAGGTTAAGAACAGTTTCAGGTTAAGTACAGACCTCCGGAACGAATTAAGTACTTAACCTGAGGTACCACTGTATAAGGGAACAAGTTCATGGTGAGTTATAACACCTCTTTTTCTAGAAAAAAATAGCACCGAGCAAACTTGAGAACAACCATGGGAGGAGAAAGGAGAAACAGCAATAGGGAGGGATCTGAGAGCATAAAGAGAAGAGACTGTGCAGAGGAACATAGAAGGGCCAAAATGACAGCTATGGGGACTGAGTTTCTGAGGCTTGTGGAGTCTAGTCCCCCCTCCCCCCAATATTCCAACTTGCCTCTTTCATGAAATTTCAGTTTTTCGCTTTTAAAAGTGTCCAGTTCTTTTTTAAAAATGCAGGCTGTTTGTATTAGGTTGCTCAGTAACTTCTTCTTTTTTTACTTCATAAAATTTGTATACCGCTTTATTGTTAAAAACCTCAGCGCAGTTTGATTTTTTTTACTGTGTTTGATGTTTTAATTGTTTGGAAGCTGCCCAGAGTGGGTGGGGCAACCCAGTCAGATGGGCAGCATCATATTAATAATAATAATAATAATAATAATAATAATAATAATAATAATAATAATAA
>JAXCMG010000019.1:22970687-23132058 GCA_034642415.1 Podarcis siculus | reverse complement strand
AATAATAATAATAATAATAATAATAATAATAATAATAATAATAATAAACTTGCCCCCATCTTCCGGTATTCCAGCCTTTGAGGACAAATGCACAGAGCTAACTGACAAGACCTAAGCCTTTACTTGTAAATGATCCCTGAACCTATTAAGCTACCTATTATATCTGTTTGCTTCCCCTGCCTCCATAGGCCCACTCAATGAACAATTTCCAGCTACAGGCATCTCAGGGGAGGTTGGGAAAACCGGGGTTGACTGGTTTCAAATATCTAGTCAATTTGTGGGGCTTTCAAGAACTCAGGAAACTGCCTTATACTAAGGCAGACCAGTGGTCCATACAGCTCAGCATTTCCTACTTTGACTGGCAGCAGTGGCTCTCCAGGGTACAAAGTTGACAAGCTTTATCTAATGTTGGGCGCCATTTTGAATCAACATGGCGGACTGGGCCTTCCGTAACTGCCCTGATTTTACCCACTGCTTTCAGAACTGCAATAGTTTTGTTTTGCTGGGTATGAGGCTGCTAGTTTTTTAATTTAAAAAACACTTCTTAAACAAGTAAAGAAGAAACTAAATGAATACAAGATAACTGTGGGACTTTCGGGAGGGTTTCTCCAAATGATCTGGCTGGCTTTACAAATGGTTTCAGCAGCAACTGAGAATACCAGCAAGTCTGGAGTCAGGTTCCTCTAACCACAGATGGTATCCCAGCGTGGCTTGGCCAAAGTGCTGCTCCACCTGCGCTGCCCCAGGGTCTCGGGCGTTGGGCTCGCTGGCTTGTCAAAGCGATCAACCAGCTGTCATCACTGTACACCTCTCGCTTTCAGTGAGCTAACGCAAACCGACAGGTAACTCTTGCCTACTAAAGAAACCTTCACAGAACTGGAAAGCGTTGCGTTGCCTCCCTTTCCTTTCCCTTCTCTCCTGCCTTGCCTCGAGGCCCTGGGGGCCAGTTCTGCAAAAGTAGGCAAGTGACTTTGAGACCTGAGTTCCGATTCCGGAAGCCGTGGGAGCGGGAGACGGCCTTGTGAATTCTGTGCCAACAAAAATAACTGTTGGGGGTCCAGGTGGTTGCCTGCTCTACAGATAACGGCGACAGTTGCAGATTTGGGAGCTAAGGTGAAGTTCTGTTCAGCTGTTAAACCCACCTGATGCCCCACAAGCAAATCATTACCTCCCAGCCTGATCCCTTGCAGGGTATTTGTGCATTTAAGCGGCTTGGAGGAAAGGAAATCTTTGTATGCATAGAGGTTAAATATGAACCAGAGCAAAACTCTGGGGCCCGTTTTGAGTGCTAGGTAGGGTTGCCAACAATGATTTCTACATTACTGGTTCCTGGATTGTACTGGGGCCATAGAAGTCATACTGGGCAAAGCCTGAATGCAATCTCACAGGACAAGGGCAGAGACAGAATGGAAACTGAAGACTCGGGAAGAGAAGCAGGGCAGGTATGGGATGAAGGTGGAGCTTGATGGCTGAGGGGTGGAGCCAGAAAAGATTTTGGCAGAAGGAAGGTGGAGTTGAAGTGGAACTTGATGACTATGGGGCAGAGCCATAGTGGAATAGGATGAAACAGGGTTTGTGCCAGGATTGGAGCCTGATGTGTTATGAGAGCCACCTACGAGGATGAGGTAGGCCATAGGTGGAGCATAATCATTTTTGGAAGTTTTCACACTCCCAAACTACTTATCTGGGAAAACATGGTTTATTTATGTGTACAGTGTTTATATACATGCAGAGATAAAGGTAAAAAAATGAGGTTCCAGTGTCATGATTAAAATTCATCTTGTACTTTTAAACATTTTTTTTTAGTAAGTTGGCAACCCTAATCAGCAGAAGGACTGACACCAACTTGTCTATTTGGCAAGCTAGTAAGTTAATGTTTACTGGAGACATTTGTGCTTATGATATAGTCATAGTATAATGCTAAAACTGCCGTGGGTGCCAGCACAAAATGGCTGCCATGGGGAGCAGAGAGAGAGAGAGCGTTCTCCGGCAGCGCGGCAGCAGCAGGAGGCCCCATTAGCTAAAGTGGTACCTCAGGTTAAGAACATTTTCAGGTTAAGTACGGACCTCCGTAACGAATTAAGTACTTAACCCAAGGTACCACTGTATTTACATACATAAGCCCCATACTGTAATGCATTTTTGTTCTTTCTTACTAGCATATGCATTCATGCACACCTTCCCCTGGTCCTGTATATGCATTTCTGTATACATTACTTGCCTGGAGAACTGAGTCGCAAAATCTGAAGAATTGCAAATTTTGAAGGACAGCTCTTTTTCAGTTCACTTATTGTTTCGGGACGTGCCTTTAAATGCAAACTGGATCGAATTTCTTCCCCATCCCTATTTGGGGGCAGAGCCAAGGCAAAAAAAAAAAAAAGCCAGCAGGTTTACGGGCAGAGAGCCTGTCAGAACCCGGCAGACGGTGGCCATCTGATTTGCTATGTTTTCAGAGGCTAATTACCGGCTACCTGCCATTTTGACAGCTCAGGCTTGTAAAAACGCCAGCTCTGGGAGCAACACACAGAAGGACCAAGAGAGAGAGAAAGAGAGATGAGACTTATGGCAAATGGGGCCGCTGTGGGGAGAGGAAGAGAGGCCGGCTCCACTCCGAACCAGGAGATTCTTCTGCCAAACTGCAAGGGATTGATTGAGGCTGTTGTGGGAGATACATGAAAGCAGCTTAGCTGCAATATTATTTACTCTTAAACTCCTCTTACCTTTAGCCGTGTCCTCAGCAAGCTCACGGCTAAGAGGGTGCCTGGCAGAGGCTGCGTGACGTAGGCTTTTCCGCCCACTGCCAAAAGTTGGAGGGGCACTGACTGCCCAGAGCCTGGCCTTGAAACAGGGTCACTGCCTTTATGGACCAAGAAGCCCCCTAGATCTCTGTCCAGTCATGAACCTGACGGTATAAAAACACAGCGCTTAAACCCACTTATTTGAATGGAAACCTACAGCAAAGAAACACTGCAGCCTTGGTCTGATTTTATTGTTATTTAAATATATTTATTTTTATTTATTTAACAAAATCCAGTGTGTTTTTCTGGGGGTACTCAAAGGTGCGCAGTACTGGCATCTTTCCCCGCACCCCCCAAAAATGTTAAAATTGGCACTAACAGAAACTTTATATTGAGTACTACTTCCTTTTTTCTTTAAAAAGCAAGCACTGACAAAATCTATATAGCGTTGGATCGTAAGAGGAGCTCTAAGCGGTTTACAAAAATGCAAAAGATTAAAATTATCATTAAAAAGCAGTTAAAGACAGGTGTTGAAAAACAGTTAAAAGATTATTAAAATCATCAGAAGCTAGAAAGAGATGATGGTGTTGATATTTCTATGCCGCCCATCTGACTGGGTTGCACCTACGTTTCTGAGCAGGCTTGCCTTAACAAAAACGTACTCCGATAAGAGTACAGTGATTGGTCCTGCCTTCTGTCACTAGGCAGGGAGTTCCAAAGTGTAGATGCTGATCGATTTCTTACAAGCGCAGAAGGGGTATTATGGGGCCCCTGTAACAGCGCCAGTTCTGCCGATCGAAGCTGTCAAGTGGGTACATACGAGGCAAAGCAATCCCACAAGTAAACTGATCCCAGGCTGTGACAGGCTTTATATGCTAATAGTAACTCCTTGAACTTGGCCTGGTAGCAAATCGCAAGCAGTGCAGATCAGGGAGCAGGGACATTATATGCCTAATGAGCACAGCAGTTCATCTCCAGTAGGTCTTGCCTCATAAATCAGTTGCTGAGCCCCCACCTCCCCACAGCCATCAAAGTCCCCTCCTCTCCAGGACTCTTCCCAAGCAATCAGAGACTGCGCCTGTGCGAAGCCTGTCACTGCTCTGCCCCTTTCAGCCCTCTTCTGGTTCTGGAAGACAGGAGCGAGGGATGCTTGTCATAGCAGGAGGGGAAGACACCCTCCTGACGTATCTTTGCCTCTTGCCCTCCCCCCTCCCTGGCTTCTGTTTCTGCCTCTGATTCTGGTCTTCTTTCTGCCAGAGACTCCCCTGTCACTAAGCTCTGTTACGACTTCAGCTTCTGACACCCCTTCCTCTTCTCTCTATAACCACTAATCATTGTCCCACCACCACTCCCCAGGCTCTGAGCCTCTTCCCTTGGTGGCTCCCCAGTTGGTTCCTCCTACCATTCCTCTGTATCCAACTAGTCCCATTACATCCCATTAGTTATGTCTTACCTCCATGACCTGAGGCAGGGTGCCACTTGAATTCCAGTTGCTGGTGAACCCCAGTGGGGTTGTCCCCGTGCCCTGCTTGTGGGCTCCCCAAGAGGCATCTGGTTGGAGAGGGGAGGACACAGGACGCTGGACTAGGGCTAGGTAGTCACCCAGCAGAGTTCGCCTGGGCAGAATGGCTTCCCTGTTCAGCCATGAAGCTCGTTGGGTTCCCATAAACCAGTAACATTCTCTCTCTCTCTGGACTCAACTAGATTGGTATTTTAGATGTGTTGTATATGCTATACAGGACGCGGGTGGCGCTGTGGGTTAAACCTCAGAGCCTAGGACTTGCCGATCAGAAGGTCGGCGGTTTGAATCCCCGCGACAGGGTGAGCTCCTGTTGCTGGGTCCCAGCTCCTGCCAACCTAGCAGTTCGAAAGCACGTCAAAGTACAAGTAGATAAATAGGTACCGCTCCAGCGGGAAGGTAAATGGCGTTTCCATGCGCTGCTCTGGTTCGCCAGAAGCGGCTTAGTCATGCTGGCCACATGACCCGTAAGCTGTACGCCGGCTCCCTCGGCCAAGAAAGCGAGATGAGCGCTGCAACCCCAGAGTCGGCCACGACTGGACCTAATCGTCAGGGGTCCCATTACCTTTATATGCTATACAACACTGTGACACCAGATGGCACTGTGGAGTCCTGTCTTTCCCTACCAGATTTCCCTGTACTGTATGAGTTTACAACGCGTTTAACTGAATCGCTTATTTGACGTGCCTGGATCCAGCCTTCCTCTCTCTTTCTGCCAGCCCCTCCTTCCTTGCAGCATTGTTGTTGACATGAGGACGAAGCCGCTAATCATTGGAGGAAAGGCAGAGTAAAGCTATAGTACAAAAATGTGGCTGAATATACAGCAATATTCATAGTTAAAAGAGAGGTAGAGCATCTGCGTTGCATGTAGAATGTCACTGGTTTAATCCCCTGCATCTATCGATGGGACTGGAAAAGCATGGAGAGACACTTCCGGTCTGTGTAGACCAGGGATTCCCAAACCGTAGCCTGCAGACCGCCAGGAGTTTGGGAGTTTCATGGAGCTGGTCCATGGCATGTCTGGGTTTGTGGCTGAAAGCAGGAGATGGCATGTGCCTCCTGTTGAATTTTAATTGTATGCTTATTGCTTATTTCATTTCCTATATTGCATTCTATTGTATCACAATTTGAATTCATAGAATCATAGAACTGCAGAGTTGGAAGGGATCCTGGGGGTCATCTAGTCCAACCCCTGCAACGCAGGAACCTTTTGCCCAACGTGGGGCTCAAACCCACGACCCTGAGATTAAGAGTCTCATGCTTCTGCCGACTGAGCCATCCCTATGCAATTTGAATCCTATACAATAAAATACAGTGTATAACAAATAAAAGAAGCCCCAGCACAGCATATTACAATTTTTTGCGGAGGATTTTGGTGGATCACTCAGTTATTATTATTTTTGCTTTCTGCACAGAAAGCAAATAATAATAATAATTGAGTGATCCACCAAAATCCTCTGCAACTTTCAAGTGACCCTACAGGTGTGTAAAAAAAATAAAGGTTGGGAACCTCTGGTGTTTGATGATATTGAGAGAGATGCACCCTGGTCTGATTTGGCAAAATGCAGGTTCCTAGAGCAGCTCCTACTTGGGAAGGCTTAGAGGGGCTGGGTGAATGGTATTTGAGCCTTGTTCCAACGCATTCCTTGGCCGGGAAATATATTTTAAAACTTTGACAAAATAAAGGGGGGGGGGGAGGCCTGGATGGATTTGAGCCCAGACAGGTATTTCCAGCTCAGCCGCCGCAGCGAGAGATCAGATGTCTCCTGCGCCCAGACCAGGATTAGATTAAAGGGAACTTCAAACAATATCTCTTGTTTCAGCCCCTCTGAGGTAGTGATTAGAGAGAGGAAAATAATCCCTCCGTCACACACCTGCTGCCTTGCCTGGCTCTGATGTGTGTGCAGTCACAGTAGTGTGTGCTTTGTGCCCAGGGGGGACATGGAGAATGGAAGGGGAGTTTGGGTTTGAGTGGCAATTTAGAAGCCGCAGCGAGAGACTAGGCTCCCCACCGTGGCGTGTTGAGTCACATTTGATCATGCACCTGTGCATCTCAGAGCCTGTCCAAAAAGCATCGGGGAAGTAGAATGTGTCTTGGATTTACTTGGAGGGGCTCCTGCTCTTCTGAACTCACTGGAAATCTCCGTAATGCCCTTTTTGTTGTGCATTCATGATTATTTGTGCTCATGACGTTATCAGGGCAGTTACACTATTTGCGCCTGCAAATGTTTCATGGGGGGCATGCTGCGCCATTTCCAGTCAGCGCATGCCTTGCAACTCCCTGCTGAAATCCTGTAATATTTCATAGCACAACTGTTCAGGTTTAAGTTTTTATTATGCTGTGCCCCTCCGGACAGCAATAACAGAGAAGCACTGCAGAGCAGCTAATAATGTGGAATGATGAGTGGACAGTCCAGTCGAAATCCGCCACCAATACGCTATTATCGTGTCAATGACAGGTTGCGGAATACACATGAATGCAGAATGTAAAGGACACCTGGAGGGTTTGGGATTGGACTTTGCATAGCCAAAGTTCATTCAGGGAGTTCATTCATTTTAAAACATTTATACACTGCTCAGTAAAAATCTTGAAGTGGTGTTCAAAAAATGAAACATTCGAACTTCTGTTGTCTATGCTCCTGTAGGTAGCTTCAGGTTAGATGCCTGCAATGTGTTATGTGTGGGACTGCCTTTGAAGGTGAGTTGGTGCAGAATTCGGTGGCCAAGTTGCTGGCAGCCCATTGGTTTTCAGGCCCAATTCAAAGTGCTGGTTTTGACCTATAAAGGCTTAAATGGCTCAGTACCCTAACACCTCATGGTCTGCCTCTCCCCATCTGAAACGACCCGAGCCCAGTAATCATCACCTGACGCCAAGCAAAAATATTTCTTTTTCACCAGGTCTTTGGCTCTTAATTACCTGTGGATAGAATGTTTTAATCCTGCCTTTGAAAAATAGGATTTTATTCGTTTTTCCTTTTCAATGTATGTGTTTCTTTGTTTGGGTGTCACGTTGAGTTAAAAGGTAAAGGTAAAGGTACCCCTGCCCGTACGGGCCAGTCTTGACAGACTCTGGGGTTGGTGCGCCCATCTCACTCAAGAGGCCGGGGGCCAGCGCTGTCCGGAGACACTTCCGGGTCACGTGGCCAGCGTGACATCGCTGCTCTGGCGAGCCAGAGCCGCACACGGAAACGCCGTTTACCTTCCCGCTAGAAAGCGGTCCCTATTTATCTACTTGCACCCGGGGGTGCTTTCGAACTGCTAGGTTGGCAGGCGCTGGGACCGAGCAACGGGAGCGCACCCCGCCGCGGGGATTCGAACCGCCGACCTTTCGATCGGCAAGCCCTAGGAGCTGAGGCTTTTACCCACAGCGCCACCCGCGTCCCCACGTTGAGTTACCTTGGTTAAAAAGCAACCACTAAATGTAATAAATATATAATAAAACAGAATGGAGAGACAACATAAAAACCAGTAAAACAGCATTATCAAAATAGATTTAGAATGACAGGTGGGGCCCCTTTGGCTCTGAGGGTGGGGGGGGCAATCATTTGTAAAATGGGGAGGGAAGAGAGATCACCATCCTTTGCAACCTGCTCATCAGCCCGTTCCACTAGGAGGCACTCCGCATCAATAGAGGAGCCCTTGGCCCACGGGGGGTGAACTACATCTCCCACAAGCCTTTGCAAACGAAACGGACATTGATGGCTATAAATCCACACATAGCCTCGCCCGCCCCCTCTTTTAAAAGCTCTCAAGTCCTGCCTTTCGGCTTTTCTGATTAGTGAGTTTGGAAGGCGCAAGAGGCGTTTCTGGGCGCGGGATTGGCTGTTCCTGTGGCAACAAAGCGGCTTGGGGAAGGGAGGGGGCCAGGGGACCCGCCCCTCCATTGTGCTGCGAGTTTTTCTTGCCCAAAGCTTGGCTGGGGGAGTTAAAGAGAAGCGAGTTGAGATCGGAGCGCTTATCTATCAGCGCAGGCGGACTGCGCGCCTGCGCCTTCTTTATTTTGCGCTTTAGGGGAATCCGGTGTCTTGCAAGGCGGGTGGAGGGAGGCGAGAACACTGAAAGGGGGAAATACTGAAAATTTTGATCGCAGAGAAAAGAGGGTATTCCGAAAATTAAAGGGGGGCGCGCACATCCCCTCTCCGAGCGCCGATCCTGCGCGCAATGCTTGCGCCCAAGCGGTGAGAGGTGCCTGGGAGCGCCGCGGCTTGCTGGCTGGGGACTTGTGGATGGAGCCGGCTGCCGGAGCTCAGAGGCTGGCCGGGACGGAAAAGCCCTTCCTGGGAGGGGGCACAGCAAAGCGGCGCCGGTGCGCAGGTAAAAAAAACAAGCCCTCTGTGCGTCGGGGACAGGAGGGCGATGGGGTCCCTCGCCTTGAGCCCGGATCTAGTAATAATGCGTGCGCTTTTCCCCTAGTCTCGAGAGGCTGCGGAATTGGTAGGAGCAGAAGCTTTTGTGGCGAATGAGCCCCCAACTGTTCGGGAGAGAGTTTGGGGCTTTGGTGGGTCGGCGATCCTCCTCCTGCTTCCCCCTCCCAACTCCAGCGGGGCCGGGCGGGGGGCTGGGGAGGCGGATCCGGGAGAGCCAGGACTGGGCTGTCTCCCCAGAGGGAGGGGAGTCTGGGACAGCAGTTGGGACCTGCACCTCTGCCGCCGCCGCCGTGCGCATCGGGGGAGAGGTCTGCCCATCCACAGAATCGCGGTTCTCCATGTCCAGCTTTGAAGCGAGAGGGAAGAGAAGTCTAGTGGTTTGCGGTGGAGAGTCGGGAACAGCCTCGGGGGCTCTGCTCGGAGGAGACGCTTGTCGCTAGGAAGTAAGAGCCTCCTCTTCCATCCCCGGGAGAAGAACTGGGTGGTCTTGGAGAGCCGAGAGTCTGTTCTAGAGCAGGGGGGAGGAATCCGTTTCAGCCCAAGGGCCACATTCCCTTCGAGACACTCTTCCCTGGGCTACATGCATATATGTGATCGGCCTCCAAGTGGGCAGGAACAGTGAAGGCAGGGTTTCCTTTTGTGCAGAGGGCTTGGAGTTCAGGGGCAAATTCCACCCAGGTGGAAACAGAGCAGGACCAGGATGCGATGTTGTCCTGGGAGAGTCTCAAGGGCCAGACAGGTCTGGAGGGACATATTTGGCCCCTGGGTTTGATACTCACCATCTGTGGCCTAGAAGTATTCTCAGGGTGCCTGGGTTCCCCTCCCAGCTCGAAGAGGTGGGGGCTGAGCAGGCAGGACTTCTGGGTTTTTCACACCCAGGAACAAGGCAGTGTGGAAGTCTTGGGTCTTTGAGCTGGAAACTCCTGGGGTGGGGGATCAAAGTGTGTAGAGCCAAATATGGAGGTTTTCTAACTTATGAGACTGTGACCGACTGCAGGTTCCAGGCTTCAACATAAAGACGGTTCGTTTCAACAACACCCCCTCCTCTTTGTTTAAAATATCCAGCCTGGTGGGCAGTTTTTGGAGTGCTTTGAAAGCTTTGGAACCTTTGGGAGTGAATCCGAAAGGTGGCGCCTGGCTGTGGATTCAAATTAATACCAAATATCCCAAGGCGCTTTATTGCGTTTACACTGGATCATCGTGAGCATATATCCCAGATGCAGCACTGGCTGTTTGTTCCAGCGCTTCCCCCAGAAATTTATTGGGGGTGGAAATGGAGGCCGATCTCCCATTGCGATTGGGGGCTCAGGCTGAAGGAAGGCTGTTCGAACAATTCAGCAAGAGAGGGGGATTTGGCAAATGGGAGCCTGGCCCCCATAATATCACAGTCGATACCAATTATCATCAGTAATAACTATTTTAGCACTTTTCCTCACGCAAAAGCACAGTATCCTCCTTCTCCCTGTCTGTTTTCCTTACGGAGCTGAGAGGAGTTCTTATTTTACTTTGAAAAGTGGAAATCTATTCATTAGAAAGCAGCAAGACTGCCGGTGTGTTTGGTCGCTTGGCAGTGGTGCCCAGAGGAAGCAGAGCATGGTGGTGGTATTTTGTATAGCGGGATCTTCCAAAGTGGAGGTGTGATGGGTTGGATTTTCGCACCTGGAATTGGGGTGCAATCTGTAGGAGATTTTGCTACTCTTGGTTTGCTATTCTCATAAATAACTGGAGCCAGAAACTTTTCCCTAGAAGACAAGAGTAACTGAGCAACTCTAATTTTGTCATAAGTGTATTAGCCGGCTCCTCTCTTTCCAGAAAATTGCTTCTTCCTCTCTCTAATTCCCCTGCTTTTAAATGTAGGTTGGCCATTTGTCAGAACAGAATCCTGAACTAGATGGGCCTTTTGGCCTGATCCAGCCACCATGCATAAAAGCTTTCTGAGATTGCCTTTCCATGCATCCCTGTCCAGTCCTGATTATTTGCTGGAGGAGGGGGGAAATTGCACTGTGTTCCTTTTTGTGTTCATTTAAAACATTTGTACCCCAGCTTCTCTTAAAGTCAAAGTAGCTAACGAAACAATATAAAATGCACTCCAAAAAAAATCAGCGGAAAGCTCTGGAGCGGGCGAGTGGCTTTCAGCACACCAGGGTGGGGAACTGCAGCTCTTTCTAATAGCGAACTCTGTGCTGGGCGGCAGGATAGTAACCAAAGCAGTGTCACCAAGAAACAAGATGGAGGAACAGCAGGATAAGGGAGAAACTAGGGTTGCCATATTTCAAACAGAAAAGTTGTGGAGCTCTTCTATTTTTTGCCAAAGTTTTTGGGCAAGATCGCTGAAAATATGCCATTTTTGAAAGAAAGAAAAAAACCCTGCAAAAAGGGCACCTCCAACATGGGCTGCTATATGCTCGGATTTTCCCTGACATTGGCCCAATTTCTGCCCAGATATGTCCAGGAAAATCCAGACGTATGGCAAACACCAAAATTTTGTAGACCAACAATGACAGCAAAATCAGGGTGTGGAGAATTAGGGGTAGAACTCCCCCCTGCCCCAACCACTCCAGTCTTTGTGGGAGTGGCTGTTGTGGCTGCATGGTTAGGTTGGTTGATTAATTGGCTTTAAAATAAATTGATCAGCTGTAATAATGCCCTCAGTTAGCTGGACAGCCAATTATTATTTTTGCATGCTGGTGTGGTTGGAGTGACAGTCAAGGATGAGAATAGCTTGTCATCAGCTATCCGCTGAGGCAGAAATCGTACTCAACTTTGGCCAAATGTCTGCAGAAACTTCGCCACACACAGTGAAGCCTATCTTTAATATTATCCTCAATGTCTGGAGTGGCATGGGCCTGTCAAGTAGTTAAGAGTCTCTAAGGGAGACCTAAGTTCTGATCCTCCAATTGGCCATGAAGCTTATATGGTGACCCTGGACTATTCACTTTGTCCCAGCTTGTCCGACCCTACAGGGGTATCGTGAAGATGAAGTGTGGTACCTTGAACTCTGCTGCTTGAGTCTTGCTTGAAGGTTTCCCACAGGCATCTAGGTGACCGCTATGAGAACAAAATGCTGGACTAGATGAGCCATTGGCCTGATCCAGAAGGCTAGTCTCATGTTCATTGGAGGAAAGGTTAGATATTTTAAAAAGAAATATACTTACTAAAACTGCAGACAGCAGGAACCATTTTAAAAGATGTATTCTTTCCTGTTTGAGAGCAAGAATACCGAATGCCCCTTTTAAGACCTGCTGCAACATAGGTGCACATTGTTTTAAGAAAATGTATGCCTCCCCCAACCCAAGATGGATTTTTCTCGTATAAAAGTGTGTGCAGGTTCAGCAAATTGATAGACTCAAAAGTGAAATTGCACGAACAGTAACCTCGCATGTCTGCTGTGGTGCAGTCATGTACAGGCTCTTGCCTCGAGGCGCTTACAATCTAAACTTCATCAGTGTGGTGAGAAGGAATGCGCAGGAGAAAAGAGGAATTCTGCAACCTGTGTAAATCATGAAAATTGGCACGCATCCCATTAGTACGCATAAATTCATTTCTGCTTCAGTAATCATGGGGAACGGCAGTGAGCTACAGGCACAGAAGTGCCAACCCCGGTCATTGATCGTCTGGTTAGAAAGCGAGAAACAAAACAAATTGATGCCTAGATAACTTTTTGTGTATATATTTCACACGGCCTCTTTTAAAGACCACAAAGGCAGTGCCCTTGTATCCTGGTGCCCTGCTTTAGGCAGAGTAGAACAAGAATCGTCACCCCTACCTGAGAATTTACAATGTATTGCCCACATACTTTGAAGCCAATTTTCAGCCCATGAGAACTAGAAACTTGCTTTTGTTTTAAAGAGAGTGGGGTGGGGTGCACTAAGATTTGCAGGATGCTGAACTGGCTGGAATCATGTTGTAAACTCTTCCAAAGGTGAATATAGACACACTTGATGAGGAACTGTTACCTTTCTGGGATGCTAGGATAAAGACCCTAACTGCCTAATATTGAGCAAGGATTGGCAAGCTTTTGGTGTGGGTTAAAGGGAAGAGGAGCTGAGCTTTGCTATACAGCACCTGTTCTGCCTGCGGAACTTGTCCTCAGTAGCAGCAAGGGACCATGCTGCCTGTGTAACAGCTGAATGCCAGGGCAGAGAGCGGATATCCCAAAGCATAATTTGGGTTTGTCTGTATTTAATAATGTGTGTTTATATTCCACTTTTCCAGTGCAATTCCTCTATGATGTGTGTTCAGCCAGTGTTTGAAATTTGCCAGGCGCATTTTGGGACGGGGTGGCGCTGTGGGTTAAACCACAGAGCCTAGGACTTGCTGATCAGAAGATCAGCAGTTTGAATCCCCGTGACTGGGTGAGCTCTCGTTGCTTGGTCCCTGCTCCTGCCAACCTAGCAGTTCGAAAGCACCTCAAAGTGCAAGTAGATAAATAGGTACCACTCCGGCGGGAAGGTAAACAGCGTTTCCGTGCACTGCTCTGGTTTGCCAGAAGTGGCTTAGTCATGCTGGCCACATGACCCAGAAGCTGCGCTAATACCCCATCCTGTAGAATTCTGTTATATTTTATTTGCACAATCAGGATGAATTTCAGGAACCAAAGATTCATACTGGAAAATAGGACTTTTGAGCTGCCTGGCCAAAAAACGGGCAACTAGGCATTCCATTTTGGTGAATAAAACCCTGGTTTAAGCAGCCATTTGGCACCTAGCTTATATATCTGAGTTTCCAACACAGTGTGCAGCCATTAACACAGCTTAAGAAAACATTCAGTTCACACGAAAAGGACAGGGCATGGCATATGGCCAGTGAGGGGTGTGGCCTGGGGGTCCCAAGGGCCGAGCAGAGAGGCCTGGAGGGCCACATTTGGCTTTTGAGGTTGCTCTACCCTGATATAGGAGAAGGCACCTCTGTTTTGCCCCCACAACATGAGGGAAGCCATGGCTGTTAAAGTGATATAATAGAGCTTTAAACGTGTTGGTGTGAATGCGGCCTAGTTTTCTGGAACTGTCCCAGCCATGGCATTCTTAAACCCAACCACCAACAAAAATAAACCGATCTCCAAGACACTTTGTGCAGCAAAATAAATATCTTTTTTTGGGGGGGGGGGGGAATTCTGCCTCCTTTGTGAGCTGGAATTTGTACACTTCCAGGGCCCCATTCTCCAAATTTAACCTGAATTGGCCTGCATGCCTTCAGTTTCGAGCCAATGCTTTTTAAAATAAAAATCAAATCGCAGCCTTCCCCAGAGCCCATCCATCAGCGAGTTTTGCACAGATCGTATCAGAAAGCGCGAAGTGGGCCAAACAACTCTTGAGCCTGTGTGAGTCGGAGTCTGCCTGGAGTTACTTGCTGGCCAAGGCGTGTGTGTTTTTAATTTAGAAGAGTTGTGAAGATTTGAAACGACAAGAGGAGGAGAGAGAATATTAGGGAGAGCGGGGAATGAAAGGGACGCCCGTTCCCCTCCCCCCCCTTTTCCCAGGGTGTTTTAAACACAGAAATAGATATGGGTGGGCTTCGGGCAGAATCTATAAAATTCTGTCTGCTGGGAAGGTGGAAAGCGACGGTTCCTTATGAGCAAGGTTAAAAGGTAAAGGGACCCCTGACCATTAGGTCCGGTCGTGACTGACTCTGGGGTTGCGGTGCTCATCTCACTTTATTGGCCGAGGGAGCCAGCGTACAGTCATGTGGCCAGCATGACTAAGCCGCTTCTGGCGAACCAGACCAGCGCACAGAAACGCCGTTTACCTTCCTGCTGGAGTGGTACCTATTTATCTACTTGCACTTGACATGCTTTCAAACTGCTAGGTTGGCAGGAGCAGGGACCGAGCAACGGGAGCTCACCCCATCGCGGGGATTCGAACCGCCGACCTTCTTATTGGCAAGTCCTAGGCTCTGTGGTTTAACCCACAGTGCCACCCGCGTTCCATATGAGCAAGGTTGGGGAAGGCAAATTACCTCTAGACCTCACTTTCCCCCCCCCTAAAGGCAGAAGAGAGAGATGAGGCTAAGGAGATGGAGAGAGGAAAGGTCATGAGGGCTGAGGAAGGGAAGGAGGTAGAATAGGAGATTTTTGCAGAGTTGAATCTGTCAGTCCATCAGCTTTCTTGCTTCTGTAAAAGGGAATAGGAAACTCTTTCTATGCCCAAGGACCATGTTACCTTCTGGGCAACCTTCAAAAGTCCCTGTGACTGGTGAACAGGGAAATTACCTGTGAATTTTACCTTTGCACACAGTAGGCTAGTTTCTATATACAGTGACACAGCCTTCTGTATCCCCCTTTACAATCTAAGCTATTTCAAGGGCTCGGGGAACGATTTATTATTTATTTAATATAAATATAAATATTTATTGTTTAAAATAATAATTATTAAATTTTCTGTTTTACAATTTCAAATGCTCATATTGCATCCTTAAGATATCAATTCCTTCCCTTCTTCTCTTTCCATGGTTCATTTTACAGATCTTAAATCCCTGCATATTTTGCAAAAACTATACCAGTCAGTATTCCATTATTGCATCCATCCAAGCCTATTTACACTGTCACATTTATCTTAATGCTGCCAGCGTTTTCAGCTGCACACAATTATTTACCATATATTCAATAAACGTTTTCCAACCTTTAATATTCTATATGTGAAGTCTGCAAGTTGTGCATATTCTTTCAACTTAAGTTGCTAATCTTCTTTGGTTGGGACATTGCTCGTTTTCCATTTTGGGGCTAACAAAACACGGGCCGCAGTAGTAACATACATAAATAACCTTTCCTGACACCTGGGAATTTCAGTCTGAATTATCCCCAACAGAAAGAACTCTGGGTTTTTTGGTTCACTAGGGACAAGAGTCATTCTTATGAAGGCCGCAAAGTTTAATTCAATAGGGAAGACTGGGGCGGGGGGGGACACACACACACGGCAGCACTCTTCAAAATGGCTGAAGGGCCATCATATAGGAAAAAGGCAAAGGCTTGTTCTCTGCTGCTGGTTTGGGGCCCATGAACTGGAATTGCAGAAGAGTAGATTTCGGTTAGGCATAACATCTGGTCCGTAAGCAGATTCACAAGAACGAGTAAGAACAAGACTGAGGAGCCTGTGGCCCTCCAGATGTGGTTGGCAGAAACCCTCATTTTTTGATTTCCAGGTATCTCTTGAAGACATTTCATTATTTTCATGTTTCTTCCACTCCTTATTTTAATCCCCACAGCGACCCTGTGAGGTAGGTTAGGCTGAGAGGCCATGACAGGCCCAAGGTGAGTTTCATGGCCAAGTGGGGATTTGATGGAATAAAATGAAACCCCTTTCATTTTATTTTTTATCAGCCAGTCACAACTTTTTGTACCACCTTGTGGCATTTTATATGCTATTGTATGTATCGATGTGCGCCGCAGTACTGTATTGCATGAATACCTCAGCTAAATAACCTTTTATTATGTACGGATCAACAAAGATAAATCTGAATTAATTTCCCCTTTCTGGATCTTTTGCTCCCACAGGGTTTGGTCTATGCTGAGGTGCAGAGTTCGACAGAAAGCTCTGAAGTCTTGAGACTTCCTCGCTAGAGCGGCAGAAACCGGTGCTGCTCCGAAGGGCTTTGTGGGGATGAGAAACGGCATACGGGCTGCAAGGCTCCATCACCAGGTTCCCCGGGGATCGTCCGATGGTGTCTCCTGAGCTGCAAGGGGCAGCCTGACCCTCTGTTCTCCCACCTCCTTCCTCAAACGTGCAGCTGGTCAGCTTGCCGGCTCGGTGTTTCGGCAAGTGGGTGGATTTGGCGGTGCTGCGAGGTGTCTGGTGGGGGCAGCTGTGCTATGAATTGGCGTTTATGGATTGTCCGCCTTGCCCTGGTCTGCAGCAGCTTCGCTGAAGGTGGGCAAAGGTTTTTCGTTGGTCTCTCTTTTGGAGGACGATGCTGGCAGTGCACTTAGTCTTTCCAATAGGCTATGAAGGGCCGCTGACCCTGGGGAAATGTCATTTGGGGGGGCCTCTGCAGTTGATGGTGGGTGGAGCCAAAGCCCAAAGTGGGTGGAGTTGGTGACTGAAGACTGTATTGCCCAGAGGTGGAGCACCTCTGGCCCACGGCCCTCAAGATCTCTCTGTCTGGCCCTTGGAAATCTCTCCAGGCTGCGTTTATCCCCTAGGCCGAAGGTTCCCCATTCCTTAAATAAATCTTTTGGGGATTTGTTTTGGGTTTTTTGTTTATTTCCTTGGAGACCACCAAAAATACATTATGAAAACTTATGTTCCCTTACCTGCACCACAACTTACAACAGTATAAAGTATGTAAAACACATTCTTATTAAGTGAGGTGCAAGTTAATATAATCCTATGGAACTGGTCTTTGTAAGCCTAGGGACTAGAAACTTGGTTTTCATTATTTGTTTTATTCTGCCATGGAATCATTGCACACAGACATCTTTGAATCATCCATTGTTTGCTTATAATGGGAACTTTAGGAGCCAAAATAATTGGCAACCAGGCTGCATTTGTCAGTAGAAGGAGTCTACGAATGTAACTTTCTTGCAGACTCAAGTCTACATAGCCAGCCAAGTGTGTGGCACTCCTGTTTTCCCTGGGATTTCTGCAACTTAACTTTCCGCCTGTTGATTTCCCTCTGCTCAATTAAGAAGCTGCCTTTTTGCTTCCGGATGCCTTTCCGTGCGGCAGTAATTCACAAATTAGTGTGGCCAACTTGCTTCCCAGCCCCGTGATAGGTTGGCTTTTAGCAGGTGAAGCTTTACGGCATTTGCGTGCTGAGAAAAAATACACTGTATTTCTGCCTGTCCTGCTGCTGTTTGGAAAGGCACAGGAACGCTATTAGAGAGGGGGAAAGTGGCACTTTTGATCTGGGGTGTGGATCAAGAGTGCCACTTTTTTGGCAATAGAGCATGTGTGAATGAGGGAAAGCGCAAAGAGCATAGCATTAGGGGCTGCAGATGGAGCCCATCATGCAGAAAATCCAGCACTGCCTGCTAGTTGAAGGGACCAGAAAGACCACAACATCCCTGCTTAGTGGGACTGTGACCTCCGGTACAGGTTATATAAGCCTTGACCAAAGATGGCACCAATGAAGGCAGGGTTGCAGATGTAGCACAGTCCAAACAAGCCAAGTTCAAGTGTGGAGAATCAGTCTTGGTCCCACCGTGAGCCAGAGCCAAAACCAGGCAGAAGTCCAACCTTGGTCTCAGGCAAATTATAGCTCAAAAAATTAGAATCCAGAGCTGAGAGCCAGAGACTTTTCTTGTTCACAGCAACTAGATGACTCGAGGGAGGTCTTAAACCACAGAACTGTAGAATTTGAAGGGACCTAATCCAACCCCTGCAGTGCAGGAATCTCAACTAAAGCATCCATGACAGGTGGCCATCCAACCTCTGCTTAGAAACCTCCAAGGAAGGAGAGTCCACAAGCTACAAAGGGAGCTGATTCCACTTTTGAACAGCTCTTCCTTTCAGAAAGTTGTTCCTGATGCTTAGTCAGAATCTCCATTCTTGTCATTTGAATCCATTGGATCAAGTCCTACCCTTCAGAGTAGGAGAAAACAAGTGTTCTCCATCTTCCACGTGACAGCCCTTTAGATATTTGGTGATGGCTACTATATCTCCTCTCAGTCTCTTATTTTCCAGGCTTAAACATACACAACTCCCTCAACCATTCCTCATAAGGCTTGGTTTCCATATTCATGCCTCCTAAACCATACTCTAACCACAGCTGCTAGCTGTGATGGAGTAGTGGGGATTGCTTACTCACAGATAAGCCTCTTACTCACAAGTAGACCAATGACTGTCAGTCTGTGGGTGCATAGTGTGCTGTCACACTTTGGCCTGGACTCAGACCTGTTGCTCTTGAGGCCTGGGGGGGCTGCCCCATCTCTTCCTCCTCATGACAGTTCCAGGTATCAAGCCAGAGAGCCCCTCAAGGGGATCTTCAGCAATGGATTCAGGGGTCCCCGCCTGTTGCTTGAGGTCCTCGGCCTTGGGGGTGTCTGGTACCAGGTCAGGGCTAGGTGGGATAGTATTCTCTCAAAACTACACAATGCGTGAGGGGCTGTTTGGTGTTCTTGTTCAGTTCTCTTTCACGCTGTTTCAGCCTCACCTACACTGAACATGTAAACTTTTAATTGAATACTAGAATTGGACTCCCGGCCCCATCCGAATAGAGGAAAGGTGCAAAGAGCTTCTCTTTAACCAAGTGTGGTGTTGGCTGATATAGGTGATTTCTCCCCTATTGCCTCTCTTTTTTCCTTTTCGCTGTGGCAGCCATTTTGTGTGTGCGAAACCCCTTATGGCAGCCATTTTGTGACAGCAGTTACTCAAAAATCCAGGTGTGACTATGGGCCCCCAAAGGGATGCCGGCCTCTGGGCTAGAACTTTTAAAACTTTTGGAAGCCTTTTTTTCAAGCCTGCACAGAAAGCTTTTGTTTGCCTTTTTTGTAAACCACTTTGAGGGTTTCCCCCCCTACAATCAAGTGGTATATAAATTCCATGGAATAAATAGAAAAAATAAAATAAAATGTGCTTCTGACTTTACCATCAGCAGGTACCCGTGAAGCAGAGCCCCGTGCTGTGATTGGCCGGACGGGAGAGAGCGCCATTTTGGGCTGTGACCTACTGAAGCCAGACGAAGCGACTCCTCCCCTCTATGTTATTGAGTGGGTGCGTTTTGGCTTCCTCCTCCCCATCTTTATCAAATTCGGCCTCTATTCCCCACGTGTGGATCCGGAGTACGTAGGTGAGTTGGCTTCACTGCCTACCCTTCCTTTTATTATTGTTGATTATTAACTTTATATGCCACTTACATGACAAAATGGCTTCTAAGGGGTTTACAAGTGAAAAAATCAATTATACAATCCATACATTAATTGAAATATGAATTTATTTATTGCATTTTCTGCCAAGGTGCCCAAGTTTAAAATACTAAAAGAAATCATATGGAATGTAACATTGTGTATTCTTTAATATTCGTTAAAATAATTTCCTCAAAGCATTGAAAACACCTGCAATGAAAATATGCAATAAAAAAGCCAGATTAAAAGCGTAAAAATTAAAACAGTTAAAAACGATTACATCTGGAGCTTCAAGTTCAGAGGAATGCTTGCCTAAACAGGTGGGTCTCCAAGGGTTGGCAGCATGCCAGTACTACTGATGGGGCCTCTCGTCTTTCAGTAGGGTGGGCATTCCACAGCACTGGTACCACCAGTTTAAAAGCCTGCTTCCATATTATCACAATCTGATAATAACCGGGTCATGGCAGAACTAACTAGGTTCTGTTTCTTCCTCCTCCTCCTCTCCAAAAAAGGAATGCAGTAGGGATGCAGAACATCTGGTTCTCCAGATGTTGCTGAACTACAGCTCCCATCATCCCTGATCTCTTCCCATGCTGGCTGTGGCTGATGGGAGTTGGAGTCCAACAATATCTGGAGGGCCACAGGCTCCCTACTCACAATGTACTGGACTTTTAAAAAAAATCATTATTATTTATTAATTTATGGCTGTTTTCATGTACGTCAATGTGATTTTACAGAGCAAGTTTGTCCTGAAGAGCTTTAGTAGGGTTTTATATTTTGATTGATAGAAGAAGCCAAAGGGGAACAGAAGGAGACAAGACCAGTCAGGGGATGAGTACCAGGACCTCAAATCTAGACGCTTGTTGGTTTGTTGGCATTTGATGAGTTTCTCATCTTGTTTTTGTGCACATCAAACCAAATTGTGACACACACTCTCAGCCAGAGCTGCAAACTTGAACAAATAAGAAATGTGATCTGGTTAAAACAAAACAACCCATACATTTTGCTAACTAATAACATATTTTGTCAAATGCTTAATAAAAAGGTAAAGGACCGCTGGACGGTTATGTCCAGTCAAAGGCGACTATGGGGTGCAGCGCTTATCTCGCTTCAGGCTGAGGGAGCTGGCGTTTGTCCGCAATGCTCACACAACCATTGGTCCAGGTGGGAGTTACCTGTAAGAAAACGAGGACATAAGGAGAGGCTGGCGAGTGGCCCATCTAATCCAGCATCCTGATCTCACAATGGCCAGCTTAGAGGCCTTTGGGGAAACCAAAAGCAGGAACTGCTGAATGCAGCAGCCACTCTCCCAACCTGTTGTTTCCAGCATGGAGGGAGGACAAGCCAGTAGCCCCCCCCCCCCCCCGCTGTTGTTTAATCCTGCTTTCAAGCCGTCCAGGTTGGTGGCCGTCAGAAGCTCCACTGGAAGCAAAAACCTGTAGTTTTACTATGTGCCGTGTGAAGAAGTTCTGTCTTTTGTCTGTCCTGGAATCCTGCAACATTCAGCTTCATCGGATGTTCCCTGAGTTCCAGTGTCAGAGGAAAGTTTTCACCCTTTCTTTCCTATCAACTTCTTCCGCACCATGCATAATTCGGTGGTGTGGAGCTAGTATGCGTCTAACGCAAGGTATTCAGGAGGGACGCTTGGCTGGCCACGCAGAGTGACAGGTGGGGTTCCCTTGTCATGAGTTACCCACCCTACACTGTCTGATTTGATCAGAGACAGCGTGCAGATCCAACCAGCCCCCATCACCCTGGGCTGCAGAGAGGTCTGCGCTACTGAGCCTGCAGTGGGGCGGGCGGGCGGGGATGCTGGCTCCCCAAGGGAAAGGGGCTTTGCATGCATCAGTGGGTGCCTGCTGAAGCAAGGCAGAAAATGCCCCAAGCACAGTCTGCCCACCACCCACCCCTTTATTGACGGGCTGGTGGTGGTGGTGGTGAGTTGGGGGATGAGGAGATGAAGGGCTGGGCACGCTTTTGCTTCGCACCCCCTGGGCTCGGGAGCAGGCACCGCTTCAATCCCTGTGTGCGAGAGAGAGACAGAGAAACTAGGAAGAGCTATTCGTATTGAAAATGCTTGCAATTTCTGTGATTTGTTTCAGTGCATTTGCTTGGGTCTTTTGGGGTAAGGCCTGGACAAATGGTTTTGCGGGGGACATTAGGTGTTTGTTCTGGAGTATATACTGGCTGAGGGACAAACTAGGCATGATGAGGCATTTATAGATACAGAATTGCCCCTGTGTGTACGTGTCGGGGGGGGGGAGAGAGAGAGAGAGAGAGAGAGAGAGAGAGAGAGAGAGAGAGAGAAAGAAAGAAAGAAAGAAAGAAAGAAAGAAAGAAAGAAAGAAAGAAAGAAAGAAAGTAAGTAAGTTGCCGGACTACAAGTCCCATCTTCTCCTGACCACTGGCTAGGGCTAATGGGAGTTGGGATGCCTTGCAAAAAAACAAAACAAAAACTCAACAACTTTGGGAATTTTCTTAAAAAAAAAAAAGTCAACAATTTGTTTGAAATATGGCAACCCTAGAGTGAGGGGCCTAGCAGGCCATGGAGTCTTGCAGAACAGATATAACGTAACTACAGGTAGCCTAATGTGTTTATAATCATTTAATTGTATTACAACTTACTGAGCTGTACTACTTAACTGTACAATAACGCTGGACATATTTTCATTGCATCTGCAAGTAAGAGGACTAGAGGCTTACTTTTTAATAGAAAACAAGAATATTCAGGGAAGGAGCCTGGACTATCCTGAAAGGGGGCCAGATGGGAAGGAATTGTATTTCATCTATCACAGCTTTTCCCAACCTGGTGCCCTTTTTGAACTACAACTCCCATAAGCCCTGACCTGTTGTAATCCAAAACTTCTGGAGGGCACCAGGTTCGGAAAGGTTACCTGTCACTTTCTCTCACATGAAAGAGCAGCCCAAGAATTAAGCCTGGTGATTAGTTCACCGTTGAAAGCACTCTTATACCTCTTTTAAGAGTCATGGCCACTCTCAAAGAATGCTGGGAACTGTAGTTTGTTGCAGAACTATAAATCCCAGCACCCTTAACAAACATTTAGCATTTGGGCTGTCCCTCAGGAGAGACTGGGAATAGAGATACAGCTGGGCCAGTGAGGGACCCTCTTCAGTTCCTGAGGTCCTCAGTCCAGGGCCTAACCTGACCTGACCTTATTCACCACTGCCACCACACCTGGCACAACAGCTCAGTAGCAGAACACCTGCTTTGCATTCAGAAGGTCCCAGGTTCAATCCTCAGCCTCTCCACTTAAAAAAGGAGATAGGAAGTCTTTCCTCTGTCAGAGAGCCATCAACACAGGTGTAGGGAACCTGTAGGGGGCCTTCAGATCTTCTCATAGAATTGTAGAGTTGGAAGGGACATCTAGTCCAACCCTCTGCAGTGCAGGAATCTTTTGCCCAATGTGGGACTCGAACCCACGACCCTGAGATCAAGAGTCTCATGCCCTATCTTGCTGAACTGCAGCTCCCATCAGCCCCGGCAAGCATGGCCTATGGCCAGGGGTGATGGGAGTCGCAGTTCAGTAACATCTGGATCACCACAGGTTCCGTGCACTAGCCGAACAGACGCAGCTGTTTGTTTTATTTAAGGTACTTGTACCCTGCCATTTGTGGCAAAGCCCTCCCAAGGCAACTTAACAAAAGACTAGCCTGACCTCCTATCAAAGCAGCTTCCGAACTTCCCCTAACCCCACAGACGGCGATTATATGAGCAACCGGTGCCCTGCGATGCTCCCACGAGGGGCTGCAGAGCAAGAGGATGCGAGCAAGGAGACGGGCTGGGAAAGAGAAGGGGCTGGGGCCTGGGCCTGCACAAAGGCCCTTTTCTTGGTGGGGGCACAAAGGTCAGATGGATGCTGCTTGCAGGCCCCTTTGTTTCTTTCTAATCTCCTAATCCTGCCTCGAAGCCTTGGCTGCTTGGCAGCTCCTGCTGGGTGGGGAAGCTGGGGTGGAGTGAGAGATGGAGCAGGGGGTTGGGGGTCTCTCTGGGAATGGAAAGCAAGCCCTGAGGGGGAGGTGTGTTTGTGTGTTTGTTTGTACACATGCATGCATCCTGATTACCCATAAGCATCTCTGCCCAACCACACCAGTGTTGTTTTGGGAGCTTTCCTACCTAGACAGGTCTTCTGTTAAGGCGCACAGAGCCCTCACGTTGGATGCAAAGAGGTTTTTGGAAGGAGACCTTTGGTTTGTGTGTTTGGCCTGTGCTGTGAGGTGGCAAGTGGCACTGCAGAGCAACGTAGAAAGTACACAGGCAGCTGCTTTAGGTAGAATCAGTCGTCCTGTCTCACAATCTAGCTTAGCATTTTTGGTCCGGCAACAGCTCTCGCCTCTTTCTGGAGATTTCAGGGATTGAACCTGGTACTTCCTGAGTGACCTGGCTCTCCTTTTAAAAATAACAACTCCAGTCCTTATGGATCTGAATCGAGGGCTGATTTTAGTTAACCAGACTATTGGTCCATCTCGCTCAGTTTTGTCCACACTGACATGGCCGCAGCCCTCCGGGGTCTCTTTCAACCTTGAACCTGGAATCTTTTATGCACAAAGCATGAGCTCTACCACTGATTGGTGGCCCTTCCCTGATGTGTGTCGTCTGCACAATGTGAGCTGTGCACTGTGATTTGCACACAGAAGGTGCCAAGTGCAATCTCTGGAGAGCATATCTTTTCCACCACCCTTTTAATGAATTAAAAACCCACTGTATCTTGCAGGCTTCATTATTTGTCCAGCCAAAAGAAGCTTTGATATGAGTCTGTGTGTGTGTGGAATAGCAACTTTGGATTTACTGAACTGTGTTTGTGTATTATCTGAACAATGCTACTTCTTGGGACTCTGAGCATCACCCTGCTTCAGTCCAAAACTGGAAAAAACCCTATTGCTTTAAGTTTCTAGTCCTCAATTTACTTTGAAAAACTCATATATATTTTTTGGTATGCTGTGGGCTAACAACCCCCGTCCCCCGTCCCCCCCGCTTAAGCATAGTTTTTTTAGTTGATAGGTTCCAAAGGGTCATTGGAGCACAGGGCCTGGATAAGTGTGTGTGTGTGTGTGTGTGTGTGTGTGTGTGTGTGTGTGTGCAAAAGTGTGTTCTGCCTTTTGCATGCTGTAATGTTCAGCCTCCGTGCTGGTGGGTCATTCCAAGGTTGTTCTCTGGGAGGGGATTTTCAGCCTAGCTATTAATTGGCGGCACTGGGGATTTGGAGATGGGGCTGCATCAGCAGCAGCCGTGGCGTAGGAGGGGGATGTTCTCCTATTGGGTATTTAAAGTGGGCCACTGGCAGATTCCCCTGGGAAGCCCGTCAGACTTAATAAAAGTGGCTGCGTGGGCCACAGGATCTCCTGCTCTTTAATTAGAAGAAGGGAGCGATGTCTCGTGCTGGCTGGCTGGGTGTTATAATTATTACATATCAATAAGGTTTCTTACCTCACCTTCACTGTAAGGTGTCAAAGTAGGTGACAACAATAATATACAAGAAAAACAAGTAAGATGGAACAGAATGGTGTAAATTCAGCAGAAGAGGTGGGTCCCTAAAAACAAAATCCCTTTAACTGTCAAAGGCCAGGGTGAAGAGGTGCGTCTTCAGCATAGATGCTGGATGCTCTTCTGTTAGGAGGGAGTTCCGCAGTTTATGGGCTGCCACAGAGGAAGCCCATATTATCATAGAGTCATACAGTTGGAAGGAACCCTGAGAATTATCTTGCAATTGAGGAATATGCAGCTGTCGCTTATGGGGATCGAACCTGCGACCTTGGTGTTATCAGCACCACACTTTCTAACCAGCTGAGCTATTCAGCCTCTATCCTCTCCAGGCCCTCCATCCCCTGCACTTCTGAAGGTAGCAGATCTTCCAGCCTGGACATTGAGGTCCAGCTCCAAAGGCCTTCTGGGGGTTCCCTCACTGCAAGATGTGAAGCTACAGGGAACCAGGCAGAGGGTCTTCTCGGCAGTGGCGCCTGCCCTGTGGAACCCCCTCCTATCAGATGTCAATAAACGATTATATGACTTCCTGTGGACACCTGAAAACAGCCCTGTTTAGAAAAGTTTTTAACGGTTGATTTTTCATTGTGCTTTTAACACTTTGTTGGGAGCTGCCCAGAGTGGCTGGGGCAACCCAGTCAGATGGGCAGCATATAAATAACAATGTTGTTGTTGTTGGGATGGATGGATGGATGGATAAACACAAGTGGTGGCTGGTGCCTATTGAGACAGGCAGGGCTGGAGCCCCACAGTAGTTGGAGCCAGAACCAATGGCAAGCAGAGCCAACTGCTTTTCCCCCTGGCTGAGTCCTGTAGTGGCAACCCTGAGACTAAGGAGGAAGAAGCTGGCAGGCAGTGCCAAACCCTGGACTTGGATGCAAAGGCAGGCAGGTGGAGACTGCCTAGGAGCAGAATGAGGTCAGTGGGGTAGATTCCCATATGGGAACTAATGGCCCCATCTCCACTGATTAACATGTGATTTAGCGCTTTTGAACACCAATAAGTGAGCACCTTGGATTGCATATGTAAAGACTCCTGGTGGGGAGTGAAGTGAGGAGAATTCTTTTGTGTTCCTGTCATCCTTGTACCCCAAAATACCTTCATTATCAACATCATAAAATTATTACTTATACCCCACCCATCTGACTGGAGACTGACAGGGATAAGACTGCCAGTGCCTACTAGCCACAAGGGCTGTGTTCTACTCCAGTGCTGGAGACAGTATGTCCCTGAATGCCAGTTGCTGGGAATCAGGGGGAAAAGGAGTTTGTGCTTATGTTCCGTTTGTGGGCTTCCCAGAGACATTTTATTGGCCACTGTAAGAACAGGATGCCGGACTAGATGGGCCACTGGCCTGAGGCAGCAGGACTGCTTTCACACCCTTAACATCTTTCCACCATTTCAAGATGGCCTTGTGGGCCCGGCACAGCTGTAGCATCCATCGGAATCTCCATTCCTTCCTTTCTGCAATGCCAGGGGGTTCCTAAACCCCTGCTCTATTGGTCAAAAGACACGTAAAACTGTTAACATGCAGACACGCCCACACCCAACTTGAGAAATGCTGCTTTAATTCTCCAAAGCAGGGAGGCCAGCCAAGCCCTGGCACCTCACGTGGGATCGGGGTAGCCAATCTGTCATCCTCCTGATGTTGCCCTGCAACTCCCAGCATTGGCCAGTGCTGGCTGTGGCCAATGGGAGTAGGGAAGCCAAAAGTGTCTCGGAGGGTTCACCCTGTGTGTGGAGTGTGGGGGCGATCCTTCAATCTATCCCTAACGCCCTTCTTCCAAAAGCTGGCAGGGCCTGTGGTGTGGGAAGCTCAGGGGGCGGGATGGTGTTCTGGACGGTTCCCATGGCAGTGGGCTGTCCGTCTTCAGCACTCCCTCGTGGTTTGGGGTGGGTGGGTGGGCTTGGAGGTGAAGGAGAGGCCCACGGCTGGGGCCTGTGAGCGTGAAAGAGGTGGGTGGGTCTGCTGAGTGGAACAGCAGCCCCTTTATCTCTCTCTCTCTGTGTGTGTGTTTTCTTTTTCCTTTTGAACTGTCAAGGTCAGCCGAAAGGATTTCAAACTGTGTTGCCATGGTTCCCAGGTGGCCCTTTGCAAAAGCCTGAGGAGTCTGTTGGCAAGAGAGGCCCTAGGAGGCCTTGAGCCAGCATTGAACATGAGTGGCTGCCGCATTTTAAAAAAAGTTTATTATTGTTTATAAGTGTGCATGTGGGGTCTCTCTCTCTCGCTGTCTCTCTCTCTCTCTCTCTCTCTCTCTCTCTCTCACACACACACACACACACACACACACAGTGTCCTCATAAAATATCAATGTGGTGTACACCAATGTTGAAAGAAAGTGGTCATTAAAACGGTGGTGAAGTGAGATGAATGGTGTGGATAATTTTTTCCTCTGCCCTCTCTCATAACACTAGAACTTGCAGTGGCCACAGTAAAGTTGATTGGTAACAAATGCAGAACAGGGGGGGAAAGACAGTTCCATAAGTTTAACTTACGGAACACTATGCCGCAAGATGGGGTGATGGCTTTATAAGTGGATTAGGCAAATGGCAGGAGGAGTTGGAGATGGTGGTGGGCTCTCCTTCACTGGAGGTTTTTAAAAAGAAATTGGATGGCCATCTTTCAGGGTTTCTTGAGCTGTGATTCCTGTATTGCGGGGGGTTGGACTAGATGACGCTTGGGTCCCGTCCAACTCTACAAAACTCCCAGTCTCCTAGGGCAGACATGTCCAACTGGTCGACCGCGATCGACAGGTAGATCCCCAGGGTGATCCTGGTAGATTGTGGGTGATTGTGGTCGATCACGGGATGAAATAAAGTGGGCAAGGAATGTCCCTCTCCCCTAGCGCTACGTCCCTCTGCCGCCGCCGCAGCAGCAGCAAGGGAAGCTTGGCCAGGCAGCAATTGCAAGTAAGCGTGACGCGTGCGAGCGGCAGCGTAGGGCAGGCTGGTGATCGATGTTTGGCATTCCCCCCCCCCCAAAAAAAACTTAAGAACCCGACCCTCCCCAAAAAGCTCAACAACTGTAGGCAACCCTCCAAGAAAAGCTCAACAATTCTGGTCAATCTCCCCCGCTTCCACCCCCGCTCCTCCTCCCTCCAATGACAATGGGTAGATCACTGCCAGTTTTTTTACACTGGGAGTAGATCACAGTCTCTTGGGAGTTGGACGTGCTTATCCTAGGGGATACCCTGGACTAGATTCAAGTAGATAGCTGTGCTAGTGGGACTAGTCACAATGAGTCAAGCTAATGCAATGAGGGCTTCCCACCCTCTTGTACCATCCCCCAAATTGGCTCTGGGGGTGGTGGAAGAACCCCCAGAACGGGGTGGTTGAGGGGAGAGAAGATCATTCTGCCTGGCAAGCAGAAATCTTTGTTTCCTTAGCTCAGCGTTGAGTTCCACCCTCTTGATTGCTATTCCAGTAATACGTTTGCTACTACTTGGGCACTTGACTTGGGATTGGCCCTACCCCAGATTGTAAAACTCGTTTAATAAGTTCATTTGAAGGGCAGGAAATTCGTTTCGGTTGGGATGGGCTGCAATTCTGAACACAGCAAACTGTTCACAAGCTCACATCCTGGTTTGGAACAGCCACCCCCCACCCCAGTGGCAGACGCTCGCTGTGGTAGAATGGTCTGTCATCACTCTGAACCACAGGTGTGAGGAAGCTCACTCCCCTGGTTAAAAGACATCCCTGCAGGTAGAAAACAAGCATAGCAAGGAGCAGGCAGGGCTAGAATCTTGGGAACATTTGTGAACATCAATTGCCTACCTGTAGTGAGAAGCAGTACAGCCCACTCTGCTGCCTTTGACTCCAAGCTGTTGCAATCCAGGGTGTAATTCACCCTGACTGAAGTGCAAGAGCATAAGAAAAGGAGCCCTGCTGGATCAGGCCAAGGACCCATCTTGTCTAGCATCTTTTCTTCAAAGCGCCCAAACTAGATGTCTATGGGAAGCCCACAAGCAAGACCTGAGTGCAGTGGCATGCTGCCTCCAACAGTGGAAGGAGAACATAGCCACTGTGGCTAAAGGCCTCGTCCTCCATGAATTTGTCTAAAGCTTTCCAAGTTGGTGACTGCCAATGCATCTTGTGGGAGCGAGTTTCGCTAAGTGCCATGTGAAGAAGTACCTCCTGTTGTCTGTCCTGAATCTTCCAGCTTCATACAGGCCTTTTCCACAGTCCTAGGAGCACCATTTAACATAGACACATGCAAATAGCGCAGTCAAGGTTACTACTGGTCTGCATTTCTTTCACACTGTGTTTATTTTCAGAGAGCAAATGGAGAGCTTTTGAAAAACAGACTTTCTCTCTGTTTACTTTCTTCCTGTTGGAGGTTTTAATTACGGGTGGGGTTGGGTCCATGGTCTTCTTTTTATGGGTGGTAATATTGACAGTCGTGGCTTTATGGCAGTGAGGCTGGCCAGCCTGTTTGTTTATGCCATGTGATGCAACCTAGAGATCTCCTGACTCCATTCCCCACCCTCTTCCCTGCAGGCTCCAGGTTTTGGGAGAGTCTTGGGTAAGGGGCTCCCAGTGGGCGCACCTGGCTGCTGACATTGGAGACAGCCAAGGCATTGGCCATGCAAAGATCTGAGCTTCTCTCTGCCTTTTCTCAGACTGCTTTATTGAGAACTTCAGTCTGCCCCTGCTGCTCAGTAGGGACAATGGAAAAATTTGATTCAGTTCTCATCGAAAGGCAAACTTAACCTAATTCGCAGTTCCCAAAACAATTGTGAACCAAAACATAGCCATCCTTTTGAAATCTGCCCTTCTCTGAACTTTGCAGTGCAATTCTCCAGCCAAGTAACATGTGGGAAAATGCATACGCTAGGGTGAACTGTCTGGGAAAATGCATATGTGAGTGAAAATGGCATGCAAAGGTGCATTATATAAGAGGAAGCAGCTTTGCAAAAATGTGCACATTAATATACACAAAGTTGTGCATATGAGGAGACAGCCACACTATAAATGCTGCTGGATTTTCATGAGGACTTTAAAAAAATCACAAACTGGTGTGTAAATGTGAAAACAGAACTTAGGACGAAAAATAAAAGCTAGAGAGGGACTGCTATTGACAGGTTTGCCCATCCAAATATCACTAAATTTGCCCATAGCAAGTCTAAGTTTGTACACAACTTGTTCATGTGATGCCAGATTCTACATATCTTCTATCCATTCATTAGAAGGAGCCCCATTTTTATTCTTCCAGTTGATGAATACCAGTCTTTTTGCCATAGTTAAGGGCATGGAGATTCCATTCATATTGTTCTTTTGTTAGGTGTATAATTCAGAAGGATATTTTCCTCTGCAAATTTAAGATTTCCCCCCATACAGTTGTGTTGATCCCTCTACTAAAAATTTGCCCATATAGGACATTGTAAGAACATATGTTTTAAAGATGCATTGTCCCTATTACATCTCCAGCAGCTAGATGTCTTGGATAGCCCTTTCATAAACATTCATAATGCTTGTTAAAAGAAAAGGAAAGATGCAGAGATATGAAGCCACCTTTACACTGAGCCAAATCATTCATCCATAGAGGGTAGCAGCTCTGCAAATTCTTAAGGAGAGAAGGACCTTCCCCAACCCTGCCGGCTTAGTAACTGGAGTTTCAGTCTGGGTCCTTCTGCATGCAGAGCATGTCTTCCACCCCTCAACTTGATTGCCTTCCCTCAAAGGGGATGGGAGTTCTCAATGCTATACCAAACCCACCACATTCAAATCATCATTCCCAAGAACAGTTCAATATGCTTTCTAGCTGGAACTGAAATAAACTTCAGGGTTGACTTCTTCATTGTCAGAACTGACTTCTTAATTGGGCAGGACTTAATCTCCTTAAAAGCAAGAAAACCTAGGCAACTGTCTTAATACCAAGATCAGAATATTTGTCCGTCTAGCTCATTACTGTCTGCTTTGACTGACAGCAGTTCTCCAGGTTCTCTGGCAGCAACATGTCTTTCCCATCACAGCAATGGGGAGTCCCTAACCTGTGAACGTCAGTTGTGGAGCAGGTAAAGATGCTATCGAGCCAAAAAGTGGTTTGCAGCTTCTTAACACATTCATGTGTTTTGGAGATGATTCAGGGTGTTGAATGAGGCCTTGGGACATGGGTGCTCCTCCAGACAACCTGGTTTGCTTGCACAAAGCTTATGCTGTGGTTAGGCTATATCCTGCCTTTATTGAGCATTCACTCTGATGTGTTTGCAGAGAGGTTATATGCCAATGAGCATTATCCTGCATTCACCCATATGTCTTCCTGTTAGTTGTTAGTCATCCTACACTCTTCAATGCATTTCCCCATCACTTTCTAAACTGCAGAAAGTCAGCACTGGTTGTCAATTTGCTTCTGGGTGAAATTCAGGGTTATTGTGTTAATTTTCAAAGCCTTAAAACAACTTGGCCCCAAAATGCCTGATTCCTTATGGACCATCTCCGTTGCCGAGGTCTTTGGATGGGGTACTTTTTGTGGTCCCACACACCCCTGAATTTCAGGTGTCATTTACCAGGGGACAAGCCTTTAGTGTGGCAGACCCCCATCCCCACCCCGTGTGGAAAACCTTGGCAATAGTGGTTCAGCAGGAATCATCCTTGTTTGCTTTTAAATATCTTAGGCAGAACCTGAGATCCTTTGCCAACCAGTGTTGCTCTCTTAATTGTTTTTACTGTGCTTTTCTGTTCTGTTCTGTACTGTATTGTGATATTTGATATCTAAATGCAAGTAAATAAAAAAGTCAGTTTCTTTGTTGAAAGTGGATTTGTTGCACCAAGGCAACAGAAGGCTTCGATCCACTTTAATTGCACAAAGCTACGTTTCTCAGTGTGCACTCAAATCCTTTCCACAAAATGCTGGCAGTCTAGAGGCACCTGAACTCTGGACTTGGCTGTGATGGGGTCAGAGCTGTCCTGATCTGAGCTCAGTGACGCTGTGTGGGATGAATATGGAGCTGATGGGAGAAGCTTGCTTTGCAGTCTGAGGCCTGAGCTGAACCTCTTGTGGGGTGGTTACTGTGACAAATATCTGCCTGTCTCTTTCCCCTTTTCTTCCTCCTCCTCTTTCTTCTTCCTTTTTTCCGGGTCACCGGCTTTTAAGAGAGGCTTCTCAGCCCGACTGTCTGGCCACCCTTTTGATCCCCTCCTTGTTTAACAGCCACTTGTGGGAATCTGACTAGTTTGTTTGAGCCAAGGAGCTTGCTGGAATGTGCTGTACATTCTTCTGCTGAGGCAGTTTAGCTGATTCTTTTCTTCATTTGATTGGTATTATTTGTTTGTTTGTTCTCCTGTCCCAAGTTCGAAATGAAGGAGTGGGTGCATTGCTTGGAGGGGGGGTGTCCCCCTTGAGCCAATGTTGACCCTAGAGACTCCTGTGTTCAAAGCACTTTTTGTTGGGATCAACTGATTCCTCCCCTGTCTTTTCCGGACAGGGAAAGCTTCTCTTTTGATGCCGTGTCACTGCAAAAATCAGCTGATCTGCGGGGCACCTAGGCATTTAGTTGTAGCGACTGAAACCCAGGGTTAAGATGGCATTTGGCTCCTAGCTTTACTATCTCAGTTTCTAAAACTGTTTAAAAGGTGCTCCTTCAACACTTCCCTACAAGGCGACGGTCAGCAGCATCCCTGTCAACATGGATAGTTGGAGCATGCAAAATCTGGTACACTTTGATCGTACACTTATTTAGCATACGTGTTCACAGCTTTACACATGTTGCCAGAAAATAATCTAAAAATAAATAAATGAAATTGTGCACACAGTGCGGGGCGGGGGGAGGAAATGGCAAGAAAATGGTGCGTGTGGAGGAAAATCGGGCAGGATTGCTGGGGGAAACAGCTAGCAATCCCAGCAGTCTTTGTGAGCAGAAGTGGCGGTTGGAGAGAGTGGTCAGAGGAGGAGGCCATAGAGGCTTGTGGAAAGGTTTAGGGAGACAATGGAGGGTTCTGGAGTGCGGAGGAGGAGGTTTAGATTTCATAATAGCCCCAAAACGCAAGGCACTGTCAACATCAGCTGCTGAGAAACTGAAGAGGAGGAGTTTGGTTTCCACGCTGGAAGAGGTTAGCAGTTCTAGACTGCTTGAGGGATGGCATGTCTGCATGTGCTGTGGTGCACAAGTTCATCCAGAACGAGTCTTAACATCTGTGCTATCGGGTTGCATGAGGAGATTCGCGGGGCTATGGCAGCGAGCGTACCACTGACTGCAAAGATGACCAGTCAGGTGTGGGGTAAGGCTTTGGTGAAGATGGAGCAGCCACTAAACTTGTGGCTGGAAGACATGGACCAGAAACGTGTTCCTATGGATGGCAGCAGCTTGCACCAAAAGGCTCTGAGCCCCTATGACCACTTCAGACCTTCCACCACAGATGGGGACCAACCTGCCAAGGAATTTAAAGCTGGCCCAGGTTGGCTTAACAGCTTTAAGATCCGCTTCCACTTGAAGAATGTCTGATGAACAGGGGAGGCTGCATCTGCAAACAAAGAGGCTGTAAAAGTGCATGGCTAAAGCGGCTGTTGGACGACGAAGTATAGCTTCCAGAGCAAGTCTTCAGTGCAGGTGAGGCTTTTCTGGAGAAAATGTCCAAGCAGGCTCACATTGCCAGAGCTGAAAAGCCAAGCCCTTGGCTTCAATGGTGCAAAGGTTTAAGTGACTGGGCTGCTCTGTAGCATTGCGGCTGGACACTTAATAAAGCCTGGCTTGTTGTACAGGTCCCAATACGCCCATGCCCTAAAAGGCAAGAAAAAGAATCTGCTGGGTGACTTCTTCATAATATCTGAAATGGTTCTACAACTGCTTCATTCCAGAGGTGAGGCATGACCTTGAGGAGAAACAGCTGCAGTTAAAGTGCTGGTTGTGGATGGGGTTCCTGAGTACCCCAAGGGACTCTGCTTTGCACACGGCCAGGTAGAGGTTGTCTTCCTCCCTCTGCAAAATGACCTCCCTCATCCAGCCTCTGGGTCAAGGTGTGATTTTAAAAAATATATATTCAATTTATACACCGCCCTATTCCCAGAGGCTGCTTACACATGGCTCTCCTTCTCCTGGGCACTCAGTGTGATGGATGCTGATCTGGACCTTGACCTCGCAGCATGCAGGAAGTCCTTCAACGTTGCCCATTGCATCACCTGCTTCAAACAGGCAGTGGATGCAATCAAGCTTCAGACAGCGAATGCATGCTGGTGGAACTTGTGGCAGGAACGCATGCACGATTTCAAGGGATTTCCAAGCATTGCAAGTTGGAGAAGGTTGTGTGGTTGGCCAGGCAAGTGGGTGATTATGGCTTTGTTTATCCAGGAAGAAGTGGGAGGGCTGGAGGAACTGGTCAGATCAAGTTCAGAATATGAGGATGGGCCCTTCTGATTTTTCCCCCCTCAACTCTTCCAAGTCATAAAGCACGCAAATGATCAGATTGCAGAGTTTGACCCTTCCATGGAACACAGTCTCAATGTCGTCCGTGGAATTACAGACGCTCTGAGAGAAGGTACAGGGAAATGTTTGATGAGCCACAGGACAACAGCAGCAATCACCATAACTCTCACAAAGAAACCACCAGCAGCAGATGTGCCCAGGCAACCCACCTCTGGACCTGAACCGCAACCAAGCACTTCTTCCGGCTACCAATCAGTACCTCCTGCCCCCGGTCCTCATTATCATGTGAAGCATCCATCATCCAGTGAGGGAGAGGAGGAGGAAGACAATCGCCCCTCGCTGTTAGGTGCAGTGATTTTTAAAAATATGGTTTTTATATGGTTTTCTGGGGTCATTCTGGCTTTTCGCAAGTTGGCCTCTGCGCACAATGGCCAACCTCCATGTAAGATGCAAGTTACCTGTATGGAAATGGGCATAGCCCTATGAGTCAGGAAAATAGGAAGCTGCCTTATACCAAGTCAGACCCTTGTTCCATCTGGCACAGTGCTCTCTGCACTGACAGGCAGCAGCTTTCCAGGGATGCTGCCAGGGATTGAACCCTGGGACCTTCCGTACAAAAAGCAGGACCCATGCCACTGGGTGGGTATCTGAACTGGATCTGAATTGATTTTATGTATGTGCTGTTGTCGTTTTAAACTGTTTTGGCATGCGTATAATTGTTTTGTTTTTATATATGCCATTGTTTTATATATGTTTTTTACTATATTGTTTATTGTAAATTGTTTCAGGATGCCTCACGGGAAATGATTCATAAATGAAATATGATGATGAGAGTGTTAAAAATAAATAAATAAATGGCTAGCCCTCACGGAAGCCGCTGCTGGAATAGGAGAGCTTTTAGCTGGGCACTCTTCCATCTCTACAATTCTATGATTCTAACTCGCTACAGTGAAAAATATGGGCCCATAGACTCCGCTATTCAGTGGAAGTGGAAGTGTTTCCTGCCCCCTGCGCCCGCAAGTTTGGATGCAACCTGCAAATGCCAAATATTGCCCCAGCCACTCAGTTAGGCACAGTGATTAGTTGATTTGAGAAATGCTCCCATGGCCCCACCATTGCTGAAGAGCATCTATTACCTTGCAGGTGCAGTCTTTCCCAAAACTTCTCCTCCCCCCCCCCCTTTCCCCAACCACTCATTTCTCTGCCCGCCACCCCTAAGCACCACCCTTCTTCCCAGCGCCTGCCACACCTCCTGTGCAACCCGGCAGTGGCTAAGCATAGTGGGGTGGAGGGCAGGCCATTCTACCTTTGTATGCCTTTTGAAAGGGCCGTTGCTAAGCAATGGGAGGTTGCCGGTTGCTAAGGCCACTTGATGGGTTTTCGTTAACTGCCAAAGACCCTCTGGTGATTGAAGGGAGGGGAGGGGAGCTGGGCAAGGCAGGCAGCCTGGCTGGCTGGCTTCAGAGAGAGGGGCGGAGGGGGCCGGGACTGCGCCCTCCTAATTAAACTCCATCAACTGGATTTAATCTATTGTTCCAAAGGCATCTTTGTTCAGAGGGGAGAAGGCCATTCCCTTGTGTGGAGTAGGATCTGGATCTGGGAATCCAAGCAGTGAGAACCTAAGGGAAGTCCTGCTGGATCAGGCCAAGGGTCCATCTAGTCCAACATCCCATTCTCACAGGGGAGAGCCAAAAACTTATGGGAAGCCTGGAAGCAAGACACTTCCTCAGGCATCCTTTCACCTGGGTCCTCCCCATTCCCAGGCCTTGGGAAGTTTGGAGCAGCTGCCTTTAACTAATGCCTTAACCTGTGCAAAGTCAACCATGTGGTATTGCTTCCAGGAAGGAATTACCGTATTTTTCGCCCTATAGGACGCACTTTTTCCCCTCCAAAAATTAAGTGGAAATGTGTGTGCGTCCTATGGGGCGAATGCAGGCTTTCGCTGAAGCCTGGAGAGCGAGAGGGGTCGGTGCGCTGAGCTGAACGCCCCCCAGGCTTCGGGTTTCGCCCGGCTCTCTGCAAGCCGTGGGAGAGCTGCGCGAAGTCGCACAGCTCTCCCACCTCTTGCGGAGAGCTGCCTGCACCCAGAAGCCTGGGGGGCGCTGAGCTCAGCACGCCCCAGGCTTCGAGCTTCGCGCATCTCTCCCACGGCTTGCAGATAGCAGCCTGTTCTGGGGGCTGGGGTCGGGGGAAGCTCGGGCTTCCCCCGCCCCAGCCCCGCACCTGGGGGGGAAATAATTTTTTTTTCTTTATTTCCCCCCCAAAAAAAAACTAGGTGCGCCCTATGGGGCGAAAAATACGTAAAAAAGAAGGATTTCCATTCTGGATCAGAGCTGAGATCCACCAACAGTTAGTCAGCCAGTCTCTGTCCCAACCACCACCACCACCCATTCTGGTGTTTCCTACAGGGACGCAGGTGGCGCTGTGGGTTAAACCACAGAGCCTAGGACTTGCCGATCAGAAGGTCGGTGGTTCGAATCCCCACCACAGGGTGAGCGCCCGTTGCCCGGTCCCTGCTCCTGCCAGCCTAGCAGTTCGAAAGCATGTCACAGTGCAAGTAGCTAAATAGGTACCGCTCCGGCGGGAAGGTAAACGGCGTTTCTGTGCACTGCTCTGGTTCACCAGAAGCGGCTTAGTCATGCTGGCCACATGACCCGGAAGCTGTACGCCGGCTCCCTCGGCCAATAAAGCGAGATGAGCGCTGCAACCCCAGAGTCAGTCGCGACTGGACCTAATGGTGAGGTCTCCCTTTACCTTTACCTTACACTTTGAACACTTGGGTGCCCTATTTTTCTGAATTGGAATTGAGGCACACTTCACTCTAGGATAGAGTCAGGCCCAGCATCTGCTCACTGTCCCCTTGAACAGATCCTGGTACCCCAGAAGTGCCCACCTAGCTCTGATGCCTGCCTCCAGTCTCCTGTAGAAGGGTTAGAGCCCCTTCAGATTGTGTATTCATAACAATTTGTGCTCATTGTGTTATATGCAATCCCTCTTTCAATGTTGTTTGTGCCTGCAAAATCTCTGAGGCAGATGTACGGCTTTGTTTCCAATTTGCATGCCCTGTGACTTCCTGCTAAAATCCTGCAATGCAAATGTTCTGGGTTTGTTGGGGAAGCGCCACAGAACAACTTAGAAGACAGAATGATGTCCAGTACAAATCCACCAGGAATGCGTTGCTGTTGTGTCAATGACATGTTGCAGAACTCACCTATGGAAAAATCTACCAGCCTGGAAGGGCCCTTAGGCTAAGGTTACCAGATGTCCCCGGATTTACAAATCAGTCCCCATACAAAATCCATTGAAGTTGAAAAATGTGCCCGGATTCATTGAAAAAAACCTAGTAACCTTACCTTAGGCTCTAGCCATTGCCATAACGGCTGCCATTTTGCTTTTACCTGTATGTCGCGCAGGTCTGGAGCACTGTGGGAAAAGAAGGTGGCAGCTGCCAATTAGGACTGCTGTTTCGTCACGCACGTACATACACAATGCCCTGGATTGGAATGGTGTCCAAAATCAGGGGGGCTGTGATTGGCCTGGTAAACTTTAATATGAGGACATGGGATGATGTCCTTGGAATGATTTCTTTCAGCGTTTGGGTGTTCATCCGTTGCAGACCCTTTACATCCAGGTTATCAAGTCTGTGGCAGGGGGTCAGGCTGGCCAACACTTGGGGGCTTCTAGGGGCATAGTGCATGATGCCTGCACTGTCATTGTGTGTGTTGGGTCTGTGCCAAATGCCTGCAGGGTTGCTGAGCCGATTACAGGTCTGATAATAGCCCTGGGGCAGGATTAGGCCGGTTGTGGTCACTGCTTCCTTAAGTTTCTTATCCTCCCCGCTCCATCGTCAAAACAAGCTATGCCCAGTTCTTAGCCAGGAAACCCCTCTTGCCCTGTCCCTTGTGGCTGTACCACTTACTGGTGGAATAGGGAGGTCAAATTGCAATTCCTACGAAGTTCCTAAATGCCCAGCCATGTTCCATCATCTACTTTAGACTGTCTCCTGAGCCAACTTTCCTCTGCAAAGTTTGTCATCCAGAACCACTGCTGATATACAAGGGTGGCCTGGTGAACTACTACTGCCAAACCCATTTGGGGGAACAGCAGGGGTCATTTTCTCCTCATTACTCATATCTGCAAGTTTCTGATTAGTTTAGATTTGAAAGCGTCTCTGTCTCTTTTTCAGGCCAAGCGGCTTACAATGATCCAAAGCACAACAACAGTCTGCAGCTGCTTTTCTTTTTCCTAATCCTGAAAATAAGTCAACGTATATTAAATATTACTGTTGGGGGGGAGGGGTCTTTATAAAACCACAAATTGCAGAAGGCCATGACAGAAAAAATATAAGAAGCCAAAGATTTAAAACATGTTTTAAAAATTGTTGATGGTTCCCTCAAAGGCTTTGCCTTCCACTCTTTTCTAAAGGCCTACCTTTTATCCCTCCTTGAGGCCTGCTTTTTCTTTCTTTCTGGCCTTTGACTCCAGAGCCCTTAATCCTGTTCTTGACAGTAACCACCTAAACTGTGTGTTTTTTCCTCCCTCAGCTCCAGCGATCATTTTTCAGGGTGTCTCAGGGTAGGCGCCCCCTGAGTAGAATAAGGGCCCCCAAGGGCATTAGAGTGGATCGCTTACCACAATTTGAAGCTAGTGAAGTAATACACTTTACCTTCTAAAAGTTGCAATGTAAAACTAACCCCCCCCCCCACCAATAATTGGCGTATCTCCCTAAGTTTTCTTCCCACTTTGTATCTTGAATAGTACAGTCCTTGGGGCAGAGACCCGTCTCTTTTGTTAATGCCATTCTATAAGGTGCCATGGATGTGATGAAATTATGATTATGGTAATTGCATTATTATCTAAACTAATTTATTGCAGCTGCTGATTAAGTGCATCGAAAGGCAAATTTTGTTTTTCATGTTTTGGAATAGCAAGCACTAGGACAATATTTACCTTCATATCTGCTTTTGTTTTATTGTATTAAAAATAAAACACTGGGGTTTGTTTGTTTCCTTTTTTCTTGGGGTGGGGGGTGTTGTAAAAAGAACAAGTTCCTAGCCGCTGAGATACAGGGAGATGCTGAGATCTCAGAAGTGAAATGTGTTTCTGATAGGGTTGCCACTTTTGGTCAGGAAAAATAAATAACAGGTCGGGAGGGGAGAATTGGGGGGCTGAAAATTTCTTTATTCACCATCACCTTTTCAAGGAAGGAGTTTTGGGGGCAAATGCCCTCGCATTTGAGCTGCTACGCTGCACTCTGTGATTTCTTTTCCTTCCAATCACGGTTTGCATATGTGCAGAATTAAAAATTAGCATCATTGGTTCAGAACAAGCATCAAACTAAAAGCCCAGTGGCTCTTGACTCTCTGCTGATCAGCTTCCCCCTCTCTGTTCCACACTGTGGCCAGCCCTGCAGTGGAAGGCATTGGCTGTATCCATTGTTAGTCCTACACAGTTCAGACCCATTGAAAACAATGGACATGCCTAATTTAGGTCCATTAATTTCTGTGGCTCTAATCTGAGTATAATTTAGTTGGTCGCAACGCATTGTTGCAAAAACAGACTCTCTGGGTGAGTGGCTTTGATATGTTTTGCTTTGCATTGGCTTCTCTGCCCTCTCCCGATTTCAGTACGTTAATTGATTTTTTTTCTTAATTGAAGGCCAGTTTCCTAGTGGCAAAATTAGCTCTTTAAAACTTACTCTGTCTCAATGTAAATCAGTATGGTTGGAACCATCCAGTTCCAGCTGGTCTTGGCTGCAATGGGCACTGAACTGGCTGCATAGATATTCCCACCATTGCTCCAAGGAGCTCAAGGCAGAGTGCATGGTTCTCCCGCCCCTGTATTATCTGCACAACAACCCTGTGGGGTAGGTTAGGCTGAGAGCTGTTGTCTAGCCCAAAGTCACACTGAGAGCTTCATGGCCGAGTGGAGATTTCAACCCTAGTCTCCCAGGTCCTAGTCCAACTCTCTAACCACTCCACCACACTGCCTCATAGGTGATCTGCTGCTCCAGCACCCCTGATGTGTGCCCCTCCAATTTCTTCTTGAAAACTTCTAATGACGGGGAGTTCACCACTTTCCAAGGCAGCCTGTTTCAATGCCTAGCATCTCATAGCATCAGGAAGTTTTCCTCTGAGCAGACAACACATTCAGTTGCATCCAACTAAGTGCTATTCAGAACTGACTCTTTGAAATTAATGAGCCTATGTCCATTCTTTTGCAATGGATCAACTTGGACTTATGTTGGATGCAACCCGTTGAAATTAGTAAGCCTAAATTAGTTATGTCCTTTAATTCCAATGGATCTGTTCTGAGGACGACTGATGTTTCATACAGCCTACCATTTCCTCTTTGAGGCTCAAAGGAGGGAAGCAGTTTGGAGGAGACGGGGCAACGGCATGGAAAAAAAGAGACCCACTTGGTTTCTCCTTAAGGACAAAGCCCTTTTGAAGTGTGGGGGTGGGGGTGGAGAATCCGTGGGGCACATATCCAACCCCCTCCCCTCAGCATGGCACTCTCGCTGGCCTCCTTTTTCCAGCTCCCCATCCCTCCTGCCCGTTGTGGGGGGGGGGAGACACTGTGTAACACTTAATGTCTGTTGAATTGACCCCTGACCCAGCGTCGCTGCCCGGGCCTGGACTCCGGCTTTTGTTTTCCGTGGCGGTTCCCACAAAAGCAAACGGTTCCTTCCCAGCGTCATGGTCCCAGCTGGGCAGGGAGAGGGGAAGGGGGCATCAGCAAGGGTGGTCTTCTCAGGACTCCCCAAGAGAGCGGGAAGTAGGCTCTCAAGCCCGTCCTGGCCCAAGACATTTTGCTGTCCGAGGCAAAGGACGTGAAGGGCCACATGCGGAAGCTGACTGGACCGGTTGCTGGATCAGCCTAGTCATAGTCCAGCATTCTGTCTTCGGAGAGGCCAACCAGATGACTATAGGAAGCCCCACAAGCAGGACCTGGGTGCAAGAGCCCACTTGCAATTCCTACCAGCTGTGGTATTCAGGGGCCTACAGACTTCCAACAGTGGAGGGAGAACATAGCCACTGTGGCTTGTAGCCATTGTCAGCCCAGCAACTTTTATCTTTCTGAATTTGTCTAATCCTATAAGAAAATAAGGGGACGCGGGTGGCACTGTGGGTTAAACCACAGAGCGTAGGGCTTGCCGATCAGAAGGTCGGCGGTTTGAATCCCCGCGACGGGGTGAGCTCCCGTTGCTCGGTCCCTTCTCCTGCAGTTCAAAAGCACGTCAAAGTGCAAGTAGATAAATAGGTACCGCTCCAGCGGGAAGGTAAATGGCGTTTCTGTGCGCTGCTCTGGTTCGCCAGAAGCGGCTTAGTCATGCTGGCCACATGACCTGGAAGCTGTACGCCGGCTCCCTTGGCCAATAAAGCGAGATGAGCGCCGCAGCCCCAGTCGGCCACAACTGGACCCCTTTTACCCTTTATTAGAAAATAAGAATAGCCCAATGTGGCCCATCTAGTCCAGTATACAATTCTCTGCACTTGTGATTCCCAGCAACTGGTATTCCTGGAAGCTGTAACGGGGGGTGGGATTTCCTCAGGAAAACAGCATGGATGAAGGAGGTTAGCATCACCGCTGGCTACTCCCCATGGCTGCTTTTGACTTGTGTCTGCGAGTGGATGTCAAAAGCACATTTAAAGTAACTTAGAAGCAGGGAATGGATTCAGATCGTTGGTGCATCTAACTCAGTGTCTCCTGCTCTGACTGGCAGCAGCTCGGCGGGATTTCAGGCAGCTTTTCCCAGCCTTACCTGGGGGACAACAAGGAACCTATGTGTGCAGGCAAATGCTCTACCACTGAGCTATGGTTCTCCTAAAATAAAGTAGGGTTCCAGTCCTCATGGTTGTAAATAAAGGAACATAAGGCAGTATGTACTGAAACGATACAAGGCAGCAGAGTTGAGTCATTGGTCTATCTAGCTCAGTATTGTCAACACTGACTGGTAGCAGCCCTCTACAGGTTTTCAGACAGTGTGTCTCTGTCGGTCTTGCCTAGAGATGCCAAGAATCAAACCTGGGACCTTCTACATGCAAAGCAGATGCTCTTATCTCTGAGCTGAAGCTCTTTTATCTTAGGAAGTTGCCTTATACAGTCCATTGGTCCATCTAGTGCAATATTGTCTATACTGATTGGCAGTGGCTCCCCATGGTTTCATACAAGGAGTCTTTCCCAGCTCTGCCTAAAGATGTCAGGGATTGAACCTGGGACCTTCTAAATGCAAAACCAATTTTCTTCAAAACCCAAAGTTGTTGTTGTTGTGGGTTTAAAAAGAAACAAACCCTTCCATATTTTTAAGTGCTTCTGAATTGCTCTGGTTGCAGCCAGTGAGTATGCTGCCACATCTGCTTTATTTGTATTTGGTGGGCCCTTATTCTGGATTTTCGTAAAGCACACTGTTCCTTTACCGGTTCTTGGGACTTCCAAATGCAAGTTGGACCTTTAACAAAACCTTGCAGCATGAAGTGCTCCTGTTCAGAGTTCAAGGCAGAGAGCCATGCCCTTTTCCAGGACACTCCATTCCCCCTCCATAGTCATTCAGCATTCTGCACCTGCTGAGCATGCCCAATCCTCAGTAGCCTGTACTTTGGGGTTGAGGGGGTTCCCCCACTTAGTTCCCCCCCCAAAAAATATTTTTTTATACTCCTACCACCTCCCCTTTTGGGGATGCTTGTTGATGCTTCCCTCTTGTTTTTGCACAATGCCATTTTTGTCCCCATGCAATATTCTGATAATGAGTTCTCAACTATTTATTTCATTCAATTTACTGCACCTCCCCCCTTTATCAATAGGATACCTAGGCAGGACATAAGACAAGTGTATTGGTTCCATTTCAGGGGAAGAAAATTTAGTGGGCTGGGTTGAGGTGTTAGAATCATATACAGTGGTACCTCGGGTTACAGATGCTTCAGGTTAAGACTCCGCTAACCCAGAAATAGTACCTTGGGTTAAGAACTTTACTTCAGGATGAGAACAGAAATCGCACGGCGGCAGCGGGAGGCCCCATTAGCTAAAGTGGTACCTCAGGTTAAGAACAGTTTCGGGTTAAGAACAGACCTCCAGAACGAATTAAGTTCTTAACCCGAGGTACCACTGTACAGTGGACACTCGGGTTGCGAACGTGATCCATGTGGGAGGCACGTTCGCAATCCGCAGTGCCATGTTTGCACACGCGTGTGTTGCGATTTGGCGCTTCTGCGCATGCACAAAGCACCGAAACCCGGAAATAGCCTGTTCTGGCACAGTGCGCAACCCGAAAACGCGCAACCTGAAGTGTCTGTAACCCGAGGTATGACTGTAATCATAGGGTTAGAAGGTACCCCCAAGGGTCATCCAGTCTGACCCCCTGCAGTGCAGGAATCACAGCTTCCTGTGATGGTGTTGCTTCCATAACCCCCTTCATGTACTTCTGTGGTTTCTTGTCTACAATGCAGGTCGTGTGCGGATCCAAGAGGGCGCCTCTCTCTGGATTGAGCAGCTGCGGGCCGAGGACCAGGGCTGGTACGAGTGCCGGGTGCTCTTTCTCGACCGACCCAACAGTGACGACGAGTTCCAAAACGGCACCTGGATCCACCTCACTGTCAATTGTAAGCTCTGGGTGTTTATTTTTTAATTTACTTTTTTAAAAATTTGCTTAATCATTTTTTCGATACAAACATCAACCGCAAAAGACACATACAACAAAAACCATAACAACAATAACAACACAATTTGACAATTCAGATTTGAATACACTGATATACCTACAGCTACACCTTTTTAAACAATATTTTCCCACCTCTCTCTCCTCCCACTACTTCCCACCACTATCCGCCTTATCGCTTAAATATTCGTTCCAGATTTCTTCATATTTATCCATGCTTATTTTGTGTCGACATGCAATTCGTTTGTATGTAACTAATCTGTCCATATTATCAATCCATGTGCTCAATGGAATCTTTTTGCGGCTCTTCCAATTCATCAAAACAAGTTTTTTTGCTTCTAATATAGCACGGTACATCCATTTTTTATTTTTATTTTACCCCTTGAAATCTCCCACGTTTCCGGAATATAATTTAGAGTTAAATTCAGTTCCCCTAAATAACATTTTCTTTATATTACTCTTGCTATAAGTATCCTCACCTCGCACCAAAATGATCTTATGATCGGGCAGTTAATCAACATATGTACTAAGTTCGCATTTTTGCTCCCACATCTCCAGCTTTTTTAATTTACTTCAGGGTTGGTCAATGAGGTTCCTTCTACATGTTTGGGACTACAACTCCCATCAGCTCCAACCTGCCTGGCTAATGGCCATAGAATCAAGGAATCAAAGAATTGCAGAGTTGCAAGGGACCCAAAGGGTTATCGGACCCCAAGTGTTATCTAACCCAACCCCCTCCCAGCAATGGTGGGTGTTGGATTCAACAAGATCTGAAGGGTTCCACATTAGATTGATTGATTTCAATTTCTATCTTGTCTCTTTCCATAGAGCAAAAACTTTTTTTTAAAGGGTTCAGGAAGCTAGGATAAAAGAAGCTTATACAGTTATTAACGGTGCATGATGCAGGAAAAGAACGATATTTCCCCCCTTGCTTATAACAACAATTGAGGTGACATAGGGATGGACAACTCTGGCAATTTTGGTTTCTCTTTGTTTATCATTTTTCCAACCTTAAACTCAGGTCCCCATGTTTCCACATCAGTGTGCAATTTATTTTTTTATTTTTGAAAAAAGTCTTCATGAAAATTAATCAGTGTGGATTTCTCCTAATGTGTACACTTTTGCAGAGCAATTTCCCATACTATAAAGCATTTTTGTATGTTGTTGTCACTAAAATACACATTTTTATGCATGCTTTACCTCAGAATGTGCCTTTCCCCTCACATTTCTTGGCTGGAGAACTGCTTTGCAAGCTCGGGAAACAGCCAATTTCAAAGGATGTTTCAAATTGTTGCATATTGTTTGGAAATGCACTGACGTGTGGAATGGGGAACCCTGTGGCACAATAGATATGGCTGGACTCTCATCTGCCCCAGCCAGTGTGGATGATGGAAATTGGGTACCCCTTAGTGCAGGAGCCTGTCCACTTGTATTTTTGAAAGCAGTATGCACAATGATATAAGGAGGGTTGCACACCATGTATTTAAAGCACTCTAATGCCGGTTTAACAGTCATAGCTTCCTCCAAAGAATCCTGGGAACTGTAGTGCTGAGAGCTGTTAGGAGACCCTTCCCATCAGCCTTAACAGACTACAGTTCCCAGGATGCATGGTGTGGATATGACCTAAATGTCTTCAGTTGGGCCCATCCCCTATCCTTCGCATCCTGGTTGTCTCAGCATCAGATCCCCTTTTGTCTCCCATCTGCTTAGCTCTTCTTCCAGACCCTCATCCCAGTCTGTAATCCTGCCCTCTCCCAGCTTCTGTCTCCCCAGCTACTCATCCCTGCTCTGCTGCCTAATCAATTGCTATTATCCTTGAACAGATGACCAGCCCCTACTTGCAGCTGAGACATTAAAAAGGGAGGGGGAGGGCATTTGTTAAGGGGATAAGACCTGGGGTACCAGGGGAGGATAGGCATGGGGGAGGAATTTGATTCATCTGATATTTAAAGGCAAAGCTATATAATTTGCACTTCCAGAACCAATATGCAAACAGAAATGCATTTTGGAATTTGCAATTTTCTAAGGTAACGTGTACAAAAGTGCATTAAAAAGTGCATAAATATGCATATAATGAAAATAAAATTCAAAAATATATTACATTTGGGGAAATTGCTTGCAAGAATGTGTATGTTAGGCAAAATTCCACACAAAAATGCATATATTGGGAGAATTTTGCACGAAAATGCCGATTAATTTTCACAAAATTTATAAAACATCCCTTTTCTCCCAGGCCTTTGGCCAATTAAACAATTTATTGCATTTTAAATTGTTGGGGCTGGTAGAGGTATTGTTTTGTTTGTCATTATGTTACATATTTTTGTGTTTTTATACTATAAACTGCCCTGTAATCCTTGGCTGGAGGGCATCCTTAGAATCGTAGAGTTGGAAGGGAGATCACAAGAGTCCAGGTCCCTGCAATGCGGGATTCTTTTGCACTATGTGGGGCTTGAACCCACAACTCTGAAATTAAGAGCCTCATGCTGTACCAGCTGAGCTATCCCAAATTCTAAAATGCAGGTTTCCAACCAAGCAATGTGCACCAAAATACAATATTAGGTGAGATTTATTTGCAAAAAAAAACCCTGTATGTTAGGCAAAATTGTGTAAAAAAGAAAAGTGTTTATTAGGAGAAAATCACACTAGAATGCTGATAAAATGTCTCTTTTTAAAAATCTCAAACTCTTGTGGAAATGTGGAGAACTGAAATTATGACCGGAAAAGTGAGAAACAGAGAGAAACCAGAATTGACTTGTTTTGCCCATCCCTAGGTGAGGATATATATTTCTTTTTAAAATGTACTAGCAAGTACATTTATACCAAAATCTGCACCTTTTAAACATATTTTGACATTTGATCTTTCATCCAGAGAGGTCAAAGTGGTGTACATGGTTCTTTCATTTAATCCGCATAACAGTAGGTTGCTAGGAATCTCAGGTGAATCTCAGGCAAGTGCTGTTGTACTCAGGTGCTGCTTGTGGGGATCTGATAGGCCAGAGGTTTTCAACCTTTTTGGGTCCACGGCTCCCTTGACCAACTACATTCCTTCTGCAGCACCCCTGTGGGGCTCAGGAGCCCAGTTACATCACCCCTTGCCTGCAGAGCCAACAGCCCCTCACCCCATTTCAAACACCCTCCCTTGTGGAGTGTTCCCTCAACCTCCTCTTCTCCCCACTCCTTGGGAGTTTCTGGGCTGCTGCCCCTGGTCTCTGAACTGCTCCCCCTGCCCCAAAGAGAGGTGCCTCCTCCCACTGCCCCACAGGGGCCTGAGAAGCACCCCCTGGCCAGCCCCAAAGGTACCATTTCCCTGGGGAACTTGTAGCCAGGACTGTTGCAACAAACAGCTGTGCAAGCCAACGGGAGGCAGAGATGCGAGAGGGCATCAGGGGAAGGGAGGGAAGGAAAGAGGGACGGGGGCCAGTGTTGCCCTGACCATCATTCAGGTTGCCACAGCACACTGGTTGAAAACCACTGCCATCGGCATTTGGTCAGCTGTAGTGAGAACAGGATGCTGGACTAGATAGGCCTCCAGCCTGATCTAGCCAGGGCTCATCTGGTGTTCTTATAATAACATTTTTGATGATTCAGGCGCTGTTCTCATGAGGTCTGTCTTACAGTTCCCCCCACCTTCCAGGAGACCCCGCCGGCTTTCATAGAAGTGCAAGACCAAAAGTCTCTCACGCTGACCTGCTCTGCAGCGGGAAACCCCCAGCCAGTTGTCACTTGGAAGAGGGACAACCAAGCCATAGAAAGTGGAGACAAGGTTCAGGTAAGGCGTGTGCATGTAGCCCAGGAATCAAGGGTCTAGGCCAGGCATCCCCAACCTTCGGCCCTCCAGATGTTTTGGGCTACAATTCCCATCATCCCTGACCACTGGTCCTGTTAGCTCGGGATCATGGGAGTTGTAGGCCAAAACATCTGGAGGGCCACAGGTTGGGGATGCCTGGTCTAGACTACAATTCCCACAACCCCCAGCCTGGTTGAACTATTGGTTAGCGATGATGTAAGTTGTAAGCCAACAACTGGAGACCCAAAGTTGAAGAACTCTGGTCAATAAAAGGATTGGGGAGCCTATGGTTTCCCCAAAAGTTGTTGGCCTGCAGGAGTCCCAGCTGGCATGGCCCAATGGTCAGGGAGAATGAGAGTGACCGTCAAACAACATCTGGAGGACTATAAGTCTCCAACCCCTAGTCTAGAAATGCGTGTAGACACAATCATCTTACAAGCTGGGAACCTGGCCTTTGAACTGGGAATTGTGTGATTGTTTTATTTTTAAAGGGGGCATGAGTATGTTTCTAGACCTCATGGTAATCAAGCATATTCTGGAAGTGCCCCATTCTTGACTCCTGTTTTAAATGACTTTCAATTCTCTCTCTCCTCCCCTGTTTGCCTGGAACATACAGTGGTACCTCAGGTTACATACGCTTCAGGTTACACACTCTGCTAACCCAGAAATAGTGCTTCAGGTTAAGAACTTTGCTTCAGGATAAGAACAGAAATCGGGCTCCAGCAGCACAGCAGCAGCAGGAGGCCCCATTAGCTAAAGTGGTGCTTCAGGTTAAGAACAGTTTCAGGTTAAGAACAGGCCTCCGGAACGAATTAAATACTTAACCTGAGGTACCACTGTACTTTTAGATGCCATGCATAGTGCCTTCTCCCTTCCTTCACACCTGGCTCTTCAGGTGTTGTTGGGCTTCCACTCCCATCATCCTGAGCCTTTTTAGCCAATACTCTGCTTTAAAACCCTCCTCAAAATGTGCAGATTACAAATCTCAAATGAGAATATGCTGTTTTCATTTTCGTTTTATGGTTGTTTAATAGTGTATTCATTCTCAGTTAGCCTCCCTGGAAATGTCATTGACATTGAAGGGCAGGATATAACATGTCAGCAATAAATGAATGTGTTCACATTTATTGGATTTGGTGAGATTTCCCCCTGCTCCGTATGCACAAAATTAAAAAGGTGTTTAAATAAATGCATTTTCAGAATACCTCCAGTGTTTTCTGGTCTTACAGAGAGCTGAAAATGGTGGCAGATTCCCTCCCCTACATGAGCAGTTTCTATGGTTCACAACTTAGAGTTTTAACAAATCCAGGTATTTAAGAGAACATTATTGTCAGGAGCCAGAGTGAGGAGTAGGTCAACAATTTTAAAAAAACACTGATGTCAGTGATATTAACACTTTATTCCAGAAACCCAGCACTGGCCTGGTGAGCACAGCAACTCTTCACAGCAGTGCTTGAACCAATGAGGGAGTTTCGGGGACTGAAGGCCCCCACCTTCCCACTGCTCTCCAAGGACCCGACCAGGAGGAAGGGGAGCTGGTTGCAGGAGGGGGAGATTCCCTGGCTTCTTCAGCAGCCTGCCTCTGCTCTGCTTCTTGACCTCCCCTCTGCTTCTGCCTCTGAATCAGGACTGTCCTCTGCCGCAGCCTCTTCCTGCTCACTAAACCCTGTTGCCTCTTCAGCTTCTGACACCTTCTCCTCCCAGTCTGCTCTCTCTGACCCACTCAGCATTGTCCCACCACCCCCTGGCTCTGAGCCTTCTTACCCTGGAGGTTCCTTTGGGGGTTCCCCAGCTGGTACCTCCCGCCATTCCTCTGCATCCAGCCAGACCATGACAATTACAGGGGTACCTTGGTTTACAACCATAATCCGTTCCGGAGTTCCGTTTGTAAACCAAAACAGGTTGTAACCCAAGGCGTGCTTTCGTCAATGGGGCCTCCCAAAATTTTTTTTCATAATCCCCCCCCCCAAGGGTTGTAATCCAAAAAATGTTTGCAAATTGGGACACACACTTCCGGGTTTGACGTGTTTGTAATCCAAAGCGTATGGTTTGCAAACCAAGGTACCACTGTACTAGTATTCGTGTTACTGCCATCCGTGAAGCATCCTCCTCTGTGAGTCCCATGTGTCTCCTGAAACCCAGCATCTCCCTTACATCCAGATGCCTGGTGAAGCTTTCAGAGCCTACCTCTAGAGCAGGTGTGAAGAACCTTTGAACTGCAACTCCCATCATCTCTGGGTCTTGGCCTGCTGGGACTGATGGGATTTGTAGGTCAGCAACACCCGGAGGGAGCAAGCTTCCCCACATTTGTGCTAGAGGTTCTTTTCCATCATGGGACACCTTTGCTATTATACTTCTTTGCTTACTTAGTTTATGGTCCACCACTGGTGTAATTAACACCCAAGTTTATTCCCCTGCCTTTGTTTGTTCCTTCTCATTGAGGAAGTGCAGGCCAGTTAAACCTGTTTGCCAACCCCCTTTAATCTGTCCCCTCCTGAAAATGGTTGAGCTACCCCACCCCAGCTTTCACCGCCTGGGAATGGGAAGCTGTTTTGTGTGATTTGTTTAGGGACAACTAGTGAGCAACTAGTGGTTGAGGACTTCCCTGTAGTGCTGTTTATTCTGAAGAGGAATTTCATTTCTTCCCCACCCAGAGAATTAAAAAACCAATAATTAGTTTCAGAAACCCTAAGAGATGGATTTCCTAGTGGGCGCATAGGCACTAAATTAATTGTCAAGCTCATTTTAGGACTGTTCTCCAACAAATATACCTAAGGTCTGGCTGACCCCTGCTGGACACGCAAAGGAAACAAGCATTTGACTTGCTCTCTTGAAGAAAGCCTTGCAGTGTGGTATGCTACTGTTTGGAGTGCTAGCGAGCCCTGACCTTTTCCAGTATATCCCACTGGTTTTTTTGGGGGGTGGGGGTGGGAATGCCCACTTAGACTGACCCATGCCCCCCACTGACATGCAGCCCTGGAGGATTAGCCAAATGGGAATTGGACCCTCATGCAAAAAAGAAGTTTTGCACCCCTGTATAAAACCCGTATTTCAGGTGAGAATGCTGAGGCCAAGAGGACAGTGTTTTTTCCTAGAGTCACACTGTGAACTCAGGTGAGATCTGAACAAGCTCACATACTTAGTCCTTGCTGTTCTCAAGTTAATAAGAGGGATAGGGATAAATTTGATTTTTTTCTCATTTAAAGACATACCTGCTTAATTCACACTTTCTGAAGCACAGCGATCCTTTGAATTTTGCCCTTCTCAACTTTTGCAATCCAGTTCTCCAGCCAAGTCCAGTGGTACCTCGGGTTACATACGCTTCAGGTTACAGACTCCGCTAACCCAGAAATAGTGCTTCAGGTTAAGAACTTTGCTTCAGGATGAGAACAGAAATTGTGCTCCGGCGGCACGGCGGCAGCAGGAAGCCCCATTAGCTAAATTGGTGCTTCAGGTTAAGAACAGTTTCAGGTTAAGTACGGACCTCCGGAACGAATTAAGTACTTAACCCGAGGTACCACTGTATTGTGTAAAAAGAACAATGCATATACTTGAGTAAAGTAGGTGGAAATCCATATATCCATGAAGATAGCATACAAAACTGCATTATATTGAGGAAAATATAAATGTTAGGGAAAATAAGCTTTGCAAAACGTGTATATTAGGTAAAATTGTGTATATGAATGCGTGTGCTGAAGACATCGCTCTTTATCTTGGCCTTTGAGACCTATGGTATATATTTTCAGGGCGTACCCTATTTCTGTGAGTGCAGTTTGCTTTAAAGTGTTTTCAGTATTGAAGTTTAAATTGCTGTAACCTGCTGTGGGTATGAAATCAAATTAATAATGATGGTGATATATTTAGAGAAATTCATGCTGAAATGGTGATGAATTTTTATGAGGACTTTCTTAAAAAATCATGAACTATACTGGAAATCTAGAGAACTGAAGACTGGAAAACAGAGAGAAGACATTTGCCCATCCCTAGTTGAGGGAATTGACAGAAACTTTCTCCAGCTCATTGAGGAATTGATTTTCCTGGTCTTCTTGACCACCTTGTTGGCTGTACCATTTCTTGGTGAGGAGATGCTGGAGGGTTTTTTTCTTGCTTGCTCCAAGCCTTTCCTAAACGATGTGCTTCCCACCAGGTGAAGAATGGGAGCCTTGTCTTTGCTGGTGTGGAGCGGGCCAGCGCCGGGGCCTACACCTGCCACGCCACCAGCGAAGAGGGCGCCATCACCCACACAACTCGCCTCTTGGTGCAAGGTAAACAGCAGAAGGGGCAGCATCTTTCCCAGACTGGGTTGAGCAGCACTTTGACACAGGATGCTGCTGTACAAGCTTATCTATCCACAGAGCCCATGGGGGGTGGGGAGGGGAACCTCAGTCCTGGGAGCCAAATGCAGCCCTCCGGAGACTCTTCCCAAGCTCCTCCCATTCCCAGGCCACACCCCTGGCTGGTCCTCCTCTACAGCCGCCTCCAGTGATCTTTACCTGGCTGGAGTGTATGCATGCTACTTTCTTGCCAGGATGGAGATGGGGTGTATGCCTGGCCGCTGGAAGGTTACTCATAAGTGAATGTGGCCCTTGGGTTGAAAAATGGTTCCCCACCCTGACCTAGCCCAAAATTGTCCTGCTCTCGCTGGCAGCAACTCCCTAGCGTGCCATGCAGAAAAATAATCTTTCCCATCACCTTCAACTGTATCCTTTAAATTGGAGATGCCAGGGATGAAACCTGGAACCTTCTCTGCGTGTGCACAGTCCTGCGCTCTGCCACTGAGCTGGGCTCTCCCTCCCCGGAGCACAGGAAGTTTGTGCCTTGCCAAAATTTGCTGCGCTAGCCCAGGACTGCTGTCTCCCCACCCCTCCACATTTTAAAGATTCTGGCAGAAGCCTTTCCCACAACCCTGCTATCTGATCCTTCATTTAACTGCAGATGCCAGGGATTGAAGCAGAAACTTTGTGTGTGCTAAGCATGAGCTACGATCACTCCCCCAGTTTACCATCCAGACTTTCTGGCAGATACAAGTGCACAGCTTGATTTCCAAAGGGAATCTTGGCATAACGTTGGAGTCAATAGTTCCACATTTTATCACTGGCAGGGTTTGGGGGAGAGGAGTGCCTTTCTGTCCTTAGATTTGGGGAACCTCGGACTCGGGGAGAGGCGCTCAATGTAGCTCCCATGGCCTCTCTTTCTGGCCCTTGGCACATTCCCCAGCAACATTCCCTCACCAGCCTTGGATGTTTTTGAATGTTTGTGTCCTTGAACCTCTGGTGTGTGGTTTTTGTGTGTGTGTTTGGTGTAGAAACTAGCCTACTGTACAAAGGCAAAATGTAAATTTGATTACCTCTCCATGCTTACCTCTGGCGGTACCCACAACTGGCATGTGTCTCCCGCCACCGCCCCCCCCAGCAAGGTTTTGCAGAAGGAAATGGAAAAGGTCCCTTGCCCCTGCCTTAGCCACTCATTCCAGGCACTTTCTTCCTCGCAGGGCCTCCGGTAATTGTGGTGCCCCCACAGAACGTCACTGTCAACATCACCCAAGATGCCTTCTTGGCCTGCCAAGCCGAGGCCTACCCTGCCAACCTCACGTATAGCTGGTTCCAGGGGGACACAAATGTTTTTCACCTCAGGTAGGAAACTCCAGGTGTGAGTGTTTTGCGTGAGTGGGGAGCAGAATGGCTCACTGGGCTCTTCCGCAAATGATGGTCTATTCTTTCCTTTATTTATTTCCCTCACCAAGGGTGCTCCAGGCAGCAAAGTGAAAGGGAGCACAACATAGGGCTTAAATTAAAGCTTGTCCTCTTTGGGAGTAAGTAGAGATGAACGCCATCCCGGGAGACAGAGTGGTCTTGCATTGCAAGTTATGTTTGTTATATGATAAAATGCTGGTTTTGTTTGGAAATCCCTAATTATTTGTTTGACAGTTGGCTGTACGCCTAGTCATTTCACAAGGATGTTTCATAAGTTACTTCAGAGAACTGGTACAAAAAAAAAGCATTATTTATGGCAATTTGTGAGAAACTCACTCATCATTTATGCACCTAAAAAGAACAAGCAGAACCCAGAAGACTAAGCAGCAGTGTGGTGGAAAGTTTTGTTACATGTGAATCGACATTTTCAGACTCATTTATATTTTCTCAATGTGAATTTGTTTGGAGAAATATGTAATAATTGCTGCAGTTACATTTGTTTGTACACTTGATTAGACTTGGTCTTCTTCTTTGAACTCAGATACTATGTACAGTGGTACCTCAGGTTACAAACGCTTCAGGTTACAGTCTCTGCTAACCCAGAAATAGTACCTCGGGTTAAGAACTTTGCTTCAGGTTGAGAACAGAAATTGTGCTCCAGCGGTGCGGCAGCAGCAGGAGACCCCATTAGCTAAAGTGGTGCTTCAGGTTAAGAACAGTTTCAGGTTAAGAACGGACCTCCAGAATGAATTAAGTACTTAACCCGAGGTACCATTCTCTCTCATTCATAGATATAGATATACCGTATTTTTCATCCCGTAGGGCGCACTGGCCCATAGGACGCACCTAGTTTTTTTGGGGAAAGATAAAGGAAAAATTGTTTCCTTTATTTCCCCCCCCCCCCCCAAGGGAGTTCCGGGAATCCAACACAGGTCGGGGGACAGCGGGGTGGCGGCGCTCCGCCTCCCCCCTTTCCCCCGGGCTTGTGGGCTGCAGGCTGCTGCCCGCAAGCCTTGCGAGCCGGGCGGGAACTCTCGCCGGGCTCGCAAGGTTTGCGGACACCTGCGTGAAGCACGGGGCACCCTCCGGAGGGCGCCCTGTGCTTCAGGCTGCAGGCTGCTGCCCGCAAGCCTTGCGAGCCCGTGGGAACTCCCGCCGGGCTTGCAAGGCTTGCGGATAGCTTCCTGAAGCCTGGAGAGCGAGAGGGGTCAGTGCGCACCGACCCCTCTCGCTCTCCAGGCTTCAGCAAAAGCCTGCGTTCGCCCCATAGGACGCACACACATTTCCCCTTCATTTTTGGAGGGGGAAAAGTGCGTCCTATAGGGCGAAAAATACGGTATCCTTATCTATATATAAGATACATAGAACTCCCAGTTGCCCATGTTAGCCAAGCAAGTGCTTAAATACAATGCTGTTGCACTTTTTTCGTTCCTGCTCTCTTCAAGTTCTCTTTCCTTCCCCTCCTTCAGCCATCTCCAGTCCCGGATTCGCGTCTTGGTGGACGGGAGCCTCTTGGTACAGAAAACTGTCCCAGAGGATTCGGGGCAATATACCTGTGTTCCTAGCAATGGGCTAAGGAGACCACCTTCTGCCTCAGCGTTCCTCACAGTTCTGTGTAAGCATGGCACCTGCCCATCATTCCAGACCTCCAACTGGTAGACACAGTCTAAGGGTGGTGGGAAAAGCAGACAGTACGAAGACAGTCACCTTCGGTGTTCAACCTGCTGGGTGGGGCTCAGGCAGGGATGGGGCAGAAATGCAATTCTGATGGCATTTAAAGGCAAACCTACTGACCTTGCACTTTCTGAAACAATATGTGGATTGAAATGCAGCCATCCTTCAAAATCTGCACTCCCTCAAATTTTACAGCGCGGTTCTCCAGCCAAGTAATGCATACAGAAGTGCATGTTAAAGTGTGCATAAATGCATACATTAGTGAAATCAACATACAAGCATGCATTATATTTGGGGGAATTGCTTTGGTGAAAGTGTGTGTGAAAGGCAAAAGTGCATATGTTAGGGGGGAAATGTGCACTAAAATTCTGACGATTTAAAAAATAATAATCATGCTCTGATATGGAAATGTGGAGAACCGATCATAAGACTGGAAAAATGAGAAACCGAAAGAAACCAGAATTGTCAGCTCCGCCTGCCCCTCGGCTTGTATCAGACTACATAGAAAGAATCATCTTGCAGCATTATCCACATCCTGTTGTTTTGCAGGGCTGCTGGTGCAAGGTGCGGGTTGCTGTCCTAGTGGGACATCCCAGCAGTTGATTGGAGAGGCAACCCAGCCTTGGCTGAGCCCCATCTCTCCTCTAGCTTTCCCCCACTAGCCACCCCACTGTCTGAAGCCGTGTCCTCCCTGCCTTCCGCAGATCCAGCACAAGTCATCGACATGCCCCCTGAGACTCTCCTGCCAATAGGGATGCAAGGCACCATCAGGTGCCCCAACAAGGCCAATCCTCCGCTGCTCTTCATCAACTGGACCAAAGACGGGCAGCCGCTGGAGTTAGGCAAGGTACTTGGCGGAAGCGTCCACCACACCTTCTTGGGCTCATAGGCCTTTTGAGATAACTCTCTTCTGAACAGAACTCTCTCCCTCTCCTAGCTCCCAGGTTGGTCCACGACTCCCGATGGTGCCATTGTCATTGCCACAAGCAACGACAATGCCGTGGGTGTTTACACCTGCACCCCATACAACAGCTACGGCAGTGCTGGCTCCTCGGCACCTACGCGCGTTCTCCTGAAGGTGAGTAGCAGAGACGGCTGTGTGTGTGTGTGTGTGTGTTAGAGCATAAGAAGAGACTGACTACTGGGTCATCTAGATGAGCATCCTGTGTTCACTGTGGCCGACCCTTGCCTGGTTCGGATGCTAAATATGTGTTTTACGGCCTAGGACCCTCCTGCATTCAGCCTGCGCCCCAAGGAGGAGTATTTTCAGGAGGTGGGGCGGGAACTGCTCATCCCCTGCGCTGCCAGAGGTGACCCCCTGCCCGTCATCTCTTGGACAAAGGTGAGGCGGCTCTCTGCATAAACAAGTGGTAGATCCTAGATAGGCTGTCCAGCGGTGGTGGCTGCTGCCCATTGGCCAGGTGGGAGGCCAACAGGAGGTGGAGCCAGAGTCAGTGAGAGGCAGAGACAACTTTATTCTAGTTTTCTCCCCATCCTCCTCCTCCTCCTCTGCTGAGGTAGCACTGAGAATGAAGGAGCCGACAGGCAGGCTGAGAGGCTTCCCTGTTAAGTCTGGCTGGTTTACTCAGAGCTCCACCTTTTCCAAATTCCTTCTCAGTTTATACCAGGGGTAGGCAACCTAAAGCCCGGGGGCCGGGTGCAGCCCAATTGCCTTCTCAATCCGGCCCGCAGGCGGTCCAGGAATCAGAATGTTTTTACATGAGTAGAATGTGTCCCTTTGTTCAAAATGCATCTCTGGGTTATTTATGGGGCATAGGAATTCGTTCATTTTTTCCCTCCCAAAATATAGTCCAACCCACCACATGGCCTGAGGGACGGTGGACCGGCCCTTTGCTGAAAAAGGTTGCTGACCCCTGGTTTATACCTACTAGTATATAGAATCATAGAGTTGGAAAGGAGACCCAAAGGATCTTCTAGTCCAACCCCTTGCAATATATTTGAGAACTTGAAGGAAATTTAAAAGTAACTGGCAACAATTTAAACTGACTTCAGCCATAGTACAGTTAGCAGGGCCCCGATTTCCCCTGGGGTCTTGAAGAGCTTACTAACATCTCTCTGGTATCCCCCTCCCCATAGATGGGCAGCAAGGGCTTAGCCAATGCCCAGGTAGACAAGAACAACAGCTTGGTCCTGCACCCACTGACCAAGGAGCAGCACGGCTTATGGGAATGCGCTGCCAACAACGGTGTGGCCCGAATCAGCACTGCAACCACGGTCTACGTATTGGGTGAGTACTTCATTCAGAGCACAACAGAATTGAGCAAACTGTACAGAAATGCATTGAAGAACTATTTTGAGCAAAAAGGGATGTGTGCTGCAACTTTCATGGGAGGGCAGTGTGTATGTATACACATATTGGCCTGGTTTGCCTGCTGGTACTAAGCCATGGTTTGTATGGCTTAACCATGGTTTCTTTGACCAGCAGCTTAACCGTGGTTTGTTCCAACAAACAATGGTCATAACCCATAGTTTGTTTTTGCCTTACAAACCTTGGCTTGTTCTAACTATGGCTTATCATTGCACACAAACCTGACATGGTTTATTAGGCATGGTTTGCTCGGCAAGCATCTGGAGCGGGGTGGGAAAACTGCCATAACACTGTGGTAGACCACAAGCCAGTCCTTGGTTAAATTTGTGGTATCTCGGGTAGATCGGGTATCAGGCAATGAGTAAAGAGGTCTGCTCAAGACCTTCGAGAGCTTCTGCCACTCGGAGCAGCTAGTACTCGGCAAGATGTACTGTAATCGGCAGCTTCCTATACTGGAGGGACTATAACTTAGTGGTAGAGCATGTAGAAGAGTCCAGATTCAATCCTGGACATCTCCAGTTAAAAAGGGATTGGGTCAGAAGTGATAGAACAGACCCTTCCCCACCTGCTAGAGCAGACACTACTGGGCTTGATGAACGAAATACCATGAGGAAGCTTTCCGTGCCCCTGGTTTAATCCTCAAAAACAAATGTTGAAGGGGCTGGTGGGGGCGCTAGTTGATAAAGCTGCTGCTGCTGTGGATTTTACCACCCACAAAACCCCATTGAGCCTCATCCTAATCCTGTCAAGCTAATTCAGTTCTGCTTTTCGTTCCCTCTCGTGAACTCTAGGCACCAGCCCCCACACAGTGGCCAACGTCTCGGTGCTGCCTCTCCAACAGGCTGTCAACATCACCTGGGAGCCAGGCTTTGACGGGGGCTACTTCCAGAGGTTCAGCATCTGGTATACGCCGCTGTGAGTCCTCGGTTAGGATTTTGGAATGGAGGCTGTGGGCGCTAGGCCCCAAATGGCTGCTGTGCCCAAAAGTGCTGGGGGGGAGAGGATGGGGGCAAGAATGCCCCCTCTCCACCAGCTGCTTTCTCAGTGGGGGGAAAGGCACCTATATCAATCACAGTTACACTTACTCACAAATATATGCTCTTTACACCTCCCCACTGTTCAGAGCCGAAAGGAGGGCATTCTGTCCTGGCACCCAAAGAAATGTGAGCAAGTTTAGTTTGTTTGTGTTCAGTGTAGGAGAGGCTAAGCCAGTGCAGGAGCAGGAACAGCAAACTGCCCCTCATATACTGTGTAGTTTTTCAGGGAATTTTTACTGAAACCTTCCATGGGTACCATAGGACGTCATTCCAGGCACACTGACAGTATTGGGCAGTAATCCCTCTTTGAATGTCTTTTGCGTACCAAAGACTTAAAAAAAAAAATCCCAAGCCTTTTAAATTACATTTATGATATGGAATTAATATAGTTGTTATAGCTCCACGAAACATTTATTTACTCTCTCTTCCAACAGATCAATTTTGGCAATGCTGTGATTGCTTGATCCTCTCGCTTTTTTTTTTTAAAAAAAGTGCTAATTTTTATGGTTGTCTCAATTGCTGCTTTCCCATTTTTTTATATAGCAATGGGTTTCTAGGTTGCTTTTGCTTTTATACGTTGCCCAGACAACTCTTGTAATCTATCAGGTGCCTGATAAACTGAGTGAATAGATTAATTAAATATAAACGTTACTGGAATGCTTCTTCCAGGAGCTCACAAATTCCTTCTTCTCGAAACCACAGGGGCTTTTCTGTCTCTGGTTTGGATTCTTAGTGACTGCAGCCTCTCCTCCATTTCTGTGTCCCACACAGGTTGAAACGCTTCAATCGCCCTCACCACGACTGGGTTTCACTGCCTGTGCCTGTTGGGGCCTCCCACGTCCTGGTGGAGAATCTGCAGCCAGATACCGGCTACCAGTTCAGCGTTTTGGCCCAGAACAAGCTGGGTAGCGGTCCCTTCAGTGAGATCGTCACCACTGTGCCACTAGGTGAGAGGCACAGGACTCCTTTCCTTCTGATCAGCGATGTGTCACTCCCAAACTATCCCCTTAAAAGAACAATGCACAGTTTCAACACCCGGTCTCTCTTCTTCTCCTTCTCCTCCTCAGGTTTCCCAACAAACACCATGCCGCCCAACCCCTCATCTACGACCTCACAGATTTTTCTATCCCCACCTCAATCCCTGATGGCCAACGAGACCACGCGGGGGGTCCTCCTCCTGTGGGAGCCCCCGTTCCAATTCTCTGTGGCTCTAACAGGCTACACCCTGGAGCTGCGACAAGACCAGGGGGGCTGGGAGGTTCTCGACGGATCCATTTCCAGCTCTGAGACGCAGCTCCTGGTGCCTGGGCTAATCAAGGTGGGTTCAGAAGGGTGTCAGAGATACAGTTTTGAAAGGTTAGTGCATGGGTGCAGCGGGTGGCGCTGTGGGTTAAACCACAGAGTCTAGGACTTGCTGATCAGAAGGTTGGCGGTTCGAATCGCCGCAATGGGGTGAGCTCCCATTGCTCAGTCCCTGCTCCTGCCAATCTAGCAGTTCAAAAGCACGTCAAAGTGCAAGTAGATAAATAGGTACCGCTCCGGCGGGAAGGTAAACGGCGTTTCTGTGCGCTGCTCTGGTTCGCCAGAAGCGGCTTAGTCATGCTGGCCACATGACTCGGAAGCTGTACGCTGGCTCCCTCGGCCAATAAAGCGAGATGAGCGCCACAACCCCAGAGTCGGCCACGACTGGACCTAATGGTCAGGGGTCCCTTTACCTTTAAGCAAACTAAGGCCCAGGGGCCAGATCCATCCCAATTGCCTTCTAAATCCAGCCCGCAGACGGTCCAGGAATCAGCGTGTTTTTACATGAGTAGAATGTGTCCTTTTGTTTAAAATATATCTCTGGGTTATTTGTGGGGCCTGCCTGTTGTTTTTACATGCGTAGAACGTGCGCTGCTTGAAAGTGTGTCAAAATATCAAAAGCTGGGATCGGGTTGGGTGGGATTTCCATTGACTTCAGGGCACTGCATAGCTCCCTGCCTTTCCTTGGGACTGTCAAAAAGTGGAACTAGTTAAGCAAAATGAAGCCCCTTCTGATGCTGTTAAGTGCGACCACAGTGACCATAAGAGGGTTTTCACAGTGTGCCCCTGCTTTCTCTCCCACCCACCACCCACTCCCACTGCATTGTAGGACGCCTTCTATGAGTTCCGCCTGGTGGCCTTTGCTGGCAGCTACATCAGTGACCCCAGCAACACGGTCAATGTCTCCACAATAGGTAAGGCCAGAAAGGGGGCAGCAAAACCTGCAGCAGCCTCAGGATTAGCTCACTTTGCGGGAGGCCACTGGAGCTGTTCAAAGCTCCTTTAAAATGTCACTCTTATTAATAGAACGATGAGCGAATCTCTCAGTTTCTCATTTTCCCAGCATTTCCATGTCAGTTTGAAATGAAAAAAGTCCTTATGATCTGATGCAACAGGGCTCCTACAGCGATTCTTCCTCCATGTCGAGGTTTCTTCCTACGCTTGCCGTTGTGACAGTGTGACATTCCCCCTCTTCCCACCAGGCATGGAGGTGTATCCCTCCCGCACCCAGCTCCCTGAGCTCCTGCCCCAGCCAGTGTTGGCAGGAGTGATTGGCGGGGTCTGCTTTCTCAGCACGGCTGTCATCTTCAGCACAATGGCGGCTTGCATCATGAACCAGAGGCGAGCTGCCCGTCTCCGCAAACGCAGGCAAGGTAAGGAGCTATTGCACAAGTTTGAGCAGACATGTCCTCTTGTCGCCCCAGAGGGCGAGACCAGACCTAATAACAGAGATAAGGAACTTCCAGCCCGCGAGCCAAACTTGGTCTGCCGCACCATTTGCGGCAAGTTACATCCGCCTGTTTTGCACCTGATGTCAAAGGCACAATTGGGAGCTTAAAGTGAGCTTTTGATCATTTCTGTGCTGGTCCCATTGAAACCACTTCTCCCTCCCAGTGCTGCTCCTTGAACCTTTGAAAACCTGTTTTCTGAAGTTTTAAAGGGCAATGTGGGGCTGTTTGCAAAAGGGCTTTTAAACAGCTCCACGCTACGCTTTGAAGTCCTGATAATCGGGGCTTCAAAGCACATCTGATGTCACAGCAATGCTAAGTGATTGGCAGGTCGGCTGCATCTCTACAGAGGTGGGGAGGTAAGGACTGGGCCCACTGGCCAGAAAAGATTCCCCGTCCCTGAGCTAATGGATAGAAATGGCAGGGCGCACATTTTAATTGGACATTACAATAAAACTCGATGGTGGGCCAGGCTGCCTCAGGTGGTGAAAGCAGGCTCACCCCTGCTGGCAGTATTTTAGCAGAGGCCGAGCAGCCATTTGTCAGGGATGCTGTCATTGCATCCTGCTCTGCAGATTCTGCACTGAGCTGGACAAGGTTGGTCTACACAACCTCCAACTCCATAGGCTGCATTCAACTATGTTCTACTCGAAGTAGACCACTGAAATGAACAGGCCTAAGTTAGTCATGACCATTAGCTTCAGTGGGTCTACTCTGAGTAGGACTAGCATTGAATACCACCCGATGATTTTGTGAGGCAAACAGTCAAGACCCTGTGGTTGCAGAAAATGGTGTCTGGTGCAGAATCCAGCCTTCTGAGGATCCCACCATTGCATTTATAGGATATATTTTTAATATGCAGAATAAGAAAGTGTGCACAGATTCGCACAATCCATTCAGGCAACAGCATCTGGGTTAATTTTTTTAAGAGCTGCTATGTTTCGGCACATTTGAGTTTGCTTCTAGCAGTTAATCATTGTGGATACCCTGGTTTGCTAAAAAAATATTATTTATTTAAAGTGTGGCATAAATAATATCTCTTCATTTATTTATTTTAAAGCCTGGAAAGCAACTCATAGGATAGAGGTCGCCACCCTTTTTTTAACTTTGTGGGCACATTTGGATTTTTGAGTGCATGCCCTTCCATTCACTTCTCTCCCCCTTCCCCAGATTGGCACCCCCTTGAGAGACAGAAAAAGAGAAAGCACATTCATGCAGGCTGTGCTTTTCCAAATAAAAGCGCATAGAGCTGAAATAGCAAGTGGGGCAGAGTGCCACTCTTCCAACTTCCTGCTGCAGCTCTCTGCAATTTTTCCCAGGTCAGCTCCCAAAACAGAAAGAGACAAAGCATACTTTTCAAAGTGGGGGGAACCCTAGCGTCCTCATCACTTCATGACCAAGGTTGTCAGTGAGCAGGAGGGGTTCAGAAGCTGTGTAGGCAGCTGGGAAAGACCTCAAGGGCACCACTGCACCCATGAGTGCCATGTTGGCAGCCCTTGTTACAAGACGTAGCAGCAAAAGCAGACTAAGCAAGATCCCAAACAGAATCAATTCAAGCTCCCCTTCCTGTCCCACCTGAGAGCAGTTGCTAAGGTCCTCCTTCAGCTTCTTTTTTCATTACCTTGGAGGTGGAATTCACCTGATCTAGCTTTTAAACATTTATTTATCAAAATATTTTTTTCTTCTCTCCCAACTTTTTATGTTTGCACATGGGACCCCCAAAGCAGTTAGCAATCGTATGCAATCATTAGCAATATGGGGTTTTTTAATATAAAAATACACCCAACCAAATAACAAACAAGAATACAATGGATTTATTTATTTTTAAGCTGCAAATGGAAAAAACAGCAGCAGTGGTCCACCAAAAGCTTACTGTAGAGCTAAGAGTCATATCCTAGGTCAAAAGCACATGAGGGGAACTTGCAGCTAACACCTGAAGGCAGAGAGATGGCCAGAAGGACCTCCAGGGGCAAAGAGTTCCAAAGCTGGGGTGCCACCACCAAAAGGGCCCCGTCTTGTGTGCCCAATTGCTGCTGCTTAGAGGGTGATGAGATATTCTACAGGGCCACCACTGAGGACCTGTGCATAGGTAGCTTTCCATGGGAGGTGATAGCCTGCATCCAAAAACCTTTTGAGGCACAGCTGAGCAATCTCTGTCCCTTCCAACTTTACTCCGACTCCCATCAGCCGCAGCCAGCACTGCCAATTGTCAGAGATCATGGGAGTTGTAGTCTACAACATCTGGAGGGCCATAGGTTCACACCATCAGACTGCAAAGGCCAAACACAGCATTTTAAATTGGGCTTGGACACAAATTGGTTGCCGGTGAGAAAGGCACAAGATCGGAGTGAAGCGATCAAAGGAAGCAAACCCAAGTCTGAGCTACACCAGTTGCATTCTGCACCTCCCCAAATCAGCTGGAAGCCTCCTGGAAGTCCCCAAGTGGGACGTGGCTGCAAAAGCACTCCCCAGTTGTTCGCCCCCAGTGTCTGATATTTGTCATCTTCTTACCTCCGAACATGGAGGGTCCATGTACACGTCACGTCCAAAAGCCATCAAAAGACCTCTTCCTCCTCCATGAATGAATCTAAAATTCTTTCTTCAAAGTTTTCTGCCTCACGGCAATGAGTTGCGGAGGTTAATTCCGCTTTGCATACAGACACACTTTGTCGTTGGATAATATCCAGAACCTGCCACCAGCCAGTTTTCACTGTGCTGCCCTTAGAAGTTCTGAGACAAGGTGGAACATTTTTCCCAGCCTATTGCATGAGTCCACTTACTTACTTCTCTCCACATGGGTCTGTCCCAGAGGTGAGTAACCTTCTTCAGCCTGATGGCTCCAATCCATTCTGGACAGCTTTTCAGGCACTATATGCCTGGGGGGGCGGCAGGGACAGCACCAGGTGCAAAAAATGGACAAAGACACAAATGTCAATTTTACCTTTGGGCAGAAGGCTAGTTTCTATGTGTGCTTGCTTGCTCCTCTCTCCTCTATCCAGACAAGCAAGAGGCATTATCAGGAGTAAAGGACACACACCAGCCAGACAAAAACTCAAGTAAACAAGGCAAATGCAGGGGTGGAGAGGCTGCAGGAGAGTTTGCAAGATGGTCCACATTTCTGTTCTAACCTTTTAGCTAGGACAGAATACCCTGTCCAGGGTAGGGGCAAAATTTGCCATCAAGGTAACTTAAATTCTAAAATAGGGGGTAGATTCTCTATTAAGCAAATTGCCTTCCTTGGCTTTCTTTCCTAGGTAATTCAGTCTGCTGTTTTTCCAAGGGGGACAGTGGGTGAGAGGAGTAACACATGCAACATCTAAACCCACTCCTGGCCACATTAAATCCCTTCTCAGCACCCGTGGGGGCTTGCCACACACACACACACATACACCCTTTCAGTCTTTACATCCTTAAAGACTAGAAACTTGGTGTCTTAAGTAATAGCTGGGATCTTCAAGAGGCTTGAATTCTATGCCCGATGCTGATGTCTGTGACCACAGAAGATGTGCAGTTCTCCGCTCTCACAATTTGTGCTGCTGCATGACTAGAGTTGCTTGCAAGCTGCAAGGGACTGCATTTTAAAAAAAGCAGGAGGAGGAAAAATAAAATCCTGCTTGTTTTCTGAGCTGGACAGGGAGGTGGTCCTTGGAACCGAAGCTGGAAGGGAGTGGGGGTTCAGGGCAAGTTTGAGGCTGACACGGCCATGTCTGTGCGTGCATCTGTCTGTTGGCCGTGACGTGGCAGTCGTCCCGTCCCCTTTCATTGTCACTTCTTTTTTGTTTTTTGAGTTGCTCTCCGTGTGATTTCCCCTTTATGTTCTCGTGACCTTCCAGATCCACCAACCGTCTTCTCCCCCAACAAGAAGCTTCTGCCTTCACAGTAAGTCACGCCATCGCATGACATCGCTTCCTGTTCCCACTCATGCCCACCCTGCAGCTCCTTCCCCTGTTGCTTCTGCTCAGCCCGCCCTGTGTTTTGCAGGCCACAGCCAGGGGGAGAGGGATGAAGCGTCCAGTGGGGTGGGAAAGGGAAATGCTACAGCAGGGCTCCGCAGGACGGCAAAAACAGAGTCCCACAACAGGCAAGGCTTATAACTCGGTGGTGGAGCATCCGCCTTGCAGGTACAAAGACCCAGGTTCAATCCCTGGCATCTCCAGGTAGGGCTGGGAGAAACTCCCCATCTGAAAACCTGGAGAGCCACTGCCACTCCATGTAGACAAGAGTGACTCTGATGGCCAATATTCTGACTCAGCATAAAGCAGCTTCCAACATTAGGCAAGCTGGACGTGAATGCCATAGCCCTCTCCCGCTGTTGTTTCCGGTGACTGGTATTCAGGTTGAAACAGAACTGATAACAAACCAATCAAAATAATAAAAACAAATTATTAAGAGTCCAGTTGCATCAGTTTAAATTTTTGTCCGTATTCCATAGCCACCAGATGAGCTGCAATATGTCTGATCATTACTATTATCTAGTCCCGGCCCTGTAATCTGAACTGTGAAAGCGCATGGTGCAGCTGCCTTTGGTGGGAATCTTCTTAACCACAATCCTAGTCATATACACACTGTGCGTATGTTCTGTGAATCCAACACTCACAAATGCAAAAGCACAGAAGTTCTGTGACCTTCAAAGCTGAATCCTGTGGCCTGTAGGAACTGGATAAGTACGCATTTTGCAAAATTCTGTCATTTAAAAAAATCTGCATGATTTGGACGTATTTGCCGGTCATAGCAAGGTTGCTGTGCAAAGCACAAAATGGCAATCTGGGTTCCAAAATTTTGCCAGGCATTTCCCCACACACAGACTTAGCAATGCTACGGACTTGAAACCCGTCTTAAAAATAATAATAATTGAGAACACCGATTCTCAGTAAGCTGAATGTTGCACCTGGTACCACATGAGCATAGGCCTAAATGCCTTTTTGGCTTATAGAATCATCTGCAGCAATAGCATTTTGTCCATGTCTGATGCCAAGTGTAGTCCCTCACTCCCCCCACGAGTTATCACCAGAGGTTTCTCAAGCTCCCTTTCAGATTCTGTCCAATTGCCATATTTGGGATCAAGAAAGATGTTTTTATCCTGGTGAAATTGATGAAAGGCCCTTAGAAGTTTGTATGTTCACATGCATTTGGGGAGCTGGTGTGAACAATCACTTATTGAAAGACACTTTCTGCTTTTTTTTTTATTTAAAAAAAGTCAAACCTGCCTGCCTGGAGAAATCCTTATTGTCAGGGTATAGAGCCTCATCCTCCTTTAGCATGCTAGTTTTCTCAGTGCAGCTACAAAAAGTGATACAGTGGACCACATGGTGATCCTGAGTTTGTGTTTTGGCTCTCACCTTGAGCACCTTTTTGGCTGCACGTCCTGTTGCTTGCCGCAGTGTGCATTCTGCCTTGTGCAGCTCAATCTCTGCAAGGCTGGCCATCCTCCCTCTTGGGCAGGGTGGTGTCTGTTCTTGACAGCTTTTAGGGAACCCTGGGGCTGGGGTTGGAGGGAAACTGGGCCCAATCTCTTGCCAGCTGACCAATATAAATACATTTTTGGGCTTCTCCCCGCTCCAGAAATTCTACAGGCACTGCTAGCCCAGACAGCGTTGTGAAGATGAAATTCCAGGCCTCCCCGTATCAGAGCCTTCGCCGCTCCCTGCTGTGGGGGGAGAAAGCCAGCACCAGCTTAGGCCTCAACATCACCAGCGGCAATGCGAGGAACAACTCCAGATACACCCTCTACGAGAGCCACGTCGGGGAGCCGCTACCCCTGGAGCGCATCTGCCGCGGGCCCGACGGCCGCTTTGTGGTGCAGAGCGAAGCGCCGCCTCGGGAACGCTTGGCGGCCATGCTGGAACGCTATTCCCTGTCCCTGGCTTCTTCAGAGAGCAGCCTGGGCCAGCTGGAGCCTTACCTGCAGGTCTACTCCCCCCCTAGGCCTGAAGAGCCCGTCTGGCAGAAAAGCGTCCCCCTGAGGCCCAAGAGCGCCAGCCGCTCCCGCCGCGAAGCCAAGGCCTCCGGCTACCGCCAGGGACGCTACTTCGACTACAGCAGCAGCAGCCCAATGGAGGAGGCCGAGCCCTTGTGCATTGTCAACATCAGCCCAGTGGCGACCATGCCGTATGGGGCTACCAAGCAGCGCGCCCAGACCACCACCCAGAGCCCCGAGGGGCACGTGGACGGGCCCACCACTGCCACCCCCTCGTCTTCCTCGCCACCCCCTTCCTCGCCAACCTGCCCTAAGCCCCCGATCAGCCAAGCCCATGCAAATACCTCAGCCCAAAGTGGGATTCTGCAGTACTTGAGTCTCCCCTTTTTCAAGGAGATGAATGTGGATGGTGACTGGCCTCCAGAGGAAGAGGAGCAGGAGGAGGAAGAAGAAGAAGAGGAGGAAGAGGAGCAACCTTCCAAACCAGCCCTCCATGAGGCTCTGGGCAGCACTGAACTCACCGGGTTGGGGGATGAGGACAAAACCGTGTGTCCAGCCTACATGGACACGCAAGCCAATCTAGACACTGCTCAGGTACAGGCCCTGGCCAAATCTCTCCTCAGGCTCCCTCACGCCAACACGGGCCCGGCTAAGGCTGCCTTTCCCGGGACCTCGGTTTGCCCAAGTTACCTCAGTTCCTTTTCGGAAACGCCCTCGCCCAAGGAACCAGGGCCTTGGTTGGAGGTGCTGTCGCCCCCTCAGCCCCCCATGGACAGCAGGCAGGCAGAGCTTGCCTACACAGCCATCCCCTCAGAGCCTCACTGGCTCCACGCAGCGGAGGAGCTCCCAGAGTCTCTGCCCCCCGAGAGACACAAGTCGCCCGTTGCCATTGCCCCGGTAGGGCTGCCCGCCGAGAAACTGCTGAGAGGCAGTCTGACCAGCCAGAGCAGCGGCCGAGGCAGCGTATCCTTCCTGAGACCTCCCTCGCTGGCGCCATCGCTGGCGGGCAGCTACCTCAGTTCCCCCTTTGCAGAAATGACCGGCTGGCAGAGCAACTCTGCAGGAGAAGAATGCAGACTCAAAAAGGACCCTTCGGTGGTTGCCATCAGTAAAAGGTGAGACAAGAGAGTAGGCAAGGGAGTGGAGGTGAACTAGGCCTGCAGTTTTCCCAGGAGGCTCTGGTGGGTTGGAAGAGTGCCCAAGTAAGCTCCTTGCAAAGGATGAACCAGGGTGAAACATGTCTAGCAAATTTAAAAGTTTCTAGCCATTACGACTGTGTATCGAGACCTGGAAGCACAGGGACAATGCCAGATGAAATTGCAAAAGCTGAAGTGAGGAATAAATGGGATTTCAAGAGGTTATAACCAGTAAAACTAATTCAATAAACCCCACATGAGAATGCAGCCGTGGTAGGAATTTTCCCTTCCTTTCCACACTTAGAGCCCTCTCGGGGTCTTAACTCTGCAACCCTCAGTGGGCACAGAGACTGCAGAAGAAATCAAAACAGGAGCCAAATGCAAACAAAATTCTGTTCCCAGTGAAAAAGCTGCTGGTGGGGAAAGGACGCTGCTAACTGGTAGGACATCTGCCTTGCATGCAGAAGGCTCCAGGTTCAACCCCTGGTTTCTTCAGGTAGAGCTGGGGACCAGCTCCTGTCTCCAACCCCAGAGAGCTGCTGCCAATCAGTGTAGACAATACTGAGACTTGGTATAGGGCAGCTTCCTATCTTCTTAGGCTCTCCAGCTTCAGCAGGCAAGCAGAACAGGCTGTGAGGAGGCAGGACCACACCTGCCATACTCTCTGTGTCCACAGGATGGAGCCTCCCTTCTAAACATCCTTTCCGGGTTAATTTTGCTCTTTTCAAAGCTTCCAAAGTCTTGTGCGTTCTTTTAAATTTAACTTTTCGAAATTGAGCCCAACCGTTTGAAACCTGGAGGTTGGTCAGGGCCAGACATCTCCACACAGGGACACATTGTACTGCCCAAAGGTCCTTTGCAATACAGGAGGGGGGAGGGACCATGCCTTGGTGGTGGAGCATCTATACTCTGCAGGCAGAAGGCTCCCAGTTCATTCCCTGCTATATCTGATTACAAAGGTTCAAGGAGCAGCAGGTAATTGGAGAAACAGCCAGTCAGAGTAAACAATACTGGGTTACAGGAGCAAAGAATCTGAGCTGGACTGAGACATCTTCCTGTGTTCTAAGGGAGAACATAGCTCAGTGGTGGAGCACCTGCTTGGCATGCAGAAGGCAACAGGTTAAAAAAATCAGCAGATCAGAGTCTTTCCCATCACCTGTACCTGAGACCCTGGAGAGCAGCTGCCATTCCAGGGCCATCTGGAGAATTAGACTCACCTGGTGTTACAGGATGGGGAACCTGTTTCAGTCCAAGAGTCGCGTTCCCTTCTAAGCACCTGGGTTTTCTACATACCTGGGTTGGGTGAAGCCAGAGGGAAAGGGTAACGGAGCAACAGGTGTAGAATTTACATTTGTAGCCAGTTTCTTTTCGATTACCTTTCTGCACCTGCTTGCACACTCGTCTTTGCCCTGCATCCAAACCAGCAAGAGGCATTATCCAAGTTCAAGGACAACCCTTCCAGGCAAAAGCACCCAAGGAGGATGCAAAGCAGAGCCGGTGAAGGAAGTGGCATGGGGAGAGTTCTGAGGGCCAGATAGAGGGGCCTGGAGGGCCACATTTTGCCCCAAGGTCTGGGGTTACCCAACCCTGTGCCTGCTCTCCTGTCCTAATTGGGGCTGCTCTGTGCACTGTCTGAGTCCACCCGTATTCCATGGATCTTTGCAATATACAAGCCTACCCCCATATCTCTGCCATTCTGTTTGTGAAGTGGGGTAGGAGGAGATGCTGCTTTAAACAGACGCTGGTAAGCTGTGGAAGCAGAAAAAGATCCAAACAAACTAGAACAGCAAGACGTGAAATAGGAGCAATAGCATTAATCATTAAAATAAATACGTTAAAATGGATATATTGAATATCATACGTGAAAAATGTATCGTTTAAGGGTAAATCTGGAAACCATGGAAGTGGCAGATGGGAAGTCAATGAATAAAGTAATTTATGGTCTATGTTAAAATCTGTAAAGTTTTTTTTTGGGGGGGGGATCAATAAATAAAATGTAAAAGAAAAAAAGACCCAAACAGGCAGTGGAGGGGGATCGATTTGGAAGCATTGCTTATGGATATTTTTAACTTGTCCTATCGGTAAGCTGTATGTTTACGTAAATGTTTGTGTATGTTAAATGAACTGTTAATTGTTGATTACTTCTTATTTAGTGTTACGTTGCAGTAATGTTACATGTCTTACAATGTATTGTGACTGTACTGCTACTATTTTTGCGTGCATTGCTTGGAGCACAGATTTACTTGCAGAAAACGCAATATATGAGTAAATTTATAGAATGGGGCAAGCACTGCCCCACCGACCTCAATCTGCCCTCCGCCATCTGCCTGTCTTTTTTACTTTTAGCAGTGTCCAGTGGCTGTCACTGCCATCCTCAGTGTTACCTTTATAGAATTCAACAGACAAGGAGGGTGGGATAGAACTAGACTTGAGCTGGTTCTGCCTGCCATTGGCTCTGTTGACGCCCTGCTTTCCACCCCACCAGTCCAAATGGGCAGCACTGCAAACAGCCTGGTGGAGAGGATCCCACCCTCTCTCCCTCTTAGCCTTTTTGGCCTCCATGTTTCTCCACACACACTCCATATCTAACTCCCCTTTTATCGCTTCCAGGAGGAACACATCTGTGGACGAGAACTACGAATGGGACTCTGAGTTCGCCCTGGAGTCTGACCTGCTGGATGCGCTGCAGCTTTATCGGAGTGGGAACCCCAAAAGGCCGGTCTCCACCATTGCGGCACAGGAGTTGGAGAAGCAGAGTAAGCATTGGGGGGGGGGTGGTGGGGAAGGGGGCCACACAAATACAAACGCACATTTATATATATATATATATATATATATATGCATGCAATGTTAAGTAGATGCATGCATTATTTCAGTCAAAAACGGCAGACCAGGCTTTTGAATTTAGCTCGTCGGTTCAGAATTTTCATGTGGGGCAGGTTGTTAAGGGCTGGAATCTTATTATCAGCCTCCCTCTACTGCCACAGACACCAAGCCATACGAAAGGTGTCCTTGTTTCATGGTGGCTCATCGGAGCCCACAGGGAAGCTTATGCTAAGTATGCTGAGGCATACAACATGCATTACCAGGCCGCCTCAACATCCCAACCTTCCTTAAAGCACAGCCTGGTTACTAGCCCTCATAGTGTCCAGAAGGAGAGATTTATGTTGAGAGTGAGTGATTTGTGGACAGCTGCCCCATGTGGCAAACCACTGAACTGCAAGTGGCAGCTTCTCTGTGATGTCCCTCTGGCTCTGGACGGACCATTGGATCCTCTTGGATAGGACAGGAGTACAGTGGTACCTCTGGTTACGAACTTAATTCGTTCCAGAGGTTTGTTCTTAACCTGAAACCGTTCTTAACCTGAGGTACCACTTTAGCTAATGGGGCCGCCGCGCCGCCGGTGCATGCTTTCTGTTCTCATCCTAAAGTTCTTAACCTGAGGTACTATTTCTGGGTTAGCGGAGTCTGTAGCCTGAAGTGTTTGTAACCTGAGGTACCACTGTATTATCCACACACCATACATTTAAAGCACACATCTTCCCCTGTCAACTGTGGGGGGTTTTAAGCATGATGGAAATTGCACCTCAGTGACGGGTAAACTAGTTCCCAGAATTCTTAGTAGGAAGCCAGGTGCTTTACATATTGTCAGCAAAGACTGGCACCATCTTTGCAGGGTTTCAGGGGGTGGGCATTCCCAGCCCTACCTGGAGATGTTTCTGCATGCAAAGCAGGTGCTCTGCCACTGAGCTACAGCCCTTCTCCATTAACAGAGTAGGAACATAGGAAGCTGCCTTCTGCTGAGTCAAACCCATTGGTCCATCTAGCTCAGCATTGGCAACACTAACTGGCAGCATCTGTCCAAAATCTCAGCCCAGGGTAGGGGCTCTTACCTGGTGAGTTCATGGATTGAACCCGGGGCCTTCCGCACACACAGCAGATCCTCTACGACTGAGCATCTGTATTGGTGACTTGGGGTGTGCTTATGTTGCTTAAGGTTCATTCCCCTGCCGTATATCCGTCCCGCATGGAGAGAGCTTGTTCTTGCCTTGCACCCTCTGACCACTCTCCCACCCCCTCCTTTCCGCAGGCTCAAAGACCTCCAGCGAAAGCAGTGGCTCGCCCTCAAACTCCCAGTCAGTGGGTGCCTTAGATGGGTCCAGCTCCCCGGTGCCCTTGCCCAGCCCTGAGGAGCGCTGTGCCGCCCTGCGTGAAGAATTTCTGGCTTACCGCCGGCGCCGGGAGGCTACTCAGCAACGCCGCCAGAAGCTGGGCTCTGGCCGGAAGCCGGGGGACGAGCGGTTTGAGCAGGCCACCTTGTTGTGAGGGGGCCCCAACAGCCTAAGCTGGCCACGTTGCCCCCCAACACGCACGCCGGGAGGGGGACGGTGTCTCCATTTTGACCACGCTCCTGTCGAGAGACAGTGCCCTCTAACCAAGGGAACTGCGTCCTGCGCGGAACAGCTACTGGCTCCAAAGACATGAAGGGGAAGCCTTGAGGCTGACGTTGGGAGGGGAGGAACTCTGGGCCTCCTTAACCCTGCTGGGAGACGATATGTTAAAACTACTGGTGTTTTGATTTATTTTAAAGCTGATGCTGGGGTGGGGTGGGGTGGAATTTGGGGGGTGTGCTGTTTTGTAAAACGGGACTTTGAAAAGAAAAAAAATGAAATCGAACGGAGTCTGGTGTCATGTCAGTTGTAGAAACTGGAACTGCGCAAAATGCTAGGGCACAAGATAAGCTTGATGAACCTCATGGAGACAGTTTGAGCCGAGGCGGGTTTGGAAATGGTGTCTCAAGAGGTTATGGGCACCTTCAGAAAAGGCCCAAAGCGCTGGGGGGCTTTTTAGCTTAGAGAAGAAGATCCCTGATCGATCAGATCAAAGGGGGCCCACCTAGTCCCATATCCTGTTCTCTCAGAGGCCAACCACATGACTATGGAAAGGCTGAAAGCAGGGCCCTGAGCAGAACAGCAACACTTTCCCTACGTTAACGTGGAGAAGAGGGAAGAGCTGCCTTTGCCATCCCAGTGCCCTCTGGACATTTGGGCTACAGCTCCCATCAGTCTCAGAAAGGTAGAATAGAGGTTTATAAAATTTCGAGGCATGTAGGGAGGAGTGTTACCTGTTATCGATTCGACTGGCAGCAGGTTCAGGGCAGACACCTCCCCACACAGACCCATGCAATTAGCACTTCTCCCAAGGCATAGTTAGGCTGTGGAACTCGCTGCCACATTATATTGTCACTGGTTTGGTTGGCTTTTAAAAAGCATTCTACAAGTTGAAAGGGGCTCTGCCAATGCAGGCAAAATCCGTGCCTCGAGTCATCAGCCTCATTGCTCCTTCTGTTTCCGGTGCTCAGAGGTGAGTGTTGAACCGTTATGTAGCCAAGACTGCACCATGCAAGTACAGGAGGGTAAGCTTAAAGGAGCCCCAAGATTGGCAGAAGTACAAGAAAAATAGTGGGGGGGGGGGAATCCCCAAGGAGGTTGGGCTGGAAGTCGCCAAAAATAGCCCAACGAGGACTCAGCCTGCTCAACTGCCATGGAATGCTGTTATGGGAAGGAACGGAAAACCAGGATATAGAGGAGGAATGGAATGGAGTAGCTTGGGGAAAAAGGTATGGCTGGCTGCCTGGACCACTAAACTGCAGCACTCCATGCTGCAACAATTTGTTGCAGGATCCAGAAGTCCTCTCCCCCACTCCATTACACTGCATGTGAGGGTGCCCAATTTAAGCTGGAGAGAAAAAAATGTTTCCTTGACATTCAATAAGTGTATCTTCAGAAATAAATCCATTTCACCAGTGCGCTTGCAAGAGCCTGTAAAACAAATACCCACAGAAAGGGCTGCCCACCATGTTGTTCTTATCTTCCCATTGCCCCATATCTGCTTTAACCTTGGATAGGAGGGGAGCCGTCAACTGCTCCCTATGCAAAGAAGCAGCAGGATGACCCGCCCTCCAAGGGGAGGCTGCCTGGTCTCTGCACAACTCACAGCTCCTTTCATTCAGAGAGGGACACCTAGAATAGAAAAGTGCATGGAAGTGCAACAGGTAGGCCAGGTCGTTCTGAACCTTAGATGTTCTAAAAGGGGAAACTTTATTGACGTCAGCAGCATTGCATTCAGGCAGCAGTTCAATACTTTGCTCATCAGGGTCAATTTGGGCGGGGTGTAGGGAGGAACCAGGGCTTTAAAATAACCTCAAAGGGAGCTCCCAGTGATACTCAGTTGTCCAAAAACCACAAAAAAGTAACCTGGAGCTAGTCCTGTGCATTACCGTCTAGAAGCGCCTCTGTAGCCTAACCTTGCTATAATAGCCTTTGAGCAAACAGATCCGGATGCATGCTCACTGACCAGGTCTTCAGGAAGCGACTTTGAATGTTGACGCCTGTCTCCAAAGCAGAGAACTGTGATGCGCTGCCTAGGGTCGAGTTACATCCGGTTTCGCGAAGCTACTTGGAGTGTTGAACAAGCAAGGAAGAAAAGCAAGAAACAAAAAAAACCACTAGGAGGTCTTTCAGAAGAATGAACTAGTTGGGCAGTCCAGATCTCTTCGGAGATTGCTCATGGGCTGGATGCAACATACACACACGCCCCAAGCGCAGAGAGCGCCAAAAGGGCCGTCCTTCCTGGTGGGCCCTACCCCAATCAGATTCCGCATCCCGGTTCCCTGCAATTACAGTTGTTGAGCTTCTGTTCAGAGTGGCTTCCCCACGGACCATCCAGGGTTAAAAAGGAGGTTGATGACCACGCGCTGAAAAAATCCTCCCGAGCTTCCTTTTTTCCCAAATTTGGCCTTTCTCTTGCAAGTCACATGGCCCCAAGGGGCTGAATTCTAAGGAAGAGTCCCTGCAGGAACGCAGTTGGAGGGAAGGGCAGCAGCAGGCACAGAAATGCAAGCAGGAAGGAGCAGGGAGACAGACGATTGTGTGCGCAGGGCGTTCTGCTTAAGATGAACCAAGGGAGCAAAGCCGGCGAATTATTCCAAGGCAGCTAGGGATGGGCAAATCTCTCCCATTCTAGTTTCCTTTCCATTTCTTCTTACATTGTTAATTCCTGCCCTCCACGTTTCTACATCAGTTAGCAAATTCTTTTTTAAGTCCCCATGAAAATTTGTCAGCATTGTGAGAATCTTTAAAATGTACATTTGCGTGCAGTATACATTTTTTTGCTGCAATATACATTTTGTGCAGTATACATTTTTGTGCATTTAACCTTTCTAATGCCCGCCCCATCGTGCAAGCGCCACCTTCCAGTTAAACAACAACAGCAGACTCTTTTCCCTTGACTACAAGCGATCCTTGTGCATTCACTGTGTTTTTGTGCACATTTCAACCAGTACGTGCCTTTTGCACCCATTACTTGGTTGGAAAACAGCACTGCAAAATTCAGAGAAGTGTGAATTTCGAAGGACAGCTGCGTTTCAGTTTGCATGTTGTTTCAGGAAGCGGATAGTGGGTAGATTTGCCTTTAAACTCAAACAGAATCAAATCTCTCTCCTATCCCAACTTCTAGACAGCCTGCTTTTGGGGGGCATTCAGCCTGATTTGCTTGTGGGGAGGTCAGACAAGAGCTGCATTAAGTCATCGCCACCCCTCACTTTGTCACTTTCCTTATTGCAAAAAGTCTGTTTTCAAGAGGGAACATGGTTTGTTGCGCAAGAGCACAAAAGGATTTTTAATTGTGCAACCTGAATTTGCTGGTATGGTTGAATTTCATGTGAAAATGGTGACAGCCTAGAAAGCCTCTAGCACTAGAGTTGCTGCCCAGTAAGGGAAACCTTAAGTTGATGAATCATATTACAATTGATTGCTCAGATCTGCATTAGTTAGCATCACCTTAGGCGATGTGGCACCCTGTGGGTGTTATTAGACTCCAACTCCCTTCAGCGCCATGCAGGACAGCCAATCTTTTTTTAAAAATATATATATATATTTATTGATTTTTACATAAAGTTTCCAAAAATCATACAACATATTTTCTTATCTTATACAATGTTTTGGACTTCCATCAACCACATCTGAAGATTTTTCAGTCTTAATCACTTAATCTGCATTTCATTAGTTTCACTATTACTTTTAATAATCCTTCACTAATAATTCTCTTCATACTTTTCTCTGCAATATTTCGCATAGCCCTCCTTACAAAACTTCTTGCAATCCTACTAGCGTAATCTGTTGATTACAATTGCTTTTCAAATAATTCACATATTTACTCCAGTCCTCTGAGAATCTCTGATCCCGCAGGTTTCGAACCCTTCCTGTCATCTTATCTAATTCTGCACAGTCCATTAATTTTGTCTGCCATTCTTCTTTCGTCGGTAGTTCTTCTTGTTTCCATTTCTGTGCCAATACATGCAGGACAGCCAATCAATTTGTTTTTGTTTCCAGTCAGTTCACAGAATATTGCAGCTACCATTTGTTTGTTTGTTTATTTGTTGCATTTATATCCCAATTTTTTCTCCAAGGAGCTGAAGATAGTGTACATGGTATCCTCGTTTAATCCCTGCAACAGCCCCGTGAGGTTGGTTAAGCTGAGAGAAAAGTTCACCCCGTGAGCTTCACAGCCCAATGGGGATTTGAACCCTGGTCTCCCAGGTCCTAGCCTGACACTCTAACCACTACACCACACTGACTCTGTTCCTTAACTGTTCTGTTAACTATTCTTTCATACTGTAATAACCAGCAGCTTTCCTGGGCCAGATGTGAACATCAAGGCAACTTTGTCCAGGCTCTGAGAGGTTCCCCAAATTATTTCAATCAAGGTAGGATTTAAAAAACACCGCGAACATAGGAAGGAGCATAGCTCAGTGGCAGAACATCTGCTTTAGATGTAGAAGGTCCTAGGTTAATCCCTTGCATCTCCAGGTGGGACTGGGAAGGCGCTGCTGCCAGTCAGTGTGCATAATGGACCAATGTTCTGACTCCAGTATACGGCTCCTTTGTTCACCTTCTGTTGGGATTTAGGTTCTAGCACAGGGATAGGGAACCTGCGGCCCTCCCAATGTTGCTGGATTTGAACTCCCATCATCCCTCCCCACTTGCTGTGCTGGCTGAGGCTGATGGGCATTGGAGTCCAGCAACATCTGGAGGGCATCAGGTTCCGTAGCTATCTGGGAGCTGCAGAAGGACCGTGGTGGCAAGCCAACAAACCTGGGAGTCCTCAGTTCAACTCTCAACTCTGCCACAGACTCGCGAAACAGCCACAGGCAAGTCGCTTTCTTCCAGCTTTCCATTGCCATCTGTTGTATGGGCAGGGAGAGCTTGCAGGTGCATTTAACCTTTCTAATGCCCCCCCCCCATCGTGCAAGCACCACCCTCCCGTTAAAAAACTACAACAGACTCTTTTCCCTTGACTACAAAAACAGCTTTTGTTTTCCAACATGGGAATGCACAACCCAAGATTCAGAAATTCCCTTACTGAGAAATGCTGGGTTCTAGAGCTGGCTGACCACCTATAGATAGATATTTTGAACTTGCCTTATGCTCAGTTGCATTGCTGGTCCATAAAGCCCAGACTGGTAACAGGAGGCCTCAGGCAGGGAAAGCTTTTACCCACCATCTGCTAGCTACATGATCCTTCTAACCAGGCTGGGACATTCTGCATGCCAAGCATCCGCTTTGCCACAGAGCCACAACATAACCCTTTCTTGGAGGGCAAGGGAGGGGCCGTAGCCCAGTAGAAGAACCCAGGGTTTTTAATTGTTTTAAATAGGTTTTTCATAGAATCATAGAATGGTAGTTACCCCAAGGGTCATCTAGTCCAACCCTCTTGCAGTGCAGGAAATCTTTTGCCCAATGTGGGGCTTGAACCCACAACCCCGAGATTAAAAGTCTCATGTTCTACCGATTAAGCTGCTATCCCGTACATCTGCTTTGGATGCAGAAAGCCCCAGGTTCACACCCCAAGGGCATCTCCAGTTACAGCAGGGGAAAGAACCCTTCCTGAAACTTGGAGAGGTGCTGCCAGTCAGTGCTGGCAATGCTCAGTTAGATGGACCAAGGGTTGGAGTCTGCATAAGGCCGCTTCCCATATTTCTACAAATATGTCCCCACTTTCCCCCTGATGTCTGAGACCTCTTGCAACCAAGGGGGGGAATAATGCCCCTAGTAGACCAATAAGCCATTCCTTCTCAGCACCCCAACAATCTCTTTGGAGACTTGCGGGGGGGGGGGGCGCCTGTCTGTGCAGCTTTGAGGACTAGCAACGTGGTGTTTTGTTTAAATGAGCTGGCATGTGTGCATTTCAGGATGCCAAATTCTGCAAGTGCCGGGAAGGGATGGGGGAACAAGCATGTCCCTGCCCATAGCAGCAACTACACACACACACAATCTTCTCTCTCTCCTTCATCCAGCCAAGCAGTATTAGGAGTTCAAGGACCCATTCCCAGATAGGCTATTGCACAAGGTGTGAAACAAGGGCAGTGAGGGGCGCGGTCGGGGGGGAGTTCCCAGGGCCAGTTGGAGAGGCCTGGGGACACCCCACTTTATAAGACAGATAAAAAAACCAATCTAGCCTCGTTATCTAATTCGGGGCCCTAGTAGCTTTCACCCAAAAGTAAGTACCGACTGAGCGCAATAGGGTTCGCTAAGTGCGCTTACCTGAGAGTAAGCGCCTCTGAAATTAAACTATACATAGGAGCTAGTCCTCATGGAACTGATTCTGGTTAAGTTCCAGTAGCCTGAACTTGCGCAGCCGGGAAAAGGTCCCGCTTCGTGGCGTTTGCTCAGGAGTAGGCGTGCATGGGATCGCAGCCGTCCAGAGACAGGGCTGGCTGCCTCTGCAAATTTTCCTTGGCTCGGAATCAGCTCCATTGAACGCACCCGAGAACTTATCTAGGATCGAGCCCTGCCGCCGCAAAACCCCACCCGCATTCACCGCAGCCTACTCGCGAGCAAGCACGCGTGTGCGAGGTGCAGATCTCAGGAAGTCCGCGGGGTATGTAATGAGTGTGTGATTCTGTGAGTGGTGCACGTTTACTCGGGAATAAGCCCCGTTTGGACTTCGGGTTGTTATTTTCACTCCGGACTTAAGACGGGCTTGCAACGGGGAGGGGAGCACGTTGCAAGCAGAACACCACTTACTCGCGAATAAACCGGCAGCCTCCCCGGGACTGTCCCACCGCGAGCGGATTACTTGCAAGCAAGTTCCCAAACTGAAATCAAGAAGCGCTTCACTCCCCAAAGCGGGGGTCCTTAGGGCGCCAGTGGATCTCCCACGAGGCTTGCTCCCGAGTAAACCCCTTGCCCGGCTCCCAATGGCCGCCCTGCGCCTTTAAGACCTCTCCCCGTCTTCCCCCCTCCGCTTTCCCTCCGCCGGGGGTGGCACCGCCTCCCCGCCCCTCATTAGCGCTGACATCAGCCTTAAAAGTCCCAGCTTTGGGCGTGGAGGCGCAACGCAAGACGCGGCTTGATCGACCCGGTGTCTCGCTCGCAACAGCGCCTGCGACGCCCCGGTGGGAAGGTAAGGAGACGCTGCGGCAGAGAGGAGCCGGGGCTCAGCCTTAATAAGCTGCGCTTGCTCCGTCGGGGAGCTGTGGTCCCAGCCGCCGCGCTCTGCACATGTGCTGGTGAACTCTTTTCTCTCTCTCAGCGTGGTCTGTGCCGTGCCTGAGTTTCCAAGAGAGGCCTCGGTCCTGATTTTCAGAGGGCAGAGCCGGAGGAGAAGGGGGATATATGCAATGCTGTGCAGATAATTGTGGTTTCATAAACCGCGACACCCAAATAGTTCCCACCCCGGTTTAAGGCGTGGGACGGGTCTGGGGTGGGTGCCTTGGGAGAACCAAAAAGAGAGCGAGAGACTTGGAGCCCCCTTTTCGTGTGGGGAGAAAGAGGGTTGATGGCAAGCTATTTTCCCAAATTATGTGCGGTCTTTTCAAATCGATCGCCACCCTTTCTCCTACAGGGGAGGTCTGGTCTGAAAGTAGAGAGTCTGGGTGCGTTTTCCGAAGTTTTAGGGTAAACGGCGCTCCGGTTTAAGGGGATCCTGTGTAAACGATGTATTTTTTCCCCTCCCCGCCCAGTCGCCCTGTTCTGTTTGGGAAACGACCAAAGCTCAGTGGCGGAATATTTGCTTTGCTTTCAGAAGGTTCTATTTCCCCGATAGGAGTGACTCCTGTCTCTAGTCCTAGAGCGCTGCTGCCAGTCAGTGTAGACAATACTGAGCTAGGTGGGCAGCATCTAAGGCATCTTTCAAGGCCCTTTGATTTGCCTTGCCCCGCGTCTAAACGCCGGCCTGTGCAAACATGTGCGTTGCGGGATGATGTCACCTCCGCTACGCTCCTTTGCTTCATCAACCGGATTATAGGTATTCACTGCCATAGCACCAGAAACTAGGTGGCTGTGACCCTTAGTCTACTTGCTTGAAAGTGATGTCATAGAATTGTAGAGTGGGAAGGAACCCCATGGGTCATCTAGTCCAGCCCCCCTGCAATGCAAATATTTTGCCCAAAGCAGTACTCGAACCCAGAACCCTGAGACTGAGAGCCTCATGCTCTACTGACTGAGCTATTGCAGCTGTATGCATCTTTCGCTTACTCCTACACACGTGTTTGTTTGTGTGTGCGTGTGTGTGTACACTTGACAAAATTTAATCCAAAGGAAATATGTTTAGGACAAGCGCATTCATCCAGACTTAAATCCTAGGCACACTTAAACTGCAGCCTTAACTCTTCTTGCCTGGGAGCAAGCCCATTTGAGTTCAGTGGGACTTAACTTGTGAGTAGGCATGGCTGGGATCGGTGCCCGAACTTGGGAGCCAGCCCCACTGAAAGCAACAGGGCTTTCTACTGACTGTATGTAGGACTGCGTGTACAATTTTATTTTGGAGTTTTTAACTTGTTGGATAAAGTTTCTCCTGAGCGTACTTTCACCCCTCTTTGGCGCTTCTTCGCATCTGCCCCCCCCCGCCCCGCCAGCCCAATTTGCTACACCTCCCTTCCAATTTTGGGTATCTCTCTCTACTGGGTTTTTCAGTGGGGCCTGCCTCACCCCGCGCCAAAATCTGTTATCAATGGGATAGAGCAGGCGGAGGGGGAATGTGGTTTCCTAACTCTGTGCAACTGCTTTTGAGTAATGAGGTCTGAATGAGTAATTGTCTCTATTTATGCAGAAAAAAAAGGAGGAGGGGGGAGAGAGAGGAATTTGAACCGCATCACTGAGCAGACCCCTCTCCTGGAAATGAGACAATTTGGCAATGTCTCCTTGCAGACTGTCTTTTGCTTCTTTCAACTGAGGCACGTCCTCGACTGATCTCTGACGGAGGTCGGAATGTAGGGATGACGAAACTGGTGGGGTGGGGGGGGCGCGCACAGAGAAGTTTTCTTCGGAGCCCGCTTCCAGTCTACGCAAGAAAGGACTGAGTTGCCCTGATGATGACTCCTTAGGGAATGATTTCAGCTGCCCCAGGGCTGTGGTCACAAAACGGAAGAAGTCTAGTTACTTTTCTAGTGGGAGATAACAAGGTGGGCAGAAAGGCATGTGTGGGTTCCGTTGTTACCTTGTGGAACTCCTTGCCACAGGAGGGAGCGACGGCGGTGGCTGCTCAGTTATGGCATTGGTATAATAATAATAATAATAATAATAATAATAATAATAATAATATTTTATTTATATCCCACCCTCCCCAGCCAAAGCCGGGCTCAGTATAGCACTGTGGCTGAGGATGAGCTTGAGATCAGGGGACCTTGCGTTTTTAAAACTCTCTCTCTCTTTGCCCCATGCTCACTAGGTGGTTTTAGGTGTGCCTCATGTCCACATACTGAGGTGATATTTGCCTAGGCCACAAGGCACTTGTAAGGGTTTCAGTTTTATACAGGAGAGTGAAGTATCTTTCGTACGATTTAAGCCCAGCCTTGTCCATGAATATTGTTTTCTTGGGTTTTGACCCACGATAGAGCCTCCATAGCAAGGCCCAGTGTATCCTGGATTTCTAGGTACTGGCATAGGCCCTAACTCATGAGCTTCTGATATCATGGGGAGGCTGTGCCCCTCTGGAAGTTGTTTAATTCCAACTCTCATCAGCCCCAGCTAGCAGGACCAATGGTCAGGGCTAAGAGGAACCACAGAGTCCAGTAACGGTTACATGTTGGCTACTGTCATGGATGCTTTAGGTGAGATTCCTGCATTGCAGGGGGTTGGACTAGATGACCCTAGGGGTACCTCCCAACTCTGTGATTCTGTGACCCTCCCAAATACAGGGTAAGCAGGATGGGGGTGTAGCCCCAAAGTGGCTCTCCTGTTTTGCATACGGATGACCCCAGTTTTGAATTCTGACATGTCCTTTTCACAGATCAGCAGCAGATAATAAGGGAGAAGTCGTTTAACCCTGTGGCCCTGGAGAGTGACTGCTGTGTAGCCAGCAGTGAGTTAGGTGGAACCTTGATCTGATTAACAACATTTCAAAAAGTGTTCAGGGCTTGCCTCTGCCTTAAAAACTTTCAAGGCCCTTGGCACACTTTCAGATGTTGAAAGGCAAAAGTAATGTGTGGATGCAGCAGACCCGTGTAGAACTCCCCCAGTATATTTTCATTTGGGAACAGCTACAGCTCTGTATCTCACCTGGGAAGCAAACCTGGTTTTGTGTCTGTAATGTGGATACTGCTAACAACCTGATAAGACAGGTCAGAATTGTTTTGGGTGCTGGAAGAGAGTTATAAAACTCCAGATGCATATTGAATGTTCTAGGTGCCCTGACTTTTGTAGTCTTTGATATGCTGACATTGAGGCTGAAGTGGGCTCCTTGTTCTGTGCAGCCTGAATAAGGAACTGGAGTTGGCACACCCCTGCACCCCAAAATAAGCTCTGGGCTAACTTGTACCATAAACCTCCATGACCTGGAAGCTGCCTGCTTTCAGCTACACCCCCATTGTCTCCCAAAGCTATGCAAGCAATTGGCACACATATAGAGCTGGTAATTGATGCTGCATTGTTTGAAATGGGTGTGGAACACCCTGATAATAAGGGATAGGACCCGTTTTAATTTTAAGCAAAAGGAAACCGCCCTCTTTCTTGCCTGCCTTCTCTCCTCCAGTACACACACAGCTTCCTTTGTTAGACTTGGGTCAATTCTGCAATGGGAGCCTTGGGCCCAGGAAGTCCTAAACCAGGGGTGGGGAGCCTTGGGCCAGTGGTGGCCCTCAAAGCCTCTATATCCAGCCCTTGGCATTCACCCCAGGCCATGCACCCCACAAGGCCCTGAATATTTTTGCTGGCTGGAATGTGCCTGTTAATGCTTCTTGCTTCACGGCTGGGTTGCGGCTTCCCTTCAGGTGTTTTCCTTCAGGTTCTGGAGCCTGAGCTTCATCTAAAATCACTTGTAGTCATGTAGATCAAGGCTGGCTTTGGGTCTGAAGAGGCCTTTGGCAAAGCGTCTCGGGTAGGCAGAGGGCTCTTTCCTAGGTGGGCTTCTCTGTCGAGGGTCTTGGTGGCTGGCAGTGAGCTTGGATACCCACAATGCCCTGCTAGGTAGTAGTGCTATTCCCAGGGCATTGTGGGGAATCTTGAAATGGCAGGTGGCACTCAAACCCAGCTGTCCAGTGATCCATGCAGGTGACCATGAGGATGGAAACGGATGATTGACACAGCTGGGTGCGTGTGTGATTTATTAACTTGCCTTTTAATGTGGGTGCGTATGTCTGTGTCTTGCACATTGGCCTATGTTGCTGTGGTTAGCGGTTGCCTGGTTGAGGTGTGTGTTTGGGGGGCGGGTGTTGAACACAGCCTAAATAAGCACAGCCCTTGACAGGGTAAGTTGCTGCTGTTGTGGATGGCATAAATCAAGCGGTAAATCTCAGCCTGGGCTGTACCACCTGCAGCTGCATTGCAGCCTCCACAGATGGTGGCAGCACTTCCTGTGTGGTGGAGAGGCTGTGAGGCCGAACTTTATCTCTGGTGTTAGATTTCTACATAACAGGCAGCTCCCCGTTTACATGGGGGCTGATTTCTGAGGAAGTGCATGTTTTAAATGTAATTGCATATATTGGAAACAGCATTGGAAAAGCCTGCAAACACCCTGTAAACCTCTGGAAACCCTCAAAAAAACCATTTAAAAAAACCAAAGATCCACCAAACCCCACCACAGTTACTCCCTCCAAACCCCCTTGCTCAAACTCCCAACTCTCCACAGGACTCAAAGGTTGGTGCAAAGGCTTCTGGGATTGCGAGGTGCAATTTTTGCCATTTCATGCTATTTTTAAGGCCGTTTTTGCCCCCTTTGTGCCGTTTCTTGGTTCACAGTGATATGTGCATGCGCTTGTCTGTACACAGGGACTACTTCTCCCTAACACCATCACCTGCTGAACGATGGGGCAGTGAAGCATTTAATACTGCCGCCATACTGCCTGGTACACCAGAGCCAGCAAATGTGGGGAGGGGGGGCGGACATGCATGTGGTGGGTGGGCAACAGGTGTGAGCTTTACTTTGCCTGCATTCCAGGTGCACGAAAATTGGAGGCTTGAGGTTTCCTTGCCACTGCCTTGGAATGTACAACCTGAGCCTCTGCTTATCGTTTCTGGAGAGTGAGGAAGGGAATTAGCTAACTTGATTGCTACTTCCTGGAATTGGTGGAGCGGCTGAGTCCACCTCCAGAAATGGAGACGGGAGGGGTGGCTGAGAGCAGGCCTTGTTGTGAAATGGCAGAGGCCTGAACTCCGGGATCCCATGTTTATTAGGCACCTCTCCTTATTACCTTCAATGCAAATGGGGAAGCTCCCTTTCCCATGTCACTAGCAGGTCAGCATTTTTTTTTAATTCTACTAAATTAAAATATGACTAGAGCTTGATTAAAATAATTAAAGTTGGCTGCAGCAGAGGAAGCCAGGAGCCGCAAGCTCTGCGTGTGTTATCTGTCCTCTTTCCAGGATCAGCGGTTTGGTTTGGTTTGTTTTGGAAAAAGGTGTGGCTCAGACACAAATCCTGGCTTTCTTTTCTTAAATAAACGTTTAACTGACTTTGCTGCCTTGGAGGCTGTGTAGGTCCTAGAGAATCTCAATTCCACCCCCCCCCACCCCCCTCCGCACTCCGTTATTGTTGCCAAGGTGGGGTTTTAATCTGGTGCCTTTTAGATTCTAACAGCGACCAAACAGGTGGAAATGACCTCTGCAGAGCGCTTACTCGAGGTGTTGGCAAGTGGAACAAATTCCCTGCCTCCTAGGCACACGTGTGTGCAAAGTATGGGCAAAGCAAACTTTTCTAAACCCAGGCAGTGCTCCTGAGCATGTGTAAAGAATTGGGTTGCTTCCAGGTGACCTGTTTGCTGAGTATTCCTTCTGATTTGTTTGCGCAAATTTTGTGGGGAGGTTAGTAAATATCGGCTATATATTGATCATTCATTTTGGTTTGTTCTTGGCGAGCTTTCAATTGTGTCAATTTGCTCGTTCATGTCCCATTTTCCAGTGCGTTTCCCTGTCTCCTTCCTTATTGAAAAAAAGTCTGTTGTTTTTAAAAGTTGGGTTAAGCAGTTTTGTTGTGCCAAATCAATTACTTGCCACAACCTGAATTTGCTGGTGTGTGATTTGAACCCCGCCTGAAAATAGAGACAGTCTGGAAGCACCCTGGATCTCTTAAGCGTGAAGAACATGCTTGCACATCTACCCAGCACATGCTCCGGACGATTTTGTCCATCCTGAACTTGGGGGGGGGGGCAGGGGCTTCCAGCGACTCAAGACAGACCTGCAGATGGCTGTGCTACTATGGGGTTAGAATTTTGAGGTATTGCTAAGAGGCATCGGTCACAAAATAGTTGGCGGAGGTGGCGGGGAGGGGGAGCCTGAAATAGCGCAGATTAAAAAAGAGAGGTGCTTCCGACAGCCTTGTGCTTTTACCATGGGGTGCCAGCTGTGTCCTGCTGGTCCTGACAGTGGAGAACTCGCAGTATTGATTTTACAGACATGCACACACAACAGCCAGCATCCTCGTTACCAGGGAAAACATATACAAGATACTTGCACCACTCTCTCTCATTTCAGAAACCGCTTGGAAAGTACCTGAACATTTTACCTCATGACTTCCTTTCTAGGAGGGTTAAGGACGATTTGCAAAAAAAGAAAACGAAAGCTTGAAATCTACAGCACCAGTGAAACCTTCCCTGTGTGGCAGATCCCCGATCAAGGGGATCGCAAGGCTTGGTTTGCGTGACGATCCCAGGTGGATCAAACTAAGGAGCATTCTTGGTAGCTGATCTCATCAATAGCTAATCTGTGTCCCCTCTGGATAGATGTTCCTCCACTACAATTCCCATCAACCCATTTAGCGATTAGCTTACCTATCTGAGTTTGACACTGCAACCCTGACTGCTATCCATGACTGCTAGAATTGGGGTTCAACATCTGGGAGGTGGAAGCAGGTTAAGATGCCCCTGATTAGACCTGTCGGCAGCTGAGCCTCTGTATTCAGGAGCAGTCTACCCCTGAATGCCAGGGAGCAGCTGCAGCGGAAGGCCACTGCTTTCTTGCTGCCCTGCTTGTGAACTTTCCATAGACACCTGGCTGGTTGCCTGAGGCCTGGCGGGGGTCGTGGGGGGGGGGCACAAAGACGCTGGAGGAACAGGCCTGTGAGTCTGGCTGAGCCTGTCTGTGGCCTCTTCCACCCAAATTAGGCCTTATGGGACCGAGAGTGCAAGGAAAAGGTTGTATTGCTACAACAGTGCCTTGTATAAATATGAGGAAAGTGTTTGGTTTTTTTCACACACACACCCGGGACCCCATAAGCTCCAGCTCCTGACTTTGGCCATCTTCCACTGCCCTCCCTACTTTTGCAGAGAGAAAAAATGTGCCTTTTTTGGCAAGGGCTACTGTGGCTTCAGAAAAAGCTGTACTGGAAGAGGAGGCAAGAGATGGGGTGAGCCGGGGTGTTGGCTGTGGTGCTTAATCACGCTTTTGAGAACTGCCACTTCCCTCGCCTCTTGCACATAAAAGGGAAAAGTAGCTGTTACTTGGAATGCGGGCGAAAAGAGATCTTCTTACTCCTCCGGCATCTGGGGCTAGGCCAGGTTCATGATGGGGGAAAAGAAAGAGGAGGAAACACAGGCTAATAAAATGTTCAAATACCCCTGACTCCCCAGGCTATCTCCTCTCTTCATCCTTTGGGAAGCTTGCGCTGTTAAGCGGCAACGGAGGAACGAAGCACTATCCTGCACCTTAAAAATAATAATTGCAGAATTTTATTTATCATTCTTATATGTGCTGGAAGCTGCCCAGAGTGGCTGGGGTGTAAAAATAATAATTGATGCATTTACACCCTACCTTTTTCTACAAGGAACTCAAGGTGGCATACATCATGCTTCCCCTTCCTCAGTGAAATTGGTCCAAGGTCACCCAGTGAGATTCATGGCAGCTTGGGAATTCGAACCCTGGTCTCCCAGGTCCTAGTCTGGCGCTCTAACCACTACACCACCCTGGCTCTGTGATTCTCCAATCTGCCCTAGCCTGATGATTCCCCATGGGTTTTCTCCAGCCTGCATCCCTTAGAATGTCTAGGCGCCATTTATTTTGTTCCAGTGAGATTTGCTATTATTTTAATTCTTCATTTCATTTCTATGCTGCTTTATATGTTAAAGAAATAAAATCACAAAAGTGGAGATGGAGACGTCGGTCACCAGCCTGGTCTCCAGAGATCTCTACATGGTTGCAGATTAGACCTGTACCAGTAGCAAAATGCACCTGGCTAATTTCTGGCACTGCTTCCGAGGGCCACATGACAGTCGTGAGCAGGGCCAGAGGCAAAAGCAGGTGGGATGCGGAATGCAGATTTTACATTTCCTCAGTAGGCCTGTTCTGAGCCTTTCACACACGTTTGTCTCTCTTTCCTCTGGCATTGTCATAGTTCAGGGACAGATTTCCAACCAGGCCCAAACCTTTGAGGAATGTACGAAGGTGGGGCAGGGAGGGGTCTGCCCTGGGGAAACGACATGTGAGTTGGGGAGAGCCTCAGGGGCCAGATGGACAGGCATGGAGGGCCACATATGGCCCTTGGGTCTAAGGCTCCCCACCCCTGCCTTAGCCTCTCAGGTGGCGTAACCAGGGGCAACCATGGCCTCTACATCCTTTTAAGGACCCGTGAAATGGGTTTTGTGTCAGCGGACCTTGCAGGATGCCTTTGAGTACGTAATGAGGCGTGGGCGAGACTGGAAGAAGATGCTCTCTTCTTACCTCAGGGAGAAAAACCCAAACTGGCAGAGTCGGGAACGCGAGACAGTGTGCCAGGAGACATTCGTGGATGGAAAAGGAATGCTAGTGTGCAGATTAAAATTAAGGAGCCTGTCTGCTGCATTAGTGTGATAAATTGTGCTGGCTTTAGGAACATGGAGATCTGCCTGGCACTGAGTCAGGCCACACATTGCCCACACAGACTGGCAGCGTCTCTTCAGGGTCTCCTGCAGGAAGTCTTTCCCAACCTGAATTGGAGATGCAAAGGATTGAACCCAAGGCCTTCTGCAAGCAAAGGCAGATGTTCCGACACTGAACCCTTCCTCCTGGGTAACCCAGAGGATGGGTAAAATAACTTTTTCCACTCTCTTCTCTATAAACACACACCAAAGCCAAGCTTCTTCTGGTTTTAGAAGATATTTTAATTCAGAGAAAGTCTCTCCCATCAGATATTTAACTGTCCTGGCTGGGAAGTATCCATATCGGAAAGGAAAAGTTATGCTAAGACTTCCATCAAATCCTCTTTTTCTTTCAGAAGCCTGTTATTCAGTGACTTCAGTGTTAAAGTGCTTGAAAATGTTTGTTTTGAAAGCACATCATGGCAGGATTGGTCGGCATCACCTGTCTTAGTTGGGGTTCCTTTGCGGTGTCTCTGCTCTGTCAGTTAAACTGGCCCCAGTTTTTCACCCATTTCACAGCTGAGAAAGCAGAGGCTGGCAAATGCCTTGTCAAAGGGTTCACACCTTTTGGGTACAGGCACACTCAGAAGTCAACAGTTGCCTAATAGATGGATCTGTAAGCTGGACCTGACCAGAGCACAACAGCAAATCTCCCCCACCTTGCTGTTCACAGGGCTGTGTTTACCTTAAAAATAAGCTGCTTTTCAGTGTAACTTGAAGCCCTTAGGGTGGCTATATATTAACCAAAGGTGTGTTTTTTTTAACCCCTCGACAGTTCATTGGTTAAAAACCTGGACTAGTGCCACCACAAAGAATCCTGCCACAGTTGTGAGTCTCACAACTCACAGCCTTAAATGACTCTTGCACTTTTTTCCGTGTTGCCACAATCTCCCTTACCTGGCACATCTTCCCACAAAACCCAGCTTCTTTTCCTACAGAGCTGGCACTGCCAGATAATAAGCAACAATCTGAGACTAGGAGGCCACTGGCATCATCCAGATTTAGCATGTCCAGGCTTGCTTGGTGTCTGTCGGGCTGACGGGTAAAGGACGGCTTAGTGTGGTCAGCAAATTCCAAGCAAGGCTGAAGGCCCGTAGCTTGGTGTTGCTAGCCTGTGCTTGGTGCTCGGAAGGTTCCAGGTTCAAGTCCCGGAGTCTTGGAGTGGGCTGAGAAAGACCCTGTCATTATTCAGATGGATGAATGGAATAAACAGCGGGGGCGGAGGCTGGCTGTTGGCTTCAAAACCTGAAATGGAGAGGTGGTTTGCCAGGGTGTTTTCAGTGGGCTCTTTCACCTGGAAGAGGCACTGCCTGCATGATGCATCCATCCCTGCCTCTCTCATGCGTCACCGTATCAGGGCAGGGAAAGCTGGGGTTGCAATATTATACTGCGGTTGCAGGAGGGGGCAGCTTGTGGCTGCTGCAGGACACCCCATCTGGAGCCAGAGCAGGGACAAACCTTTCCTTCCTCAGCTGCTTCTGGGTGTGTGTGTGTGTGTGTGTGTGTGTGTGTGTGTGTATGTATGTGTATGTATGTATGTGTGTATATATATATATATATATATATATTTGCTTTCGTAGATTTTCACGGGTACAGGAATGCAGGTTTTGGTGTCCTCGGGTGTCTTCCCGTGTAAAAGTTGGGGTGTCTAGGCGACGTTTCGACGAGGTCTCACTCGTCATCTTCAGGCTGGTGCTTTCGGCTTCTTGTTACTGGAACAGAGCAGGATCTCAGTGTTTGAGTTCCTATAAATACTGTTGAGGAGGTGTGGTGTATAGCCTCCAATGTTCTGGGCAGAGAGGAAGTTCCCAGGCTAGTGTGCCTTTTCTTCTTTTGTTCCTTAATTGCTTGAGGGATATCTTGAGTGATTTCTTGGGTGATATCCTGAGTACCACTTAGGTGGGTCATTAGGTGTGGATTAGTTGCTAAAGCTTTTGTGTCTTGACCTCTTGAACTTTGTGAAGAGTTTTTCTGAGAAGATGGCTGTACTGCTTTGTTGTGCTCTGGCTTGGCTTCGTGTATAGGGGCGAGCTGTGGTTTTGTGGCCTGTGCCAGCCAGATCTGTGTAGGGATTGCAGGGGGGTGCAGCATCCGGAGGTGCCATCGTGGTTTGGCTACTGGATGGTGTCTGTAATTTATCTGTGGAGAGGGTCTGGGTTTGGGTCTGGTGTGGTTGATTGGTGATGGCGTTCTGTGTGCCTCTGGATCTGGTGTCAGTTTTTGTGGGGAGGGCTAATTTCCAGATGTCTGGCAAGCGGGATGTGTCGTCACGCTTGTTCATGTTGTGAGGGTGTTTCTCTATCTCGATGGCTTCCATGATTATTCTCTTGTGGTGATGTTCCATGTTAGAGAGCAATTTGGAATCTGCAAAATTAATTTCGTGTCCTGTTTCTTTCATGTGTTGGAAAAGAGAGGAAGTTTTTTCTTCTTTTTTGACGGCATTCTTGTGTTCTGCGATACGTGCATTTATTCGTCTGTTTGTTTGTCCAATGTACGTGGCTGGGCAGACTTTGCAGGGTATTTCATAGACCCCTTGGTTTTCCAACTGGATTTTATCCTTGGGGTTTCTGAGGATATTGGCTATTTTTTGGTTGGCGCAAAAGGCTGTTTTGATATTGTGTTTATGGAGGATTTTGCTAATTTTATCTGTAGTGCCCTTGATATAAGGAAGGAGGGCCATGCCATTGTTTTCTTCTGTGTCTTGGTTTTTGGGGGGTGTTTCTTTTTGGATTAGCTTCGTAACCCTGTTTTGCTGGTATCCATTGGCAATTAACACATTTGAGAGATTCTGTAACTCAGTTGTCAAGTGGTCTTTGTCAGCCAGGCGTTTGGTTCTGGAGATTTTTTATATATATAAAAAATATCGTGGACTGTTCCTCTGAAATGGAGCAGGCTTGAACCAAACTGTAGCTTTACTGGCTTGGAACATCTATTTGAAAAGGAAGGAAGGCCTTGCAGCAACCTATTTACGAGCCATAATGACAGGCAGAGATCGGAGGCTGGGAGAGTTTTATAGGCAGCCGCAATTGAGACTGAATGGTGGATCTACATAAGTGTAACTGCCCAATAAAACGTCAGCAGCTGCAGCCTTTGTGCTTCATCCAGATGCCCCAAAGGATTTGGGGAGGATGTTCTCCCTCCCTTTCTCTCTCTCTCTCTCTCTCTCTCATAATAGACTCTTCTTGGCTGACCTACCCTGGATTAGACTTTTTAACATCTAAATCCCTGCATTTGAACATGAACCTGGCAGGGGGTTCTGATAGCTTGCTTTATTCTACTTATCTTCCATGTTTCCTCCAAGGAGCTCAAGTTGGTCCAGCACACCGTTCTCCCCTCACAACAACCCTGCGAGGTAGCTTAGGCTGAGAGGCACATAGTCACCAAGGGAGTTTCAGGGTTGTGTGGGGATTTGAAACCTAGACTTGCCTGGTCCCTGTCTGGCACTCTAAGCACTAGACTGGCTCTTTAACTCTTACCAGCATACAGTTAACCGCCTGTATTTCAGAAAATGAGAGGTGTGTTCCAAATGAGCCGGTGCAGGACAGTGTGACCTGGCAGGAGAGTGGGGGGTAAAGAGGGGGGTAGTCTGGAGAACGTCCCAAGGGTCAGAGAGAGAGAGAGATACCTGGGGGGCTGCATTTGGCCCCTAGAATCAAGATCACCCACCCTCTGCTCTAGAGCAAAACTGTTCCCCTTGGCTCACTGTTGTTGGTATCCATCTGTCTCAAGAGACAATGGAGTGTGCCTCTAGGGGTGAAGTCAAACCGCTGGGGAATCACGGCGCCTGCTGTGGCTGAAGAGACCGGTAACTTGTAACAGCTGCCTCCTGCATTGTTTTTGCTGCCTTGGCAGCACCAAAGTGACCTTTCCAGGCACAAGTCTGGGCAGTGTGTATGGAGGTCGTGGGCTGGCATCTACAGAGGTTGGCTGGTGGGGTGGAAGGCAGGAGGGGAGACCAAGGATAGGAGAAGCCAGAGCCAATGACAGACAGAGGCAGCTCCTGATTGGTTGTAAGAAAGAAGGCAGGCCGGTTGGTGGGTCAGCACACTGTTTGCCCTTGGGGACCAGCCTCCATGGGGCAGCTGCCTTCATGGCTTGCAGGATGCCTGCAGAAGTAAACAATAGCTTTATAGCAGGTTTGTGGATGAGTCCCTAAAAGTACTGGTACATGCAAATCCTTGTCTACCTTGCACAGCCTGGTTGGTCACTCAAGTGGTCCAGATATCTACAGCGTTTCTCTAGCACCATCTCATTTACAAAGAACAGGAATAAATTAAAACCAGTGCTTTTTTTCTTTAAAAAAATGTTTATTTTGGCTGAAGAAAATCACCACTTTATAGTTCAAATTGGGAAAAATAAATACAGTAAATGGACAAAAGGCCGCCATCATGGGTATGTGTACCCCTGCATCCCCTCAGAAAAAAAGCACTACAGTGGTACCTCAGGTTACATACGCTTCAGGTTACATACACTTCAGGTTACAGACTCCGCTAACCCAGAAATAGTACCTCAGGTTAAGAACTTTGCTTCAGGATGAGAACAGAAATTGTGGTCCGGCAGCGCGGCGGCAGCAGGAGGCCCCATTAGCTAAAGTGGTGCTTCAGGATAAGAACAGTTTCAGGTTAAGTACGGACCTCCGGACCGAAATAAGTACTTAACCTGAGGTACCACGGTAACTAAAACCTTTAAAGTGCTGTATAGTGATGTTAAACCAGCAATAGAAAGTAGTAGCAATTTTTTTATTTTAAGCCTGGGCAATTAAAACATTTTCACCTTTTGCAAAAGCGCTGGAGCACAGGCCGTGAAATGTGGCCTTCCAAGGGCCAGACAGAGTGGCCTGGGGGGCTGCACTGGACCCCCAGCCTGAGGTTCCCCACCTCTGAATTAGACTCATAGGGTTTTTTTTAAAAAAACTACACCAGTTGCGTGGGGAACCTCTGGCCCTACACATGTTGCTGAACTACAATTCCCATTGGCCATGCTCGCTAGGGCTGATGGGAGTTATAGCACAGCAGCATTTGGGAGCCACAGGTTCTGCACTTCTGAGCAATGGGCAGTATAATGGCTAGAGCAGCACAGCCTGCTTGGCATACAGACCTGTCCCCAGGTGACCCCCCCTTTTCCTCCTTTCCCCTTCTTAATGGCTGAGATGGGGAAAGGGTTTCCTGTTTCTTTCCTAAACGTTGTTCTTGCTAGCACACTTGATCTGGCTCCAGAGTGGTCTCTGCTGTAGGTTAACTGCAGGAAAAGCCTTGAGAGTCCCCTCTTCCTCCCCGCAAAGCCTTGCCGGTTCTAGGAATTGTCCCTATCTGAAGCCTCCTTTGCTTCCTGATTGCTAGCTTGGCTCTGTGCCTGGCTCTTCTAGGGTGGCTTCCGCTCTGAAATCCGGTGGGGCCTCTCTGCGCTCTCTAGATGATTGAGTCTGATCTTTGAGCATTCTGGCGCTCTTTTTCCTCCGCTGCATGACCCCGCATTGCCCTCTGCTTGGCAAATACTTGCTGCAAAAGGGCAGGCAAACCTGGCACTCGGTAAAGGTAAAGGGACCCCTGACCAGTCATGGCCGACTCTGGGGTTGCGGTGCTCATCTCGCTTTATTGGCCGAGGGAGCCGGTGTACAGCTTCCAGGTCATGTGGCCAGCATGACTAAGCCGCTTCTGGCGAACCAGAGCAGCACACGGAAACACCGTTTACCTTCCCGCCGGAGCGGTACCTATTTATCTACTTGAACTTTTGTGCTTTCGGACTGCTAGGTTGGCAAGAGCAGGGACCGAGCAATGGGAGCTCACTCCGTTGCGGGGAATCGAACTGCCGACCTTCTGATTGGCAAGTCCTAGACTCTGTGGTTTAACCCACAGCTCCACGTGGACCCCTTTTTCCTGATCGCTTGGGGTGAAGGAAAATTGCCTGCAGGTGATGATCAGATGGGGAGCCTTCTCTCTCTCCCTCTCTCTCTCTCTCTCTCTCTCTCTCTCTCTCTCTCTCTTGCTCTCAGCTTTGTTTCCCTTGCCTTCTAGGCTGGGGCTGGGAACTTCTTCAGTGGAAAGCCTCCATGGGCTGCCTTAATAGAGGCACCAAACAGACACACAGTACATCCCTGAACACAGATGCGCACCAAGGACTGAGATGAGCTTTAGACAATGTATACCAGGGGTAATGTAAGTTGAGCTGGGCCACAGCGTACATGGAATCTGTCTGTGAAGAGGGCCTTTGACCAATGTGCATTTCTTAGCCACCTCTTGCACACTCTCCAACCATTATGCATCTACTCTTTTTGGCAATGCAGATTGCAGGCGTAGGCTGGGGGGGGGGCTACAGGGCTGCAGTGGAGGGCAAAGGGTTAAGCCCCCTTCCAATGGGCTCGCAGGGTCCAATTGCCTATTGAAACCCCTTTAAGTAGGCAGCGAGCAGCATTTAACCTAGTGAATTTTGGTTAGAGGGTAGACTTGTTGCAACCATGCACAGAGATGCTGTTGTTTGTGGTAAGATCTGCATTAGTTGGATAGAAAAAAGGTTTCTAGTACTAGTCTGGAGAAGAACAGGGCAGCCATGCTTGTTCTCTCATAGTTAAAGATAACCTCTAATTTTGAGGGCCAGGATAGAAGTGGGAGAAGGAGGAGGTTGTAAAAAAAAAAAAGATGCAACCTGAGATTATCAGTCTAAACCATGACAGGTCAGCTGAAGTTAAAGATACGGGGACAGCCTGGGAGTCTTTAACTCTGTCTAACACCATGCAAAGCCCTCTTCTGCAAGCTGAGTTGTACCCCTCTATCCTCTCCATTCCAGGGACTGCGTGGTGAAGGGTGGGCAACAAGTTGAATAATAATCCAGACTCTGTCCACAACACCTGCGATTTGCTGCTTTCTCCCTCCCTCTTGACTTCAACATAAAGCCTTATTTGGCTACGGACCACCTCTCTCCATATGTGCCTCTTCTGAAGGAGGTTCAAAGGGTGGCAACATGAGAACGGGCCTTTTCTGCGGTGGCTCCCCGTTTGTGGAATGCTCTCCCCAGGGAAGCTTCCCTGGCACCTTCACTACATATCCTTTAGGCACCAGGCAAAAAGGTTTCTATATAACCTTTGGCTGCTGAACATTCTATGGCAGGGGTGCCCAAACTTTTTTCAAAAAGGGCCAGATTTGATGAAGTGAACATGCGTGAGGGCAGACCAAAGTTGTTGAGCATTTTTACAATTTTACCCCAAAGTCCTTGAGCTTTTTTAGGGTTTTATCCCAGGACATATACTGCCATGGAGGACGGATTAAATCAACCAGTGGGCCAGATTGGTCCCTGAAACGGACTTTGGACGTCCCTGTTCTATGGCCTTTAAAATGTTGGAAGGGGGTTTATTGGTTTGTTCTTGTTTTTATTTTATTATGTGTTTTGTGTTCTCATTTTAGAATTTTTATGTTGTGAGCTTCCCTGTGTTCTTTGGATGAAGGGCAGTGTCTTGTGACGACACACTTTGTGAGCCCAGTCGCCTAGTGTGGTGTTGGGCGAAATGAATTTGAACACCTGAATTCAGATTTGATCTGAACAAAGCAGTGTGTACTTATTTAATTGGTTTGAACAGACTTCAAGGGGTTGTTGATGAGGCCCCAGTGTGCTTGCTTGTAGCACTGGTGAAAAGGCTCAAAGAATAAATGGAGAGGTATCCCTGAATCTTTAAGTGCAGTCCACCAACACACACATCTAATATGGGATGACAAGAATACCAGCCTACCTTGCAAGGGTGTTGTACCTGTCCCACTTTGATCCTTCACATCATACCAAACTCTCAGTGCATCTATCCATGGTGCAAAACCCTGATGGATTATGGGTAAATTCTAGCAGAGTCTGAATTCCAGGAATGGGGGAGCCTCAGCCCGGGGGCCAAAGGTGGCCCCTGTAGCTGGCCCTCAGGACTCCTCCCAAACTTCACACCTCACCAACCCTGCTTTGCACCTCTTTTGAATGTTTTTGCCTGGCTGGAATATGTCTTTTCAAGCTGATAATGTCTCTTCCTTGTCGGAAGAAAGGATAGAGAGGGCTCTGTGAATGTGAGCAGAATCTGGCCTGTCGTGCAAAGGCAAATTATATATCTCTGCCCTTTACTTTTGCCTCTGAGAAAAAGAGAGAATCCAGTGATTTAAGATGTTGCACATAACTTTCATTGTGATACTACTCAACCTCTCCCTGTTTTCCTTTCCTTTTTTTTACAAAAAGCAAGCCTCCTGTTTATATAACTGTTTTTAAAAATAGAAACCAGTTCAGGTCTCAGACTTCCCCAACAAGCGTTCAAAAGTGGGGGAGTGAAGTGGGCGAGAGTTGTTTTATTTCCTAGAAGACTTTGGGGGGGCCACTAGAAGGTGCCAGGGAGAGAGATTCACATCAGTATGGAAAGCCTGGCTTCAGTCCTGAGTGTGTGAAGAGGAGGAATCTGTGACCTTTCGGTTTAATCCTGTTTCATAACTCCCCACCCCCTTTTTTCTGAATTGATGGGTCCCTGAACGCTGCCTCCTGGTGGAGTTTGGGGGCTCGAGGCAAATTTGCTTAAAACTTCCTTAATATTATTGTGCTTCTGGAAGCAAGTCTGGCTGAGTGTGTTGAGGCTTCCTCCTACGTAAGTACGCATAGAATTGCAGCCTGCTCTGTGTTTTTTTCGTCGTGGAACCGCATTGTTGGAAGGGCACCCCCAAAGGTCCTCTAGTCCAACCCCCTGCCGTGCAGGAGTCAGAACTAAAGAATCCCTGACAGACAGACACCCGACCTCTATTTAAAACTCTCCACTGTGTCTTAACTCCCACCACTTCAGGCCTTCTGTGAAATGGGTTTGGGGGAACCGTATTTTGTTGCAGTAGCCCATAGCCATTAGCTTCACCTGGCTTCACCTGCCTGCTGTTCCATGAGAGTCTTACCTCTTTGCAGAGTAGACTAGGACTGTAGACTCAGGCTCCTGTCTATTCTCCATTTACTGCACTCCTAGTGCTGAGGTTTTAATCCCGCCTTCACACAACCATTATCTGAAATGCATGCGTGTGTACATTGTGTAAAATGCTACTGTTTAAGATGCTGTTATTCAAACCATCTTCCCTCCAGTTCGAGTCCTTAAGCTGTTTCTAGTTCAACTCTAGCTCAGGTGTGGACACCTCTGCATATAGGGTTAAAGGCGCCCCAGCCCTTGCTGGTGTGGACACAAGCAGAAGCGAATCTGACACTGCTGAAGCTATGCTGATCTGAACAGCTTGGGCTGGGGAGGGGGAGCCCTGTGAAACACACTAAGAAAACAGCAGCTTCACAGCACTCTTAAGGCAGTGGTGTGAACATGCCCATGGACCCCACCCCACAGAAATCAAGAGGAATCTGCACACACGGAACACATGCTTCTCAATTCTCCAATCCGGCAAGCAAGAGGCCCAATCACAGTTCCAAAGACAAAGCACTCAAAGGCTGCATTACATGGGGGTTGGACTAGATGACCCTTGGTGCTCCATTCCAACCCGACAATTGGAGGCCTGGCTTTGGGAGCAGGTCTGTCTGGGTCAGATAGAGAAGCCCTGGGGGTCATGTCCCGTTTTGGGCCTGAGGCACACAGTGCCAAGCAAGATGGCCTGACTTGGTGTTCAGACTGCCTACAATACAAAAATAGGTATGCATTGTAGAGGGTTGGGCTAGATGGCCCTGTCCAACTCCACAATTCTGCGTATCTCAGAACCACAGTAGCAAATAGGTTGGAGCTTGATCCCTTCCTCACAGGGCTGTTGCAAGGATGAAATGCAACGGGGTGATAGCGTGGGATGAACCTTATACAGCGATACCTTGGTTTTCGAATGTCTCAGAAGTTGAACCTTTTGGTTTTCAAACGCCAAAAACCCAGAAGTAAATCCTTCTGTTTTCGAACGCTCCTCAGAAGTCGAACGGCTTCCGCTGAGTGTTTCTCAATTAAATTAACAGACTGCCCTTTGCACCTCAGTTTTCGAACATTTTGGAAGTCTTCTGGAACGGATTACATTCGAAAACAGAGGTGCCACTGTATATGCTCTTATTTTGAGGGATGATTTTTTTTAATAAGAAAAAAACAGAATTGAGAGTGACCTTGCCACTCCTTTTTTTAAAAATGAGGGTTTGGGGGAGGCACACTGCACATGCTCAGAGGCCTGAGGTTCCACTTGTTTAAAAACTTGGCAGCTCCAAAGATGTACTGTCAGCCCAGTGTGGTTTGAGAAGGCCCCAGGCGCTCCTCCTTGGCCAGCTTGTGGCTGGCTCCAAATTTCAGGCCTCCTGCGGAGCAGCTGGGGGGGGACCTTCTCTTCCTTTCTCTCCTCCCCCACCCCAGTTTCCCAGACTGTGGCGGGTGGGGGGCACGGAGGGTCTGGAGAGAGCAAGAGACAATGGCTGGCAGTGTTGTCTGGAGAGGGTCGGACAATGGGCTACGGTGGGTGGTTCTGTAAGCTTTTGAGAATTGCTGGGGGATTTGAGGCAGGGAGGCCTGTGAGAATCTGCTGGAGTGTAAAACTGGCTCCTTGGCAGAACAGCCGTTCCCATTTTCAGGGCGCTGTTCCTGGAAGGAGGCTTCTGTTCTGACTACCACCTCCCCGGTCGATCTTAGGTTTTCCTGCAAAATGAAGCTTCTGGCCTGGAGTTCTTTTCAAAGTGTCCTTGCTCTTTCCTGAATCGAAACTTGCAGGCTCAGTTACCGTATACTCAAAAAGGCCTGGACGCCTTTAAACAAAAAAAAATTGTCGGGATAGCTGGCTGCAGAATGAACAAGAGTCCACTGCCTCTCAAGGGAGTCCGTTCCACAGTCAATCAGCTCTTACTGTCAGAAAGTTCTTGCTGATATTTCCTGTACAGTGGTACCTCTGGATGCGAATGGGATCCTTTCCGGAGCCCTGTTCGCATCCTGAAGCAAACGCAACCCGCATCTGCAGGTTGCGATTTGCCGCTTCTGCGCATGCACGTGACATCATTTTGAGCGTCTGCGCATGCGAAAGCAGCGAAACCTAGAAGTAACGCACTCTGTTACTTCTGGGTCACCGTGGAGCACAACTCGAAAATGCTTATCCTGAAGCTACTTCAACCTGAGGTATGACTGTAATTGGAATCTCCTTTCTTGTAACCTGAATTGTTGGTTTGGGTCCTCCCCTCTGGAGCAGCAGAAAACAAGCTTGCTCCCATCTTCTGTGTGGCAGCACTTCAGATCACTTGAATATGGGGAAGAAGATGCTGTAGCTCAGGGACAGAGCATTTGCTTGGCATGCAGAAGGTTCTGGGTTCGATCCCCACTGCTAGTCACTGCGGACCATAATACGCTAGATGGACCAATAGCTTGACTGACTCTCAGACCGTTTCCCTTGTTCCCAGTTTGGAAAGTGCATGTAAAAAAAAAAAAGGGTAAGACATGGGAATTTGTGACCCAATAGGAGGCCGGGGGAGTTGCAGGTTGGGGTTTTGGTGTGTGTTTTCTTTTAACATGTTCTCTCTGATCACTTGAAAGCAACTTCTGATCACCCCAGGCGAGTTGTCTGTTTACAAGCCTGATCTAACCACTGAGGCCTTGCCCTTGCTTTGCATCTTGGCACAGATCCTGCCCTGCAGGCAAAGGCAAACTGGGGTGTGCCTGGCCTCTGAGCAAGCAGAGATTCCCCACCTACTTGTAAAACAGCATCCCTTGAAAGGGAACTCTTCCCTCCGAAGCCCCAGGAGAAGGGATTTAATCGCCCCCGCCTCCACACAACTGCCATTCTCCACCTCCTCTTGCAAAACAATATAGCCTTTGGGCTGGGTGCTGTAATGGTTTATAAAGGGCCTGTGTGTGCTCTCCAGGGATTTATTGAGGTATGCAGTAGCTGGCATTGCTAATCCGCAATGGTGGGCCATAGCTCCGTGGAAGAGTATCTGCCATGCATACCAAAAGTCCCAGGTTCAGCTGGGAGAGACTGATGTCTGAAATCCTGGAGAGCTGCTGCCAATCAGTGTGGACAATACTGAACTAGATGGACCAATGATCTGGCTTGGCATCAGTGTTCAAAATTCGCCAGGTGCATTTTGCACCAGGCTGTCAACCAAGTGAAGATGCCTTGGTGCCAGGATGGTGCCTGATGTCTCCACCATCTGGAGGTGCATGCCTGAGGATCCTTGGATCGGAACTGTTTTCACACACTAACAGCACATCCTGTAGAATTCTACCAGTTATACTTCTATCTGCACAATCAGAATGAATTTTAGGAACCAAAATGCTTCGCTTGTGCAGCCTGAGCAGGAGCAGGAGCCATTAAGAAAAAGGTCAGATTAGGCCAATTTATATGTTGACTGGTCCTGGAACAAGAGACTTTTATTCTTTAAGTTCTCAAATATCTTAACCTAGGCTCATGGCTGTCATCTGAACTAGCCAGATGTTTAACTGAGAAACCCATCAATTGAAAAAGAAGACTTTAGAGCCACCTGGCTGAAAAAAGGGCAACTAGACATTCCGCTTTGGCAACCGCAACCTTTGTCCAAGAAGCCTAACACTGCTTGGTTTAAAGCAGACTCCCATGTTCCTATTTAAAGCAGGCCTTTATTTAAAGCCATGAGGACTGGAATCTCTATTTGTAAGGGAAGAGCCGTAGCTCAGTGCCTGCCTTGCATGCATAAGGTTCCATCTTTGGTAGGGCTAAGGACATCCTCTGTCTGAAATCCTGGGAGGCTGCTGCAAATCTCAGTGGGCATTTCTGAGCTCGATAGGCCCAGGGGTATAAGGCAGGTTCCTTTGCCCTTCCTATGGAAACGCTTCTCCGTTCTGCAGTTACTTGGGTCATCCGCCGCCTCCTTCCTTCCTGCCGGTGCCAGTTTGCTTGCTGAGCTTCCTGTTTTGAGCATGATGGCTCTGCGCTCTGCCTGCACAGTCGCAATGCTTCTGAATGCTCCTTGCTGGAAACCGCAGGACAGGAGAGAGGGCTCTTGTGCTCAGAGGTCCTGCTTTTGGGTTTTCCACCCCGGGCATCTGGTGGGCCACTGTGAGAACAGGATGCTGGACTTCATGGGCCACATGTCTGATCCGCTTTATGTCATGTTTTGCGGGTGGTTTTCATGCTCTGGCATACTTAAAACTTTTTCTGGCTTTTCTAGCAACCCAACTACTTGTGGTTGCCAGGGCTGTTGCAGTCTTCTGTCCCAAGCCTGCAATCCCTTGTCTAGGGATGCTTAAGGTTCTTGTAAAGCCGCATTCTTCTTGTGTGTGTTTTTTAAAAAGCCAACCTACCTGATTTGCCTTACCAGAATGATAAGAGTCAACCGGGGTTGGTAGAAGACTTAGCTGGCTTGTGTCAGTGTTAAAAAACTCTGCTGGAACAGGAGCTGTGCTAGGATGCTTTGGGAAGGGTCATCACTCTTTTGTCTCCATCTAACCATCTCTGGGCCAAGGAACACGGCCTGAGAATTCCTGTGTAGTTTGCTAAAGGCTCATCGCCACCTGCTCTGCTTGTTCTGCAGCAGCCCATCCTACTTGCTCCTCAGCTGGTGCAGCATGTTCCTGGGAAGGGCGATTTCTAAAAACCACCTATAATGGGTAATTAGCACAGGCCGTACACCACAGAGTGTGTCCAGGGTTCATTGCAGGCAGGCATTTACATGCAAGCGTTCTGGAAGTGAAAAGCAGCACACACACACCCACACACACACCCCACTCCAATTTATTGCATGGGGCTGCAGCTCAGATACAGATATGAGATCACAGTCTTCTCCAACTGAAATAAGGTCCTTGGCTGAGACATTAGAGGGTTAGTGCAGTGTTTCCCAACCGGTGTTCTGCGGCACACTAGTGTGCCGCGAGACGTTGCCTGGTGTGCCATGGGAGGGAGGCGGGCGAGTCGGGCGGCGAGAGGCGGGGCGGCGGCGGCGAGGAGAGGCCGCCCAGCGCGGGGCTCTCGCCGTCTGCCTGCCTGGCTGCCTGCGTGGCGCTGACGTCATGGGGCTGTAACGTGCCCCACATAGGCACACGCGGGGCGGCGAGCGAGCTCCCTCCCACATCCCATCGCCACTCGCTTCGGCCGGCCTACTGGGCTGTCGCAGGCGGAAGGCCTGCGCATGCGCGAGGTTTTCGTGCCTTCGGGATTCCCTTCACGCCTTCCTCCTCCCAGGTCCTTGAGAGCGCGGGAAGCGGCAGCGCGAGACCGGCCTTGAGCCTGGTAGGTATTGCGCTTGCCAAGGCAGTCATTTGGGAAATGAAAACTTGCAAAGCAAGCAACCAGTTCAATCTGAAGTACGTGTATGCTTAATATCCTGTATCTGAAACCTGTTCTGCCCCCTCCCCCACACTTGGTACCATTTTCATCTACACATGCAGCAGAGTAAGTTGACCCAGAATAGTACCAATTCAGATGGCAGATGGGAGAATGACAGTGCTGAATGCTTTCCCATGTAGAACAGTCCCTGCAAATAAAAACCCAGCATATTTGGAAGAGGGCCTAACCATTACCTTCTATGCTGTTACTATTTTTTTATTTTTATTTTTACATAAGTAAAAGTTTATATATAGTCAATATAGGCACAGAGTTAATTTTTTAAACATTTTCTAATGGTGGTGTGCCTCGAGATTTTTTTCATGAAACAAGTGTGCCTTTGCCCAAAAAAGGTTGGGAAACACTGGGTTAGTGCCAGTTTCATAAGAGAAAGATTCTCCCCTGACTTTTTGTCTGTTGCGTTTATATTATTTCAGAAAAGTCTCTATTTTTCTGGTTATGATAGGATTATATTGCCTTGACGTTTAATAAAAAAGTTTTGATTTTTTTCTTTTTAAAGAAACAGTTTTTATTTTGAGCTTTCGCTTTTGTCTTTATAATTTCTTTTCTAAAAACCTCTTAAAGTCTAGAGAAAAATGAGTACTATAAGTTGTACCCTGGTGTTAATCTTACTCAGAGTAAACCCACTGAAATTATTCAACGTGACCAACCTGGGCTCATTAATTTCAGTGGGTCTACTCTTAAGTAGATCTTAGCTGTCTGCCAAAACACGCACTTCAAACAAACTGAGCTATTTGTAAGAACCTTTGGCATGTGCATTTCTCTGTAACGTTAAAATTTCAACAAAAAAGGAGGCAGCAACATGGTACCCATGGTATTTTTGGGAGTTCAAATTCGGCATGTGCTCCTGAGGTTTCCTGGAGAGCCAGGCTGAGGCTCCTCCCTCGTGCTTCCTTCCAACACTACAGATCTGTGATTCTATCATTCTCTTTCTTTAGGTCTGTGTGTCTTTGCTCTATCTAGCCTTCCGAGGTACACAAAACCCCCACACAGCCGCCATGGCAAACAGAGGCCCCGCTTACGGACTCAGCAGGGAGGTTCAGAACAAGATCGACAAGCAGTATGACGACGAACTGGAGCAGATTTTAATCCAGTGGATTGTTGCCCAGTGTGGGCCGGAAGTCGGGCAGCCCCAGCCAGGCAAGAAGAACTTCCAAGAGTGGCTGAAAGATGGAACGGTAAGGAGTTCGGTGTGGCTTCGTTCAGCCTAGAAGGTTTGGGGTCCCTCTGTCGTTACAAAAACGCAATCTAAATCTTGCAGTGCCTTTAAGGAGAGGGTGCAGGTATTAATTGGTGTGAGCTCCCATGGGCTAGATCAGGCAAGCTTCAGGTTTGCCTGATTTATTCCGTTTCGTACAAAACCACCCAAGGTCTACTAACTGGAGCCTAGTGCTGCCGCTCAGAGCAGCGTTCAAAATTCGCCGGGCGCATTTTGCATCTAACTATTGGCCACTTGCAGCCAAGTGGCTCCAGGATGGCGTCTGACGGCTCCACCATCTGGAGGTGCCTGCCCTGGGGATCCTTGGATCTTGACTGTTTTCACGACACTCACAACACGACCTTTAGAATCCTGCCTGATATATTTCATCTGCACACAATCGGAATGAATTTCAGGAACCAAAAGGTCGTATTGAAAAATACAACTTCCGAGCTTCCTGGCCCCAAAATGACAGCTGAACATTTTGTTTTGGCAGCAGTAACCCTGGTTTAAGGAACCATTTGGTGCCTAGCTTATTTATCCGAGTTTCTAACACTGACTCAGAGTGTTAGGCCTTTGAAGCCCTAAACAGCCTCGGCCCAGTATACCTGAAGGAGCGTCTCCACCCCCATCGTTCAGCCCGGATACTGATGTCCAGCTCCGAGGGCCTTCTGACGGTTCCCTCACTGCGAGAAGTGAGGTTACAGGGAATCAGGCAGACGGCCTTCTCGGTGGTGGTGCCCGCCCTGTGGAACGCCCTCCCATCAGATGTCCAGGAAATAAACTACGACCTGACTTTTAGAAGACATCTGAAGGCAGTCCTGTTTAGGGAAGTTTTAAATGTTTGATTTTTTATTGTGTTTCTAATATTCTGTTGGGAGCTGCCCAGGGTGGCTGGGGAAACCCAGCCAGATGGGCAGGGTATAAATAAATTATTATTATTATTATTATTAATTATTGTTACAACAGACTCCATTTTCTTTCTGGCCCCTGGCTAGGTGTTATGCCACCTCATCAACAGCCTTTGCCCCAAGGGACAGAAGCTGGTGGCAAAGATCCAGAGTTCTAGTATGGCTTTCAAGCAGATGGAGCAGATTTCTCAGTTCCTGCGTGCAGCCGAGCAGTATGGCATCCAGGCCACAGACATATTCCAGACGGTGGACCTCTGGGAAGGTATAAAGTATTTGCGGCGGAGGGTGAGGAGAAGGAGGGAGGGCAGAGGGAGCATCTCTGAGGGGAAACCACGTGTGATCTAAGGCAGGTGAGGGGAGCCACCAGCCCAAAGGCCCCTCACCTGGCTCCCAGCCTCCCCAAGCCTTGCCTTGCCCAACTCCTCCCTGGCTGCCATTAGGGTTGAAGGCTGTCCCTCAAAGCCTGCCTGCTATGGGGCGGCAGTCTTCCAGAAGAGCACATCAGGGCTCTGCAGTGTTAATGCTCCCTCCCTCAGCTGCAGTCTCCAGAACAGTCTCCCCATTCCCTCTTGGCAATTAGGGATGGAAAGGGAAAGAAACCTAGCTTGCTTTTTTCAGCAAGTAAAGGGCAGGCATGAAGTCGCCTCACCCCTTTGACTTGGGGGGCTGGCATTCTGCTTGGAAATGACATTTCTGATTTGAGCGGGTATCCGGATCACTGAATTCTCCATTTCTAAAGGGTCGAGGGCAGAAAAACAGGAGCAAGGCCAAGGAAGTGTCTCTTTTGTCACAACATTTAAAAACAATGCAGATCTCTGCCAAATCGGTCCACTTTATAAAATAAGCTCCTGGCCGTTTGGAGAAGTTAAGATCAGAGCTTCCATTTTTGCCTACCCTGCAGTGAGGGATGAGGGTGGATTCTTAATGGCCTGTATAGTTGTTTGGTAGAGTGCATTTACTTAGCAAAATTTCTATCTCGCCTTTCCTCCAAGGATCTCAAGGTTGTGTAGATTGTCCCCCCCCCAATCCTCCATTTTATCCTCACAACAACCCTGTGAGGTAGGCTGTGAGACTAAGAGGTCTCCCAGTGAACTTCTTTGCTAAGTGGGGATTTGAACCCAGGTCTGCCTAGTCCAAAACTCTAACCACTACATTGCACTGCCTCTTGCTTCACCCAAGATTAATTCCCAGCCATCTCCAATCAAAAGGGTCTTGGGTAGAAAGTAGTGTGGAAAAACTCCCCCTGCCCTAGATTGCCGCTGCCAGTCTGTGCTGAGCAGACTGCCCTGGACTCGGTAGTTTCACCCTTCTTACAAAGCAGCTTTTTGTGTAACTGTTGCTGCTTCCTGGTGATGGCGAGCTGAAACAGGAAAAAAATTATGGGGAAACGATGCAAGATCACCTTGCCTAACTTGTAAAAGGGGAGTGGCCTTTTGCAGTCCTTGGCTTCAACACTTTGGGGTCTCTGCCAGACTGTAAAAGAGCCCAGTGCTCCTGCTTGATCTTGAGAATGGTGTTAAGGTTGGACGTGGTGCATATATTTGATCGACTTCTGAATTCTTCCAACCCACAGCTAAACACATGGTCAGCGTGCAGAGAACCTTGATGAACCTGGGAGGCTTGGCGGTCTCTAAAGGAGACGGCCTCTTCGTTGGGGACCCCAACTGGTTTCCTAAGTAAGTGCTGTGGCAAGAGGGTGTGTGGGTGTGGGTGTGGGTGTGTGGGTGTGGACTAACTCCATATTGGGCTCAAATTTGTAAGGCATGGAATAAGGGAAGAAAATCACAGTTCACTGTAGGGTTCTCCTGTAGCCATTTCAATCCCAGAAGTAGTTGCATTATATTGCTTCCAAAAAGCACTCTGTAACATTACAGTGGTACCTTGGTTGTCGAAGTTAATCCGTTCCAGGAGTCCGTTTGACTCCCGAAACGGTTCGAAAACCAAGGTGTGGCTTCTGATTGGCTGCAGGAGCTTCCTGCACTCAATCAGAAGCCGCGTTGGATGTTCGGCTTCCGAAAAACTTTCACAAACCGGAACACTCACTTCCAGGGTTGTGGCGTTTGGGAGCCAATTTGTTTGGGAGCCAAGCCGTTCGACAACCAAGTTACCACTGTATTCAGTCATCACTGGGACAACCTTGTTGGATAAGCCAGTATTATCCCCATTTAGCTACTGTGAGAAGAGGAAGGTTGAGTGACAATGGCAGGAGATGAGAGGCTGCTGCTGTGCATTAAAAACGTTAAAAAACTTCCCAATACACAGCTGCATAACGTCATTTATGCATTGCACTTCAGCTGTCTGCTGCTCCACAGGTGATGAACTTGTGGTCCTCTAGACCAGTGTTTCCCAACCTTGGGCCTCCAGCTGTTTTTGGACTACAACTCCCATCATCCCTAGCTAGCAAGACCAGTGGTCAGGGATGATGGGAATTGTAGTTCAAAAACAGCTGGAGGCCCAAGGTTGGGAAACACTGCTCTAGACCACAGCATATCTGGCCCTGTGCCTTCCAGATTTAACTCCTAGTTCCCAGCCTCTGTGGCGAATGATTGGGTATGATGGGATTTGTGGTCCCCAACATGCAGAGGGACCACATTGGCCATCCCTGCTCTGAATATTGTTCCATGCCAGTGGTAGGGGATGATGGGAGGTTACAGACCAGAAACATCAGGGGGGACACGGTCTGACAGGTCAGATTTCCCCCCTCCCCAGGCACACGCTGCAATGCTGGATCACAACCGAACTTGGAAGACGGGGGATTACAGGGGTGTGTTTAAACTATTATCAGTTTTCATATGCTATTGAATAACCATAAAACACCTGGTAGCCAAGAATGAAATTGCTCCATAATGAAAGTCTCAGGCAAAACCACTATTTTACAAGAAAATTAGGTCCTATGATACAGCCTTTTGCCTTCCTTGAGGAGAGGAATGTAGACATTACTGTAATGTCGCCTTTTCAGTTTCTGTAAGCTTGGCTTACAATAAAAATTACAAATAAACAATTCAGGGTAAAAGCAGCGTAAAAACAAAAGTCGGAATGGACTTTCCAAATGGTCATAAAACTGTGTTAAGTTTCTTCAGCAGAAAGATCTGGAGAAAACAGCTGCATTTTAAAAAAATCTGGTGCTCAAAAAATTGTTGCTGGGAGAAAGCCCACTGGGATTCAGTCCTCAGGATCTGCAGGGAGGGAGAGCTGAGAGAGACCCCTGTATCCAACCCCAGAGATTCAGCGTAAAGCAGGTTCATATGTGATCCGGTGGTGCTTTAGCTATCTAGATCTTCTAAGCCACTGTTTCCCAAACTTGGGTCTCCTGCTGTTTCTGGACTACAATTCCCATCATCCATGAACACTTGTCCTGCTAACTAGGAATGATGGGAGTTGTAGTCCCAAAGCAGCTAGAGACCCAAATTTGGAAAACCCTGTTCTAAGCTGAACAAAGACAAGGAATACGAATGGTCCGAGTTATAATTTTTTAGAATATCCTTTAAAAAATACAGACCTCCTAGGCTATGTCCTCTGCAATGATGTGTGTGCTTGTTTCTTTCTACCCCTCCTTTCCTGCCTTCCCCCTTCCACCGCGACAGGAAGTCCCAGGAGAACCGCCGTGCCTTCCCGGAGGACAAGCTCAAGGAAGGGCAGAGCGTCATCGGCCTGCAGATGGGCACCAACCGGGGAGCCTCACAAGCAGGGATGACGGGCTACGGCATGCCACGCCAGATCCTTTGAGCCGGGCTGCCCCACCAAGCGATGGCTCCTTGCTTCCCAGCACCTCATATCCCCAAGAATCTCTCTCTCTCTGTCTCTCTCCAAATTGTGCTACCACGAGAAGCCTTAAAGGCAGACCAGGAGGAGATGGGCCTTCTGGTGCCCACTTTCCCCCTGTGCCAGCCCTGGTCGGTAACCTCCTCTCATTTTACTGCCCCCTTTTTTACCCATATTTTTCCTCTTAAGCACACACGACTGGAGTGAGTACACTTTCTTTCCTTCTCCCTGCCTACTCTTGATCTCATTTCTCAAGAGCGCTTGATTTCGCGCTCCGGGGGGGTGTCCTCCATACAACACGTCCCCTCTCCCCCCCCCCTAAATATAATGCTGGGGCCAACCAACCACTCATCTGAAGAATACAGGGACCAAAAAGAAAGGTGTGTGTCTCCTTTTTCTCCCCACCACCCTTCAAGATGCCAATGTGGTTTTTCTAGTGGCCAAATGCCCCTTCTACTGCAACATTTTATTATTATTATTATTATTAAACTCACATTCCAGAACCTGGCCCCTTAAACCCTGCTTTCCTTTTACACTTATCTGGACCAAAAAAAAGTAAATAAATGCCCGTTTCTTTTTTGGACACTGTTTTTGGCAGTCTTAACTCAGCAACTTGCCAGCAAAGCAGTCCTGGATAATATCTAGAATCTCAGCACTCTGCACTGCAATGTCTTTTTTTTTTTTTTTGCACACGCATGTGAGGGGAGCAGGGCAGCTAACCTCTTCCTGTGGTGTCTACCTGGCAAATAACACTCACACCCACATGGTAGGAGGATCTCTTTAGCTGGCACAACCTCCAGAGATCCCAAGGTGCTGGGTTCAGATTCTCTACAACTACATTCCTGGGTAGCTGTTTCATTTGGGGTGCTTTTAAGGGGGTAAAGGGGGGATTTTTAACTTTTCAGCCAGTTTCTCCCCACCCTGGAAATCCTCTGATTTTTGTCTTGCAGTGGAAAACCTCATTCTCTGCTGCGAATTCCTACCCATTTGGGTGCTCCTGCTTGCCTGCCAGGCTTTGTTTCTTTTTTTTATTACTTTGGGTGGGGGGCGGGCCTGGTCAGAGCTGTCTTGCCATTCCAAATTTGCCTCTTCTCCAGGGCAAAAAGGCACAGGGCTGAGTCTGAACTCTTAAAACTGTGTGGCATTCTTAACTGTGGAATGTACTCTGCCTCAAGATCACTGATAAGGAATAAACATTGCTCAGTCCTTTGTTTATAACCCCTGCGTATTTCTTATCTGGGTTGGGATGGGTGGAAAGGGCGGGGCGTTTTGTTTTGTTTCTTGAGGGGGTAGAGCTTTTTAGCAAGCACAACTGGATCAGGAAGACCCAGCTGTCACAAAGCCCCTCTACCTGCGCTGCAGCCCGACAGCTGTTTGCCGGGGCTTCGAAGCACCGCACACACTTCTCTGCAAGCCCCGATGATCCAGTGATGTGCTAGGTCTTGCAAAAGAGCCGCACATTGTCCTTTGCAGCTGTTTGTTTCCAGGTTCTGCTGATGGACCGCTTGGCAGTGCCTGAAAACCCCTTTGTAGCCCAGCCATGTCTCCATCTGCTCCACACCTAAGTTCTTGTACACAGGTGAGCAGGTGGCTGCTTGACCAAAGCAGTCTCATGGGTCAAAATGGGGAGGCCTGACAGGACTGATTAGGCTTGTGGGGCCACAGGCTCCCCACAGCTGCTTTAGTCCATCTCTAGGGCCTTTTGTCTTGTTCCCCACCTGGTTATAAACCGGGAGCAGAACATGAAAAGCGCTGCAGGGGAGATCTTCAGGTTCAAAGACATGATGTGTTTTGGGGGAGGGAGTGTGGTACCAGGTTGGACAATGCCATGGATTTTTGAACTAGGCTGTGTAGAAAAGAGGTATTCATAGTCTGCACCTCCCCACTCCTGCCCACCCCCAGCGGATCTTGAGAAATTCTGCCCGAGTGGACCCAAGCAGCAGCCAGGGCAGGATTCCAGCTTCTGGGCTGTTCCAAGAAACTCTTGTCCTCCTCAACCAGGAACCAGAGGTTAATTTCTGTTAGCATAACTCTGGCCGCTGTTTCCTTGGCAACAGAGATCTTTTGTTGTCAAGCGGGCTCTCCTCTCTGCCAAAAGTCCAAGGAGAAATCGCTGCTTGTTTCATGCCAAACTTTTTGCCCACAGGGCAAACCTTTTCCACCCAAGTGTGTCTTTATCATGGAAACTTGCCTGCCCCACCAAAGAGGGTTATGGGTAATGTTCTGAGGTGCACACCTCTGGTTCTCGTGAGGCCCAAACTGAGACCGTTTTGCCAGTCATCCAGGGAGTGTACACTGCAAGGGCGCACAGAGCTTTCCTACATCTACGTGGGAATCCTGTTTCTTCCCAAGGAAGCTTATCTGCCACTTATTAGCCTTATCGTTGAGAAAGCGACGCCTAGGGTGCCTCTCTAAAGTTAGAAGCGGGACCTGCCGCAGCGTTGCGAGGTGTAGCCTTCCTGTTTACTGTCTGAGTCAGCCATGCATTTCTCCATAACAGCCCACGCCGACTCCTTCCTAATTTTCCATTCTCCCCACCCAAAAGCCAGCCAGCATTTTGTTGCCTCCACGGAGCATGCTCAGCCCTCGTTAAATGCAGGTAACATTAAGTTCCGGTAACAAGTCAACAGCTTTTGTCCCAGACACAGGAGCCAACTCCCAAACTGAGGTCTGTTTGCCACCTGCCCAATAAAATATTTGAGGGCGGCAGGGGGCTCCCCAAAGTCGATAGGCATTGCTATTCAAATGGTGTGCTTCGAGGGTGGGGCTTACCTGTCCCCCCTCCCCCATATTTTATTCAAGTTGGCACCCCTGGTCCCCAAGGATCAGGTTGAAAATGCCTTTTTTTGTGGGAGTTCACACAATGTAAGTCTACTTTTGAGTATAACTTGGTTGGATGCAACCGAGAGTGGTTTTAGCAGTCAGTCTCTCTTCCCACGGAACTCAGGGAACTGTAGCTTGGTGCGGAGAATAGGGGGTCTCCTAACATCACTTGGTGCCTTTACAAACCACAGTTCCCAGGCTTCTTTGCGGAGAAGCCATGAAGAAGTGACACGATACTGCTTTAAATGCAAGGTGCAGATCGGGCCAAAAATTTGGCTGCCACTATGCCTTCTCTGGGACACGGGTGGCGCTGTGGGTTAAACCACAGAGCCTAGGATTGCTGATCAGAAGGTCGGCAGTTCGAATCCCCGTGACGGAGTGAGCTCCCATTGCTCAGTCCCTGCTCCTGCCAACCTAGCAGTTTGAAAGCACGTCAAAGTGCAAGTAGATACATAGGTACCACTCCAGCGGGAAGGTAAACGGCGTTTCCATGCGCTGCTCTGGTTCGCCAGAAGCGGCTTAGTCATGCTGGCCACATGACCTGTAAGCTGTACGCCGGCTCCCTCGGCCAATAAAGCGAGATGAGCACCGCAGCCCCAGAGTCGGCCACGACTGGACTTAATGGTCAGGGGTCCCTTTACGTATCTTTATGCCTTCTCTACATGGAATGGGGGGCTGCCACCTTGTCCTTTGGCAATATTGTTTAGGGCCAGTCCTGAAGGGGAGAAAAAGAAAGAACTGTTTTGAGGGGGGTGGAAGCAGCTCCTAGCAATTCCAAGTGAAGCATTATGCTTACGCCCGCCTGACACTTGTGCTACTTCCACGTTGTGTGCGTGTGTGTCTGCCCCCAAAGGGTGTGTCGGTATTTGCTCTTAGTCTGTGTATATGTGTGTGTGTCAGTTGGGCTGGGCCTCTGTACTTGCAGCGAGACCCAAGCTCCCTATGTTTAAATGTGGGGCGTACACCCTTATTTCTGTCGTCTTCCGTGCATTCCAAAGAGACTGTTGCATCCTGGGCCCTAGTCCTCAGCCAAAGTTTCAGCCGTTGAACCAATGGCACAGTAAGGTAATTTTTAGACTTGGGAACAGGAGGTGGAGGAGAAATTCGAGTCCATCTGCATTTAAAGAGCCACTGTGGTGTGGTGGTTAGTGTGTCAGATGAGGACCCAGGAGACATGGGTTCAAATCTCCACTGGGCCATGAAACTCATGGGGTGACCTAGGGCCAGTGCCCTCTCGACCTAAACTACCTCTCAGGGTTGTTTGAGGAGGGGAAGAACAATGTACGCCACCTTAAGCTCCTCAGATAAAAAGGTGGGATATAAATGCCATTAGGGACGCGGATGGCGCTGTGGGTTAAACCACTGAGCTTCTTGTGCTTGCCGATCAGAAGGTCAGCGGTTCGAATCCCCATGACGGGGTGAGCTCCCGTTGCTCGGTCCCTGCTCCTGCCAACCTAGCAGTTCAAAAGCACCTCAAAGTGCAAGTAGATAAATAGGTACCGCTCTGGCAGGAAGGTAAACAGCGTTTCCATGTGCTGCTCTGGTTTTGCCAGAAGTGGCTTAGTCATGCTGACCACATGACCCAGAAAAACTGTCTGCAGACAAACATTGGCTCCCTCGGCCAGTAAAGCAAGATGAGCGCCGCAACCCCAAAGTTGTTCATGACTGGACTTAACTGTCAGGGGTCCCTTAACCTTTACTAAATGCTATTATTTATTTATTTATTAACAGCAAACTTAATTAATTCACACATTCGAAACAATAAGCAAACCAAAGCACAGCTATGCTTCAAAATTTGCACTTCTCTGAATTTTGCAATGCAGTTCTCCAAGTACTGTATACAAAAATGTATCTACTGTGTTAAGCTGAGCATATGCACAAATCAATGAAAACAACAGGCAAAATACATTGTTAGGCAAAGTTGCATACATTAAACCTGAAACTTACATGGGAGTTACATTCCAGGGATTGATCCTAAAGCCAAAACTGCGTATAAGTCAAAACATTTAAGGTATATATATGCCAAGCATGTGAAGCTAAATGTGCACAAGTTAAATGCACAGTAAGTTGTGGGCTTGCTGTATGTGCATATTAGGATAAATTATTATAATTCCGTTTATTACCCTCTCCACCAGCAGGTCCCAGGGCAGGTTATAGCAATTCAAGTATTAAAACCAGATAAAATAAAGTTGCAGTCACAGGAATAGGGTGGGTCCTGGAAATTAACACCGAGGGCCATATTTCCTTCTGGGCCACATTCCAGTGGCAGGCAGGGCCAGAGGCAAAAGTGGGCAAAAGAAAATGAATGTAAATTTTACAAGCGAACTTGAAAGCCTTGTTATTGCCTCATCCGCTTGCTGGAGCAAAGGCGAGGTCTGTAATTTCTTCTGCTGCCCTGGTACATGACGTCATTGCTCCTGCCCTGGGGCGGGGGAGTGCGGTACCCATACTCCTCTTCCGCTGCCCCAAGGTGTTGGGTAGGTGAAGAAAAACCTTTCGCATAATCTGATACTTCTAGCTCATGCTTAGAGAACATCTGGGCCTCCAGATCAGGGTTTCCCAAACTCAGGTCTCCAGCTATTTTAGGACTACAACTCCCATCATCCCTGGCTAGCAGGACAAGTGGTCAGGGATGATGGGAATTGTAGTCCAAAAAAAACAGCTGGTTTGGGAAACCCTGCTCTAGATGTTGCTGGATTTCTTCCGCCTCCTATCAGCCCCAGCCAGCATGGCAAATGGTCAGTGGGGATGATAGGAGTTGTAGTCCAACAACTATAACTGAAGGGTCACAAGTCCCTTGTTCCTAGGAATACAGGAGTTGTATTATGCCAGGTGTATCTATTTTGACTGACTTGAGCTCTCCAGGGTCTCATGCAGAAAAGGGGTCTTTCCTACAACTTGCTTCCTGACCCTTTTAACTGGAGACGCCAGGGATTGAAGCTGGAACCTTCAGCTCTCCCACTGAGCTGTAGTCTCTGCCCAGCTTCTCATTCCTGCAGCGCTTGGCAGTTGTTAAGAGTTTGTGGGTGCTTTGACTCTCCTGAATTCCTGGGTCTGGTGAGTGTTGGAGTTAAATCAGTGCTTGGAGTATTGGGATGGGGCTGCCAGACGCTGGATTTAGCAAAGTGTTGAAATACAGGCCAGACCAGTTCTTCTGTGATCAGGAAATCAGGTCTTCTGGGAGAAGACTATTAAAAGAGGAGAAAAGCCGTTAAGAAGGTATAGGCTGTGCCAAACAGTAGGCAGGTGGCGCCCCTCCTTCCATTGAGAGATAGTTAGCAGAGAAAAAGCAGTGTTGAGTTTAGGATTGCAATGGGCATGATATGACCTGGGGAAAAAGAGGTTGCAGTTTGTTAAATGCGGCAAGCTGGTGAAGGGGCGTCAGAGCACAATGTGGGCTGGCAGTTGGAATCAGAGGCTGCAGGAATAGGATAAACGGAACCTTCTTGGAGCGTAATGCTGGGAGCCCATCCATCGTAGACTGAGGTTGTACATAAGTCTAAAGAAATCATATGTCATAAAGACACCACAGTCTCCGCTGTGCCTCAATGCCCAAAGGTAAATACAGACCCTGGGTAAGTGCCTGGAACTTCCTGGAATCTCACAATCTGCTTTTGGGGTGTAAGCTGCCTTAATAATAATAATAATAATAATAAATTTTATTTATATCCCGCCCTCCCCAGCCGAAGCTGGGCTCAGGGCGGCTAACAACAATGAAATAATCAAATAAAACAGTTGAATAATCACACATTCTAAAAATATTTCATTATAAAAATTAATTAAAATCAAATTGATGGCAACCGATTAGGCAAGATTCTGTGCAGGTTGCCAGAGGAGGGAGTCAGGCTGCGCCCTGACCAAAGGCCTGGTGGAACAACTCTGTCTTGCAGGCCCTGCGGAAAGATGTCAGGTCCCGCAGGGCCCTGGTCTCTTGTGACAGAGCATTCCACCAGATTGGAGCCGCAGCCGAGAAGGCCCTGGCTCTAGTTGAGGCCAGCCTAACCTCTCTGAGGCCTGGGACCTTGAGGATGTTTTTGTTTGCAGACCGTAGGTTTCTCTTTGGGGCATACCAGGAGAGGCGGTCCCGTAGGTACGAGGGTCCTAGGCCGTATAGGGCTTTAAAGGTTAAAACCAGCACCTTAAACCTGATCCTATACTCCACCGGGAGCCAGTGCAGCTGGTATAGCACCGGGTGAATGTGATCTCGCAGCGAGGACCCCGTAAGGAGTCTCGCTGCAGCATTCTGCACCCGCTGGAGTTTCTGGGTCAGTCTCAAGGGCAGCCCCACGTAGAGCGAGTTACAATAATCCAGTCTGGAGGTGACCGTCGCATGGATCACAGTGGCTAGGTCAGGGCGAGAGAGATAAGGGGCCAACTGCTTAGCTTGGCGGAGATGAAAAAATGCCGCCTTTGTTATAGCTGTAATCTGCGCCTCCATAGAGAGGGAGGTATCGAAGATTACACCCAAACTCTTAACGGACGGTGCTGGCACTAATTGCACCCCCGCAAGAGATGGGAGTTGCCCCCTCGATCCCATATCGTCCCGCCCCAGCCAGAGGACCTCTGTCTTCGAAGGATTTAACTTCAACCGGCTCCCACGTAACCATCCAGCCACAGCTTCCAGACATCTGGTCAGTGTGTCTGGGGCCGAGTCAGGATGGCCATCCATCAACAGATAGAGTTGGGTGTCATCAGCATACTGATGGCAACCCAGCCCAAAACTCCGGACAAGCTGGGCGAGGGGGCGCATAAAGATGTTAAAAAGCATCGGGGAGAGAATCGCACCCTGAGGCACTCCACACACCAAGGAGTGACGCGATGACAATTCCCCCCCAAGCGCCACCCTCTGTCCCCGACCAGAGAGAAACGAGCGCAGCCATTGAAGGACTGTGCCCTGGATCCCCACGTCGGCAAGGCGGTGGTCCAGGAGTTCATGATCGACCATGTCAAAGGCTGCTGACAGATCTAGAAGAATCAGCAGCCCCGACCCGCCTCGATCCAGCTGCCTGCGGAGATCATCTGTTAGGGCGACCAGAGCCGTCTCGGTCCCATGACCAGCGCGGAAGCCGGACTGGAATGGATCCAGAGCAGATGTTTCATCCAGAAACCTACCAAGCTGTTCAGCAACCGCTCTCTCAATCACCTTGCCCAGGAATGGAAGATTCGAGACCGGGCGGTAATTGGATAGATCTAAGGGATCTAATGATGTTTTCTTTAAGAGCGGACGCACCACCGCCTCCTTCAGTTCCCCTGGGAATATCCCGGTGCCAAGGGACAGATTGATGATATCCCCCAGGGGGGCCCGCACCTCGTCTGGGCACGCCCTAATCAGCCATGACGGGCACGGGTCAAGAGGACAGGTGGTGGGCTTTCCAGCTTGGAGGAATCTGTCCACATCGGCTGGAGATATCCGGTCAAAGTGGTCCAATACTGGACCCGAGGACAGTCGAGGGGCCTCCAGTTCCTTTATTGTATCCAAATTGGCAGGGAGGTCATGGCGGAGCAACAGGACCTTCTCCGCAAAAAAGCTCGCAAATGCCTCACAGCTATGTGTCAGATTATTATTTAAATTTGGCTGTCCTTCAAGGGACGTTAAAGATCGAATTATACTAAATAATTGCGCCGGGCGAGAGCTAGCGGATGCAATGGAGGCCGAGAAGTAGGACTTCTTAGCGGCCTTCACTGCCATCTCATAGGTTTTCATAAAAACCCTATAAGATGTTCTTGAGGCTCCGTCACGGGCACCCCGCCATACTCGCTCTAGCCGTCTGAGGTCCCGCTTCATTTTCCGAAGCTCCTCGGTAAACCAGGGAGCCCGGTTTCTGCGGGGTCGCAGAGGGCGCTTAGGTGCGATCTCATCGATGGCTGCCAGGAGCTGGGTATTCCAGCCCTCAACAAGCTCAGTCAATGAGTCGCCAGGGGGAGAAAGGTCCCGCAAGGCTTGACGGAATCTATCAGGGTCCATCAGCCTCTGCGGGCGAGCCCAAATCGGCTCGCCACCTAAGCAGGGTGGGGGTGGAAAGTCAATCCTGGCTTTCAGAGCGTAGTGATCAGACCATGGCACCTTCATCGAAGGGGACATGATCACATCTATACCGGCGCCAAAGATCAAATCCAGCGTGTGGCCTGCTTGATGTGTGGGGCCCGAGACAAACTGGGAGAGCCCTAGTGTCGCCATGGAAGACACCAGGTCCAGAGCCTGTGAGGAGGGAGTGGCATCAGCATGGAAGTTGAAGTCTCCCAATACCAATAGGTTAGGGAACTCCAAGGCCCAGCCAGCCACCGCCTCCAGCAGGCCTGACAGGGTGGCTGCTGGTGCGCTAGGTGGCCGGTACACCAGCCAGACAGCCAAGCTCTCCTCGGAGCCCCACACTAGGCCAACACATTCAATGCCGGGGATCGATGGCGATGGTAGAGCCCTGAAAGAACAATCTTCCCGGATTAATACTGCCACCCCTCCCCCCCGGCCCACTGTCCGTGACTGGTGGAGGATGGAGAAACCCGGGGGCGCCATCTCAGCCTTACACTGAGTCCGACTGCCATTCTTCCGTCTTGCTCTGTACAGCCTGTACACCAGGTTTGCTCAACCTGTTGACCTCAATTCAAATTCTTAGGAATGCAAATGAAATATAAATATGTCACCAACATATTGATGATCATCCATTATTAGGAAGCATAAAATATAAAAAAATAAGGAAGGCTTACAAGTGAAAATAATTATGATAACATGCAGAGGTTCTGCAGTGGCAAGGGAGGTGCACTCTGTACATGTCCGTGCTCTTTATTTTTGAGGATCATAGTTCCAAATTAAAAATTTCACACTATACCCCATAAATCTATTTTCCACCCCTAGGGCCTTTTTGACCCCCAAGTTTTGATTCAGCCCCACCCCCAGTCCCACTGACACCAGGGGGTTGATATAAACCACTTCCTCCATGCAGCCAAGGACCATCTAATTCAGTACTGTCTACACAGGCTGGCAGTGGCTCTCCAGGCTGAGGCTTTTTTCCAGCCCTGTTTAGGGACGTTGCCAGGGATTGAGCCCGGAACCGTCTGCATGCAAAGCAGATGCGTTGTTGAGCCAAAGGAAGGGTGAGAGTACCACTGAGCATGTGCGGTGAGCTTTTTCCTCACCTCATCCCACACTCCTGGCATGGGGCGGGGAGCGGTGTTGTCATCCTGCCGGAGGATGTTGCTTTAGCCTCTGTGTTTTCCCCTCTCTCTGTCAAGTACATCAAAGGAAACGCTCGTTAGCTTAATGGAGAATCCAGCAGCCCAGTGGCTCGAGGCCAAGATGGCTGTCACACACCACCAGAAAAGGAGATTGGCAGGGGAGTCAGTGCAGAGCCTCTAAATGAGTCACTTCCCGCCATTTGTATAGTGGAAAATCACAAGGCGGTGGGGAGGGGGAATATGATGGGGGGCGGGATGAGAAAGTGGGGCTGCTTTGCTGAGAAAATGCTGCATTGCTGGAAAAGTGTAAGAAATTGGACATGCTGGCTAAATTTCACTTGCTTGTGGCATTCTCAGTGCAAGTGGAAGTAAGGGGGGGATATGAGGTGGACTTTTTAGAAATTGCCCAGTCAGAACCTCAGAGCATTTTCCTCCCAGGTTCTCACTAGGCTAAAGCCCAGTCTGGATTTGTTAGAAGTCTTGATTTAACCCAAGTTTTGTTTTGTTTTTAGAAGAGAGGTTATGAAAAGCTTTGCTTTGGGGGGGGGGGGGAATCCCAAGGACCACCTTCCTTTCTGGGTGATCTTCTGGGAGCCACATGGTAGGCGGGGCCAGAGGCTAAAATAGGTGGAGCAATGGATGCAGATTTTATGCTTGTGCATAGACAAATTTCTACGGACACTCAAGCACCCCTCTCTAACATCCAACTTAGGAAGCACAAGACATTAATCAGCATTCAAGTCCACATTCAGGACAGGCAAAAAGAATTAAGGTGCAAAACAGGGCTGAAGGGGCAGTCTGGGGAGAGTTTTGAGGGCCAAAAATAGAGGACTGGAGGTCCATATTTGGCCCCCAGGCCTGAGGTTCCCTACCTCTGGTTTGTATCTCTTAACTGTACTGCAATCTCATACTTTCTCAAGTGGCAGGAGGTTCCAGTGGCAAGATACAGAGCAGTTTCTTTTAAAAGGAGAGTCTGTCCACTGTTCCTTGTGATTTGGTTTCTTCTTGCAAAACCTGCCTCTTTGTTTTAGGCCTGCTGACCAGTTGAAAGGGTGTGCTTGTTCACACAGCTGATCACCTGCGTTTGGAGCATTTGACTGGCAGCTCCTTCTTATCCCTGTTGACCTGGCAACTTTCCCTTTTCTGTTCCAGTGCCAAAAGAACGCCCTTCAGCCCAGAAAGAAAACAAGAAGCTGAGCTTTCAGCCACCCTCGAAGCAGGCAATTGAGCTGGACTTGGCTTGCTGTCCCAAGCAGCTGTAAAATATATGGCAAAACTGTGACAAGTTGACATGAAAGTTGTTTTTCCACTTCTTATTTGGGATCTCCATTGCGGATATGAAAGAGCAAATTCAACCCACCCAAGTGTTCAGTTGCTGAAGCAGCCTAAAACCTGGTGCCCTCCGGATGTTCAGGACTAAAACTCCCATCAGCCCCAACCAGCATGATGGGAGTTGTAGTCTGAAACTGTTAGTGAAGGCTGTGCCAACGAGAAAGAACTGGCACTTCACCTTTCTAGATAACTCTCTCTGATGCAATGACATGTCCCTCTTAAGGCTAGCACTGCAAAAGAAGGATTGCAACGACTTGGTGACAAAAAGCACTCTGCACATGTTCTATGATGCTCTTTTGTCTTGTGGGTACATGCTCCCACAGACTGGACAAAGATTCTAGGGTTCAAGTTAATCCACCCCCCCCCAAAAAAAACCCAACCCCTGCATGACTTTTATTCTCCTCATCCCCCACCCCCGAGGGGGAAATGGTTTCCTTGGTGGGGAGGAATTTGCCGCGGATGCCTCCTTCAGCTCCTGGGGAACGGCAGCTGTGAGCCACTGCTGTGAGAACCCAAGAGGAATGTGGCAGGCAGCTGTGCCAGACAAGGCTGCTATGGTTTCATAATCTCTCAACTATCCTTTGCGCTCAGTTGTGTTGTTGCCGTAGCTAGAGAGTTGCACCCCCCCTCACTTCTGATTTCTTTTCTAACCGCTCCTTGCAGCTTCACAATGGAGAGGCCTGACCCTAGGAGGGCGGGAAGCAGGCAAGCGGGTGGTGGCATAACTGATTTGTTTGGCAGGGCTCCCAAAAACAGTGTTCAGTAGTAGCAGGCCAGGGGGGCTACCTCTGTCTAGTTTTTGTGGCGGATTCGGCCGGCAGCCTCTCCCTCTCCTGGCTAGCTGGGCACTGTGCCACGCACATAGCAATGGTCAGGACTGTGGCAAGAACAAGCTGGGCTGTACGTTTTTTAAAAAATGATGTAAAAAATAAACTTTCTGTGACCTCATTGAACTCTCAATTGAAGTCGCTTAAGAAACAAATAGCCCTGCTTTCTTTTTCAGCTTTCAGGCCAACCCTCCAGTTTTCTAACCAGTTTGGTGTTGCTGTTCTCGTCGTTCCAATTCCATTTCAGCTGCCAGGGTTTGCCAACCCGCCACCCATGGGCGCCAGGGTGCTCTCCAGCTACCCACACTGCCTTCAGAAACTGCTGAACATGTCAGGAAAGGGTCCAGACTGTTGCAGTGGGGATGGAGGATAGTACCATTGCTCCTCACCCCCCAGCAGCTGCTCACTAAACCCTCATCCAGCAGTTTCATGCATTCCAACTTCCTGGCAATGGACACACTAAGGAAAACTTAGTAAGGCCACCTCAGTGATTCGACAGCCCTGGTCTACACGGTGAGCGGGGGGTTGGAATATTTTGACAGGTAGAGGAAGAGTTTGACCAAACTGCGGGAGGCAGTGGAAGACAGAAGTGCCTGGCGTGCTCTGGTCCATGGGGTCACGAAGAGTCAGACACGACTAAATGACTAAACAACAACAGAGGAAGAATAATATCCTTCATACACACACCTTTTCCCCTCCCCAAAAGTTTTCGGTATGTGCTCTTCATTAAAAAGTACTGTACAGTGGTACCTCGGGTTAAGCACTTAATTCGTTCCAGAGGTCCGTTCTTAACCTGAAACTGTTCTTAAGCTGAAGCACCACTTTAGCTAATGTGGCTTCCTGTTGCCGCCGTGCAGCCGGAGCACGATTTCTGTTCTCATCCTGAAGCAAAGTTCTTAACCTGAAGCACTATTTCTGGGTTAGCGGAGTCTGTAACCTGAAGCGTATGTAACCTGAGGTACCACTGTACTGCTAAGATATTTGTGTCGGGTTGTGGTGTCCATGTGCCACCTTGTGGCCACTACATATGGGAGCAGGAGAATAATAATTGGTATAGCATTTATGGGAGTTCGAAAGCCCGTCACATGCATTGACTAGTTATCCTGTAAGGTAGAGAAACCTTTTTGGGGCTGGGGGCCATGTTACCCTGGTGGAAACCTGTCAGGGACCACATTCCCTATGTGAATGAGGCCCCCCCCCCCACTGAAAACACAGAGACTTAGCGTAGGCTGCATACACACCATGCATTTAAAGCACTACCACCCCAGCAAGAATAATGGGAAACGTAATTTACCCCTCAAACAGACTGTATTATTAATGAATTGCTATTTTAATTTTCTGTTATTTTCTGTTATTTATTGAATTTATAAACCGCCCTATACAGTCATACCTTGGGTTGAATACGCTTCGAGTTGAATGCGTTGGAGTTGCGCTCCACAGCAACCCGGAAGTAACAGAGCATGTTACTTCCGGGTTTTGCCGCTTGCGCATGCGCAGATGTTCAAAATGACATCACGTGCATGCACAGAAGCGGCAAAAAGCGATGTGCCGTCGCTAGTTACGTTTGCTTCAAGATGCGAACGGGGCTCTGGAACGGATCCCGTTCGTATCTAGAGGTACTACTGTACCTGGTATTATTAGTACAATAACTAAGCATTCGGCATTGTCAGAGTATTTTTATTATTTCCTATTTATTTCCTGTACAGGTATAGACAATGTTTTTTTCTGGGGGGACACAGGGGTACGCATACCCCTAAACATTTTGTGAATCTAAGTTTGGCCTCATTGAGGGGCAGTATTTCAATGTGAGTAGGAAAATGAGAGTACCCCTAAACTTTTTTTTTTTTTAAATGAATTGCACTGAGTATAGTTATAGATATATAGATATCATGCCATCCCAAAGGCTCTGGACAACACACAAGGCCCACAACATATGCCTTGCTCCGATGGCATGGGCATCTCTAACTGGCCTCTAGGCGTCACTGGACTCCCATCACATCTGGCAAATGGCCTTGCTTACTTGGGGCTGATGGGAATTGGAGTCCCGCAATTCCCTTCCTACTCTACAGCATATTTCTGCTGACTCTTCTTTAGGAAAAGCCGAAGCTCAAGTACACAACCGGCAGGCAGCGTCCGCAAACGCCACCTCCGCAGTGCCACAGGGCCAGGGCAGGAGGTCCCGGGTTCAAATCCCCGATGGGGCAACTCCGGGCAGGACAGGGAACGTGACCCTGCAGAGCAGCTGCCAGTCAGTGCGGACAATGCTGAGGTAAATGATGGGTCTGATTCAGGGGTAAGTCGTTTTCCTGCGTTCCTCGTTAAGTAGGTATATTGCATTAAGTAAAACGACCCCTGGGAAAAGCCCCCCCCACCTTAGCCGGGGCTGACTTCTGAGCAGGCGCTCGTGACGTCACTTCCCCGCCCCGGGGAACCCCGCGCTCCGCCCTTGACGACGTTCCCGTTGCCAAGGTGAGACGTGGCGGGCAGGGGAAGGAGGAGGGTTCGGCTGTTTCCATGGCGACGGGTAAACAGGAGGCGGAGCTTCCCGGAGCCGGCAGCGGAGGGCGAGATGGTGAGCGCGGGGCTCAATCTGACCCAAAAAGGGTGCCGGGGCGCAGGGAAGCCCTTAAGCCCCCTAAGGTTATGTCAGCGTGGCCACTTCATCGGGAGGCGGAGGGGGGAGATGCCTGTTGCTCTAGAGAGGCCTCCTTGGAGGGGTTTTAAAATACTTTTATTAAGGCTAGTTTATTCACACAGCAAATAATTCAACAGCAGTGTCCTGGCTGCTTAAGGAAGTTTAACTGGGTTTTTAAAAAAATAAAAACCCCAGTTGAAATGGTTTTTATGAATATAGAAATATATCTCACGTTTAAGCAAACTAATATAGTTTTCTGGATGTTTAGGTGTCTGCAGAGGGTATATCCTTTTACTGTTTTTCCAAGACATTTGCTTTTATTTTCCAATGCTGTTTTTAACGGGTTTGATTGTGTTGTGTACATCACCTTGAGACGTATAGGTGGAAGGCAATACATTCATCATCATCATCAAGTGATAAGTAAATAAATTAAAAAAATATAAGTGACTAGCCAGACTGTGGCTCTGCCCTCCACAGTTGGAGGCAATTAGTAGTAGTAGTAGTAGTAGTAGTAGTAGTATGCTGCCCTTCATCCAAAGATCAGAGAGCAGTTCACAACATAAAAAATACAAAATGAGAAGACAAAATCAAGTACCGATACATGATAAAAACAAAACAAAAAATCCCCCCTTCCACAACATATTTAAAAGGGCATCAGATGTCCATCAGCCAGAGGCCTGGTTGAAGAGGAATGCTTTTGCCTGGTGCCTAAAAGTATGCTATGAGGGTGCCAGGCGAGCCTGCCTGGGGAGAGCATTCCACAAATGGGGAGCCACCACAGAAAAGGCCCGTTCTTGTGTTGCTGCCCTCTGGATCTCTTGTGGAAGAGGTGCATGAAAAAGGGCCTCAGATTATGTCTGTGGGCCTGGGTCGATTCATATGGGGAGAGGCGATCCTTGAGGCATTGTGGTCCTGAGCTGTTTAAGGTCAAAACCAGCACTTTGAATTGGGCCCAGAAACTAACTGGCAGCCAGTGCAGTCAGGCCAGGCTCAGTGTAATATGCTTAAACCATCTTACCCCCGTGAGCAACCTGGCTGCCGAATTCTGCAGCAGCTGAAGTTTCCGAACCATCTACAGAGGCAGCCCTACGTTTTTGGCCAGCTAAATTCAGTTTAGGATCTCACAGCTTGTTTCTTAGGAATGATCTTTCTGAATAGGAAAGGCCTGCAAATCATCACACACAAATCCCTTGCATCTTTCCTTTCAGCTCCCCATCACGTATAACTGCAAAATTCTGCCTCTCTTTCCTTCCTGCAGCCGGGCAGTGTATGCTCCTTGGGTGCTACCTCCACCAGCTCCTCGGGCCGGTCCCGCTCGCGCTCCCACACCCGCTACAGAACCAAGGCTGCCAGCTCAGAAGTGGATGAGAGCCTCTTTGGGCTTGCCAAGGTGAGGACAGAGGGGAGCAGTGGCTGCTTTGGGCTGAGAGCATCTGCTTGGCATGCAGAAAGTCCTAGACCTTCAATCCCTGACACCTCCATTTAGGGCTGGGGATACCCCAGCCTGAAACACTGGAAAGCTGTTGCCACTATACTGAACTAATGGTCTGACTGGGTAGAAGGCAGATACCAGTGTTCCTCTTTAAATCAGACCTGTATTTAGAACCAGAAGGACTGAAATAACACTCTATTTTTAGAGGGAAAACAATAAAGCACCTGTTTAGCCTGCAGATGCTCTAGGTTTCATCTCCAGAATCTCTGGAGCTGCTTCCAATCTGTGTAGACCAGGGATAGCCAATGTGTTGCTCCTCAGACATTGCTGGACAACAGCTTCCATCATCCCTCACCACTGGCCATGTTGGTTGGAACTGATGAGAATTGCAGGCCGAGACATACGGAAGGCACCGTGTTGTTTACTGCTGATGTAGACAATTCTGAGCTAGATAGCCCAATGGTCTGACGTTAAAAGGCAGCTTCTTTGTTCTCTGCAAAATCTCTCCTTTTTTTAATCCTGAATGATGCTCTTCTTGCTCTGAAATCTCCCCTAACAGCTTAAGCAAAACAACCTTGTATAAAACAGTAGCAATCAGCCATAGAAAAGGGAGCAGTGCCAACACAAAATGGGAACAGTAGCATACAAAGCATCACAATGGGTCATATCCAGTGTTGGCGCTACTCAGAGTAGCATTGAAATTAACGGGCAACACTAGCTTAGGCCTACTTTGAGTGGAACGAAAACAGTGAGTTGTATTCAGCTGAATCCAACTCAAAGTAGACCCACTGAAATGAATGAACCTAAGTTAGATATTTCCCTTAACTCCATTGAGTCTACTCTGAGGAGGACAAGCATGGAATACCACTCAATGTACCTGTATCCAATATTTACTGGAGGATTTTGAGAAATATGATCTTGTAGCTATTGGGGTTTTCTGTATTTTCATGTGTGGAATCTACCTTGTGGTTACCCTGAAGGTGGCTTATAAATATTTTAAATAAAATCAAATAAAGGAAGACTTAATGGTTGGTTTGCTCACGATGGAAGGAACTCAGTGGCTGCTAAAAGGCTCATCCATATCTTAGCTTTTAAACTGGATTACGATTGTCCAAGTGCCGCCAGAAGAAGGAAGCAAAAGTGGGAGGGAAAGGGAGGCTGGTAGCATTCCTGCCAAGCATCCGTGAACATTTCTGATGCCACCTTCCTTCTTGCAGAATGTTAACCTGTCCCGCACTGGCAGCCCCATCGTGGTGCTTCGAGATGTGGACTCAGCCAGGAAGTCCCTGGGCTGGGGCCACAAGCCGGAGACGATCCGTCTCATCACTCGGGACCTCATCCGGGACCTCATGTAAGCTCTCTAGAACTAGGGCTAGGCACTCCCCTCCACAGTTGAAGGCAATGCCCCTCTGAACTGCGGTTGCCGGGAATTCACTAAGTATCACATGGTCCAGCTCCGAGGGCCTTCTGGCGGTTCCCTCACTGCCAGAAGTGATGTTACAGGCAACCAGGCAGAGGGTCTTCTCGGTGGTGGCGCCCTCCCTGAGGAACACCCTCCCATCAGATGTCAAGGAAATAAAGAATCATATGACCTTCAGTAGACATCTGAAGGCACTCCTGTATCAGGAAGTTTTTAACGTCTGATGTTCTGTTGTGTCTTTGTATATTCTGTTGGAATCTGCCTGGAGTGGCTGGGGCAGCCCAGTCAGATGGGCGGGGTACCAAAATTATTATTATTATTATTATTATTAACCAAAGGGTGCTTGGGGTGAGGCTAAGAGCTCCTCCCCCTTTTCCTTTTTTAAAATGAAAGATGAAATTATTCCCCCGGTATCAGATTTGGCACTTCTGTGGAATCCTGGCCTAGTCCAGCTTGCGATCACCCTTCCAAACGGAGAAATGAAATCACCATCTTCTTCCTTTCTCTCTCTCACATGCCCAGTGTGCCCAAACTCGACCCGTCTGGAGAGTCCCTGATCATAAGCCCCGAGGACTTCCAGCGCATCAAAGACTCGTCCCGGGTCTTCACCAAGGAGGAGCGTGAAGCTCAGAAGGCAGCCCTCAAGGCAGAGCGAGAGGCCACCATCGTACGTAAGGCTGTCCTCGTCATGGCAGAGAATGTTGTTGTTTTTTAATTGCATTTATCTCCTGCCTTTCTTCTAGGGTGCTCAGAACAGTACACATTAAGCTCCCCGTTTTATTCTCACAACACTGCTTAGAGGTTTCGTCGCAATCAAGCGGTGTATAAATTTTGTTAAATAAATAAATAAATTGAAAGTCCTGTGAAGCAAGTAATGCTGTGTGTGTTAGAGAGTGACTGACCCAAGTGCACTCCGTAAAGCTTCCTGGCTGAGTTAAGATTTGAACCTGGATCTCCTCAGCGCTCTGAACCATTTTACCATGCTGCTTCTGCCCCCAGAGCAAACACATCTGCCCCCTTAATGCAGCTGTTCCTGTCCTGGCCTCAGATCACCATCCGACAGACTTCTGTAACAAATCAGCAGCAACATTCTATGCTCCCTCAAGGTTCTGAACAGTCTCTGGGGGTCAGTCTCACAAAGGTTTGCTGCAGTAGTCTAATTAGGAAGTCACCGGTGCACAGGGGTCACTGGCCAGGTCTCTTGGTTGTCTCCACTGTTGGTCCTGCTCAGAGTAGGCCCACTGAAATTCATCAGCACGAGTACCTTGGGTCCATCAATATCAATGGTTCCACTCTTAAGTGGAATGTAGGTAGGTACTGCAGATGTAACTGAGATACCAGCCAAAGTGGATTTGACTTATTTATTAATTACAAATATTCATCGCTTTTTACAAAAGGGACTCAGAGCACCTTACAAAGGTCTAAAATACAAAAATGTCATACATATAAACAGAGGAGGCCTGCATCATAGGAAAAGCCTTTTCCCAGCCAGAGATCTCAGGTGGGCGCCATTGCCATTATAAGAGAACAAGGCAGGCGTTCATGGTGAGTTCTGGCACCTCTTTTTCTCGGAAAAACAGCATCGCTAAAAGTCTTCATCCACTGAAAACATAGCAAAGAAATACACATATCCTTCCCCCACCATACTAAAGGATGGATACTGGGATAAATAAATAAATAAATAAATAAATAAATAAATCTCTATTTAAAAACCAAAAGCCCGGAAGAGCAAAAAAATGTCTTGGCCTGGTATTGAAGAGCTAAAATGTTGCTGATTGCTCTTTTTATTTGTGGCATAAAACTATGTTTGTGATTACTTTGTAAGCCACCCTGGAAAGATTTTATTGACAGGCAGTGTATAAATCTTTAAGCCATGCGGGTGGAACCTCCAGTCTGTGGTCCAGTTTGGCCCGCAAGGCTGTTTCTCTCAAACCATGCCCATCTGTTGATCACCTGACATCACTGGTGATGTCAGATGATTGACAGGTGGGCCTGGGGGTTCAGTACTACCGGGTGCTGTCTTGCTAACACATTCCCTGTGGAACCATAATGATACCAGATGACTGGCAGGTGGGTGGCCCCGCCCACCTGTCAAAGTTGGGTGGGAGGAGATATAGTCCTGGCCCACGCGGCCACCACCACCCCCGTGTTAGCCTAAGAAAGTAAATAAAGAGAGAACCATTTACAGCCCCAGAGTGGCCTGCCCAACCCTGGGTGGCAATATGCACCCAGTCTGCTTCTCCCTCCTTCCCTTCCATTCCCCCAGGTTGCCGTGAACGAGCGGAAGAAATCCATGAAGCTAAAGGAGATCTTGCGGAAGAAGAACGAAAAGCTGAACGACCTGGAAGAGGAGGCCAAGGAGAGGGCCCAGTACCTGCTGCAGCGAGCCGCCAACATGCGCATGGAGCAGGAAGATGAGATCAAATCTCTTGGCGAGGTGAGGGAGCGAGAAGTGGCGGTTCCCCTTAGGGCAGCCTCATATTTATTTTGTTTTATTTTTAAATTTTTATTTATACTTTTCAGGTTTATACATTTCATTAATTTACAATCATTTTAACATTTCAAAGCTTGACTACCTTCCCCCTCTTTCTGCAGTTCCTTAAATTTATTTTCAAATATCTTCTGCATATCCAAATTCATTCAATTTGCTCATTTAATTATCTACTTTAAAAATATACTCTTATCAAACTGCAGGTTGTTACAATAATCCTGCCGATGTTTTTATCCGTTTGCAATTTATCTGTAAATATTCAATAAACCATTTCCATTCTTTTATAAAAAAGTTTGTTATCTTGATTTCTTATGCTTTTCCAGTAAGTTTTGCCATTTCTGCATATTCCATAAGTTTTTGTATCCATTCTTCCTTTGCTGGGACTTCTGCTTCTTTCCATTTTGGGGGCGAGTAGCATTCTTGCTGCTGCTGCTGTAGTAAGGTAAAGGTAAAGGGACCCCTGACCATTAGGTCCAATCGTAGACAACTCTGGGGTTGCAGCGCTCATCTCGCTTTATTGGCCGAGGGAGCCAGCGTACAGCTTCCGGGTCATGTGGCCAGCATGACTAAGCCGCTTCTGGCGAACCAGAGCAGCGCACAGAAACGCTGTTTACCTTCCCGCTGAAGCGGTACCTATTTATCTACTTGCACTTTTGAGGTGCTTTCGAACTGCTAGGTTGGCAGGAGCAGGGACCGAGCAACGGGCGCTCACCCCATCGCGGGGATTCAAACCACTGACCTTCTGATCAGCAAGTCCTAGGCTATGTGGTTTAACCCACAGCGCCACCCACGTCCCTGCTGCTGTAGTAGCATACATAAATGAATTTCTATACAATTTAGGTAGCTTTGTCCCTATAATTCCCAAATGAAAAGCAGCCTCCTATTTCACATCTCTCCCTGTTGGCACAGGGGGACAGGAATTCCATGTAGGGGAGTGAAGCAGAGGCATATGGGGCCTCTCTGCCCCTCCTTCATGGAGGAAAGGGCTGCCAGTGTCTACCAGCCATCATGACTATGTTCTACTTCCCACAGGAAGTGATGGCCACCGACTTGGATGGCTTCAGCTTACCGTATTTTTTGCTCTATAGAACGCACCTGACCATAGGACGCACCTAGTTTTAGAGGGGGAGAACAAGAAAAAAAAATTCTGTCCCTCTCTGCGCAGCGGGAACTCCCGCTGTGCTCCGGAGGCTTCAGGCTGCTATCCTTGAAGCCTGAAGAGCAAGAGGGGTCGGCGGCTATCCCTGAAGCCAGGAAAGTCTTGCTCTCCTGGCTTCAGCGAGAGCAACGCGAAGCCTCCGGAGCACGGCGGGAGCTCCTGCTGCGCTCCGGAGGCTTCGCGTTGCTTTCGCCGAAACCATGGAGCCTGCATTCGCTCCATAGGACACACACACATTTCCCCTTAGTTTTTGGAGGGGGGAAAGTGCGTCTTATAGAGCAAAAAATATGGTAGATGGAGGACAGGGCAAATTCATGGAGGCTGAGCTACTAGCCAGAACAGCTATATTCTGCCTCTGCTGCCTGCAGCTGCATATTGGTTGCTGATAATTGCAGGTGGAGAGAATACTGTTGCGCTCAGGTTCTCTTCCAAGAGTGGATTTATTTAACCGCTGGCTTCTGCACCTTCCAAGGTGGAACTGCTGGGATCTGGGCAAAAAGAGGTGCTGGAGCTCAGCTCCAGATGAAGCCCCGCATGTGCATTTCGGCCCACGGCAGCAGCTCCCTTCCGCTCTTTGCAGATCATCCTGGAGGCCAAATGCCACGCCATCCGCGATGCCCAGATCCTGGAGAAGAGGCAGATTGAGAAGGAGATGAACGAGGAGGAGATGCGGCTGGCCAAGATGATGGAGGCGGAGAGGCAGAGGGTGGGCATGATGCAGGATGAGCTGGAACGGAAGAGGAAGGAGGAGAAGTACAGGTGAGAGCCCAGGCTTCTGTGCAGCTTCTGGCCAAGGGGTTTCGTGGTAGCTCAGTGGTAGAGCATCATTGTAGCGTTGCCTTCCCTGCACCGCAGGTACAATATGCATGTGTGCAGCAGCATGAGTTAAAAGGGGCACACTCTTGGAGAATCAGAGCCTCCTTCTCAAACCGTAGAAGAGGCCACTGAGCTGTGAGTCAGGAAGTCCCTGGTTTGGGTCTCCCCTCTGCTGTTAAGTTGCTGCATGGCCTTAGGCACAAGCGACACTGACACAAAACCCCACACATACATTAAGTAAAATAGAAACATTGCCACCCGACCCCCACCCCCAACTCACGATTCCCTCCTCCGCCTCTTTCCCCCCTTTCCCTTCCTAGTGTAACACTAATGTCTCAACACATGAAACTGATCCGTAGAAAATGTAACTTGAAAAAAGAGACATTGCACATACTTTTGTAAACCAAGGAATCTTTAATAAAAACAATAAGTAAGTAAATGAATAAAGGAGACCTGCTTCTCTAAAGACACTGGTCTGAAAGTTGTCTGCAGTGTCACCATATATGGAAAAAGGTTCCTTTAAGCCTGCAATACCTCTAACAATTAGAATCAGAGTCAATTGAGATGTGGGGCAATCTCACTGGCATGAAATGCCACCTAAGAAGAAATTTAGTGAGGTCTCTCTTATCCTGGCAGAGACAGATTTCAAAGGTTTCTTTGTGCACAAACAGTTCCATTGTAGGTTGATAATGTCAGATCCAAGGTCAGAGGGTCTTACCACTCAAAATATTGCCACCCTCAGCTTCTATCTGTGACCTACCCAATAAGGAAACAAAATTGAAGGAACAAAATAAGGAAACAATTGAAAGAACATTAACAAAGGTTCCTTCAATTGCGGCCAATTTCTTGCATGCCTGGGAAATCGTATCTGGCTTCAACCAGAAATACGTCAACAGATTAACGTGATACCACAACTACCTAAGATTGGGAACCTTGGCTGCAATTGGTTCCCTGCACAGAGGAATACCATTCATTAGGCCTCTCTGTGCCGTCAGAACCCATTTGCTCCAAAGGAAAATCCCTCCTTCACCTGATTCTCTCTCTTTTTTTTAATATATATTTATTGAGATTTTTCATATAAAACATACTTAAGAAAAACACAAATCATCATTATCCATTCAGCATCTTTCCATTGTTACGTTGGACTCCCCCACACCTCCCGCATACACTTGCATCATTAAAAAATTAATTCCAGACAAATTATCGTTTTACTCATAATCTTAGATTTGATTAGCATATAACTCACACTTAGATCTAATTTAGTGATAGACAGTTATTTTCTACTCTGACATCCCACCTCCTTCACCTGATTCTCAGGGGGAAGCGTCACCTCCTTGAGCAGATACAGAAGAACGAAGAGATGCGTTCCGTGAAGTCCGAGCAGCGAGACCAAGAGGCGCAGGAGATGCTGGAGTACCTGGAGAGGCTGCAGTTTGAAGACGAGAGGGTAAGGGGGCAGGGCCGTAGCTGAGGGGCAGGGCACCTGCACCGAATGCAGAAGGCCCGCAGTTCACTCCCCAGCAGCACCTCCAGTTTAACAAAAGGGATCAGTCAGCAAAGAAGAGTGAGATTATTTCTGTCTGAGATCCTGGGAAGCTGCTGCAAATCTGAGCAAACAATGTTGGGCTAGCTGGACAAAGAGCTTGGGACGGGGCAGCAGTCCTTCTGGTAAGAATTGGGGAGTTACATATTTGGAGGAGGCCATAGGTATAGCACCTGCTTTGCATGCAGAAGGCCCCAGATCTCCAGGTAGGGGTGGGAATGCCCTCTGCCCCAAACACTGGAGAACAGAAGTGCCAGCTTCTCCATGCGATTGAGAGGGCCCCACATGCACAATGTTTCCCAGTAGGTTTCCTAGCACAATTCAAAGTGTTGGTGCTGACCTTTAGAGCCCTAAACGGCCTCAGCTCAGTATACCTGAAGGAGTGCCTCCACCCCCATCGTTCTGCCCAGACACAGAGGTCCAGTGGCAAGGGCTTTCTGGTGGTTTCATCACTGCGAGATGTGAGGTTACAGGGAACCAGGCAGAGGGCCTTCTTGGCAGTGGCACCCACCCTGTGGAATGCCCTCCCATCAGATGTCAAGGAAATAAAAACTGACTTTTAGAAGACATCTGAAGGTAGCCCCGTTCAGGGAAGTTTTTAATGGTTGATGTTTTATTATTCTGTTGAGAACCACCCAGAGTGGCTGGGGAAACCCAGCCAGATGGGTGGGGTATAAATACATTATTATGATGATTATGATTATGATTATGATTATGATTATGATTATGATTATTATTATTATTATTATTATTATTATTATTATTATTATTATTATTACATTGTGTCCTGGGCCCTCTGAATATTGAGGGCCTATATTGCCTCAGCCCCCAGGAGCAGGTGCCTTTGCTGAAGAGCTACAGTGTAGACCAGTCTTTCTCTACCTTGGGTCCCCAGATGTTCTTGAACTACAACTCCCATCATCCCTGGACATCTTGGCTAGGAATGATGGGAGTTGTAGTCCAACGACATCTCGGAATCCAAGGCTGAGAAAGGCAGACCTCAGAAGCATGGGGAAACCACCAAAAGCGCCTCAGTCAGAAGATCTCTGTGACTGAGGAGAGCAGAAGGAACCGGTGGTATTTCAGGCCCACGTTTTGTCCAATGTTAGTCTTGCTCCAAGTAGACCCCTCTGGGATCACGGACGTGGCCTGACGTAGCTGGACCCAACCCACGGTTAACGAGGATGCTTAGCGACTCTTCCGGCTCTCCTCCAGGAAATGGAGCGCAGGAGGAGGGAGCAGCTGCGCTTGCAGGCCGAGATCAGGCGCGTCAACGACGAGAACGAGAAGCGCAAACAGGAAATGTTGGAGCAGGAGAAGATGGCCGACCGGCGGGTGCTGGAGTACCAGAGGAAGAAGATGGTATGTGGTGGTGGCAGGGCATGTGGGGCAGGGAGAGGGCACCGCTGGAGAAGAAAAAGCACCTGGGCAAATTTCAGGTACAGCGGAAAACCTTCCCAGAGCCAACTCCCTCCTGCCTTGGCCTCCTCTTGGCTAGGGATGGGCAGGTCAGGCTGGGTCAGTTTCGCATGTGTTCATAAGTTCATAAGTCTGTTTGCCCAGACCTGTGACTTAGTTTAAATATATATTTTAAAAACTTTGTGAAAATTTACGTATTTTTTTTTATTGTACCCCGCCAGGAACGGGAGGCTGAGTTTGAGGCTGAGCAGGAGAAAATCCGCCGGGAAAAGGAGATGGAGACGGCCCGGCTAAGGGCGCTGCAGGAGAAAGCCCAGGATCACCAAGCAGAGCAGGTGTGGCTCGGGGGTGCATTCTTAAAGCACGAAACAGGGCCAGGAGTGCAGGTCATAGAATTGTAGCGTTAGAAGGGACCCCCAAGGGTCGTCCAATCTAACCCTCTGCTATGCAGGAATCTCAAACAAAGCATCAATGACAGACAGCCATCCAACCTCTGCTTAAAAACCTCCAAGGAAGGAGAGTTCACAACCTACTAAGGGAATCTTTCCCACTGTCAAACAGCTCTTCCTGTCAGAAAGGTTTTCCGTATGTTTAGTCGGAATCTCCTTTGTTGTAACTTGAAGCCACTAGTTCGAGTCCTACCTTCCAGAGTAGGAGAAAACAAACTTGCTCCCTCTTCCATGTGACAGCCCTTTAGAGATTTGAAGACTGCTATCGTATCTCCTCAGTTTCCTCCTTTCCAGGCTAAACTTCCTTAGCTCTTTTGACCAGTGAATGGATAAAGTGGACAGCCCACAGTTAGACAATGCTGTTCATTTATTCTGAAGTATCGATACCAGTGGCAGCATGGTGGTTAGAGCAGAGGTGGGAATTCCGTTAGGCTGTTTGACAGTGGACTGCCTTGGAAGGTGGCGAACTCTCCTTCGCTGGAGCTTTTCAAACAGAGGTTGGATGGCCAGTTGTCAGGGATTCTTTAGCTGTGATTCCTGCATTGCAGGGGGTTAGAATGGATGACCCTTGATTTTAACGATAACAATAATAAATACAGTGGTACCTCGGGTTAAGAACTTAATTTGTTCTGGAGGTCCGTTCTTAACCTGAAACTGCTCTTAACCTGAGGTACCACTTTAGCTAATGGGGCCTCCCACTGCCGCACAATTTCTGTTCTCATACTGAGGTAAAGTTCTTAACCCGGGGTACTATTTCTGGGTTAGCGGAGTCTATAACCTGAAGCGTCTGTAACCTGAGGTACCACTGTAGTAATATATTACAGGGAAGCCCAGTGCTCCTCTCCCTGTCTCTCTTCTGAAATATGATAAGAGTCTCTCCCAGGCATCGCCACACACAGCACCTCACGGCCCAGCCAACGCCCCCTGCTTCCCTTCCGTCCCCTCCAGGACGCCCTGAGGGCCAAGCGTAACCAGGAGGCCACCGAGCGGGAGTGGCGCCGGAAGGAGAAGGACGCGGCACACAAGAAGGCCCAGACGGAAGCCATGCTGAAACAGAGCCGCTTGGAGCAGGTGGCCCACAAGGAGCACACCTTGGCTGTCCAGGTGCAGCGGGACCGGGCCGAGTTCGAGAGGATCGTCAGGTAGGGAAGCGGACTGCTTGGCAGTGCGTGGAAGGGCCGTGGCGCAGGGGTAGGGGCCCTGCTGTGATAGGAGGCATACAAAACAGACGCCTTTTGGAATAATAATTTTCCAAACCCATGAATACAGTTCAAAGCTTTACTAACCAGAACTTCTTCAAAGGACAATCAATGATACACCCAGAAAGTTGTATAAAGCACATACATATCCAAGCATGGGTTTCTTCTTCTTCAAAATAGAACATAATTGCAATCAGAACCAAAACCAAAGCTCTGTTTCACTCCTAGCCTGCATTAGCCTGCATCCAGCTTAAGGCTATTTGCTCCTGGAGAGGCATCATTGTCACATCCTTTGTTCTCTGTGGCTTCCAGAGAATAACTAACAGGCAACAAACACCCATCAAGATGGAGATTTTCAACTAAATACGTTACTCACATGATCTAAGGTTAAACACTCGCGTGAAAGAGCAGAGAACGCCAGCAGCGAACTATCAGCCTGTTAGAGCTCAGAGAGCTTCAGTATGCTTCAATAGAATTTTTCAATATTAAACTCTTAGCAATATACATACAAGTATTTCTCTTTTTCAGTGTGTAATTAAACAATTATACTTTGCAGGGTCTTTCTTGCTATAAGGCAGCTTCCTAGATTCCTATTTGCAAGGCTATCTTGTATAGTCATTGTGGACTCCCACAAGGCAGTGCTTGCATCACAAGCTTCCCCATCCCTGCTCTGGCCTTCTGCAGATGGTTGCACTGCAACACAGCCGGGGTCAGGACAGCAGCTCCCTCTTCCCGCAAGGTGCCTGAATCCTGCTGCCAGAATTCCCAGTTTTAAGACAGAGCTGGGGAATAGGATCCAACCAGCAGGCAGGCCCTCCTGCGGGCCATTTTGACAGGTGGATGCAGCCTCCCACCTGCCAGTCACCTGACATCACAATGGTGTCAGGTGAGCCAAGACACAACAAAATTTACTGGTGGGCATGGCGGGGTACAAATAATAAAACTATTGCTATTGTTATGGCTCACACTGAACCTACAAAGAAACATCCTTTGCGCTGCCTCCTTCAATTCAGGCTTAAGATGGCAGGTATTGGACCGTAGCAATATCTGATTTTAAGATAAAATCACACACACCCAACACACATTCTCGAAATTTGCCCACCTCTGGAAATCAATGCAATCTTTTTCTCTTTTCTTGATGGGGGTGTTTGCCACATACTAACCCCTGCAATTGGCCGGGTTAAATGCTTCCAGACTTAGTCGCACACACTCACTAACTCATGTTGTTGCCTCCCCTGCCCCAGAATCCAACAGGAACAGATTGAGAAGGAGCGGAAAGAGCATGAGAAGCGTGTGGCTCTTCAGCAGACCCACGCGGACGAGATCCGGCGCCAGGTGCGCGAGCACCAGCAGAAGCAGGTCCAGGAGCGCATCGCCATCTTCGAGGAGGGCAAGAGGCTCAAGGAGGAAGCCCGCCGGCGCAGCGAGCGCCTCAACGAGATCAAGCGCAAGAAGCTCGATGAGCTCCGGTGCGGCTGCGCAACGACCCCTGATTCCTCTTGACCCATTGTCCACGTTTGCCAGGGATCCCAGTCTCTGAATCCGTAGCACTTTGCAAAGTCTGGTTTCCTCAGCTCGCACTCTCCCCCTCCCCACCCCTGCTATGATTGCATCATGCACAAGGTGCAGTTTCAACCCTACATGGTTGCAGGCAGGCTGGTTGAAATTGCTCAAGTTAAATCCTAGCAAAGTGGAGGGCTTAAAAGCTCTTTTTGCACCTGGTCTGCCTGGGGTTACCCAAATAGCTTTTAAACCATGGGTAGGCAAACTAAGGCTCCGGGGCCAGATCCAGCCCAATTGCCTTCTAAATCTGGCCTTAGGACGGTCCAGGAATCAGCATGTTTTTACACGAGTAGAATGTGTCCTTTTATTTAAAATGCATCTCTGGGTTATTTGTGGGGCATAGGAATTTGTTCATTTATTTATTTTTTTCAGAATATAGTCCGGCCTCCCACAAGGTCTGACGGACAGTGGACCAGCCCCCTGCTGAAAATGTTTGCTGACCCCTGTTAAACTATGTGCTTTGCTTGGTGGTCAGCACCTGGGCTCTGGGAGTGCAGGGACATCTCTGTCTCTCTCTCTCCCTCTCCCCCCCCCACCTGTCAAGCACATGAGCGGACCCAAGGGTTTGGGTATACACGATTTTCATGTATACATGGAACACTTGGAACTGGACCTCCACGTAAGATTCAAATGTGCTACACAGGCAGCAACCGATTTACACTCATCTGGTTGGCGTTCGTGCACAGCACTGACGCGAGGATGGACTGCGTGCCCTCTAGTGACCAGCGTTTCCTTCTTCTCTTTCTTCTTTGCAGAGCTGCCGGCCTCCCCGAGAAGTACTGTGCCCAGGTGGAGCGCAAGGCCTATGTCCAGTCAGTGCACTGAGTGGAGGAAGAACCTCCGTCACCCACAACAACACCTTTGTAGACTGTCTACGTGTAGCCTAGATTTTCTATTTTCTTACTTTCCAAGAGTATTTTATGAATAGACCTATTTCTGGATACATCTGTGTGGATTTGTGTTTTGCTTTCTTTTGTTTCCTCCCTTTCCTTTCAGGGCATGACCTAGAGGTTCACGGAGCCATTGGCCCCTTAATTAGGAAGGGTCGAATCTGTCATTGTCAGTTTCTAATCCCCCCACCCCAACCATTGTAAGCGTATTTCTCCACATTTCCACCTCCGTTTGTGATTTATTTATTTTGTAGGGTGTTATCCAACTGAACCTAAGTTAGTCATGTTTATTAACTGCAATGGTTCTACTCAGAGTAGGACTAACATTGGATACAGCCCAGGAAGTCCTCATGAAAATTCATTGGCATTTTCGTGCACTTTTCTCTTTTTGCATGCAATTTTGCCAAATACAGTGGTACCTCGGGTTAAGTACTTAATTCGTTCCGGAGGTCCATTCTTAATCTGAAACTGTTCTTAACCTGAAGCACCACTTTAGCTAATGGGGCCTCCCGCTGCTGCTGCAGCCACACCGCCAGAGCATGATTTCTGTTCTCATCCTGAAGCAAAGTTCTTAACCCAAGGTACTATTTCTGGGTTAGTGGAGTCTGTAACCTGAAGTGTCTGTAACCTGAAGCGTATGTAACCCAAGGTACCACTGTAAATACATTTTTTGGCGAAGCGATTTCCCCATATATAATGCATTTCTGCATATTATTTTTGCTAATATATGCACACTTTACCCTGGTATGTACATTTATCTGACATTATTCGGCTGGAGACCTGTGAGAAGTGTGAATTCTGAAAGTATTTCAGTTTCTGTATTGTAAATCTGGTTGGCTTTCCTTTAAATGCAAACTGCATCTGATTTCTTCCTCATTGCCATTCTTTATCCAGAGCTTGAATAAGAAACCCATAAAAGTTTATCACCCCTGCCCCAAAATTCTAGCCGCCTCCTCTGCAGCCTGCATAGAAACACTGGCTAAGAGCATTTTAGCAGGTTGTTTAAAAATAGGTTCTACTAAGTAGGAAGCCTTTGTGGGATGACATCCCTTCCTCTGTGCCAGGCACAGAAGCCAAGTGTGTTGGCTGAAGCAGAGAATGGATGGGGAGATCCACCCTCCTCACTCACCTGTGTGAAGCCCCCTCTTTCCTTTGGCTTCCAGGAATCGGGGTTGGGGGGGGATTTTCTAGCCGGAGAACCACATTCCCTCTTGGGGAACTTTCTAGGGGCCACATCTCTGGTAGGTGGGTCCAGAAGAAAAAGTGGGCAGAGCATCATCTGTGACTAGCAGACAGTTGCATTTTTACACAAAAGTAAACCTACAGGCACCCCCCCTTACAAGTTTTCTGCTCGCATGTGGCTTTGTAGAGCCAGTGTGGCTTTCAGAGTCAGTGTGGTGTAGTGGTTAAGAGCAGTAGTCTCGTAATCTGGGGAACCGGGTTCGCTTCCCCGCTCCTCCACATGCAGCTGCTGGGTGACCTTGGGCCAGTCACACTTCTCTGAAGTCTCTCAGCCCCACTCACCTCATGGAGTGTTTGTTGTGGGGGAGGAAGGGAAAGGAGAATGTTAGCCACTTTGAGACTCCTTAAAGGGAGTGAAAGGCAGGATATCAAATCCAAACTCCTCCTCCTCTTCTTCTTCTTCTTTGTACATGTGTTGTGCTGGGTAATTAATTCGAGTCATACCCAGAAATGTCAGGAGAGAGCTTGAGAGTTCTTGAGGCTCACAAGGAGACCTTCCCCTGAGCCCAAAAATGACGTCAGGCCAGAGGAAGCCCCGAAGAGACCAGAGGGCTTTGTTTAAGCTGCCCCGCCTCCCCACCCAACAGCTGGTTTGCGGGGTAGCGCATCCTCCTGCTTCCTGCCAGCCCCAGAGCATCAATTCTAGTTGTGGATATTTTTGGATACAGTATTTTTGGTACGGATCAAAGAGAGAGCGGCAGAAAGGGCATTTAGAGGGTGCTCCCCACTTTTCACAATTTCACTTAGGTGTGGGGGCTCCAGATCGTAACCCCAGCATAAGTAAGGAGTCACCTGTAATGCATCTCTCTATCCCGTTGAGAGGGAGAACAAAAGACAGCTTTTACAACCTCTAACCTACTTCTCACTGCTGTCATAACAATGGGTATTTTACTAGCTGGGGATAAATGCCAGGAAAAATATTTGCAAATATTTGACAAATAAGGCAGCTGGTTTTAAGGACTTGAGATGATAGATGGGGCTGTGTTGCTACTGACTTTTCCCTTCTTGTTGTTGTTTCTTTAATTGTTTTTATATGTGGTAACATGCGCTGAGCCCTTCTAGTGAAGGGCGGGTCAGAAACACAATAAATAATAATTAGACAACAACGATGATCTCGGCTGGTGCCGAAAAGCCTTGGCTACAAACCAGGAAGTCCCCACTTAACATTCCAGCTCAGCCGCGAACTCGCTGGTCAACCCAAAAGCCAAACCAGATATTATGCTCCTGATGTCTCCCAAGGCTTCCCCGCGTACGAAAATATGAAAAGCAGCCACAGAGGCCATGAGTTTCAGGGCAGGAATGGCAGAGCCAAGGGAAAATATCAGGCACCTGAATCGTCCTCTCCCTTGTCAGTGAGAAACAGTGGCAAACAGTGCAGGAAGTTGCCTTACACAGAATCAGACAATTGGTCCATCTAGCTCAGTATTGTTTACACTGACAGGCAGCGATTTGCCAGGGTTTCAGGCAGCAGTGGGGAGAGGGGGGAGCCTATGGCTATGGATGGTTTTATTTTATTTACCTCTGTATAAGCTGCACTCTTATATGCAGGTGGCGCTGTGGGTTAAACCACAGAGCCTAGGACTTGCCGATCAGAAGGTCGGCAGTTCAAATCCCCATGACGGGGTGAGCTCCCGTTGCTCGGTCCCAGCTCCTGCTAACCTAGCAGTTCGAAAGCACATCAAAGTGCAAGTAGATAAATAGGTACCACTCCGGCAGGAAGGTAAATGGTGTTTTCATGCGCTGCTCTGGTTCACCAGAAGAGGCTTAGTCATGCTGGCCACATGACCCAGAAGCTGTATGCCGGCTCCCTCGGCCAGTAAAGCGAGATGAGTGGTCGCAACCCCAGAGTCGGTCACGACTGGACCTAATGGTCAGGGGTCCCTTTACCTTTACTTAAGCTGCACTCTCACCGGAAATATAACAAGGAATGTAGCTGGGGGAAATATGCAATATTGAAAACTTCAGTAATGCACCAGTAAAAACCGGCTGGCAAAGTGAAATTCATATGCCAAAGGACTGCCTGAAGAATAGTTTTAAAAGATGTCTGAAAGAAGCCAGACACAGCAGCTGCTGGGTTCTGGTAGCAAGGAGTTCCACAGGGCTGGGCCTGCTACACTCTGATAAAGGCCTGCCAGATCTCAGGGGGTGGAGGACGATCTGGATGGTAAGGAATTAGGCAACCCGTAAAGTCCCCTGGTCCCAAGTTGTTTTGGGCTTTGTGAATTAGCACCCGAACTTTGTTGTTGTATCTGGTGCTAGTCCTACTCAGAGGAGACCCATTGAAGTTTACACACATGATTAATGCATGGGGTAGAGAAACTGGATAGAGAAAAATGCTTTCCCCTGTTTAGTAATATTAGTCCTTAGTGTTGCCCGCTGGAATTGATGGACAGTCAGTTCAGGATAGAAAAGAGAGAGGGCTTCACATGATGCGCAGTTAATGTATGGAACTCACTGCCACAGGATGCCTTTGAACCAATGGATTCACATTACATGGAAGGAGATTCTGACTACAAAGAAGGAGGAGTTTTCTGATGGTAAGAGGTGTTCAGCCGTGGAATGGACTACCTCAGAAGGTGGTGGACTCTCCTTCGTTGGAAGTTTCTAAATGGAGCTTGGATGGCTGGGATTCCTGCATTACAGGGGGTTGGACTAGATGGCCCTTCATGTCCCTTCCAGCCCTATGATTCTATGAAATACGTAGTTTATATAGATGCATGGAAGTAGGGTTGACATATTTACAAAAAGTAAAAACCAGGACACTCTTAAAGTTGTTGAGCCTTTTTTTTTTTTTTTGGAAGAACCCAAAATTGTTGAGAAATTGTTGAAAAATAGTGGATAAATTTGTTGCTTTTAGGTTGCATATAGTGGGTAGTCCTTCTCAGAGTAATAATAATAATATTTTTTTATTTATACCCCACCCTTCCCGGTTCAAAAAACGGGCTCAGGGCGGCTAACAACAAATTTAAAACACAATTGTAAAAGCAGCATAAAATACAGTATAAAGACATGAATAACAATAAAATTCAAAGTTCAGAAATCAATTTAGGGGAAATCCATCTAATAAGCATTAGATAATCCCCAGGGCTAGCTGGCTGAATTAGTCCTACTTGGGCCAGCGAGGAGGCTAGGGGAGAATTAGCTGTGGGGTCTCAGAGCGGGTAATCTTCATAAAAGGGAAGGGGCAGGGAAGAGAAGGGAAATAAAAGATCAGGCTGAATTCAAATTAAAGGCCAGGTGGAATAGCTCTGTCTTACAGGTCCGACGGAAGGAGGTTAAATCCTGCAGGGCCCTAGTCTCATGGGACAGAGCATTCCACCAGGTCGGAGCCATCACTGAAAAGGCACTGGCCCTGGTGGAGGATAGTCTGACTTCCTTAGGGCCCGGGACCTCTAAACTATGGTTATTCATGGACCTTAAGGTCCTCTGCGGGGCATACCAGGAGAGGCGGTCCCGTAAATACAAGTAGACCCATTGAAATAAACAGGTTCATTACTTTCATTGGGTTTACTCTAAGTAGGACGTAGTTGGCTACAACCGTTGGAATGTGATCCAAACACAAGTCAGCCTCCAGTGCAGCTCTCCCTCTCACCCAGCTGGAAGTGATTCATATGGACTCACCTGGCAAAGGTATCAATCACTCTGATGCATGGGAATCTCTTCAAAGCTTGCCGAAAGGACTACTATTATAAGTTACCAAAATCAGCATGATGCCACAGAGGGCAAGGCATGTTTTTCTATTAAAAGAGCTGGGAGTAGCTGGACAGAGAGGAAGAGGAATAGGAGGCACACGTGCAGCAGCCTGTGGTTTCTAATTAAGACATCAGGTGAATGTTTTGAAGCGTCAAGAGTGGTATCCAACTAAGTTCTACACAGAGTAGACACTTTGAAATCACTGAATCCACATTAGTCATGTCTACTTTGAGCAGGACTAACACCGTATGCAACCCTCGGTTTGGGGGAGCTTGGCAACTCTTAAATATCAGGAGATACAAACACTGAAACTGGATGGGTGTACACGAGAGGGTCAGGTTGTGACAAGACAAGGGATCTGGTGTGCGGTGGTGCTTTTGTGATAACAGAATGCTTGGCATTAACAGACATAGCAGGGCTGGGGAACTTCTAGCCCACGGGCCAAGATTGGACAGTAGGCCCATTTTCTTCAAACCATCGGTGATGTCAGTCAATGGCTGGCATGGCAGGGTTTAACCCTGCATTGGCTGCTTGCCTTCTTCCCAGCAGGGTACATGATTGTGCAGCCGAGGCAGCAGGGTGTAATCCCCACTCTTCAGCTGCTGAGTGGGGGTTACAGCCCTTTGCAAAAGCTCTCTCGGAAGCAGCTCTACATGTCTTCTTTAAAGGGGTAAGGTTGTGGGCAGCTCACTTAAAGAAGTTATGGGCTGCTTCAAATATCGCTTTTGCAAAGGGCTTCAAGACAGCCCCCATGCTCCTGTCTGAGCCTCCAGATCCTCAAATGGGAGTGCAGAGGCTGTTTTGAAGCCCTTTGCAAAAGTGCTCTTTGATGCAGTTGTCCCCTTTCTCTTTAAACACCACAGAGAGCAGACAGTAGGCAGTGGGGGAGAGGTGAGATGAGCATCATCCTCCCCTTTCCGCCTTTGGCTTTGGCAACAGAAAGGAAAAGTATAGGGAAGCCCATGCGAAGGATTTTGAAATTTTGATTGACAAGCCCCTGCCCATTTATCAAAGTTGTCCCACGGGTTGGGGCCTGATATAGATCCGCCTCCTGGAGCCATAAAAGTTCCTCACGTGTTGCATGAATGATGGCTTTGGGGTCTGAAAGTGACTAAAAGGAGGAGTCTGAGCTTCTCTCTCCGTTCATTGCTGACTGGGAACAGGCACTTTGACGTGACACTCAGCTGGAATCATATTCTTTGTTTATACTGTTATCCTTGAATTGCAACAGGAGTACTTTTCAGCTTTCATAATGTATTGTTACAAAAGTCATGCGCCAACCCCCCTCTCTGCCAAGCAGTGGCAAGAGCCCATGGGGTTCCAGGCACTCACCCAGGGTCTGTGTTCCTTGGGAGAATTGAGATACAGCGGAGACTGTCGTAGTTTTAAGAAATATGGTTTGTTCACCTATTTGCACCTTCAGTTTGCATGGAGGGAGTCCAGATCATTTCCAAAGAGGCTTGTCCCCCACAGCAGCCCTGGAGTCCAAGGCATCTCTCCCAGCCAGCCTTCAGCCAACCTGCCCAAGATGGATCCCAGTCTTTCTTCTCTCCCCTTCTTCTTCCCAGAGCACCTTGCTAAAACCTCTCCTTTCCTGTCACCTCACTTCCAGTTACTCTAGCAACCTTCCAAGGCCCCAGTCTCTGTTCATAACTTCAGCGCAAGGGGTGGGGAGGATAGGGTTGCCATATTTTGAAGAGCAAAAAAAGAAGATGCTATGACGACTCTCATTTTAAATACCTCTACTACATGTAGGCTATAGAAGCTGTGATATATTGCTGAGGGGGGCAGGAGAAGAGGAAGGCAAGTCTTCAACCATCAGTTATGTCTATGTCTCATCTAGAAAGTATAGCCAGAGACATTTTGGCAAATATTAAAAATCCACACGAAGAGAAAATTTACTCCTGAAAAAAAGGACACATCCTGGAAAACAGACACATGGCAACCCTAGGGGAGGACAGTTCTCTCTATAGCCCTGTATTGTTTCTCAGTGGTCCTAGCTTGGCCAGGTCATTTGGCATAAGCTACCCCAGGAATTCCACTGCAGCTTGTATTCTCCCTTCATATTCCAAATAAAATCCTACCATTTATTAATTTATAGGCATTGTGTTTCCCTGTCCCCCCCATCTATATCCCCACAAACCTTGTTGGCACTATTCATGCTGGAATGGTCAATTCCATTTCCCTACCTATCTAGACTATATGCTTGGTGGGTCGAGGGAACCACCATTGTAGGATCAATCTGACTGAGTAAAAATGACAGGAGACCCTGAATTATTTTCTTCCTAAAGAAAGTAACATATGGCCAGCGACTTGCTCCTATGAGCACCTTGGCTGCTGTGTTCTGCACCAGCTGAAACTCCCGGACCACCGACAAGGGCAGCCCCACACAACACATGTTTCCTGTAGGCTAGAGGTCCCAGCTTCAATCTAAGGGATGGGAAAGATGCCTTTGTGAAAACCCTGCTGCTGCCAGTCAGTGTAGACAATACTGAGCTGGGTGGTCCCTTTCGTTCCAAGGCACTTGCTTTGCAGAGGCCCATTGTGGCTGGGAAAACAGATGAGAATAGGTTAGGCCTTCTCCTCCTCCACATAGTGCCTTAACAGCAACTCACAGGCTGTCAACAGATTCCTCTCATTAAAAACAAGATGGCGAAACTCTCTGCTGTGATGATTGCAAAATGCCAAGATCAGCCCTGAGGACACCACTATCTAGCCACTTGCCGTATTGGAATAATGCTACCATGACATCCCTACAATTTATCAATTTGTCAAAAGGATTAGCTGGGATTAGTTGGGATTACGTCCAAAAACCTTTGAGTGTTTAAGGCAAGGATGGGGAACCTTAGGCAAAGGGGCAAATGTGGCCCTCCAAACTGCTATAAGTGGCCCCTGGGGCTCTCTGGATGCCCCCCCCGTCCGACCCTTCTTTGCACCCTCTTTGAGGCTCCATTTCTCCCGGCTGGAGTGCCTCCTGGAGCTCTGATAACAATGCTTCTTTCTTGTCTGGGTGGGAAAATGGAGAAAGGAAACATTTGCATCTGTTGCTTTACCTGCTTTTACCTCTGGCATACCCTGTGGCCCCTGGAAGGTTGACTAGAAGGGAATGTGGCCCTCGGGAGGAAAAAGCTTCCCCATCTCTGAACTGAGGAAACATACCCTCCAACATTTCTCCGATGAAAATAGGGACGTCCCATTCCATATTGATAATGTTACTATGTATACCACACACATCTTATTGGGTTGCCCCCACTTCTCTGAGTGGCTTCCAACATATATAAAAACATAATACAGTCGTACCTTAGTTTTCAAATTTAATCTGTTCCAGGAGTCTGTTTGACTCCCAGAACAGTTCGAAAACCAAGGAATGGCTTCTGATTGGCTGCAGGAGCATCTGATTGGCTGCAGGAGCGCTGGACGTTCGGCTTCCGAAAATCATTCAAAAACCAGAACAATCATTTCCAGTTTTCGATTGTTTGGAAGCCGAAACATTCGAGTTCAAAAGTGTTCAGCTTCCGAGGTTCCACTGGAAAACATTAAACGTTTTTTAAACAATACATTATTATTATTTTTTAAAAAATCCCTATACAGAATTGCCTTCTGGAGAGCCAGTGCGGTGTAGTGGTTAAGAGCGGTAGTCTCGTAATCTCGGGAACCGGGTTCGCGTCTCCGCTCCTCCACATGCAGCTGCTGGGTGACCTTGGGCCAGTCACACTTCTCTGAAGTCTCTCAGCCCCACTCACCTCACAGGGTGTTTGTTGTGGGGGAGGAAGGGAAAGGAGAATGTGAGCCGCTTTGAGACTCCTTAGGGTAGTGATAAAGCGGGATATCAAATCCAAACTCTTCTTCTTCTTCTTCTTCCTCTTCTTCTTCTTCTTCTTCTTCTTCTTCTTCTTCAGATGGCTCAGGGGCCGGAGAACTCCATACCTTCCAACATTTCTCCATTGGAAATAAAGGTAAAGGTACTCCTGCCCGTACGGGCCAGTCTTGACAGACTCTAGGGTTGTGCGCTCATCTCACTCTAGAGGCCGGGAGCCAGCGCTGTCCGCAGACACTTCTGGGTCACGTGGCCAGCGTGACGAAGCTGCTCCAGCGAACCGGCACCAGAGCAGCACACGGAAACGCCGTTTACCTTCCCGCTATACAGCGGTACCTATTTATCTACTTGCACTTTGATGTGCTTTTGAACTGCTAGGTGGGCAGGAGCTGGGACCGAATGACGGGAGCTCACCCCGCCGCGGGGATTCGAACCGCCGACCATGCGATCGGCAAGTCCTAGGCGCTGAGGTTTTACCCACAGCGCCACCCGCGTCCCACCATTGGAAATAGGGACATCCTAAAGAAAAACAGGACATTCCGGAATGAAATCAGAAACCGGGACAGCTTCTGTAAATGAGGGATGTCCCTGGAAAATAGGGGCACTTGGAGGGTGTGAGGGATGTGTACAGAAGATTCTGGAAGCCCAGAATGTCCCTATTGAAATCCTGGTGTTTGTCTGAGCAGCCAAGGAAAGGGGAACTGCCCAGTGACCAAAGTCGTGTGGAAAGGAGGAAGGAAAAGGGAAGTGTTGAGACTCACGGGCGATTAAGAGAGCTGTCATGGAGAGGAAGGGCCACGCCTTGAGCATGAGGCACAGACTTTCATGACTGAGGAGAAGGGTGTGAGTGATGAGGAGAGTAGGAGGGAAAGGAAGAAGCTGGAAGTGCTTGGATGAGGCACAATTGATCAAACGGTATAACTTGAAAAATCGGTTGAGCAGAGAATGTGGAGCCACTTTGAGGAGAGGCCTGGGCTGCTGTTTCTGTTGGCTCAGCATCCATCCTGATTTGCTTGCACAAAGCTTAGAGACAGAGGCAGGGATGGGAGGACCTGCCAATTTCAATCCTCTCCGTTTCTTTTTTTAATTTGATTTGTTTTGTTTTTCTTTAAGTAGAAAAAGTAAACAAAGAATTAAAACTGTCAGCCGTGAAGCGTCACAGCCTAGTAGGAGAAAAGTACAAAGACACGGTGCAGAGGGATAATAATATGTTAACTCATACAAAGATTCGCTTTACAGCTAATAAAAAAGATGTGTAAAAAGAAAAGCATTCTCTACCTGCAAGTTCCATCTTTATTGAGAATAAAGGTTCTGGAGAGTCTTAGATGAGCTGGGCATTTGCACAGACCGTGTGCCAATATTTGTATTAGAAATAAAATCAGGCCATATAACCACCAAGGAGGGACGCGGGTAGCGCTGTGGGTTAAACCACAGAGCCTAGGACTTGCCGATCAGAAGGTTGGCGGTTCGAATCCCTGCGACGGGGTGAGCTCCTGTTGCTCGGTCCCTGCTCCTGCCAACCTAGCAGTTCAAAAGCACGTCAAAGTGCAAGTAGATAACTAGGTACCACTCCGGCGGGAAGGTAAACGGCGTTTCCGTGCGCTGCTCTGGTTTGCCAGAATCGGCTTCGTCATGCTGGCCACATGACCCGGAAGCTGTACACCAGCTCCCTCGGCCAATAAAGCAAGATGAGCGCCGCAACCCCAGTCGGCCACGACTGGACCTAATGGTCAGGGGTCCCTTTACCTTTAAATAACCACCAAATATTGTCATTTGTACCCTTGAGGTACAGTACTTTTAGTTTATGAGAGATCTTTACAAGAAGGGCAATTTGCCAAACCCTGGAGTATCAGCAATCCAACCCAAATGACAGATGCTGAAGGTTTTCAAGGATTTGGCAACATTGCCCCAGGCTGCTGATAAGAGGTGAGAGATAACTCTTTGCTTTTCAAGTCCTGTTCTGCTTCCATTTACAAGGAAGAATTGCATCAGACAATTCGAGAAGGTGCGTAATTCAAACAGTGGCTCTGTTTTGGTCATTGTTTGGGAATGTGCAGATTTAATCAATCCGTTTTTCAATGCAAACTGAATCGAATTCCTCCCTCATTGCTATGCAGAGGCAAATCTGGTCTATTTTATATATATATATAATGAGCACTCATCCTGCATTCATGCTGATTTGCTCTCAGGCTATACGTCTTCCAGTAAATCATTTGTTCACCTCCACAGTTTTCCAGTGCATTTCCCCATCACCTTTCTGAGACTTGTTGAGCTATGGTGCTTTTATCCACTCTAATCACTCGAAGCTACGTTTTGCCAGGGGCGAAGAAGGGGTGTGTGGTGGGTGCAGTCCGCCCAGGGTGTCACCACTGGGGGGAGTGTGACAAAATGCCAGGTGGTACTCACCGTGGGGCCTGCAGCGTCCCCAAGCCATGCGTCTCTCCTAGGAGAGACATGGTGGCTTGGATGCGCGCAGGCTCTGTGTTCCCCAAATGTTCTGCCTGCTGCCTCCCCTAAGCTGTAGGGCGGCTGAGTGGGAGGAGGCAGGCAGACAGTCTGCAGGCTCCCTGAATCGTGATATCGCCAGGGACACTTTGGTTGTCTCATCGTGCAGACCCAGGTCATGGTGCCTGAGTTTCCACAGCCTCCACCTGCTATGAACCACTATGGGCAGGATTGGCAGATACGTTCTACACTCAAGATAATGTTTTGTTCTCTTGTTAATTATGCTCTTTTAAATATCCATTTTACATCTGACTTCCTTTTGTGATGCTTTCTTTTGAAACGTTTAAGATACTTTTTTTGGTTAACTTTGCTGCGTTAAATATGCATTCTGAAGCTGACCTCCTTTGTAAGGCTTTATTTTGAAATATTTTAAGGTAACCTTTTAGTTTCCTGTTAACCATGTTGCATTGAATGTATACTTCATTTCTGACTTTCTTCAGTGATGCTTCATTCCGGATTGTTTTATCTGATATTTTAATGTAGGTGTTTTCTCTGAAATATAAAGCAGTATAGAAATGAAAATGGTCATCATCACTGCTTTTTTTATTTACTTAGAAAAAATGGTGCTGATACTCGCCATGAATTGTTACATTAAGTGCCGCACTTTTAACATTTGGCAGCAAAGATGCTGGTACTGTGTACCCTTGAATACCCTAAGGAAAAAACCACTTGTATAACAACAACAGCAACAGCAACACCGTGACAGATTCTGGCTGTTGCTCATTTCAAAAATGATATTGTAGATTTGGAATTGGGTGGCCAGAATGCCCAAGCGACTGCTTGACTCCTTGGCAAGGAACAATTGCAACATGTGGGGTTTTTAATTTAAGGGGGAAAGCATGACTGCAGGAGAGGTTTGTGAAATGGTGCATGCTGTGAGCATGGCGTGGACACCCGGACATTGCTCAGAACTCCAAGTCATCCCAATTAATTGATATGGCATTAGGTTCAGGAATGATGAAAGGAAGTGTCTTACTGATGCAATGCATCACTAATACGTTGGGAATTATCTTACCCAAGGTGGATTACAGTCAGTCGGCTTAGATCAGGGATGGGGAACCCTTTTTTCCTATTGAGGGCCGCATTCCCTGTGGGGCAACCTTTTGGGGGCCACATGTCAGCACCAGGCAAGGCTGAAAGCAAAAGTAGGCGGAGCAGCAAATGTACATATTCTTCTTCTTCATCTCCTCCAGCAGGCCAGTTTCAGCACACACCCATTTCCGTCCTCCAGCTGGTGAAGCAAGAGGCATTGCCATAGAGTCATAGAGTCGCTGAGCTGGAAGAGACCCCAAAGGCCATCTAGCTCAACCCTCCACAATGCAGGAATCGCAGCTACGAGTTCAAGGGCAAACGCCAGCCAGGCAGAAACCCTCAGGGTATGCTGCAGGGCCAGTGAAGGCCAGTGAAGGGTGTAGCCTGGGGAGGAAGTGCATTGCTGGGGTGGGTGGGGGAGTCCCACATGCCATTGAGGTCTGGAGGGGCACGTTTGACCCTTGGGTTCAAGTCTCTCCACTCCTGTTCTCAGGGAAACTGGGAGCCAGGATGCCCCAGTTCACGCTCTTGATTGCTCAGTAAAGGCTCCAGGTCCAGGGTCAGTCAACTTCCGCATTCTGGCCAACTTCTGCTGTTGTGCTTGCAGGAGGCATGCATGTGTGTGCCTGGCAGGCTGCTGTTTGCAATACTGTACATCAATGAAACTTGGCCGGATCCAGCAAGGCCTTAATTAAGTTCTTATGACCTCAGTGTACCAAGCGGAGTTACCAATTCTTGCCACCCATTTGTGGATGCCACTCCCAGGGAAATACAAAACCCACAAGATGAGGCATGTTGATTTTGTTGGAGCGTTTTTTTATATTTTAAAAAACCCTGCTGAGTTGTTTTGACTTGTGATTAATGCACTCTTAGGCTCCTGGGCTAATGTTAAATGTCTCTCTGTCTCTCTCTCTCTCTCCTCTCCTCTCCTCTCCTTTCCAAGATTGACAACACAGAACCCTCTTTCCACAAATAGCGTCTCCCTGTTGCTTCTCTGCCAAAATGCTGGATTCTTTCCTGGGAAGTGAGATCAGTTAGCCACTTGACTAGCTTTCCGGCCGGCTTGCTTCCAGTCCCTAATTAGAGCTAGAGTTAATTAAAAGTAACCAAATTGCATTACAACCAGCGCCACAATTGGCCGGGGCCAGCCCCACCCAGAGACACTGGAATGTTGACTTCCAGGAATGCCGACTGCAAAGCAGAGCAGTTCAATTGCACCAGATTATCTGCTGGAGTTTTAATGTCTTGCGTCCAACAGCCCCGGAATTGGGCAATTCCAATTCCTCCATCCAAAATTAAGAGCTGTGCTTGCCAGAGGGTGAGGGAAGTACATAGCAGAGGAAGCTGTGTTGATGCCAGCAGCGGCTCAAGCGGCAGCTCAGAATTCCTTGTTTTGGTCCTTAAGATGGAGAACCAAGGTGGTTAATAGATTAGAACCATACATTTGTAGAGTTGGAAGGGCCCAACCCCCTGCAATTTAGGAATCAAAGCTAACATGAATGTCAACTTTATGGGGATGAGGGCAACTGAGTCTGCCCCCCCCAAGTATGCGGGGATGGGGCTGAGCCCCCCAATCTTGCGTGTCCAAGCCTCGCTGGGCCTGCCTGTGGTGGTAGAGGGCCTCACTGGGTCTTGCAGACAGAGACGGGGGTGTATTGCACATGTGATGTCATGTGATGTCATGCACATGCGATGAGCCCCCCTAATGTCAGGTGGAACTTGGTACCTCTAACAGCCAAATGCCGATATAATTAGTGGCAATCACATATAAAAATGCATTATTGTGGGGAAAATTCATTGCGAAAATGTGCATCTTTGGCAAAATTGAACACACGGAAATGTGTCTATCAGGAGAAATGCATATCAAAATTCTGGAGAATTTCCATGAGGCCTTTTTGTTTTAAAATTATTATTACTATTATGGACAACAAAAATGTTTCAGATTGACTGCAATTGACCTATATGAAAGACTCTACAATTTGAAAATAGAGACACTGAATGTACTTTTGTTACTTATGGAAAATTTTAATTAAAACATATTTTTAAAACAATTGTTATTGTTATTATTATTTATTAGTCATTTTATTCATAAAATGGGCTTGAAACAAGTTATGAACACAATAGCAATACAGTGGTATCTTGGTTGACGAACAAATCGGCTCACGAACACTGCAAACCCGGAAGTAAATGTTCCAGTTTGTGAACGTTTTTCGGAAGCCGAACGTCCGTTTCGGCTGTCGGCATTGTTTCCAGAGCCAATCAGCCAATCAGAAGCCGTGCCTTGGTTTTTGAACATTTCGGAAGTCGAATGAACTTCCAGAACGGATTGAGTTAGAGAACCAAGGTACCACTGTACTAAAACCAATTACAATAAACACAATCAACGAACAGAGAAGCACATCTGCACAAATAAAAGACAGGCCTAGCAGGTCCTGCCTCACCTCAGGAGGCCACAAATATTTAAGAACCCTTCAGATTAAGGGACAAAAACCCAGATAAAAAGGAAAGTTTTTGCCCAGCGCCTAAAACTAGACAGAGACAAAACCACAAACTAGTGAGGAAATGTAGCAAACTGAATTTAAGACTGAGAAGCTGAGAAAATTAAGAGAAAACAAAATGGACAGGTGAACATTCCCCACTGTGTGAGCTCAAGGGCACCAGCTGGATTCCGCTCATAATAAACCGTGGTTAAATCCAGAAAGGAATTTCCTCCCAAAGCAAATGATTTGCTTGTTTATTGCTTGATTCCGTTTATGAATAACTTCCCATAAAATAGAATCAATCAACAATCAGTAAGAAAAACAGCAAGAGAAACAATTAAAAACAATTCCGTAGAAGAAACAATGAAAAACAATTATATATGTAAAAACAAATCCAGCCATGGGTTCATACTGACTGTTAGCACCCAGAGGGGAATTCCTTGCAAGGCCAATACTGACATCAAAGAAGGATTTTAAAAAAGAATTATCGCTCCACCTCACCAACTGATGCAATTTGCGTTCAGAAACCTGCGTGTTTATGGCGGTGACACATCTAGTTTGGCCCTGAGTAAAAGGGAGTTGAATAAATCCATGTTCATCAACAGCTATTAGCCACAATAGTTACAGAGAACTTCCATGGACAGAGGCAGTATACCTTTACATACCAAACGTTATTGCCTTCTAGCTCTGCTTGTGGGTTTCCCATCAGGGCCACCTGGTCTGGTACCTGATGAAAACAGGATGTTGGGCTTAGATGGGCCTCTGGCCTGATCCAGCACAGCTCACATGCTCTTACATTTCCATCCACGCTCTAGAGACACTTGACTATCAACTTTGAGAAGTGTTGTCACAGCTCCACATAGCAGAAAAATCGGCATGGATTTATTTTAATGCTCAAATTTCTAGTCCTTTTAAAGGAAAATTTTTCCTCCCTCTCTCATAGCCCAGGGTCGTCCAACGAATGCTGAATGTTGGAAGATTCAGGGCAGACAAAATGAAGTATTTTTTTTCATGCAGTTAAACTATGGAATTTGATCCCATGTGATGGAGTAATGGTTGCCAACTTGGACAACTTTAAATGGGGGTTAGACAAATTCAAGGAGGGTGAAATAAATCTATCGATGGTTACTAGTCAAGATAGTCATGAAGCAGAATCTGCCACCGAGAGGATAGCTTACTGGACTAGACAAGCCTCTGATCTGAACCAGTGGGACTCTTACTGTGCTCAGAGACTATAAGTCTGACCAGTGCTTGGGGGGCAGGATGTGGTTCATCTTATATTGATAAAAGTGCTGTGGGTGACAGCACAAAATGGCTGCCATGGGTCTGACCTGTGAGGATGCTCACAAAGCAAGCCCTGGGCATCAAATTTCAGAGGGGCAACTATGTGAGCCTGTTGCCACAAGAGCAATATCCTGCCACCTTAGAGATCAATAGATGTATTGTGGCATCATCAGCCTTCGTAGACAAGAGTAGAGCTTTCCAAACTGTGTGTTGCGACACACTAGTGTGTCGGCTGCAGTGTGCAGTTGTGTCCTGCAAATGCTCTCCACACACCTCCCAGGGCTGGAAAAGGGGTTAGTTTAACCTCCGGGTCGCTAGGAAAACTGAATGACTATGTCGCGAAATGATACACGTCTAAAAAATGTGTCACCAACTTGAAAAGTATGGAAAGCTGGACTCTCTCATAACCAGCAAGTGTCCTGGAAAAAAATGGGACATCCCGTTTGCTTGCTTGAGAGCATGGCGACCATTTTGGATGCCATGATCTCGCGTGATTTGAAGCACCCCCCTAAAAAAACATTATTATTTTTTAACCATGATTTCACACAGCTCTCCCAAACACACATTTGAAGGTGCTGTGCAAGCACGGCTCCGAAAAAAGCGCATATTTTGGGCTCTGTAATCTCATGTGGGTTGGAGGGTATGCCTCTGATTAAGTGGATTCTGCATAATGTCTCAGGCCCCAAATAACAGAAAGACCACCTCTTCCCCTACAAAACCATTTCGGATGTTGGGATCAGCACCTGGATAGTTCCTCTATCCTCAGAGGCTCAAAGGGGTGGCAGCTCAGGAGAGGGCCTTCTCTAGTGATGGTCCCAAAGCTGTGGAAGCCCCTCCCCACAAAGGTGATTCTGGCCCCTTAGTTATGCAGTTTCTGGAAAATGTGGAAGACACATACTTTTACCCTGGTTTTTGACACTTGAGCTGCATATTTTTAGGACCCATCTTATTTTTATACTTGCAAGTTGTTTTAAACTGCTTTTAATATTGCGTTTTAGTGTTGCAAACAAACAAAGAGCCAAATAAAGATACCTAATGATACCACCAGCACACTCAACTCCTCTGACCTGTGGAAATGGCACTGTTGCAGGTCATTCTGCAGTTGTAAGAAATCAGGAACTGCCCCTTGGAACTCCCTGCCTATTGACATGAGGAAGGCGCCTTTGCTATACCCTTTTCAGAGTCTGATTAAAAACATGCCTGTTTAGCCAAGAGTATGCAAGCCTATAGAAGTTACATGTGTTTTATTTCTTTTCAGCTACTGATGGTTTTAAACATCTTCTGAATATTTTCAAAGAGCAGTTTTTAACTGTTTTTATTGATAATTCTAATGTTTTATGTTATATTTTTATAAATCACGTAGAGGTGGTTTTCTTGGTGTCTGCTTAGAACAGTTTTGTTCCGGTAAGCCTTTCTAGACACATAGATGCTACTGTGTTTTAATCTCTTTTTTGCAATTGATTTTAATCAACAGGGTTTTTTTGATGATTTTTTAAATTTCTTGTAACATGCTTAGAGGTTTTACTACAATCAAGCAGTGTATCTTGGGACTCATTCAGGTGTCCTACATGCCAGGAAAGGAAATTCCTGCTGATCTGCTGTCAAAAGTTGTTGACAGGGAACAACTTCAGGCTTATGCACAGCGGTTGCAGTTAGGCTGAAATACTGCAGCAGCAGGGTTACATGAAATGGGGGAGGATGTTGAGAATTCCTTTCCTCCCGAGATGCAGTTGTGTGGGATTGTCACATGTCGCATGCCTGTTTACATGCCAGCACTGATTGTTGGAGTCTTGTGAGGGGACATGGAGATACGCTGTTCTGTTTTTGTATAGCTTTTGCTTTTGCAGCTCTCTCCCCAAGGAAGAAAGACAGAGAGAGAAGCCATGTTTTCTTTGTTCTGTTACGTTTGATTTAATTTGCAATAAATTAGGCTTAGATGTTACTCCTCAAGGCTGAGCTTGCTCTGCTAATTGTGTGCTCATGTCCCTTGTTACGGGCCACATCAATGTGCCGGGAGACCGGAGTGATGAATCCCGGGCGACGCTGCATTTTGGGGGAGGCACCAGGCCTCGGCGTTATCACCCAACAATATATACACATTGTAAATTAATTAATTAACTGTAAAAAGCCCAGGGGGGTTGTGCAAACTCCACGTGCAATCTGCTCTGGCCTATCTTTCTGAGCTGTTGTGAGGAGCACCGAGACCAAAGACCTTATGATGACATACGCCGAAGCGCAATATACATGTGAATAGTGATTAGTACGAGTCCTTTCCCCACGAAAACTTTTGAAACCAAGGGAGGCACCCGAGCCTCGTAAACTTTATAGACACATTCGCCACACGCTCGCCAGATCTGGTTTTGCCGTTTGGTGAAAATGAGGGATGTCCCACAAAATGCCTAGTGCCTTAGCAAGGCACCCTGCCCTGCGATGAATCCAAACATTTGTTTCCTTTGCTTGCTCTCATAAATTACATCTGGGTTTAGTTTGGAGGACGAGTCACCGCCAATTAGCTCCGGGCTGTCAAACTCTAATTGAAAGGTGCAGGGCGTTGTCTGTGCCCAGGTTGCCTTCCTTCCCTTCCTGATGCAGGATGATAGAAAGCGGAGAGGCAGGGCCCGGATGCACGGTCGGAGAGGCGTGGAGCAAGGTACCGTTTGGGAGGGAGCCTGGGCTGGGCTGGCATGTGGGCGCTAGAGACCTTCCAGGTATCTTGGAAATCTGACTCCCATCAGCCCCAACCAGCACTGCCCAATAATGAGGGAGGATGGGAGTCAGCAACATCTGCAGCTGTGGTTCTCAAAGTGGTTGGTACCACTCCTTGTCCTAGGATGCGGGTGGCTCTATGGTCTAAACCACTGAGACTTTGGGCTTGTCGATCAGAAGGTCGGTGGTTCGAATCCTCGCGACGGGGTGAGCTCCTGCCAACCTAGCAGTTCGAAAGCACGTCAAAGTGCAAGTAGATAAATAAGTACCACTCCGACGGGAAGGTAAACGGTGTTTTCATGCGCTGCTCTGGGGTCGGTGTTCCGTTGTGCCAGAAGCAGTGCAATGATCCACAACCCCAGAGTCGTTTGCGACTGGACTTAACTGTCAGGGGTCCCTTTACCTTTACCACCCCTTGTAGGGGGACTGAGAGTACCTACAGGGGCAGTAAGAAGCAAGGAGGCAGCAGTGGGGTTCTGGAGTTGGGCCCCTCCCAGAATGTTTATTCCTTGTATACAATGGACTAGGCTAGAGCCTAGAGCAGTGTTTCCCAACCCTGGGTCTCCAGCTGTTTTTGGATTGCAGCTCCCATCATCCCTGACCACAGGTCCTGCTAGCTAGGGATGATGGGAGTTGTAGTCCAGCCGGAGACCCAAGTTTAGGAAACCCTGGCCCAGAGAGAAACACCTTCCTCGCCTCTTCTTTAAGGCTTTATTGCTCTTAACGCTTTCAAAGCTATTTCCTTTGGTCACGTTTGTATGTATTTACGACTCTGAGTTGTACCAAATCACAATTATCGGGAATAGCTATTGGTTTTCTTAGTAGTTACCGCACGTCTGTGGTAGGTGAAGGGTTGTGCATGTCTGGGAAGCCACTCATGTATAAAGATTACATGCTGTCAATTTCCTTCACCCTCACATCTTCATTCGTGGGAGTGCTGAATTTTACTGTGTTGCTATCTTCCTTAGCTGGTCGTGCAAACCACTATTCTGCACAATGCCTATTATAGGGCAGAGTAGTGGACATTGTGGGTGGAATCAAGGGGGCAGAGCTTCGAAAGCATTTGGAAACCACTGACCTGGAGGCTGACAGGCTCCCCAGCCTTGTGCAAGCAGATGGATACTAAGAGTCTGGGACAACCTGTATTGCAGCTTCAGATTGCAGAATGCTCTTTCATTCCACCACCAAATAATTCACTGGACACCGTAACATCAATAACACACTATATTGCACAGCCTTCTCCCTTTTGTTAGCTCTCCACAAGCAAGGATTTTGGCCCCATCCTGTTCTACACATTTAAAGCAGTATCATGCCACATTCAACAGCCATGGCTCCCCACAAAGAATCCTGGGAGTTGTAGTTCGTTGAGGATGCTGGGAGTTGTTGAGAGAGCCCCATTCCCCTCATAGAACTATAACTGGTTGTTAAACCACTCTGAGAAATTGTAGCTCTGTGAGGAGAATGGGGAGAGGTCTTCCAATGACTCTCATCACCCTGAATGAACTGTAATTCCCAGAAGTCTTTGGGGAAAGCCAAGACTGTTTAAAGTGGTATACTACTGCTTTAAATGTGTAGTTCAAATGGAACCTCCCCCAACAAAGGAATATTTTGGGTACCCCATTTATTGGGGAGTAGGGATTAAGGAGAAATTTGATTCAGTTCACATTTGAAGGCAAGCTTGCCTAATTTGCAGTCTCCAAAGCAAATGTGCCAGGCGAAATTAGCCATCCTTCAAAATCTGCGCTTCTCTGAATTTTGCAATGCAGTTCTCCAGGCAGGTAATGTGTGCAAAAAGGCATATATTTGGGTAACGGTTGCATGTAACAGCATACATTCATTAAATTAACAAACTTTCCGTACATCCCCTGCACGGACGACACTGCGAGACACATCCAGTGCAGCTGTGTGCACGCTTCGCAGAGTTCTGCAAGTAGCCAGATGATGAAGGAATATGGCATCACAAATTTCTTTTTGTTCGGGCAATTTAAAACAACAAAACATGAAGTTCTCTAGGCTGAGTTCCGTTCCTACAATTACAGTGTTATGGAATGTAAACAGAGGATCGCATGATCCTGCGATGAGAGAACGAAATACTAACACAAACATGCATTGTATTAGGGGAAATTGCTTTGGAAAAGTATGTATACTGGGCAAAATTGCACAGAAAAATGGGCATAGCAGGAGAAATTTACACTAAGACGCTGATGAATTTCATGAATGTACCACCTCAGTGAGTTCCTATGTCTAGCTCTAAACAGAGAGTTTAGGGTGGTGATACTCTGGTTTTTCTAATAACAGACAGTGGTGGGTGGTTTAGATTTAAGGCAGCCTGATCCTATCTCTTTGCCGCCTCAGAAGTTTGTCCCAACTGGGTTGTAGCTTTCTTTGCCTAATTATTCTGTGGCCTGATCTTATTCAATGATACACGGTGTTAAGGGCGTGACGGTTTTCTTCTTGCATCTATATCGGTTTCAGTGTGTTGCTGTCACAACGAACCAAAAACGTTAAAAAGGTGGCCAGCCATATCATAGAATCATTGTTGGAAGGGACCCTGAGGGTCATCTAGTCCAACCCCCTGCAATGCAGGTATCCTACCCACAACTGTCCCTGGGTGGGCTCAAACCATCAACCTTCTGGTTAACAGCCAGATGCACTGACCCACTGACTGGGCCTTCTTACTGCTCCAGTACTAAACAAATTGAAGATGAACCCATCAGTTTTAAAATTAGGGTTGATTAATATCTGGGTGATTAATCACTTAGCTTAATTCACTCAAGCCTGGCCCCACCTGCATTATAAAGGTAAACGTAAAGGTACCCCTGCCCGTACGGGCCAGTCTTGACAGACTCTAGGGTTGTGCGCTCATCTCACTCTAGAGGCCGGGAGCCAGCGCTGTCCGCAGACACTTCTGGGTCTCGTGGCCAGCGTGACGAAGCTGCTTCGGCGAACTGGCACCAGAACAGCACACGGAACGCCATTTACCTTCCCGCTAGAAAGCGGTACCTATTTATCTACTTGCACTTAATTGTGCTTTCGAACTGCTAGATGGGCAGGAGCTGGGACCGAACGACGGGAGCTCACCCCGCCGTGGGAATTCGAACCGCCGACAATGCGATCGGCAAGTCCTAGGCGCTGAGGTTTTACCCACAGCGCCACCCGCGTCCCTACCTGCCTTATACTGGACGCCATATATGACATTGTGTGGGGGGTAGGCAAAGACTTGCCTGGACCATGGCAGGGGACTGCAGAGGCCTCTGCCCAGTGCTCTTGTAAGCATCAACCATTAACTGGATCCCTGAATCTTGCAATAGAGCTGTGTATGGCAGCCCCAACAAGCATCACAATGCCGTGCAATTAAATAACATGCCTTACTCCCGCACTGCCAGGGGTTTGACTAGATGAGCCTTGGTGGTCCCTTCCAGCTCTACAATTTTATGATACCCACCTGTCAAGCTGGACCTGTGGGGGGTGGAGGTTTAATTGTTGTTGTTTAAATGTGCGCTGCCCCTTTGGTGAAAGTGTCAGCGAAACTGTTTGGGGTAGCTGCCACCTAGCAGCCACCGTTCTGGCCTGCTCTCCTTCCCTACAAGGAGTGCTGCAGATGTCCCACCGTGACACCAGGGCATTACGGAAGTGTTACTTGGATGGTTTTACAAAAGGATTTGACAAATTAATGGAAGACCTGCGGGTGTGGAGGACTCCCTGGTCCCGAATGGGGTAACTGTGCCCCTGAAGGACCAGGTGCGCAGCCTGGGAGTCATTTTGGACCAGAGATGCTTGAATGGACATTTTGTAAGCAAATTGACCTTATTTTCACTTCCTGGACTACTTCACAGGTCAAAATACAATCCTCTTCTCCGAATGTTGCCGTTTATGCAGCTCAAAAACATACTAAAATGTGTGTTTTAGATTAAAAACGTGCTCGTCTCTTGGGTAAAAATGTGTGAAGAAAAATTTGGAATTCCGTGCTTAAAAAATAATAATCAAACAAATTGCAGAATGGAGGGGAAATGTTCTACAAGCATGCTTGGATCACAGGGCAGCAAGCTCATTGTATATTAATTGCACAATACATCAAAATAAAGGAAAAGCTCCCTTCCTCAAGTGCCCTATGCCACATCCTGGATCCAAAGCCTAGCAGCAAATAGCTCTGTGGTTTTCTTTGCAACGTATTATTTTAGGATAATTTCAAAAATAAATAAATAAAAGACCTGAGAAAACTGAACGGACTTGCCCTAAAGTTTAGGCGTGTGGATCCCGGCAAGGGACCTGACTTGCACACATCCTTGGTTTTGTGTGTGTGTGTGTGTGTGTGTGTGTGTTTGTTTGGCAACCTCTCAGATGAAAGTGTGACCTAATTGTTAAGTGTGCATTGCAATTACTTCAAAGGAAACTGGGATGGGTCACTGGCTCCTTTTACAGAGTTTGGAGGCCCTCAGTCACCTGCTGCAAGTCAACCCAAAGGAATCCTGACAGCGCAGACTAAGTGAGCCCAGGAGAAGATTTGACACCCGTCTCCAGATCATCAGTTGACAGACTCTGCCTGCCTTGGAGCCTGCAACAAGCCTCTTCAGCACCCGCTCTTCACAGGAGTCCAGCTTCCTTTTTTTGCAATGCCAGGGAACAAGGATTTTCGATCCCTCGTCTTCTGCGTGATGCTAGGTAAGGCTACATTTCTTTCTTTCTTTCTTTCTTTCTTTCTTTCTTTCTTTCTTTCTTTCTTTCTTTCTTTCTTTCTTTCTTTCTTT
>JAXCMG010000019.1:22955828-22970677 GCA_034642415.1 Podarcis siculus | reverse complement strand
TTTCTTTCTTTCTTTCTTTCTTTCTTTCTTTCTTTCTTTCTTTCTTTCTGCATTTAATTTCTGTGTTGTAAAAGCGACAAAGAAGAGGTGAGCACAAACTAAAGGGCAATAGCCCACGAGAGAACCCAATATTTTATATTGTTGTACGATGAAGAAAAAGAGTGTTGCCTTTGATGAGAGGTAGTGTGGTGTAGTGGCTAGAGGGAGTCCCGGGTCCAAATCCCCATTCTGGTGGCCCAGCCTAACCTACCTCACAGGGTTGTTGTGAGGATAAATGTACACTACCAGGAGAATCTTTAAGCTGAGAGGGGAGGAAATATTTTTTTTAAGCACAATTTAGTATACATGTGTGCAGTCATTAATTTTTTTACAATGCCATCATTTTTAATTGAAAGGATTGCATTCAATTTATTCTGTTTTATCATCATAATAAAAATGCAGACAAGCAGATTTAAATAAATTTAAATAAATAAATAAATGCAGAAAAAAGCAGCAATACTAATCATTAAAAGCCTTGGAGAAGAAAAAGCGCCAAAGGACATATGTAATGTGGTCATCCGGAGTAGCCTGACAACCACATCCTGGGACAGCGGTGCCACCACTGAAAAGTAGGGCGGTTCATAAAAAACTTTTTTTTGAAAATGCCTGCTCCAAAGGTCTTATCTTACTACACTAGGGATTACATAGCTATATCTGAAATTTCATGCATATCAGTTAATATCTTGACCCTGCTCCACTGAATTGAAATTTCAGCCTTCACAATGTGGGGAAATGGCCAAGTAAACAGCTATTTTCATGGAGGAGGGTCAAGATATTAACTGATATGCATGAAATTTCAGATATAGCTATATAATCCCTAGTGTAGTAAGATAAGACCTTTGGAGCAGGCATTTTTTAAAAAAGGTTTTTTTATGAATCACCCTACTGAAAAGGCCCTGCCTGTCCCAGTCACCATTCAGCTAACTAATAATGGCTGTGCCAACAATAGGGGAAAAGGTTGCTCTTGAAAAAGTGTGGAGCTTTGCACAGATAAAAAGCCTTCTGCCTGCAAGCTAAATTTTAATATCAATTCAGTTTATAAAAATAAATCGTGGTCCTTTCCAACTCTACATTTTTATGATTCTATGACTTTCGGGGACTTAAAAAAAGAGAGGAAGCAATGAGCTCCTGAATGCCCCAGCCTCGTTTTATGTGGCTCCTGAGGCTGCCCCATTCTTCCATCCTGCCAGAGTTTCTCCCTTCTTGCTCATTTCCTCCTTATTTACCTGGTTTTTGCAAGCATTTCCCCCTCTTGCCGTGTGAAAGTGTTAGAACGGGCAGCGTTTTATTTGATGATAAGTTGTACCTAAGTTCTACTCAGAGTAGACCTGTTGAAAGTAATGAACCTGTTAGTTGTGCTCATTAACTTCAGTGGGTTTACTCTGCATTGGCGACCAGCATTGGCGACAACCTAATAGCAATGTAACATTATTATTATTATTATTATTATTATTATTATTAATTATTAGTAATTGTTGTTGTTATGTTCCTCCGGGTTGTATGGCTTGTGGGTGGGAAAAAATGCCAACCACCTGTCTGAAAACAAACTGGTAGACTTCTATATTGTTTGTGTGTGCTATGGTCAGAAGGGACTTACTTTGTTTTCCAGAACAGCAGCTATGTTGTAATAAATTATTATTATTATTATTATTATTATTATTATTATTATTATTATTAACTTTATATTCTACCCTTCCCCCCAAAGGAGCCCTGGTGGGTGGGTGGTATCCATGGTATCCCTGTTTGAAAGCAAACCCAATGAGACTTCCTGCTGAGCAGATCGGCATAAGATTGGGAACTCCCCTTCTGAGATTGTCTTCCTTCAGTTTTCATCATGGCATTCCAGATTAGTTGAACAAGAACATCTGTCCCTGGCTCTGCCCATGATTGGCTTTGCTCTCCCCATCCTCAGTTTCCCTGCAAAATGCCCCGCATCCCAATTTACCTCCTCTTCTAAGCAAAGGGAATTGTATATCCTCTAATGTTTCTTGCAGCTGGGTACTGAGCAGTAAGTCATTTAAGTCATGGAAAAAATGTGAGTTTCTTGAGGAAGGAAAGCAGGAGAAAGAGGTTTTTGGGGAAGATTGCCAAGGATGCTGCCTGCTTGAGATTGACCCCAATTTCGCACCCCTTAATTTGGGCAAACAAGTGGAAGATGTCCACAACTTGCTGCTAATTATAATAGTGTTGCAGGCCACCCCAATCTCAAAGCGGTGCAAGATTTCAAGGCTTCCAGGCGCTTACTGAGGGCTCATGTTTCCTTTTGGAATGACACACAGCGGAGACTGTGGTGTCTTTATGATATATGGTTTATTTACACATATATGCAACCTGAGCCTACGATGGAGGGGTTCACAGCATTAACACCTCAAAAGGGTCTTGTTGCTCCCATAGCCGCAACCTTGGATTCAAACAAGGGGGTTCCCCCCCCCATTTGCTATCTCGCACCAAGCCCCTTCATCCCTCTTAATGGCTCTTCACCAGGAGGCTAGCTTATCTAGTCCAAGATTTAGAAGCCTTGATTAAGTTCTATCACTTTCTGGATCCAGGGATTAGAGGGGTCTGGCACCCAGTTTAACGCTCCTAACTCATAACACTACCCCCTCCCCAAGAACATCTGTTCCTAGATGTACAAACAAACAGCAAAGTATAGCTTCCCTGAAGGAAAAATAACAGGCAAGTTAGCAAAGGCATTAGAACACACGTCATCAAAAACCAATAATAAAACACAATTATACTTTTAATCCAACACCAGGAGAGTAACAGTTGATTTCTTTCATGCAAGTTCCAGTCCATCAGGATCTCTTAAGGCCTCTTTCTCCCTGGTGCACACTCCTAGTCAGTTCTGCATCCCAAAGCAGCTTACCCAGTTTCCCACATTTGGCAGCCCCAAAATAATGGGTTTCCAACATGTTTAAGCCAAGATGGAAGCCTTAGTACTAGAGCTTCATTACCCTTGCTCTGTTTAAAAACCATTAAACAGTTTCCAGCATGCAAAAATAACATCATTTTAAAAATAATAATAATAAATGCTAAAATTTGCAGGAAGAATCCCTGCAGCCAATAAGCAGTCCCAATACAGCAACCCCGCCTCCACACCATGCAGTTGTCTACATTACTCTTTTCCTTGGGATTTCACAAAGGTCCCAGTAGATCAACAGCTACTTCAAGGCTCAAATCACAGCACCAGTCTTTTAGGAGCCCCTCAGTTTCACTTCAGCTCACCTCAGGCTGTGGATCAGGGGCTCCAGACTCACACTTGAGTCCCAAAACAGTCTCTGTAGCTGCAAGCAGGGCTTCAAGACTCAACTCTAGGAGAACATCTGCTTCCTCACAGGCACACTTCCTCTTGCTGCCCCTGGCTGGGCCCATCCACTTCATCCCCTGCCCCAAACTGCAAATCAGGATCAGATGGCTCAGTCCACCCAAAATGGCAGCCAGGAATCCCACCACCTCTGCTTACTTCCAGCATCTCTTAAATGCTTCATGGGCCCAAACAAAGGAAAAAAACCCTCACAGTGACTCTTGCCCCCAAAACCCATGGGACTCTGGATAACTCTGGCTGCCCAGACTACTTAAGGGCTGCACCCAATATAGGGACTGGTTCCCACCCCACAATGCCATATTGGGGCACTCAGGGGCCAAAATCATTGAGGGGATTATCTCACCCAATTCAGCAGGAGCCAGCTGCATGCACATAGGCCTCAAGCTTTTCCTCCACCAAAGAAAACACCATCATTTCCTCAGGTGCTGGCTGCTCCTCCTGCACGTTCACACACACCTCCAATTCCTCCTGCGCCCCGTTCCCCACAGCGTGCTCCCAAGGAATGGAGAAATCAAGCAGCAGCAGCTCCTCAGCTCTAGCCTGCTCGCCTTTCTCTGAGGCACCATCTTCCCTCTTGCCTTCAGCTACTGACGGCATCTGTTTGCTGCCCAAGCCCTTCAGCTGCCCAGCCACACTCTGGAAACTCCACTTCTGACACCATGGTGTTGCACACCACCCCAGTTTCTGAGTGGTGTGAGATTCCAGGGGCTCCAGGCACTTATCCAGGGTTCATGTTTTCCACAGAGGGGACTGTGGTGTCTTTGGGATATATGGTTTATTTATGCATATGTGCAACCTGAGCCTACGGTGGAGGGATTCACAGCATTAATACCCCGAAAGGGTCTTGTTTCTCCCATAGCTACAACTTTGGATTCAAACAGAAATCAAACATTGGTCTCAATTGTTGCTTTGACTTTCTCTCCAGCTTGCTGCTTTACCTCTAGGTCACATCACTGCTACCTCTGCTCCAAACTCTGGGTTTTTCCATTGAGGGAGGGGCCCCCACCCATATGCCGTCTCGCACTAGACCCCTGAATTCCCCTTAATGGCTCATCACCCAGGCGATCGCCTCAGCAGGAGGCTAGCCTGGCTATTCCAAGCCTTAGAAATCTGTATTAAATTCTAACACTTGCTAGATTAGGGGGGGTCTGGCACCCATCTTAAAACCCAAACTCTTAACAATAGTTAGAAGCAAAGGCTCCTGGTGCAGAACAGAGTCTGAGTCATAAGGGGCAGAGAAAGTGCAGAGCCATTTCCCCCTCATCCTTGCAGAGATCTCACTGATCTCTACCAGCAAAGGAGTTTCAAAATGGCTGCAATATTACCCACTGGCGGGATGTGCTGTAGCCACTGACACCACCAGCTCAGTGACCTTTGCTGTTGCTTCCTCATACTTCAGTAGGAACGGAGGAAGCTACATCCTACTGAGTCAGTCCACGCTATGCCACCTACTCCAGTATTCTCCACACTGATGGGCAGGGGCCTGTCCAGGATTTCTAACCCTGGCCCAACCTGCCACGGATTCACCTTCTGCATTCAAATCAGAAGCTCTGCAACAGATCTATGTCAGTGCAAGCACAGGGAGAGGGTGGGGATGGTGGACCGTCCAGAGAGTGACTGAGCAAAACAGTGGCCGAGCAGGTGGTCTGGTTGAGGGATACCAGTCTGCTGTTCTTTGTGAAGTGCCGCCTGAGGCAAGAGATTCAACCTGTCTAATGGGAGGGCCGGCTCAGCCCACAAGGCTAGCCCTCTGCATGGATTTCGCTCCCACCAGCTGTATGTGAGGGCCACGAACATGAAGAGGTTTAAAAGAGGATTGGACAAATTCATGAGAGATCAGGCTATCAGACTCCACAATGCCTGTGTTCTGCCTTCACTGTCGGAGGCGATATACCCTCTGAATACTAGAAGTTGGGAGCTGCATGTGGGGAGAGGGGTGTGCAGTTATTATGCCCCACTTGTGGGCTTCTCAGAGGCATCTCATTGGCCACTGTGGCCAACAGGATGCTAGATTAGATCGGCCTTTTGGCCTGATCTAGCAGGGCAGATCTTGTGTACTTGAACCTCCCTCCCACCAATGGTTTATCGTTATAATGATCATTTTAGGTGTTGACAATGCTTTTGAGTGGAGCTCCTCATGCGGAGCTCCAATTCCTAAACTGGTTTCCCATTTGGGGAAACGCACAAGCTTACGCCCTTTTCTTTACTCAATTCCTCAATCTACGGGAACCGTGATTTCCTGGAGACAAGGGCGAGAAAATCAGGGTTGTTCCAAGTAAACAAGGACTGTTGGAGGGTATCCCATAATTTTAATTAGATAGAGTTGGGGAACAGGTTTCTGAATGTTTCTAAACTATTATCATACCCATTTATTATCTTAATCCTAGACAACGATCTCAGTTTTCACAGCAGGTATGACTAAGCACAACAAGCACCAGAGACTCGCTGTGTTTTCAACGAAAGGGTAGGAAATAATCCTAATATCAGGTTAGGGCCATACTGGACTGACAAGGACTGCTCCACAGCCGTTGAAATTGCCTGTTTTGTTTCAGCTATGTTTTGAGCGGTGATTATGATTATGATTATTGTTTTGTATGTGGGGAAGAGAATCAGAGCAGCCACTGCTTTGTTTCCCTTCAGAATGCCCTTTTCTGAGGTGCTTGTTGAACTCTGGATAATTCAAAATGGCTGCCACTTACTGGGTGCTACAGTGGGCAGCAGATGATATATAAATGGGCACCCACACTTTTTTTCCTGAGGAGGAATATTGTTACTGCAGCAGCTGTGTTGACTGCCTCTCTAAAGAAAGGGCAGCAACTGAAGGAAGCTTGCTAATAAATTAAATCCCAGTGCGCCATTCTATGCAACCTCATTTTTAAACCTGAGTGAGGAGAAAGATTATGACTCCCAGTTTGGATAGCGTTCTCCGTATGGCGCAGCAATCGAAAAGGACCCAAGAAGAGCAAAGGGGCTTACTGTGCCGTGCGAACTAGGGCAAGGTGGCTTAGGGAAATCGAAAAACACAATAAAAGCAGCCATGCATTAAAAGGAAGAAACAGCAGTAAAAGCCAGCAGTAAAACAGTTTAAAAGCAGCTGCATTGAGAAGCATAATAAAACATCATAATAATCAGTGTGGAAAAGCAAAGTAAAAAATAATTATGGTAGGCAAGTAATAAAAATCCAGTCTCTAAAACAGGGGGTGGGAAACTTGTTGCTGGACTAAAGCGCTCATCATCCCTGACCCCAGTAAATGTGTTTTAGACCAGCTGAGGTTTCTGAGGGCTGCCCTTGACGTTCCAAGGGTAGCCCCACAAATTGTTGTTTGTACTTTGTGGTATTTTAATTGTATGGTGCTTTGGTGAGGTTTCTCCACACACACCCCCACCCAGCTGCCCCACTTTAAAGGTGGCACAAGCATATTTTTAAATTTTATTTACAATTTAATTTAATATATTATTAATTGCAGCCCACTGTAAGCTGCCTTGAGGATCATTCAGTTGAAAATCAGAATATAGATCAAATGTAAATAAATATAGCAGAAGGCAGGTCCATCAGATATCCTGATGCTAAATTGTGCATGGCTTGGAATATCCTAAGGGGTACTTTGAATTGGATTGAGGAAACAAAGAGGGAGTCAGTGGTGCAGTTCAGAACATAAGGAACTTTGCTGCTGTTGTGGTGGGGGTGGTTCCTAAATTTATTACCCACCGTTCACCAGCAGAGTCCCAAGGCAAGTTAAAACTCTTTAAAACCATATGTTGAAAACTTGTCGGCATCCATCTTGTCTCTGGAGACAATGGAAGGCTGTGCCTTCAGGGGCAATGTCAAAGCGTTGGTGAGATACACCTTTATGGACTGATACGGGAGAAACATGTTTTATTGCAGGTGGGGCAGATGAAAGTTAAAACCAATTACAGTCATGGGACATTATTATTATTATTAGAAGAGCGCTGCTGGATCAGGCCAAAGACCCACCCAAGTCCAGCATCCTGTTCTCACGGTGGCCAGCCAGTTGCTTCTGGGGAAAAACCCCAAGTATGACAAGAGCAATACAGCTCTCTTCTGTCTTATGGTTTCCAGCAACTGGTTCTCAGATGTATATAAGCGTCTGTCCCCCCCACTTAGGCGGGGGTTAAGTTCCAGGCCCCCGCACTCATAAGCGAAAATCGCGTAAGTGGAACACACCCTCTAAAAAGCCTCTAAACACCCGTTCCCCCTGCTCTCCAGCTCTTTTTCCTGCTTGCTCTCCACACAAATCTCTCTTCAACTAGAGCTGAAGCTCTGGGGTTGGCTGGTGTAAACAAAGCCCCACTTCACCTCCGGTCTCTTTGGGGCTTCCTTCACCCTCAGCAGCATCCTCTTTGGGCTGCAGGGAGGGTCTCCTGGCAAGCCATGGGGGCTCTCCAGCTCTCTCCCACCATTTCCTGGTTTGAATCTCTTTATTTATATCCCGGAGCCGTGCATATACACAGACGTGCGTCAGTTTATCGCATGTAAGTGTGGGAATGTCTGTATTGCCTCTGAAGGAGGGTAGTAGCCCTATTCTCTGTGATCCGTCTAATGGAGCAGGTGGTCGCTGAACAACTCCAGGCACACCTGGAGGATGCGGACCATTTGGATCCCTTCCCATTGGGATTCAGGCTTCATCATAGGACTGAAACTGCCTTGGTCGCGCTGGTTGATGATCTCCGGTGGGCTAGGGACAAAAGTGAGAGCTGTTTCCTGGTTCTGCTGGATCTCTCAGTGGCCTTTGACACCATCAACCATAACATCCTTCTGGACCGTCTAGAGGGGCTGGGAGCTGGGGGCACTGTTATACAGTGGTTCCGCTCCAAAGTGGGGGGGAGATGAGTGTTCACACCCCTGGGCCCTCACTTGTGGGGTGCCTCTGGGTTCTGTCTGTTATGTAGTGTAGTTTCACCCTGGGCCAACAGGGGGATACTGTATATAGTTTTCACTCAGGTCTGTAGATAGTTTTCACTCAGGTCCGCGTCAGTTATTTTAGGCGGGAACTCTGGGCTGTGGTGGTTACAATGTGACAGCCGGCTGCCTATAAAAGCAGGCCGGCTGAGCTGTTCGCAGTCAGTTCTATTCCAGCTTACAAAATAAAGAGCTACTTGAAGAAATCGCTGTGCCGGCTGCTATGTCAACCCACAACTTAACACTGGCGACGAGGATGGGATAGATGGACATCAGAGCACAGCCAGATGCGGCCAGCCTCTGAACTGAGCTGAATCACTGAGCTGAATCACAGAGCGAAATCACTGAGCGAAATCACTGGGCAGAACCAATTCAGAGCTGAGCGTTCTGGCTAGAGCACGGTGTTCCATCCATCGCCCTTCACGCCGGCATCGGAATCATGGCTTCACTTGTGCCTCTACTGCCATTTGCGCCAGCCTCTGAATCATGGGACTCCTACCTCGCTCGGTTCGACTGCTACCTCCAAGCCAACGAGCTGACAGCAGTATCAAAGGATCGGAAGCGGGGCCTATTCCTCAGCCTCTGTGGGCCTGAGGTGTTTGAGACGGCCCGAGCATTGGTTGCGCCTGAAGCAGTCCAGGCAACACCATGGGACACGATCCAAGAGAAGCTCCGCAACCACTACGCACCAAAGCCGTCCAAGATTGCTGCCCGCCATGCGTTCTACCACCGGAACCAGGCAGAGGGGGAGTCAATCAACAACTACACCACCGCCCTGCGACAGGCTGCAATGCACTGTGAGTTCCGAGACTTAGACGATGCCCTGATGGATCGAATCGTCTGCGGGGTCCGGGACATCCATCTGCAACGGCGTCTCCTAGCCAAGCCAGACCTCACGCTACAGAAAGCCATTGAGGAGGCTGTGGCCTCAGAAGCTGCTGAACGCTCCGCCCAGGAGATCCGCAAGTCCAGCAGCCCGCATCTTGCTAGGAAGCCAGTTCCGGTGCATCATGAAGAGGCCAGCAGTGATGAGGCATCCTCCAGTGAAGACGATGACGTGCACCAGACAAAGCGGGAGCGCAGGAAGTTCCAACAGAAGTCCAAGGGCCAACCGGAATGTGCCGGCTGCGGAGGCAACCATTCCCGTGCCAAGTGTCGATTCAGAGACGCCATCTGTAGGAAGTGTTCCAGAAGGGGCCACATCGCTAAGGTCTGCCGATCGGCTCCGTCTGACACCCCCCCTTCATCGACTCGCAAGTCCAAGTCTTCACTCCAGTCTGCCAAGGAAAGTTGTTTCGCTCTCACCAACTGCCGCTGCCCGTCTGGAACCACGATTGGCCAAACCGACTCGCCTACGCGACGCAAGCTGAACGTCACGGTGCTCATTGAAGGAGCTCCATGTGACATGGAGATCGACACCGGGTCTGCCCTGTCCATCGTGTCATGGAGCACCATCAAAAGACTGGTACCCAGAGTGTCCAAAAGGCAACTCGACTCTCACCGCGTACACCTGAGAGACTACCAGGGAAACGACATTCCCGTGGTAGGCGTTGGCCGGTTCCGGATCGCCTTCAAGGATTTTTCGGGCCTGCTCCGGTTGGTGGTGGTCGAAGGTCAGCGGCCAAGCCTCCTAGGGCTAGACTGGTTTGATGCCCTCGGCCTGGAAGTCACCGGCATCAACTGCATCTCTAACGCAGAGACTGAGGGTCTGGTCAAAGACTTTGCCGAGGTTTTTGACGGCACCTTGGGGCAATATACAGGTACGCCCATCTCCTTTAGCCTTGATCCACAAGTCGCCCCCATCAAGCTAAAGCCACGCCGGGTTCCCTTTGCTCTCAAGGCTAAGGTGGACGAACAACTGGACAAACTGATCACCCAAGGAGTTTTGGAGCCGGTTGACCACGCAAAGTGGGAAACCCCCATCGTCCGCCTGTCAAGCGTGCCAAGAGTCGAGGCCTGCACCACCGGCAGCTAAGGGACACACCTGGGAGACGCCAAAGACACCCTGGTCGAGGGTGCACATCGATCTGGCTGGCCCCTTTCACGGCCGGACCTTTATGGTAGTGGTGGACGCCTATTCCAAATGGCTGGAGGTCGCCCTGATGCCCTCCACCACTACCGAAGCTGTCATCCGGGTGCTGCGAGGCCTGTTTGCAACGCATGGGTGTCCTGATGTCCTTGTCTCTGACAATGGACCGCAGTTCACGTCAGGCACGTTTGAGCGGTATCTTTTGGGACTGGGCATCCGCCATGCCCTAACGGCACCCTTTCATCCATCCAGCAACGGGCAAGCGGAAAGAATGGTGCGCTCGGCAAAAGAGGCACTGGCGCGGCTGGACCGGGGAGACTGGCATGAGCGGGTCGCCGAATACTTGTTCGTGCAACACATCACCCCTCATGCGGCCACAGGGAGGAGTCCTGCTGAACTGCTTATGGGCCGCCGCCTCAGGTCACCGCTCGACCGGCTACACCCGGACTTTGCCGTGGCTGAACCCCCAGGCTGTGCCAACGCACCACGGTCATTTGTCCCAGGAAACCAGGTCTTTGCCCGGAACTATGTGGGGGACATCCCTTGGGTGCCAGCCACAGTAGTGGGAGTCACTGGACCTCGCTCGTACCAGGTGGCACTCGAAGACGGACGCTTGTGGCGACGGCACATAGACCAGCTTAGGCGCAGGGTTGGGGACTTGGACACTACCGAGGTGTCCCCAACTGCGCTTGCGACTCCAGAAGAGACACGTACAGATGGCGAGGCCCCACCTACACCTCCCTCGCAAACTGCCAGCGTGGAGCCGAACCAAGCCGTTTCAGAACAGACTCAGACCACTCCACTTGCGGAGGCTCCACCCACAGCAGCGGATCCAGGGGAGTTGGTTCCAACGCCACCTAGGGTCGCACCACAGCCTCAGCGAGAACTGTGTGGCCCTCCGGACTTGGCTACCAATCCCCGGCGGTCTGGCAGAGTTTCCAAGCGCCCAACTTATTTAAAGGACTATGTTGTTGGACAGGTATCACTGTTGGTCTAAGTATGGGAAATGTAACCGATATGCTTTTGTGCCTAATTGAACCATTACGCGTAGTGCTGTATATAAGGAAACCATTACGATTGTAACTAACGCCTTATCTCGGTGGGGAGGGGTGTTATGTAGTGTAGTTTCACCCTGGGCCAACAGGGGGATACTGTATATAGTTTTCACTCAGGTCTGTAGATAGTTTTCACTCAGGTCCGCGTCAGTTATTTTAGGCGGGAACTCTGGGCTGTGGTGGTTACAATGTGACAGCCGGCTGCCTATAAAAGCAGGCCGGCTGAGCTGTTCGCAGTCAGTTCTATTCCAGCTTACAAAATAAAGAGCTACTTGAAGAAATCGCTGTGCCGGCTGCTATGTCAACCCACAACTTAACACTGTCCTCTCCCCCATGCTTTTTAACATCTACATGAAGCCGCTGGGAGAGATCATCAGGGGGTTTGGACTGGGTGTCCATCAATATGCGGATGATACCCAGCTCTACCTCTCTTTTAAATCGGAAACAGTGAAGGCAGTGAAGGTCCTGTGTGAGTGCCTGGAGGCGGTTGGAGGATGGATGGTGGCTAATGGATTGAGGTTGAATCATGACAAGACAGAAGTACTGTTCTTGGGGGACAGGGGGTGGGCTGGTGTGCAGGACTCCCTGGTCCTGAATGGGGTAACTGTGCCCCTGAAGGACCAGGTGCGCAGCCTGGGAGTCATTTTGGACTCACAGCTGTCCATGGAGGCGCAGGTCAGTTCTGTATTCAGGGCAGCTGTCTACCAGCTCCATCTGGTACACCGGCTGAGACCCTACCTGCCTGCGGACTATCTTGCCAGAGTGGTGCATGCTCTAGTTATCTCCCGCTTGGACTACTGCAATGCGCTCTATGTGGGGCTACCTTTGAAGGTGACCCGGAAACTACAACAGATCCAGAATGTGGCAGCTAGACTGGAGACTGGGAGCAGCCGCCAAGACCATATAACACCAGTCCTGAAAGACCTACATTGGCTCCCAGTATGTTTCCGAGCACAATTCAAAGTGTTGGTGCTGACCTTTAAAGCCTAAACGGCCTCAGCCCAGTATACCTGAAGGAGTGTCTCCACCCCCATCGTTCTGCCCAGACACTGAGGTCCAACGCCGAAGGCCTTCTGGTGGTTTTTTCACTGTGACAAGCAGAGCTACAGGGAACCAGGCAAAGGGCCTTCTTGGTAGTGGCGCCTGCCTTGTGGAACGCCCTCCCATCAGATGTCAAAGAGATAAACAACTACCTGACATTTAGAAGACATCTGAAGGCAGCCCTGTTTAGGGAAGTTTTTAATGTGTGACATTTTAATGTATTTTTAATCTTTGTTTGAAGCCACCCAGAGTGACTGGGGAAACCCAGCCAGATGGTGGGGTACAAATAATAAATTATTATTATTATTATTATTATTATTATTATTATTATTATTATGCTCCTCTTGTAAAGCTGTTCAAGCTAGTGGCCATCGTCAGCGCCTCTTTCTGCAGTGTTTCACTGGCATACACTTTGGTAAAAAGCTGCAACTATATGTGCAGCTGCCTTGATCCAGCAGGGCTCTTGTGTTCTTAATAGCCATCTTCAAATGTCTGTTGCATAGATAATGCAGCATTCTGCTGCTTCAGAGAGGTCACAAACTGGTGGGTTCAAATTGCAAGCAAGTGGATTTTGACAAATGTTGGGAAGAACTTCCCGACAATACCTTCAGCAGTGGAACAGAGTCTTGCTCAGAGGTTGGTGGGTCTTCATTATAGGTTCTTTAGCACAGACTGGATGGCCTGTCAGGAATTCTGTGGTGGTGGATTTCTGCCGTGTTCTTATGAAAGGCACCACACTTTGCAAAACCTTTTCTGGTAGAAAAAAACCTGGTTTCTGTCGGGAGAATATTATCTGGGATACAGCAAGGTCTCACTAGACACAGGAGGGCAATTAAAAGCCTAATGAATAGAGACACCTTCCAAGAAACAGGGACCCCTTCTTTAACTATGTTAATGACCAAAAATTAAAATCTTCTTACACCAGCTGCTCAATATTCTCAGCGGAGAGCTTATGTTAGGTAGTATGTTTGAATGTTGAATGTGTAAGTGTTATGTCTAGAAACAATGGATAAAACAAACACTATTAGTTGTACTGTACTGCTGGATAAGTGTTTAATGGTTATTGTATTTGCTTAAAAACCAATAAAAATTGTTTAATGTGCTATGCGGCTCTTTGTTTTTAGTTTCCTGTTTTGCTGTGAGGATCAAGGAAAAGGGGCAGGATGTCATCTACCTTCCCAAAGGGGAGTCGGTCAAGCTGGGCTGCCCATTTGCATCAGACCCAGAAGACGACACTCCGGACAACGGCTGGGACATTGAATGGAAGCAAGTGAAGCCAGGTCCACATCCCCAGGATTACCCGGTGAGTTTGTGGTTTTCAAACCCTGTGTCCCCGTCTCCCTGGCAGAGATGGGCATCTAGTGATTGCTGAGACTGCTGGTAGGGTGATCGTGGGTTCTGCCTCAGCGAGGACAGCCCTCTTGTTTGAAGGCATCTGCTACTTCAGAGGTCACAAATTTTTTTTTGGGGGGGGGCCTGTTGGCACACTTAGAATCCCCATCCAGAGTGTCTGGGGCAACTCTGTCAGATGGGCGGAGTATAGTAATAATAATTATTATAATTATTATTTTGAGGAAGTGTCGTGGGCGTCAGTCACAAAATGGCTGACTGAGCAGGAAGAGCACTGTGGATTTTTGAGGGGATATTTATTCAGCCTTTTCATGGGTGCCACATTGGAGTCTCCTGCTCTTCTTTAAGAGTTGCCTGGTCCAAGCCCAGTATAAACATAAAAAAGGGAGAACAGGGGCGCTGAAGATGCTTATTGACAGTGAGCATCTGGGCGGCAGACTGAGCAGGCAACCCATTCACCTGGTCACAGTCTTCCCCGCTGGTGTGAGACTGATTGTGTTTCTGTTTACAGTTTAGTAATTTAGTTGCATCTATAAATATAAATTAGCATATACAAGCTTTATGCAGATTTGTGCTCTCCATTTTTGGCAATGCGTAAGTGGGCCGCTGAAATCGCTGGGTTTCAGTCTCCCAGCTCAAGAAAGAGAGGGACGCCTTAGCGTTGAGATCCCTGCATTGCTAGGCGAGCGTTGCAGGCCGAGCCAACACGGCAAGTCAGAAGTAAACCCCACAGAGTTCCATGGGTCCTACTCCCAAGAAATGTGCACACAAGTGGAACCTGAAACTGGTTTGGTTTGTGGAGAGCCAGTGTGGTGTAGTGGTTAAGAGCGGTAGTCTCGTAATCTGGGGAACCGGTTTCACGTCTCTGCTCCTCCACATGCAGCTGCTGGGTGACCTGGGCCAGTCACACTTCTTTGAAGTCTCTCAGCCCCACTCACCTCACAGAGTGTTTGTTGTGGGGGAGGAAGGGAAAGGAGATTGTTAGCTGCTTTGAGACTTCTTCGGGTAGTGATAAAGTGGGATATCAAATCCAAACTCCTCCTCTTCTTCTTCTTCTTCTTCTTCTTCTTCTTCTTCTTCTTCTTCTTC
>JAXCMG010000019.1:22940988-22951834 GCA_034642415.1 Podarcis siculus | reverse complement strand
AAAACCTGGGAAGGTCATGCAAGATCCCGTAGGGTCTTCGTGAGATCTCGGACAGCACCTTCTGACTGTTTCCTCTCCCCTTTGCTCTTCATCCATTCATTTCTCCACCACCACACAAAACTGTAATCTCGCAAGTAAATAAGGCTTAAAGAGCGCATCTACTGTATTACAGTGGTACCTTGGTTCTCAAACTTAATCCATTCCAGAAGTCCGTTCGACTCCCGAAACTGTTCGAAAACCAAGATGTGGCTTCTGATTGGCCACAGGGGCTTCCTGCACTCAAGCGGAAGCCGCGTTGGACATTCAGCTTCCAAAAAACTTTCGCAGACTGGAACACTCGCTTCTGGGTTTGCGGCGTTCGGGAGCTGATCTGTTTGGCAACTAAGCCGTTCTAGAGCCAAGGTACCACTGTACTAGGGAGCGAGAGAAAGAGTCACTGAAGAGCCCTTTCGTTGCAGGTTACCAAAGAGGTTTGATCATCGCGGGATCCGTCATCATCCCCCTCCTGGCCCTGGCACTGATCATTGGGGGGATCATCTGGTGCTGTTCATGCTGCTGCGGGAAAGGCTGGTGTAGCGGTTGCCCAGGTTGCTACTGCGGGAAAGATTATTGCTGGGACTGCTGCTGTTCCGGCTGCACTCAGGAGCCGAAGCAGGAATACCAGGAGACCAAAGCTAGCGAGATCTGGTGAGTATTGTAGCCCAAGGCAGGGGCGAGACTAGGCTTTATTTCACCCGGGTCAAAGACCCCATTTGGCAACACATTTGCGTAAACACACACAGGCTGAGAGCCTCAAGGGCACTTCCCAGAGGCTTCTCCCGGGCCAAAAAAACCTGGCTAGCTCCCCCCCACCCGCCCCCGTAGTTACGGCTCTGCAAACTCCAGAGAATTGCAGACATCACAGGATGGCTGTGATTTGGTTCATGAATTGTTTTGGGAAGTGCAAAGTGGGCCAGTTCACTCTTTAAAAGCAAACAGAATCAAATTTCGTCTCCATTCTCACATCTCAAAAGGAAGGGTTGGAATAAGTGGAGGCGTCGGAGAAGAATTACACGCTATAATTTCTAAAAGCAAGCCAGGGGAGTAGAAGAAAAGGGGGAGGAACTTCCAAGGTTAATCAGAGCAAAAGAATGAACAGGAAACACCCAAAAAAAAACAACACAAAAAAAACCCAAGCAGGGAATTCAGGAGTAAATAATGAATTTTATGAGTAATTGTTAATGGACTGCTCTAAGCATGGGAAGAGCAGGCTATGATTTCCTAAATCAACTGTAATGGTTTTGTGCTCCTCCCTTCTCCAAGCAGTTAGAGGAAACAATTAAGAGGCTCAATTTCCTTGTGTAGAGAGAGAAATGGGCACTTGTAATGGCTTCATAATGCACGGATATTACAGATTATTCACAAATATACAGGTCCGGTAGGCAGGTCCCTTCCCAGGACAGGCAGTGCTGGTATTCAAAGCAACACCAGCCCCTAGGACTCATATTCAGGGTAGCAAAACAATAACCTAGTTAACTTATGGAACTCCCTGCCACAAGATGTGGTTTGCAGAAGTGTGTGTTGGAGGCAAGGAGCAGAGCCTCAGTGGTAGAGCATCTGCTCTGCATGCAGAAGGTGCCTGCTCAATCCCCAGCATCTATAGGTAAGGCTGGGAATGTCCCCTGCCAGAAACCCCAGACAGCTGCTGCCAATCAGTGTAGACAATATTGCGCTAGATGGGCCAATGGTCTCGTTCAGTATATATTTATTAATACGATATTTATTGCTATTGATTTCACAACATTGTATATACTGCTTGATTTTAAGAAGCACATTACAAAAAGAGCAAAATATTCAAATTACTGCAAAGAAACAGGCATTTAAATATATTTTATTAAATTTCCACAAATTTCACATAAACCTTTCAATACATAATAATTTTTCCTTTCGTTTTATCGGGTTCCCATCCCATTTTCCGTGGTGTTTTTTATTCCACCCCTTTGCTGCACTCTGTTGTCGCTCTTGTGTACCAGAACCTTAATTACAATAACTTCCAGTTCTTTCTGTTGCTCATGGTTCAAATCCTGCTCGCGAACTCATCATGTTACAATATTTCTTTAAGTAATCCGAAAAAGGCTTCTATTCTTCCATAAGACAGCCGTCGTTAAGTTCTCTTATTTTTAGCTGTTAAATTTGCTGATTCAGCATAGTCCATCGCTTTACTGTGAGGCAAGCGTTTAAAACATTCAGAAGGAAGAACTGAGATAAACGATGAGCTAAAACAGGGGTAGGCAACCTGAGGCCCAGGGGCCGGATGCAGCCCAATCGCCTTCTCAATCCGGCCCACAGATGGTCTGGGAATCAGTGTGTTTTTACAAGAGTAGAATGTGTGCTTTTATTTAAAATGCATCTCTGGGTTATTTGTGGGGCATAGCAATTTGTTCATTCCCCCCACAAAATATAGTCCAGCCCACCACATGGTCTGAGGGATGGTGGACCGGCCCACAGCTGAAAAAGGTTGCTGACCCCTGAGGTAAAACCAGATTCTTTAAAGCAGCCTCCTTTGTGCCCACACTCATGAAATGGAACATTGCTGGCTGATTGGAACGCTTGTCAGGATGAAAGCCCCTGTGCTGCAACATTTTGTTGCAGGAGTCACATGTTTCACCTAACCCTGAGCTGATTTGTGGTCGTCCCCCTGCCTTCCCACCCCCCAATCCTGTTTCTTGCAGTGTGGATGCCGATGCCCCTCCAAGCAGACCGTGCAGCCAGGCGTTCAGTCGCGCAAGCAGCCTACATTCCCTGCTTGGCGGCTACCAGACGCGGACCAGCCAGTACACGCAGTGCCGCAAGTACGCCTCCCCCATCGTTCAGGTGAAGATGACGTCTCCCCCTGACAGCGATGTGAGCGTCGTCCTGGCCCCCGAAATCCCGTCTCCCCCCAGCTCGGAGCAAGGAGATGTTTCTGAGCACTACTACCCCGCTAAAGGGAAGGATGCTTATCCCACAGCAATCGACTCCGTTCCTGGATACGTCAAGGGGGAGAACTACAAAGGCTCCAGTCCGAGGCATCAGATCTACGCAGAGCCACAGAAGTTCTCCACTCCCGCCTCGGATCCCGGTTGCATCCGCTGGCAGGATGGAAACACCAGGCCCTACAAGGGCACCGTAGTCATGATGCGATCAGCAAGCAAAGAAGGGCTTTTGATATGAAGCAGATGCCGGGCGGAGGGGAGGGGGGTGGGACAGGGAATGTTGGTGCTGGGGATAGATATTGCCGACTTCTCATTCAGAGCTGGAGATCAAACTCATCAGCCGGCCTCCCATCTTCATGTATGTCTACAAGTACCAGCCGCTGTGGGGATCTGTCTGTGTGCCGCCGTCTCATGTGGTGAATCACAAAACTGCAGGTCGTGGGGTTCCCCATCGAGAACCTTCTGGTACCGCTCTGATTCTGCCCACCCAGGCTAGCTCTTGGATCCTTCAGAGCAGGATGGAGTGCAAAGATGCTTCCTGTCCCAGCTGAGCCTTGAACAATGAGGACCTCCTGAGCATCTTGGCTATTATTTGGTCTTGACGTCTGCCTTCCTCCGCCATTCCCTGATTTGACCTTTGGCCCTGACCTCTGGCTTTCTCCTTGACCCCCATCTCCTGATTCAACCTTTGGTCCTCATATCTGGCTTGCTCTTTGACCTTATCTCCTGATTTGACCTTTGGCCCTGACCTCTGGCTTGCTCCTTGACCCCCATCTCCCGATTAGACCTTTGGCCTTGACCTTTGGCTTGCTCCTTGACCCCGTCTCCTCATTTCCCCTTCTTTGGTCTTGATCACTGGCTTGTCCTATGACTTCTGGTTCCTGGCTCACCTTAGACATTTGGCTGCAGTCCAGCCCTGACAATGTATGGACTGAATAGGAATGGGAAGGAGTAGTGGCTCCCCATGAGAATAAACCTTCTCTCACTGTTAGAGTGAGAGGGAGGCCAATGCACTTTTTTTTAAGCCTTCAAAATTTGCCTCCGCCTCAGCCCCATTATTGGAATTATCCTAATATATTGGCCTCCATTCCATAGGAAGGTATGCATCCTGAAGTTCAACCCAAAAAGGGTTTTGCCTCCACCATTGTCACCTTCCCCTCCCTTAGACCCAACCCCAAACCAAATTTGGGAGCAGGGAAGGCCATGGCAGAGGGTTCCCCACAGCTCCACCAGAGCGTTTTCTCTTGGAGGGTCTTTCCCCTGTTGGAAACGATGCAAATATCCCCCTTTTCTTGCTGGGGGTGATGGGAATGTGAATGGCAGAGGTGGGGAATCTCTGACCCACAAGGCCATTTCCTCCCCCCACAAACTACACCCACATACCCACTCCCAGCATCACTTTGAAATCTGCCTGCAAGCATTTTGTATTGAAGTCCCCTGTGAAGGGATTTCTAAGAGATGTCTCTTGGTGCCCATCAGCTGATAAGTGCTGAAAGGTCTCGCTTTCTGAAGTCCAGTTCCAAGCTTTTTTTATCCAATGCAAATGGACTCCAAAGGTGAGCCTTTTTCAAGTTGTCAGCTGACATCATCATTATTTCAGTTGATTGGCAGGTGGCCAGCCCTTCCTAACTGTCAAAGTTGGCCCGCAGAGGTAGGGGAAGGGAGGATCTGGCCTGCGGGCCACATCTGGTACTCTTTCCCTGTTCTGGTGTCTCTGCTACTGATACTAGTCTCCTCCTTACCCCAAACTAAGTCTCTGGACCTCTGGGGCAAGGGCAGGTTGGAGGCAACCCTGCTTGCCTGAGTTCCAGTAGCGAGTCTTCAAATGAGGGAGCTCGCTTTTGCAAGCACCCCCAATTTAAGCGCTCAAAACATTATTAGTTGTAAGTATTATGACAAGACGATGTATGAGGAATGCTTTCATCCAGCAAAAGCGCCATACAAATGCTGAGTATTATTAGAGTTAGGCTTGTTATTTTAGCAGCTTTTTTTGTTTTTGTTTTTATGAATGAATGCTTCTCAGAAAATAAGAGCACAATATGAAACAATAACAGTATTAGTTAAACTACAGAATGGCATTTGTAATAGTCCTGTTTTCCTAAGCCCACTTTCTACGACAGTGGAATACAAACTCTTCTAATAGCCTTTTGCATATTTACTCAAAAGCAAGTCCCACAATGATTCAGTGGAGCTCGCTTTTGGGCAAATGTTCATAGTATCCCAGCTGTGCATATGCCATTCTAAATCAGGGGCAAGGAATCAATTTTTCTGGCTAAGGGCCGCATTTCCTCCCAAACAACCTTCTGAGGGCCGTGTGACCGTGGTGGGTGGAGCCAGAGGCAACTGTGGGGGTTGGGGGGAGGGACAAATGTAAAACAGTAGGCTACTTTTTACACACACACTAAGCTCACTCACTTCTCCATCCATGCAAGTAAGAGGTGTTATCAGGGTTCAAAGTCACATTCCGCCCTGGGAAAATCACTCAGGGAATGGTGTGACCTGGGGAGAGTTTTGAGGGCTAGGCAGAGAGGCCTTGAGGGCCACATCTGACCTCTGGGTCTGTGGTTCCCCATCCCTTCTTTTCTAAAGGACGGAGGTGGTTTCGCACGCAGAAATAGAGAGGGTCAATTACAGCGGCAGGTGAAAAATAAAATAAATAGCTCCACAGCTAAATGTTGCTCTTAAATTTACTGCTGCAGCTGTCTTTTTTTGTCTTTGGAGTTCCATTCACCAGGAACGGGTGGCCTTCATCCATAGGTCCACTTGCAGTCCTCAGTTTAATTTTATGTGACCATCAGTCTAATTTCAAAAGTCCTATGCAAGGAATAGCTTGAGACTTCTGGTTAGGAACAATGAGCCCCTCCCCTGATGGCCTGGGGAGGGAGGAGAGAGAGAGAAAGAGAAGGGGATGTCAGAGGGAGAGAAAAATGGGGAGGGGAGAGAGGAGTTGACCCTGCCCACTGTTGGGTTTGGCTGCACCCACAGGAAAAAACGGCCCCATCAAATTACTCGCAAGGGAATGCGGTTCTTGACAAAAAAGTGTTGTCCTCTCTTGCCATACAAGCATTCCAAAGAGATCACACCCTCTCCCTTTGCAAGACGGAGCACATGAACAAATGTTTCTGTTTGTAAATTGTCATGTTTGGAAACCATTTCGCCATTTTAAAATGCTTTTGAGAATGAATGTTCTTTTTTATTTTAAGAAGCCCTTTTCAGTTCAAGGTACAGGGTTTTTGTAACTGTATACTTGAGTATCATCATTATCCTTCTGTGTGTATTTGTGTGCGTGTTTTTAAAAATGTATATATGGTTAGTTCCCTTCAATTAAATGTAATAAGGATTGCTAATTGCTTCTGAGATATTTCCCTGAAGGAGGGCTGTATAGCCTAAAAAATGCACTAGGCTCTTGAATATTTTTGTGGTTCAATAAATCATCTGCCTTTAATTATCACTTCAATAGTAGCCATGTTGTTGTGTTGCGCCGAAACCAAGGTTTCATTCATACACAAGTTTGCTGTGGATTTGCTGTTACCTAAGCATGCAAATATTTAAGAGCACCTGCATGGTGTCACTTCATCAAAATCACAGAACTGTAGAGTTGGAAAGGACCCCCAAAGGTAATCTAGTCCAACCCCTTGCAATGAAGAAAAACTCCAACCTGTACATTCCCTCTCCATTTAATCCACATTTCCCCATTATTTGGATAATCAGATATGAAAAATAAATCCAGTTTCAATGTGTGTGTTGTGGGGGGGGGGGGGGTTATACAAAAGGTTCTATTCAATTTAAGTGCTACTCAGAGGAGTCCCAGTGACATTAAATGAACATGACTAGCATATGATAGGTCTTCTCTGAGTAGAGCTTAGGTAGATACAACTCAAAGTACATATTGTTCGTTGCAACCCAGTCTCTGAGCAGTGAGAGCTGTCAGGAATATCTGCCCCTCTCTTGAGTTTGGTTTCCTTGGGATAAAGATCAATGGCTGTGGTGCCTTCAGGATTTACACAAATATACTACTACCTAAGCAGGGACGTGGGTGGCGCTGTGGGTTAAACCACAGAGCCTAGGACTTGCCGATCAGAAGGTCAGTGGTTCGAATCCCCGTGACGGGGTGAGCTCCCGTTGCTCGGTCCCTGCTTCTGCCATCCTAGCAGTTCGAAAGCACGTCAAAGTGCAAGTAGATCAATAGGTACTACTCTGGCGGGAAAGTAAACGGCGTTTCTGTGTGCTGCTCTGGTTTGCCAGAAGCGGCTTAGTCATGCTGGCCACATGACCTGGAAGCTGTACGCCGGCTCCCTCGGCCATTAAAGTGAGATGAGCGCCGCAACCCCAGAGTCAGCCACGGCTGGACCTAATGGTCAGGGTTCCCTTTACCTTTTTACTACCTAAGCAAAGGATGGAGGGTCTCACAGAAATAATACTCCAACAGATACAAAGAAACTGGCCTGGCCAGTTCAGCAACCTCTTCTACTAGATTCTAATAAACCTCCTTGGTAGAGAATCTGAGGCCTGGAAAGGACCCACAGATATAATCGAGACCAAGACATACACTGCAAACCTATAACACTGTTAGGGAAAAGTGTGTACAATGTAAACGCAATTTTTGCATGCACTTTGGGGGGGGGGGGATCCACAGACAAGAAGAGGATGGAATGGGCTTCTGACTGACTGTGAAACTGAAAACACACATTCATCTGTGACCTGCGCTGCAACAGGCAATTAATAATACAGCCCTCTCAACAAACGGGTTGGTGGTGCTTTTTTCTTCACACACCTAACGCTATGCTTCAAAACCTAAGGTAGCAATTGCCAGGTCATTTCTAAAAGGAAAAGAAAAACAATGTCAGATGAAGCATGCGTTGAGTCTGACCTTTTAAATGACTGTCTTGGTGTTTGAAGCGTAGTATTAAAACAACGCTAACAGTTTGTTTTAAGCAAGTAAAGTCACATCCTGCTAACCTGTGTTAAAGGAAAAATCTGAGGGCTCCCTTGGACAAAAAGTAAAGACACCAACAAGAGTAAATTGAAGCAAATCAGCAGCCTGTAGGCTTGGTCTTTATTGAAGAAAGACTGTCGCGGCAGGGTGCTCCCCTCACTTGCAGGTGAGAGGAAAGACCCAGAAGAATAGTGTGCCAGGTCTTATAAAAACTTTTGAAATTCCCCTCCTCTAGATCAAGCCCACCCCCAGAAACATCATGCATACATTACAGAAAGGAGGGGTTGAGGGAGGAGTTGGTGGTAACCTGAGTGTCTTGTCACCTGGCTGGTTCCTCCTTTTCCCCCCTCCCCATGGGTCACTTCCAGGAGACAAAGGGGAGTTTGCAGCTTCCTGCCCCCAGAGGGAAGATCTGATCATTGTCCTTTGTTTCAGTCCATGCTGAATCCACTCCCATATGCAAGTTCTTTGTGATCTTGATTGTCTTCTGTCTGGGATCATCAGGGTTGGCATGGGCAGGGCTGCTGCAGATGTGCTGAGATAGTGAAGGGATTATGGCTGCCCAGGGCCAAGTCACCCCCCTTTGTTAGTTCTTGTCATATGGAGTAAAATAACAATGGAACAGTGCAAATCCGATGTATGGTTGATTTTCTATGAATTTATAACAGAAATGTGGCGTATGTAGTGTGTGAGTGTGTGTGTGTGAAGTTTGTACAAACAGAATGATTGGGGTGGGGGGGTTCCTGCTACACCTGTTTATGGGGCACAAATCCTGATTTGTTTGCACAGCGTTTGCAAGGAGGCCCGGCGATCTCAGCTCTCTATCAAGCATTCATTCATTCTGGTTTTGTTGGCCTGGAGAGCATCCTACACAGTCCAGTGTATCTCCTAATCATTTTGCAGATAGCAAGGAAGTCCAGTTTGTGGGGGCGTGGATTTAGAATGCAAGGCCTCCAAATCAAGTTTGATTGTGCCATCTGAATTTGTCAATATGCGATTGAACTGAACCGCACCCCACAGTGGCGGCAGTCTGGAAGCGCCCCAAGAGTCTGGTGACACTTGATAGATTATCAGATCTGAAGATGCAAAGGATATGCAAAGGATATCCACTTGCTGGAGCTCAGTGGATCTGAATCAGGTCACAACTAGGGATGGGACTATTTGGGTTTCTCTCACTTTCTCATTTTTCTCTAGGGTTTCAGACAGGGAATCTTTCCCAGCCCTACCGAGAGATGCTGGAAACTGAACCTGGGACTTCTTGTATGCAAGGAAGGAGCTCTACCACTGAGCTACACTCCTTCCCTAATATTATAGCCCTCATTGTCATTCCTGCAGCCAGAATAAATGACCTCCAGGTGCATTCCTGCTCTAATATTCTATGTTTCTATTGCATCCCTGAGCAACAGGGAAGGATCTCACCTTAATCTTAGACCAGTCCTCAAGCAAGATTTAAAGGGGCTCCTGTGACTCTTATTCAGTTTTAAACACATACACACATGCCCACATGGAGTGCATGTAGAAGATAAATGAGCCCCACACCAAGCTCATAATACTCTCACAGCCAGAAAACTATACAGAGCAAAAAATGAGGCCACATTTAGCCCTTAGCTGACCTCAGCAACCCCTCTTGTCACATTACAGGAAATTCTTCCTGAGCCTCCCCTCTGTGGAACTGGTTTAACAAGTGTCAGTAAATATCCAAGCAGACGCCAAAATGGTATCTTATGTACGTGAATGGGGACAGGTCTGTGTCAATGGATTCTGGAGTCAAGGTATTCATCATTTCAAAAGGAAGTCTCAGACAGGAAGGGCAATTAATATCAGGTATTGCCAGGTGTCTTGATGGATGGACTTGCAAATGTGTTGGAGAAACATGAGAGTCTGAGCATGATCTAATTCACATGCACAAGCACAACCCATTTTGTGATGTTTTTTATTATTATTATTATTTTTAATTTTTATAAGTTTTTATTGTTAAAATAGTTCATCATTAATACACATATACAAGCATACAAACATACATTTCATACAATCCTTAAAAGTGTTCAAACATACTTACACTCAATCCCACAAATAGTTCCTTTCCCCATCACCATCCACCACCCCTCACCCCACCTTTGTGTTGACTTCCAATCTACTCAATTACAATTTTTGTGATGTATCTGAGACATTTTTGGGGTGGTCCTTCTGTCAAGGGGCAGGTGGATAATTTCTGAGGTTTTAAAAGATGTCACACACCTTTGTTCTGGGCACGTCCTTGCAAGGGAGCAAGGAGACTTTGTTGTAACAGACCAATAAAGATCAACAGCTTGCCTTGCTAAGGTAGACTCCATTTGTATCTCTGATTTGATGGGGACTTGGGCTGTAAAAACCAACCCTGTGGGTGTGGGTGTGTGTGTGTACGCGTGTGTGTGCAGAACTGTGACCACAACTGTTGCCTCAGACATGGCATAGGTGAGCAGCAGAAGTGAGAGTCCCCACAGGCCGTAGTTGCCATCCCTTGGCCTAGCTCCCCACATACACATGTGGTAAGTGGGTCAGGATGTCTGTGCATTTAGGCTTACACAAACATCCACCCACATGTGCAAACAAATGAGGATCTTGCAGAAAAGGAAGAGTAGCCACTGTTTGCTTTGCAAAAGAGTAAGCTGGTAATAATATATGGGCCAATCCCAGAGGGTGGCAACACTCTGGTTTGGAAGGAGCAACATATGAATCAGGCAAATAATAAACAAAGGTTGCTTGCCAAGATCTGGCGGGGTTTCACCGTTGACAGAGGTTCTGATGTTAAACTAAGAGGCATAAACTGACTCACTGCCAGCCCTAAGAATAGACATGATATATATTTTTAATGTTTGATGATTTATTGTGTTTTTAATATTCTGTTGGGAGCCGCCCAGAGCAGCTGGGGCAACCCAGTGAGATGGGCAACATATACCAAAATATTTGGGGGGGG
>JAXCMG010000019.1:22869869-22940978 GCA_034642415.1 Podarcis siculus | reverse complement strand
TTATTATTATTATTATTATTATTATTATTATATTTGCCAATTGCTTCCTCAAGGCTGCCAAAAAAAGAGAGAGGTTATGATTTGGTGAATATATTGGCAGTAAAACCATTCAACGTTAAACCAGATCCACACACCTTTGATAGAAGGAGTCTGCCTTGATATGAGGCAGACCATTGGTAGAAGAAGAGGAGGAGTTTGGTTTTGATATCCCGCTTTATCACTACCCAAAGGAGTCTCAAAGCTGCTAACATTCTCCTTTCCCTTTCTCCCCCACAACAAACACTCTGTGGGATGAGTGGGGCTGAGAGACTTCAGAGAAGTGTGACTAGCCCAAGGTCACCCAGCAGCTGCATGTGGAGGAGCGGAGACGCGAACCCGGTGCCCCAGATTACGAATCTACCGCTCTTAACCACTACACCACACTGTCTCTCATTGGTTCAGCATAAATGCTGTTTCAGGCCACGCCAATCTTTGAGTGGCAAGAAACTTCAAGGCTTCCAGTGCTTACACAGGCCTCAGTTTCCTTGGAATGAAGATTAACGGAGACTGTGGCATCTTTAGGAGATATGGTTTATTTACACATAAATAGGATGTCATATAGAGGAGGGAGAAAGGTTGTTTTCTGCTGCTCCAGAGAAGCAGACACGGAGCAATGGATCCAAACTACAAGAAAGAAGATTCCACCTAAACATTAGGAAGAACTTCCTGACAGTAAGAGCTGTTCGACAGTGGAATTTGCTGCCAAGGAGTGTGGTGGAGTCTCCTTCTTTGGAGGTCTTTAAGCAGAGGCTTGACAACCATATGTCAGGAGTGCTCTGATGGTGTTTCCTGCTTGGCAGGGGGTTGGACTCGATGGCCCTTGTGGTCTCTTCCAACTCTATGATTCTATGATTCTATGAAATATAACCAGAGCGTAGGATGGCGGGGCTCAAAGCATTAACACCCACAAAGAGCTTGATTCTTCAGCAGCCTCTTGACCCACCTTCAGTCTCAGAGTCTGAACTGCTCCCTGTCACAGGCTCTTCCTGCTCACTAAACCCTGTTGCCCCTTTAGCATCCCTCCTCCCTATATCCTTCCTCCGGCCTCTCCTCCATGTCCCACCATGAATCCCTGGCTCTGAGCCTTCCTCCTCTGGGGTTTCCCTGGCTGTTGCCTTCCACTACCCCAGTTCATCCAGCTGGGTCCCTGACACATGGAAACATTAAGCAATTCTCTCAATGCATTAATACATTGGTTTGCTGCTGGCTGCTTTTCACCGTTCTCACCTGTCGATTTGAAAAGAAGCTCCTTGGTCATTTATTTTAATCATTTATTTGTTAAATTAAGGGAAGCCCTCGTTTCTTACAAACGTGGGTTGCAGCAAATAATTACGTTCAGTCACATTTAAACACATAAAAGCATATAGTGTACAATCAGTCCTAATAATCTGGAGCAGAAACAATGTCGAAGGTTGCAACCAGCCTATCGCAAATGTATGGTAGAACGGAAAGGTCTTTTGTGATTTTTCAAAAATTCAGAGAGGTTTTTAATTTGATGAACTTCTGTGAGCATTGAAGGACTTGGAGGGCTTGTCTGGCCCAGATCTTTGAGAACGGCAATGGGGAATGGCAGAAGTAGGGCAGAAGTTATAAGTTCCTTCCCAAAAGGGCAGGAGGGAGGAACCCTTTTGAGGTTTGTAGACAACCTTTCTAGGGCCGTACGCCAGTGGTGGCTGAGGCCAGAGGCAAACGTGGACCGAGCAACTAGTGTAAATTTCACCTTGGTACAGTAGGCTAGTTCTACACACAACCACAAACAACCCATCCTCCATCTTGGGAAGAGTTCAAGGAGACATTCCAGCTAGGCAAAGACACTCAAGAGTGCTAAACAGAGACGGAATGGGGAGGATTCGGAGGGCCAGAGAGGCCTCAAGACCCCCAGGCCTAAAGCTCCCCATCCCAGCATGAAAAGACCTGACCACTTCGAGGTTTTATTACAATCTAGCGGTACAGGGATTTTGTGAAATAAATAAAATCATTGTGTCGTTTGCCTCTGGCGGCTGCGCTTGAAATCCATTCACGGCGCACAAATGCATCCAGCACACAGTTCAGGAATGTTCTGTTGGACCATCGGGTGCGGCAGTCTATACTAAGAGGCCCTCTCTGCTCTTGGCTGGCACCATCACAGCAACGCCTCCATATTGCTCAGGATGGCCTCTCCTGCCCTTCTCGGACGTGATGGAGCAGCTTCCTCCATTATCTGGGCCAGCAGCTGATGGCGTAGACGTCGCCTGGGGCGAGGAAGGCACAGAAGGAGCGTAGTGAACCCTGGCCTTTGTCGTGACGGTGGTCAAGCAGCCGCCACGGTGGGGCTCGCTTTTCACGCCGCTGCAATCCATGGGCTGCGCCTCTTGGGCCGGGGAGATCATCTCGGTGCCTTCCTGCCCCTTGGGAGGGCCGTACTTGCGGCGCTGCATGAAGCTGATATTGTGGGGCACGAAGTCCAGGACGGATCGTATGCTGCTGTTTCGGCTTCCGCCTCTGGCTCGTGGGGGCGCCGTGTCAACCCTGCGAGAGGAAAGAGTTCTCTGTTTCACTATTTAATTTCTTTATATATTTATCATTTCTAACAACAACAATAACTGCAGCTCAGGCCAGCTTACAAAGGAAACAAATGATTTTTTAAATAAGATGAAACATAATACAGTCGTGCCTTGGTTTTCGAACAGCTTAGTTCTCGAACGTTTTGGCTCCCGAATGCCGCAAACCCAGAAGTGACTGTTCTGGTTTGCAAACTGTTTTTGGAAGCCGAACGTCTGACGGGCTTCTGCAGCTTCTGATTGGCTGCAGGAGCTTCCTGCAGCCAATCAGAAGCCACGCTTTGGTTTCCGAACGTTTTGGAAGTTGAATGGACTTCCGGAATGGATTCTGTTCGACTTCCAAGGTACGACTATACAATAAACTGTGATGCAAGTATTAAAGCATTAGAGTCAGCATGGATGGACTCCAGGAAAATACAGTACAGTATATCACTTTCTAATGATCTATTTCCCCAGCTAATTTTGGATACCTGTTCTAATGGGAAGGGCCACCTGCAGCTTCTGAGTGCCCTTTTCGGTTGGAAAATCTGCCTTCCAACCCTCCCCATTTTGCAGAGCAGGGGGTGGAATCTAAAAAATGATGAGTGAAATACTGTTTAAAGCACTTTCCCTACCCTCATGTGTTTCTCTGGCCCATCATGTTAACAACAGTACAGCCCGGGCAATCGACTAGTCCTGCGCACAGTGCACAGTATCTATTGTTAACTGTGGGGGCTGCATGTGGAAATCAACTGTGTGCGAGTGAGCACAATATTAGGCTTCTGTCTAGCGTTGCGGTTCCCAATCAGTGGTCCGTGGACCCCAGGGGTTCTGCATAACCCATCCAGGGGGGTCCGTGGCACCATTCACATAACAAAAACTACCATGGAGATATCAAAAATTTCCAAAGGTGGCTTGGCTTTTGAAAAACTGGGAGTCAGCAGCACTTAGCTAATCGGGAATCACGAGTCTGGAGCAACTGTCCTGCTTAGATGAAGTCACCAGAGTCCCAAAGATCTGAGACTGAACCCCCAAACTCAAGTCCCAGGGCCAAAGGTTGAGATTTGTGGCTAGTGTCTACATGCACACCCCACTCTCTCCTTCATCTAGGCAAACCAGAAGAATTATCAGAATTTAAGGACACCTTCCAACTAGGCAAAAGCACTCAAAGAGAATGCCAAGCAGCGCTGTTGAAACAAGATGTGGCTGGGTAAGGGAGCTTGGCCTTGGGAGAGTCTTGAGGGCCAGAAAGAGAGGCCTGGAGGGCCACATTTGGCCCCTGGACCTAAGGTTTCCTCCATGGAATGAGGACCCCCTTTCAATGTTCTGCAGCAGGAAGCGGCTTAATGACGGGAGGCTTACGACGCAGACCTCCCACCCCCACAAACCCCTTCCTCTCATATATTCCTCCTGCTTCTAGTCACCTGATCTGGTTGGCCTCTTCCTTGTAACGCCTCTTCCTGCAGCAGCAGATCAGCCCCACGATGAGACACACCAGGAGGGTCAGGAACAGCAGAGAGCCAAGGACTACGCCCACAACAATGCTCACTCGGTTGGACTCTGCAAGGGAGGAGAAGACCATGGAGAACACTGAGCTGAGACGGAATGGCTAGGAGGTGCTACGCTTGGTGGCTTTTGATTGACTGGCAGCTACTAGGTGTCATCTACCCTGATTACATTTCCCTAATTTCTATGCGATTTCAAAAATTTAAAATAAAGGCAGGGGGATATGGAGAATGAGTCCAGAAGCCAAGATGGAGGATAGCTCCTTATGCTAAGATTTAATTCCCCTGGAGTTCTCTGCAAGACCCTGGAACTTCTGAAGATGATTATTTCTGAAGACCACAAAACTGCAGGGGAGAAGAATTACTGGTCCTGCTTGCGGGCTTTCCGTGCATATAACTTGCGGGCTTTCTGTGCATAAAACTTGCTTTTCGGACTCTGCCAAACAAGCATGAGATTTGGTATTTGGACAAAATGAAAAATGCTACTCTCTTACCCTTTGAGAAGGAGATCTCCACAACACACCTGGCCGATCCGACTTTGTTGGCCACACTGCACTGGTAAACACCAGCGTGGTCATTGGATAGGTTCTGAATGATCAGGTCACCGGGATTTGGGCCTTGAGAGAGAGAAAATCCAGGAAAAAACCAGTTACTATAAGCTCACATTGATCTGGGTTACGCTCCTCCACGATGACCTCAAGATGAGCCAGGCAAGCTTTGCACAAGACCAAATACAGTCGTACCTCGGTTTTCGAATAGCTTAGGTCCTGAACGTTTTGGTTCCCGAACACTGCAAACCCAGAAGTGACTGTTCCGGTTTGTGAACTATTTTTGGAAGCCGAATGTCTGACAGGGTTTCCGCAGCTTCCGATTGGCTGCAGGAGCTTCCTGCAGCCAATCAGAAGCCACAATTTGGTTTTCAAATGTTTTGGAAGTTGAATGGACTTCTGGAACGGATTCCGTTCAACTTCCAACCTACGGCTATATGACTTTACCTTTTTTTGATTACGGCACATGTGTTTGTGGAGTGGAGTCCACTGTACCAGATGCATGAAATGTAATTTGAAGTGTGTGTACACATGTATGTATCTATCTAGCTAAATTGGCGGGGAGAGAGAGGTGTAAGAGACATATGGAAATAGGATTGGCCAAAAAGTTAAGCCTGTGACCAACTCACCCCTGTAATGAAATATGTAGCTGTTGCATTTGTTCAGTCATCAAAAGCGTGACAAGTTCAGCAGTTTCATGCTGTCAAAGTTTTAGTTTGCAGTCTTTATTCCTAATTTGCTTTCATTGCTTCCCTTAACCCAAGGATTTAGTAAATTCATTTTTCCCCTTGCAATTTCTCCTCTGCTTCATTTCCTGTACAAGCATCTTTCCTCTACTCCAGAGGTGGGGGACCATTTTCACCTGGAAGGCTGCATTCCTTCCAGAGGTGTTGGAGCCAGAAGCAAAAGTGGGTGGAGCAATGGATGCAAATTTCACCTAGGCTAGTTTCTACACACACTCATGCGCCCATCTCTTTCTTCCATCCACACAAGTAAAAGACAAGAAGCCCAAGAGCCAGGTAGACAGGCCTGGAGGGCCGCAGTCAGTACCCGAAGCTTCAGGTTCCTCATTCACAGTGCTGTCCTGCCACTCCAGAGCAGCAAGCAAAATGCTGGGCATCCCAGCATCTCTCTCCATTAGTTCCTGGTTCTTACCTTTAGTGGTGGTAGCGGAGAGCCAGTTCGCAAAAGGGCGATCTGTGACTTTGGCCCACTGGTACATGAGTGGGGAAGTGCCAGAGTTTGAGGAGCAGCTCAGGGTGACTTTCTGGCCCAAGGCTACCTTGCCTACAACTGAGCATTGTGGGTTGGATGGTCTCGCTGATGGAAGGGAGAGAAAACATTCTCAGTTAGTGAGTCTGAAGAAAAGGAGGTGGGGGAAGGAATGAAGAGTGTGGGATGGCTCCCGGAGACTCTGGCACTGCCAGTATGTGAGCCATGGGAGCCAAGGCCCACCAACATGTGGGATGTAACACAAGCAGTCAAGTACAACCCTTCCTGTTTGCCCAGAGTGGACACACAGGGGGATGTTACTCCAGCAAGAAGGACTTCCTGTCACACCTGGTCTGGAGCATCCTCCTCCTGCGTGTGACCAGGTAGATGGGCGTGACCCTGTGAGACCCTGTAAAAGGGCCAGTCACGCAGCCATCTTTCTCTTTTGACTCTTTGGTGTCTTGGTCTCTTGATGTATTTTGCTGTCTGCCGGCTCTCAGCCAGCAACACATGAGCTCAGTCCCCACATGGGATGAACTCAAACTCTCTTCTGTAACTCCAAGCTAAAGCCTGCCTTCAGGGAACCTGCTGTGAACTGCATGTAAGTAAACTTCTTATCATTACTTTTAAAGAAGACTGTTGTGTCTTTATTCTTTTTAAGAGGAGTTACCACGATCAAGAGGGACGTGGGTGGCGCTGTGGGTTAAACCACAGAGCCTAGGACTTGCCAATCAGAAGGTTGGCGGTTCAAATCCCTGCCACGGGGTGAGCTCCCGTTGCTCGGTCCCTGCTCCTGCCAACCTAGCAGTTCGAAAGCACATCGAAGTGCAAGTAGATAAATAGGTACCGCTCCAGCGGGAAGGTAAACGGCATTTCTGTGCGCTGCTCTGGTTCGCCAGAAGCAGCTTCGTCATGCTGGCCACATGATCCGGAAGCTGTACACCGGCTCCCTCGGCCAAGAAAGCGAGATGAACGCCGCAACCCCAGAGTCAGTCATGACTGGACCTAATGGTCAGGGGTCCCTTTACTTTTACCTTTACCATGATCAAAACCAATCTGGGCAAGCCAGATTGGATTGCTTAAGTAAAGAGATTCAGACAAATCTACTAACTAGCTTCCTGCTACATACTGGGGAATGTATCTGCTACTGACTCACTAGCGTGAGTGAGGAAGGATAATATTTAATCAATATATCCTCCCCTACTATCCACAACATTTCCACAAAACATACAGCATCTTGCAGCCCCAGCCATATGACTCTACAAAGCAAGGCAAGTCCCTCAAACCCAGAGCACTCCCAGACCTGCTTTGCCATGGGGCCACAAACCCTTTTTCTGCATCAGCAGGACTCACCTAGCACCATGACGGTCACCTTGCGGGTGGCCACTGTGGTTTTCTTCACCTTGCATTCGTAAGTTGCCGAGTCGGAAATCTGAACATTCTGCAGGTTGATGGAGGCATCGTACTGGCTGGGGTCTTGGATTGCAAAGGTCACCCGCTGCTGCAGGCCAGAGCAGCAGTCGTGGCCAGAGCCCCCCATCACCATGTTCTGCTGCAGGCCAGAGTTGCCAAAATGTCGTGAGTCGTGGGCTGCGGAACCCCCTCTCGACTGCAGGAAATGGTAGCCAGGGTGGATTACCTGGTGATTGTTGTAACTCAGGATCTGGTGGGCAGGAACCAGAGAACAACACCGCTGAATCAACAGAGGAAGATTTCCAAATTGCTTATGTGGTCACAGATCTTGCACCAGATCATTCGCAAGCAAAACAACACCCTCCTCCTCCTTCACAAAACTGTATTTGCTTCCCCCCTGGCATTCCACAGATTATTTTGCCTGAGGAGGTGGGAAAGCGATGGCGCCTCTCATGTCAGGCTGTAACAGTTTTGCCAATTGCATAGAGGTAAACTCAGTGGGGTTACAGATGGGCGAACCTATCAATTTCATTTTCTCTCCATTTCTCATTTTGATCTGTTGTTTACTTCATAAAATTTATACACCTCTTGATTGCAAAAACAGTTTACAAAGAGGAAAAAACAATAAAATGATCAGTAATTCCAATCTTAAATTCAGTTCTCCACGTTTCTGCATTGATTTGCATTTTTTAAAAAAAAAAGTCTTCGTGGAAATTCGTTAGCTGTTTCATGAAGATTTCTCAATATTTACACGGGGTTTGTTTTTTTTGCAATTACTATTCAGATAATGCATTTTTTGGCATGTTATTCCCATCATTGTATACATTTTCAGGCATGCTTCACCTGAGTATATATGCCTGTTTGTACACGTGTGTCTGGGCTGGAGATCAGCACTGCAAAATTCGGAGAAGTGTGAATTTCAAAGGAAGGCTGTGCTTCGGTTCACGTATGGCTCCAGAAAGTGTCACCTTTAAACATGAACTGAATCAAATTTCTCTCCCTTCCCTGGTGCTGTGGTTAGGTAATTTTAAATTCTAGACACTGGGGTCTTATGGAGACTGCCCCTCTAATGAAGTACCATATTTTTCGCTCTATAAGGACACACCAGACCACAAGACGCACCTAGTCTTTGGAGGAGGAAAACAAGAAAAAAATTATTCTGAATCTCAGAAGCCAGAACAGCAAGAGGGATCGCTGCGCAGTGAAAGCAGCAATCCCTCTTGCTGTTCTGGCTTCTGGGATAGATGTACAGCCTGCATTCGCTCCATAAGACACACACACATTTCTCCTTACTTTTTAGGAGGGAAAAAGTGAGTCTTATAGAGCAAAAAATATGGTAATAAACATTGCCATCTATTCAAATGATGTCATGAGGTAACATTTAGATAGCTTTTGGTTTCACTTCTCTTTCTTCAAAATATGGTAAGCTGCCAGCCCTGCTGTTCTTTTTGGTGTGCTGAGTGGAGCCCAGGACATCTTTCCCACAGTCCTATCCTGATGACACCCGTACTATTTTAAATACACTGTCGCAGGAAGCTCAGGTCTGGGAGCCTAACATGACCTTCAAGGCCTCTGTTTGGCCCTCATAATTCTCCCCAGACACCCCCCCCCATTCCCTGGTACTCCACTCCACCCTCTTCAAGTGTTTTTTATTGGCTTGAATGTGTCCTTGACCTCCGATCAAACTAGTCTATTGTGCAAAAGAAAAATGTGCATTTGTTGCCCCATCCACCTTGGACTCTGGTCCATGGCCCTCAGAAGATTACCCAGGATGCAAAGCAGCCCCTTGGACTGAAAAATGTTCCCCAGCCCCTGTTCTAGTGGTCTCTTGAGTTTCCTGTTTGATAGGGAACAAAGAGGTCGGGGTCCACTACGGTTGTGACAGGTTCCTGTCCTGAACAGGCTATAGTTGGATACATCCTGGTTCAGTTCACTTCCGGAGCACACAAGAGGCCAGATGTTTTGAAACCAACAGCTGAGCTCGACCCATGTACTCACCACGTTGTCCAGGTTTGTGGGGTCAGAGTTCATCTGTGTCCATTCGATGTCCAGGTCGTTTGAGCCATGATCTTGTGGTTCCAACTCGTAGGGGCAGCCGAGCTTGGCCGACTCACCTTCTGCCAGGTAGACCACCTCCCGGCCCTTGGCATTGATCTTCACAGCAGGTAAAAGAGCTGGTGGGCAAAAGAAAAGAGGTATATACAGCAGCCTGAGTGTCCGGAACTGGCTGCAACTGGTAGCTAAGCTCCTCCCACAAAGGAAGCCCTTATTTATGGCACCCAAGTGTGGAGAACGATTCAGGCAAAGCCTTTGACTCAGCTCTTTAATCTCTGTAGCCCAAGGGAGAAGTTCTGACATACAGGTGACCCATTGGTGGTCCACACATTCCATGGAAAAGTCATAAATATGCACACACTTAGAATCATGGAATTGTAGAATTGGAAGGTATCCCTGGGGTCATCTAGTCCAACCCCCTGAAATGCATGAATGATTACTAATTGTCATAATTACTGCTACTAAATATGTTTTTATTTGGCACTGTCTCCTGAAGGAGCCCAAAGTGGTAAATACTTAAATAAAACTTTTTTTAAAAAAAGAGAATTCTAAAAGCACTTAAAAGAATTCTTTCTACCAGTGATCTCAGGGTTGCCAGGAACAGTGTCTTTCAGCCATCAAATGCCTAAGTGAACAGGAATGCTCTTAAAGTCTACCAAAAATGAGGGAGACAGACACTCCTGACTGGGAAGGACATTCCATAAATAGGGAGCTGCCACTGAAAAGGCCCTGTCATGGGTGAATGGAACTGGGCACCACCAACAAGGCATCACCTGCTAATTGTAAAGTTCAAGGTGACTAATGGTGCTAACAACAACATCATACCGTAAAAACCACCAACCACTGATAGAGGATTTAAGGATTGTATATAATCCAGACACATACAGTGAGATTTTGAAGGAAGGTGACAGCTGAAGCTCTACATTTTATATTAGAATCATAGAATTGTAGAGTTGAAAAGGGACCACAAGAGTAATCTAGTCCAACTGCCTGCAATGCAGGAATATTTTACGCAACATGGGGACTGAGGTCAAGAGTCTCATGCTCTATATTTTTCGTTTGCTTGTTTTAAAAGAATTATTTGCACAACGAAAACCTGTAGATATAAGGGAGAAGGAGCCTGGTCTAACTTTCTCCCTGACATGCTACAATCCTAAATTCTGGGGTTCCCATCCCCATGAACAAAGCTTCAAAACTCCACCTGCCTCCCGCAGTCTCACTTCAGTTTTACTGCATTTCCACTTCTGTCCATGTCCTCCCGGAAGATAATTGAAACTGGGAATGGGGGTGGGGGGCTGTACGGAAGGAGCAGGTTTTCACAAAATGATCCTCTCCCTACTTTCTTTTTAGCTCAGTACTAATCCCATTGCACTCACTGCTTCTTATATTTCACTATGCGCGCCTGTCACTCACACACACGCGTTTGCAACAATAAGGACTAGATACTTGGTGTGTTTTTTTAAAAGCTGCTTTGTGGCAGAACCGGGACAGTTTACACGATTACTCCAGCCAGCCTCAGAAAATAAAACTATGAGGACTGTCACTATCTTGCAGGAGAGATTCAATCCCATAGCAGCAAATTCAGGCTGTTCAATGAAAGTTGCTTTGGTGCCCTTAGGCAACGAAAAACCAGCTTCCCCAGCAAAAAAAAAAAAAGCAGACTTTTTACAATATGGAAAGCAAGGGAGAAATGCACTGGAAAGTGCTGAATGACAATTGCTTGGAGGCAAGTCTAACCTCTCTGCAAACAAATCAGAAGGAATGCTCAACAAATGCTCAAATGTCGACTGATCTCGCAAATAAACAGGTTGCCTGGAAGCAAGCTGTGTGTGCTTGAATGACAGCATCCATGCTATCAAACCACACATAGCACTCTTTAAAAAGAAGAAGAAGAAGCCTCCATCATTATCCTCTGGCGCTACCCAAAGGCTCTTACCTGGCGTTAGACACAAAAGGAAGATCCGCAGGCCCCACGTCCCAGCCATGATTCTGCAATGTATTCCGGAGCAGCAAATGTTTCTCGAGAGCTGGGTAGGTCTCAGGCAAGATGAGCTTTGAGTAGAAATCCTGGGGAGCTGAGGGTTTTTGATCTCCATGGCCTGGCTCCTCCCCTCCAGGTGCAAATGCCTTTGGGGTGAATTGAAGGCACAACGTGCAACTCCCAAAAGATGAGTGCTGCCTCTCCCCGCCCGATTTCCCTTCCAGAGATGCTCTTACTCAGCCATTAAATGACAACTGTGCATCCTTTCGCCTGAAGTGCCAGCAGAGCCTTATTCATACCAGTGAAATCATGTCTCAGGGGCCATTTGGCTCAGCATTTTGAAGGACAGCAATGGATGGTGACATCCAGATAAGGGATTTTGGGGGAAGACCTCCAGAAGACCCATTTTTTGAGCAGACATCCAGATTTCCTCGCACAAAGTTTACATAATGGCTATACAATGGCTGGACTTCATGGCACATTTGTTCCAATTTATTATATTTTGTTTCATTTGCACCCTGCTGCCCTTCCTCCCAGAAGAGCCCAAGGAGAAAAACATCAGAATGTTAAAACAACAGTGTTTTAAATGAAATAAAAAAGGATTTAAAACAGCGTTTTCAAAACATTTGGAACATCGAGAAACATATAAAAACATTTGGAACATCTAGAAACACGCCTTCACAGTTACTAATTTCAAAGTTGCCAGGGCCAGTAAAAACTAAAGGGCCCCTGGAAGGTTCAGTCAAAGTCCAGTCAAAGGTGACTATGGGGTTGCAGCGCTCATCTCGCTTTTGGGCCGAGGGGGCTGGCCTTTGTCCTCAGACAACTTTCTGGGTCATGTGGCCAGCATGACTAAACCGCTTCTGGCGCAGCGGAACCCCGTGACGGAAACCAGAGTGCACAGAAACACCGTTTACCTTCCCACCACAGCGGTGCCTATTTATCTACTTGCACTGGTGTGCTTTCAAACTGCTAGGTTGGGAGGAGCTGGGACAGAGCAATGGGAGCTTATCCCGTCACCATCAAATGCCTGGGTAAACAAGGAATGTGTTTATGTTTCTGCTGAAAGTCAATAATGAGGGAGACAGGCGCAGCCCATCAGGGAGCACTTTCCACAAATGGGGAGCCACCACCAAGAAGGTCTCCTCCTGGGCCAACGCCAACTGGACCACAGCCAGAAGCAGCAGCACCAAAGGGGGTCTTCTTTGCTGATTGCAGGGCCCAAGAGGGTTGATTAGGGGCGAGTCACTAATTTGTCTGCAGAGTGGCTATACAACCATAACTATTCCTCCTGATTTGCTTCTGGGGTGTTTATACGACTTCTCACTCATTCATTCACCCCATGCTTTCCAATGTGTTTCCCTGTCACTTTTCTAATCAAGCAAGTCATGTGTCATCTAGTTCGCCCAGACCTGGGGGCGAATGTGGCCCTCCAGTCCTCGCCATCAGGCCCTGGAAATTCCCCCCCAAGTCTGCTCTTGTACTCTGCTGGAGTGTTTGTGCCTGGCTGGATGTGCCCTTCAATGCTTCTTGCTTGTCTACATGGAACACAGAGCAGAGAGTGTGTAGAGGGGTCTGGTTGGCTGCCATGAGAGGAAGATGTTTGGCTAGGTGCATCACTGGCTCTGAATAGCAGTTGCTGTAAATGGTGGGGAGCGCTGTGGCAGTCCGCCTCTAATTGCAGGTTTCTCAAAGGCATCTGGTTGCATGAAGATAAATTAATAGAGAACAAGGCTGCCCACAGCTGCAAGACACAATGACAATGTTTTCTCTCCTGTCGGCAGCAATAAGCCTCTGAATATTGTAGTAATAATAATAATAATTATTATTATTATTATTATTATTATTATTATTATTTATTTATTTATTTATACCCCGCCCATCTGGCTAGGTTTCCCCAGCCACTCTGGGTAGCTCACAACAGAATATTAAAAACACAGTAAAACTTCAAAGATTAAAAGCTTCCCTAAACAGGGCTGCCTTCAGATGTCTTCTAAAAGTCAGGTAGTTGTTTATTTCCTTCACATCTGGTGGAAGGGCATTCCACAGGGCGGGCGCCCCTACCGAGAAGGCCCTCTGCCTGGTTCCCTGTAACCTCACTTCTCTCAGGGAGGGAACCACCAGAAGGCCGTCTGAGCTGGACCTCAGTGTCTGGGATGAGCGATGTGGGTGGAGATGCTACTTCAGGTATACTTGCTGGGAGTCACAAGTGGGGAGAGCTGCTTTTGCACCCAGGCCCTGTTTGTGGGCTTTCAGAAGCCACTGTGGTTGTCCACTGTTTGAACAGGATGGACTAGATGAGCCTCTGGCCTCCCCTAGTTGGGCTCTCCTGATGTCCTTACCTTTTGCCTGCCAGAGAGGATGTGACTCTCTAGTGTCAAGAAAAAGGCAGGAAGTGAATACAAGAGTCAGCTGTATACCTGGCTGTTACTCATCCGTATAAGGCAACTCCCTCAGAGTGTGATTTGGGTTGGGATGTGAGGGAAAAGGGTGGAATGTTCCACGTGCTGCTCCAAATCTAGCCATTTCCTTTCTTGTTTTGCATGTGGATGATAGTTCCTGGGTACAATGCTACAGACATAAAACAGGTTCGTTTTGTCATTGAAGTTCCTTTGTCACTGAAAATGAAAGCTCCTGGGGAACTCTGAGAACTGTAGTTTTTCAAAACAGGATGGTTAAATTTGTCAGTAAGCAACAACAGCTGAAAACAAAGCAAACTTTGATCAAAGAATGCTAACTCTGTAGCAGCACTGAGATAATCTTTTTTTTCCTCTTTACAAACTTACTGAATATTAAAAAAATACAATTACCAAAGTGTTCTCTTCCAAGACAAATACATATACAGATGTTGAGTCTTGCATGTAGACAACCGCACGGCATCAAAACAAACTTGGAAAATATTTTACATTAAGAATTCAGCTCACATCCACGGGGTGCATATCAATCTGAAGTGTTAAGATACTTTCTCCATGGTGGCTGCTGCAACTGAGATGGAAGGGAATTATTGTACTATTGTTAATAAATGATACAAATCGAGACCATATGGAGTCAAACTCACTTTTCTTTGTTATCCCTTTGGTTTTGTTGAATGTGAGGGGTGAGATACTCTGTGTTGGACACCCAGGGGTGTAGGGTTGCCACTTGTCCTGTATTAATAAATTATTGTCCCGTATTTCAATGTAAAATGCTACGTCCTGTATTGATACAGTTTTGTCCTGTATATCAAGTCCTCTCTCTCTCCCAAGTTAGGGCCATCTTATTAGTCTGCAATAGATTGCAACGGATTGCTTTGAAGTGACTTCAGCACCAGATGAAAAATAAAACAAAATTGTCCTCCAAACCATCCGCTCTGCCCTGTCCTGTATTTTACCAGAACAAAGGTGACTTTTTCCATCTGCCTTGCCCCTTCCTGCCTTGGGAGCATCCAGAAGTGAGCTACTTGCCAGAACAGCGGTCCCTTGCTGTATTTTTCACTCTATAAGACGCACCAGACCATAAGACGAACCTAGTTTTTGGAGGAAGAAAACAAGAAAAAAAATATTCTGAATCTCAGAAGACAGAACAACAAGAGGGATCGCTGCGCAGTGAAAGCAGCAATCCCTCTTGCTGTTCTGGCTTCTGGGATAGCTGTACAGCCTGCATTCGCTCCGTAAGACGCACACACATTTTCCCTTACTTTTTAGGAGAGAAATAGTGAGTCTTATAGAGCAAAAAGTACGGTAATTGAATACTTTGACTTGGATCTATTAGCAAGCTGTGTATTTAGTTAAATGTTTATATACGTCAAATGGATTGCTAATAGTTGGCTATTTTGTGTGTGTGTTATTCTGCAGCAATATTACATGGCTTATTGTGGATTGTATTATTGTATTTAGCACTTGTTTTTTTGGTGAACTTCTTTTGAAGCATATTTAGCTGCGAAAAACACAGTTTGTAAATAAAATGACAATGAAAACATGTTCTTTTGCCCATCTACCCGGCTCTCTCTAGCTGAAGATCATCCTGAATTTTATTATACGATCTCCTGAAGCCATGATGGGGAACTGCAGGTCCAGGGCCTGAATGCTGTTGTCCTGGTCTCCCTATCTGGCCTTCTGGCCTCTTCCCCAGGAGACACCTCTCTCACTTGTCCTGCTGTGCACCTTCCTTGAGGGTTTTTGGCTGCTTGCAATGTGGTCTTGAACTCTGATAATGCCCCCTGCCTGTTTGCAAGGAGTTTGTGTTGGGCATGAGTGTGTAAAAACAAGCCTTGTGTACAAAGGCAAATTTTTACATTGTTTAGTCCACTTTTGCCTCTGCACTGCCATGTGACCCCCCAGCCCCTGCCCCGAAAGCTGTCAAGAAGGGAATGTTGCCCTTGAGCTGAAGGAAGTTTCCCACTGCTGCCTTTGCCGTCCCTCCTGGATTTACGGCTGGGGTGACATCGGCAGTTAAGGCATATTCACAGGAAGGATGACTGTAAAGTATACATTTCCAGAGGTGTGACTACTATGATGTACAACTCCACACGAGGCAGCATCTTCTACATCATAGGGCGAAAGACAGAATTTGAGCGTCTGGAAGTGTCTTGCGGTGGAAAGGTTTAAATCAGGAAATTGCGTGAGTGTGGAAGGCTTGGCACTCAAATAGTAGCTGTTTTCTGGCTTTTCTTTAGACATGACTGAGTCACAAAGCAGGCCTTGAAAAGCCTGCTACTTATTGCTGTTGTTAACTAGCTCTGTTATTAAAAATGTTACCCAGTGTCATATTTTTTTGGCAGCAATGAAGATCAGCTTAAATGAAAACAATTTCTTTCTGCTAATAAATATTGCTGTGGCTGTAGAAACCAATACAGGAGCTGGAGCAGATGACGGCAAAGGAATAATTAGGCATGTTTTCAAGACAGAACATGAAGACATCCAGGTACTAGCTTTCTCCAAAAGCTTACTAAGGGCAGCATATCAAGTAAAGGTAAAGATAAAGGGACCCCTGACCATTAAGTCCAGTCGTGGCCAACTCTGGGGTTGCAGCGCTCATCTCGCTCTATAGGCTGAGGGAGCCGGTGTACAGCTTCTGGGTCATGTGGCCAGCAAGACTAAGCTGCTTCTGTCGAACCAGAACAGTGCACGGAAACGCCGTTTACCTTCCCACCGGAGCAGTACCTATTTATCTACTTGCACTTTGACGTGCTTTTGAACTGCTAGGTTGGCAGGAGCAGGGACTGAGCAATGGTAGCTCACCCCGTTGCAGGGATTTGAACCTTCTGATCAGCAAGTCCTAGGCTCTGTGGTTTAACCCACAGCGCCACCCACGTCCCCAGCATATCAAGTAGAGTAGGGCTATTGTATCCTTTTCTTTTCTTTTTAAATTTTTTTAATTCAAAATTATAACAAGACATATTATCCAAAAACATATCATCCTTGTTTCCCCCCTCCCCCCTCCCACACAAAACCCAACCCCCCACCCCCCCGACTTCCCTCAGTTCCAGTCTTTGGTTTCTCTAAGAATGCTGTTTTCTGCATGTTACAAAGTTGTATAGATCCTCAAACTATTTAGCTGATTATTATCAATAAAAAGTTTTTGAATGTTTATTCAAAACCTGCCAAAGAGTCCAATTTGCTTTGTTGCGTCTTCAGATACTTTGTAATGGGTTCCCATTCATCCTTAAAGTCACAGTTATGCTTGTCCCGTAGCTTATATGTCAGTTTTGCCAGTTCTGCATAGTCCATCAATTTTTCTTGCTATGATTCTTTAGTCTTCCATCCTTGTGCTACCAAAAGTATTCACGGCCGTTGTCACATACATGAAGATGTTTTTCAACTTTTTTGGCAAGCCTTTCCCTACAATCCCCAACAAAAATGCCTCGGGTTTTTTAGCAAATGTTAAATGGAACATTTTCTTCAATTCGTTGTAAATCATTTCCCTTTTTTTAAAATTACCTTACAATCCCACCACATATGATAAAATGTCCCCTCCTTTTCCTTACACTTCCAACACTTATATTTGAACTAGTTTTGTACATTTTCCCTAACTGCACTGGTGTTGTGTACCATCTGTACATCATCTTCATGTAATTCTCCTTCAATAGGGAACAATCTGTAAATTTTAAGTCAGTTTTCCATAATTTAACCCAATCTTCCATCATAATGTTGTGCCCTACATCTTGTGCGCATTTAATCATAACTGATTGTATCCTTTTCTTGAGTGGGTGGATCCTGACCAAATGTAAGGTTATAAACAGTAAACAAAATCGGAAAGTAACTTGAGTGAAGAAGAGTGCATTAAAACTGTAGATAATCAGGTAAAATCTTTCACTTTTCATTTAGATCATGGCAAAATATACTCATATTCCTTCAGTGGCGTAGCGTGGGGGGTGCAGGGGGGGCTGTCCGCACCGGGCGCAACATCTGGGGGGGCGCGCTCGCACTCGAGTGCTAAAATCCACGGGTTAGGGGGCGCAAATTACTTGCCTTGCCCCGGGTGCTGACAACCCACGCTATGCCACTGTATTCCTTAGAAGCATGAATTTCAGTGAGCAGTTACCCAGGGTTAAACCAGTGATTGAGGAACAAGGAAAACATTTTTTTAGCAAACTGAAGTTTAAGCAAGCAGCCACTAGGGGGAGGTCTTATTCAATGGTGGTGCCCTGATTGAGAAATGTCCCAGAGAGGCCACCTTGCAATCTTTCCTGCTAGGTCTTTTCCTTCTAGTTAATTGTTTTAGTGAATTTTGGATCAGAGCCCTTGTTCTCCTTCACTAGCTTCTAAGGTGCTCTTATGCAATTCTGTTTTCTTCTGGGGTTCTGAGTGCTGGCTTTAGAAAAAAATTTCAGCCCTCCTCAATGTGGTGCTCTCCAAATGTTGGGCCTTTGGGTTGTTGAATGCCAGGCTGGGGGAGGCAGCCCTAAAACCTTTCACCCTCTTTTCCTACTGGCGCTTTTCAATGGCCCTTTTTTTCCACATTTCCAACTCCCCCAGCCCTCTTTAATATTCCTCCTCCTCCCCTAAATCCAAAAACAGTGGTACCTCTGGCTGTGAACGAGATTCGTTCCAGAGGTCCAGCCGCATCTCGAGGAATTTGCAACCAGAGGTGCCAGTTCTGCGCATGCGCACGGCATGTGGAGCGCTTCTGCGCATGTGGCAAAGCCCGGGAAAATACTTCCGGTTTGCCGTGTTCGCATCCTGAAAGATACACAACCAGAGGTGTGCGTATCTAGAGGTACCACTGTACAGATTATTACGGTCTAACAGCACATGACAAAATAGAACCAAAACACCATAAAACAAACTATTTTCAAAGCCCAATGTGTGTGGGGGGGGGGGGTTAAAGGCTTTGCTCCATTGTCAGACAGCTCATCGCCTCAGGGTTAGCCGAAATCCCCATACTAGTAATCAGGGCCAGTTTTTTCTTTTGATGAAGTCCTAAGATACTGAAGGTAATTGGCCCTTTATATGTCCAGCTGTCCTTTGTCAACAACAAATCGTCACTGTTTTTGTTGTTGAATATATGCTATGTGGTAATTTATGGACCTACTAGGTATCTAAAGCCACTTGCACATTAAAAAATATGTATTTTATCAAAGTAATTGTTGAACTGAAATACAATTAAGAAGAAGTATATGGGAGGAGGAAAGAGAGTGGGACCCTAAGCTATAGCTTGTTTAGCTTATACTTTAATCCGGCACTGCTTGTAATTCAAACCCTCTGGTGCAACAGAAAACAAATTTGCAGCATCATCTGTGTGGTGGCTTTTCAAATATTTCATTCTAGGTGTCGCATCACCTCTCAGTCTTGTCCTGCAACCTTTCCCCTTGTTGGACCTGGGTCTGACCATGGCCGTTTGCCATCTTTGCTACCCTTCTTGGGGAAATTTCACTTGGTCCATCTCGCTCTGCCACTTTGACTGGAGACTTTCAGAGAACGCAAGTCATTGCAGGAGCTTTAAATGCGGATCTTGGGGCTTCTGGCTTGGGTCATAGGTCAATGGCGGTCGCCCTTTGCTGCCCTCCGTGGGCATCGGGGAGGTTCAGGCAGGGGAAAGCCAGGATTTATGAGGCAGTGGGTCTGGGGAGTTCAATGCATCCTGCTGTGCCGCTCAAGCTGTAGCCTTATTGGAATTCACCGATTGGGTCAACATTGCTCCGGGACAGGAGGAAGGAAGTCAAACGACACCTGAGGTTGATTCAAAGAAAGAGTTTATTCTGCTCTCCGGATAGCAGAAGGCACTTGCATGATCAAGTCCACAGCAAGTCCAAAGAAATGACAGGTTTCATGCAGTTTATATATCCTCCAGGCACCCTCTCCCTCCTCCCCTAGGAGCCCAACCACGTCGGCCTATGTCCGCAGGTTGACATCACATATGTTCCTGCACTGGTACTCTCAACCATAAGAGGATCTTCCTTCCTGCACTCCTGACCATAAAAGGATCTTCCTCTTCCTACTCTTATCTGAGAGAATAGGTCATCATCTGCGGGAACACGCTCTGGCGCTGTTCCCAGATTGGGTCTGCGCGTCTTTGTGGTCAGCACATAAGATAAAGCACACACGCATCATCCCTGCTGTACTGGAACTTGGCAAGGTCACTCATTGCTGCCACAGACTGATAAGGGAGAGAGCTTTGTTCTTGTTATGGATTTACTCAACGGCTTGAGTTTATACATTTTAGCTAAGGAAAAGTAGGGATTTTGCTGCAGTTTAAAAACTGCCTGCACAGTCAGTTTTTGGGTTTTGGAAACCCATTCCTTCAAAGCCCGTGTCTGCCAACTTGAAAGGCAGAACGGGTGTGACCTGGGAGTGTGTTCCTGCCACGGACGAGCATCCATCTCTTGCATGATTTGTGGTCAGTTCCTCCTTAATCTGGAATATTGGCATTAATCAAGAGGCGCTCCTGGTTCGACATCCCAATGGGCTGCGATCAATCAGCTGCCAAAAGTACTGAGCTTGGTTCTTTGAAGGTATCTGAATGGTGTTTTTGTGTGTGTGTTTTTAAGCTGGAGAATCCTTACACAGCTGTGAAAGGAAGGGGGAGGACAAGGTGCTGTGTGCTTTCATATGGTTTTCAAATGGTCTTATTTCTTTTTGTCCTCCCCTGCAAAATGAAAGAGACGTGTGTAGCCATTGTTGTGTTATTTTGTTTGTTACTGCAGAAAAGAGGGGGGAGGCTTTTGACTTATGCCCAACAAGGAATCCAACATGGTTTTATTAGGCCCTCCCCCACTTGATTGAGGTTGAATGGATTTTATTTAAAATTATTTTTGGATCGGACCAGGAGTATGATGGAGCCACGTAGAGCAAGAAGAATGAGCAAGAGTAATAATTTGGAAAATTTGTTAAGTTGTGGGTGAACATATCAGACGACACAGCGATTCTTCAGACAGCTCTTGTTTATTCACAGGCCAGAACAGAACTGAACTGAAGGGTTCAGCCAGCCTGCTTATATAGAGCTCCACCACAACACAACTGTAACAACTTTCTGTAACTATCCAATCACTGAACGCCACTTTCAATCCCTTATTTGCATATGTGGACCTGAGTGAAAACTATCTACAGTATCCCCCTGCTGGCCCAGGGTAAGAACCTCAGTACATAACAAAATTAATAAAGAATAATTGGGGAAAAAGGAATTTTAAATGTGGATCTTGAAGCCTTCTCTGCAACCATCCAGCTTTTTCAGATCTTTTTCCATCGCTGGACTGATATCACTTAAGTTTAACCTAGAAAAAACACAACAAATGTAGCTATGACTGTTATCACTCAGGTAGACTGCCAATAATTGTGGTTTTCAGGAAATAAAAAAAGTAAGTAGAACATGGCAAAGGGGAACGTTAGGTTTGCACATTTAAACCGGATTGAAGAACTCTGTTGCTCTAGAAAAACATACATGCTCTTTTTAATGACTGCAGGTTGGAAAGTGATGGGGAAATGCACTCAAAGTGTCGCATGAATGAATAAAGGGAAGACATGTAAATGTATGATGAAACTTCATAGTCATATAAAAAAGGTAAAGGGACCCCTAACCATTAGGTCCAGTCGTGACCGACTCTGGGGTTGCGGTGCTCATCTCGCTTTATTGGCCGAGGGAGCCGGCGTACAGCTTCCGGGTCATGTGGCCAGCATGACTAAGCCGCTTCTGGCGAACCAGAGCAGCGCACGGAAACACCATTTACCTTCCCGCTGGAGTGGTACCTATTTCTCTACTTGCACTTTTGTGCTTTCGAACTGCTAGGATGGCAGAAGCAGGGACCGAGCAACGGGAGCTCACCCCGTCGTGGGGATTCAAACCGCTGACCTTCTGATCAGCAAGTCCTAGGCTCTGTGGTTTAACCCACAGCGCCACCCGCGTCATAGTCATATAACCACCCCCAAACAAATCAGTACATATGCTCAATAAAGGCAGGAGAAAGGGCACTTTCATGACAACCTGCTTTTTGAGGATTCATCACAATTCATTTTGCAGGGAGGTTGCATGATGTTGCACACATCACACATCACAGTGATTTTTCCTATCACTTTCCCTATCACAAAATGCCTGATCTTTTTGGGAAGGCAGGCAGTCGTTTTTCATCATTAGCACCATTATTATTTGACTGTTTGTTACCCTCCCTTCAGCCTGAGGTCCCAGGGCAGGTCACAACAATTTAAAACAAATTACAGCCACAAGAATATGGCGGGTTATCAAAATATGTATCTCAAGCGTTGGAGGCCAGGTTAAACAGCTGCATCTTCAGAAATCAACAAAGAATGCACAAATGAAGGGGGCCGCCACAGAAAGGCCCTCTCTCATGCTGGCCACCCCTCCAAACTTCCAAGGTGTAGAAGTTTAAATTCCCTGATGAGTGAATACACTTAAGAAGAGTGAGGCCTGATGGTACCTGATTTCTGTAAGAGCAGGACAGGTCAAAATGAGAGTGTGCACATCTTCAGCACACATATCCGTGAAAGGGTTGCCACTCACGTCCAGATACCTGAGGCTAGTGTTGTCGGCTAGAGCAAAGCAAAGTGCCTCAAAGGACGCATCCGACAAGGCATTTTCCTGGATTCTGCAGCAGAGGAAGCAAAGACGTCAAAAGGTGCTCCAACCTCTTCAGAGCCTCACACTCATGTATAACACGACCCCTATTTTGGGGGCCTCAGAATAAAGAAAATCAACTTTAGACTCAGCTATACAGCTGCAAATACAATGGTACCTCAGGTTAAGTACTTAATTCATTCCGGAGGTCCGTACTTAACCTGATACTGTTCTTAACCTGAAGCACCACTTTAGCTAATGGGGCCTCCTGCTGCTGCCCCGCCGCAGGAGCCCGATTTCTGTTCTCATCCTGAAGCAAAGTTCTTAACCTGAAGCACTATTTCTGGGTTAGTGGAGTCTGTAACCTGAAGCGTATGTAACCTGAAGTGTATGTAACCTGAGGTACCAATGTAAAACGTCTTAAATGTGTAGTAAAGTGCAATGTACAATTGTGACACTAGATGGCGAAAGTGAGCTGTGGAAATTCAATGTATTTTTCCAAAAAAAAAAATTTTTTTTTTAAAGCATTTCCAAAGCGTTTTTTTAATATGTGTGTAGATTCCACCTTAGTATTTCAGTGGGGCTTTTTATTGTTTGGCTTAGGGGTTAGGAACATCACCTTCAGTTCCTGACAGAAAGGCTGCTCATATATTTTCTTAATAAACATCTTAGAAAGGTTGAAGCAAAGCCTCTGGAAATGTACAGGTGACCTGCAAATATTTTAAAATACTCTGCATACCTTGAGGTGGTTGCTTTGATACTTACACTAGTTTCTGTATCCTGTTCTGCGGACTTCTGAACACCTTCAGTAAGTCAGAGAGGCCCTGATCCTGCAGCTTGTTCTTGGACAGGTCAAGATTTAAAAGGGTCTGATTCTCCAAGAGGGCCAAACTCAGGTCTTTACAGCACTGTCCAGTAAGCGCATTCTTTGCCAAGCTGGGAAGAGCAAAGGGAGGAAATGAAGAAGAGAAGGTGGAAAATATGTACACACACGGAGTTTGTGTCTCTGAACAGTTCAATTCTTCTTTTTTAAAGGCTGGACTCCTAAACTCATTTACTAGGGACCAAATACCTCTGGATTCTGCAAGACTGGATCCTGAACTCCCCCCCCCACCCCACCCTGGTGGGCAGTTCTGACAGGTAGGCAGAAGTGACCTATTCCCCCCCCCCATACAGATGTATCTATACCTGCCCCTTATGCTATCAGGTGTGGGGCAGGAGGTTGTGGCTTGTGGGAAACAGTTCAGTGCCTGCCCAACGTTGCTGCTGCTTCTTTCTCTCTTTCATGCCTCCAGAAGTACCTGATCGCCTATACATTTCTGTTTCATGAAAATGTATTATTAAACAAGTCATTGAGTGGCGAGTGTCAAGTCTTGATAACAAATAAATAAATGTGGAATACTGCTGGGCTTTGACAAAGATCGTTGTAATGACGACTGCCAATCTGAACTTCTATGGTTTTTTCCTGTAGATCGTGACATTGATCCAGTTGGCATAACTTGCTATAAAGAACTTTCTATAAAATCAAGTCTTACTGACTAGTGATTTAAATCAATTTGATTTAAATCAAATCCACCCTGTGAGAAACTAAGAGAAACGGAAGCTTACACATTCACCCACCTCTGTTATCTAACAAAACTGCCCACAACTCACAACAGAACAGATTGTGAAAGGAATCAGAATTCAAAGGGCACAAGAGCAAAATGTTTCCAACTTAGTTTTGAGTCAGGAACATTTGCTAGAGGATAAAGGTAAAGGGACCCCTGACCATTAGGTCCAGTCGTGACCGATTCTGCTGTTGCGGCACTCATCTCACTTTATTGGCCGAGGGAGCCGGCGTACAGCTTCCAGGTCATGTAGCCAGCATGACTAAGCCGCTTCTGGTGAACCAGAGCAGCGCACGGAAACGCCGTTTACCTTCCCGCTGGAGTGGTACCTATTTATCTACTTGCACTTTGCCATGCTTTTGAACTGCTAGGTTGGCAGGAGCAGGGACTGAGCAACGGGAGCTCACCCCATCGCGGGGACAGCAAGTCCTAGGCTCTGTGGTTTAACCCACAGCGCCACCCGCGTTGCTAAAGGATGCCTTTCCCCAAATACCTTCTGGCTCTTCCAGTGCAGACCCAATGAGGATTTGATAAGGAATAGCCCATTAGCTACAACAAACATACCTCAGGATTTCCAGTCGACACTCTTTATGTTTCAAGATAGAAACAAGCTCCTTTGTGGATGGATTGCTCAGATCATTATTGCAAAGCCTGTGAAAGGAGACAGAATTTATAGGAATGCAAAAAGCATTTAGTAGTCACTGGAGACCTTGCCCCCCTGCTTGTGTCACATCCTTTATATTGTGGGACTGAAGGAAGGGACTGTCCTCTCACTGATAATTTGGAAGGTGCTTTGGGAGGCTTTTTCATCAAAATTGGGACCTGCTGTAGTTGGATGGTTTCTGCCCCCCTCCTTCCCCTGCCCCCAAGCTAACAGACATCATCTGCCTTGATGGGGAAAGGACAGAGAGGGAGGTAGGCAAGGGCCACATCCACGCAATACATTTTCATAATTATTAGTCCACTTTAAGAGTCATAGCTTCCCCATACCACCTTCACAATTGGGAGACTGTATGAAGCTTCTGAACTGGCAAGGCCTAATATGAACACTTGGAGCCTGCCTGTCTCTGCATCTGCTGCCTCATAGAAAAGGCAAAAACTTTTGCCGATTTTGATCCCAACACAGTCATACCTTGGATTACAGCCGCTTCAGGTTGCGTTTTTTCGGGTTGCGGACTGCCAAAACCTGGAAGTACCGGAACAGGTTACTTCCAGGTTTCAGCAGTTGCTCATGCGCAGAAGCGCTTTATCGCACTTTGCGCATGCGCAGAAGCACCAAATCGTGCTTTGCGCATGCACAGAAGTGCCAAATCGCAAACCGTGCATGCGCAGACACGGGTTGCAAACGCTGCAGGTTGCGAACGTGCATTCCGCACGGATCACATCCGCAACCTGAGCATCCACTGTACTGGCTTCAGTCTCCCGCTCCTGTGCCAGTCCTCGGCTCTAGTCACTGACCGCAGGGACCTTTAGATAGGAAGACTCTTTGTCAGGTCTCAAGTACATTCAAATGCCCAAGGCCTAGCCTGGCTCTGTGGCAGATGCCTGAATACTAAATAACACTCGTCATGAAGTATGCAACATACCCATTTAAAGTAGTTGGAACCATGGGCCCCAATCCTTCTGCAGGGGCTGTTTCAATTTGGGGGGGGGGGGGGCTGGGCAGATTTAGCAAGGTCCAAAGACTAAATTCAACGTAAACACTGCTCCATCAATTGTTTGGAATGTTTGATCAAACCTTGAAAGTACAGTCATACCTCGGAATTCGAACAGAATCTGTTCTGGAAGTCCGTTCGACTTCCAAAATGTTCGACTTCCAAAACGCAGCTTTTGATTGGTTGCAGGAAGCTCCTGCAGCCAATCGGAAGCCGCAGAAGCCCTGCCGGACGTTCAGCTTCCAAAAGAACGTTCGAAAACTGAAACACTCACTTCCGCTTTTTGATTGTTTGGGAGCTGAAATGTTCGTCTCCCAAGGCGTTTGGGATCTGAGGCACAACTGTACTTGTAATCTGACATCAGCCGTTAAATTTAGGCATAACCCCTATCTACCGCGCACCGTCCTACTTAACATCGCTTATGGCCGCGTCTCACCGATATGCCTTCATTAGAGCTAGGTTCAATGTCTTTCCAACAAACGTGCTGAGACATAGATTCACTAAGGGCCAAGTCCCTTCAATGTGCGCTTGTGAAATGAAAACATCTGAATCACTACATCATGTTATGTTTATCTGCCCTTTGTACAGTTCAGCTCGTGCTAGTATACTAAACTCCATAATCCAGCCTACGGCTGACAAACCAGTAGACCTACAGCTTGCCTGGGTTCTTCAAGATGTGGATCCTCATATTACCCTACAGGTTGCTAAATTCCTAACAGCCGTCCTCTCGTACAAGAGACGGAATGGAATGCTGGCTGATTATTGATAGTTACAAGAATTTTCTAAAATGACATCAGATATTTATTTTAGTGTAGTGCCTAAAATTTTTTATCTTAATTTTAAATTTTTCTTATGAATGGCTAATATCTGTCCTTGTGAGTTGTGAACTGTGTTATACTATTTGTGGTTTGTACGAGTCCGCTGTTTTATTTGATTTGTTTTGTTGTGTTATGTTTCATGATGGGCGTAAAGCCGAATAAACATTTTGATTGACATCAGCTGTGAATTGCATTTCAGCTGCTTACCTCAGTTCTCTGACTCTGTGCAGCTCAAGGCTGAGCCTCTGCAGTCCCTCGTTCTGAATGAAGCACGTATCAAGATTCAGGAGGTCGATCTTATCGCAGCAACTCAGCACATAAGCAAGGATGACACAGTCCACAGGCATCAGATACAGTTCCGAAAAGTCCATGGAGGCATCACTATCACTATCACCCTCACCATCACCCCCCAATGCCTGACGCACAAGGAGCTTGTTGTGTGCCTCGAAAAGCAAATTGAAGAAATTCAAGGTCCTCTTTTTCCCATCAAGAGGCCTTTCCATTTGGAGGAAATCACTGCAGTCCGTCTTCAGGATCCAGTCAATGACTTGCCTAGCGGTCTCTGGTGAGAACTTCCCCAGAAGAGACTCCAACGGGGCCCTGGTTGCAAACTGAGACAAGCCAGAGAGGAAGCGAAGAAAAATTTCGTACTCCCCACCTTGGGCTTCTTGGACTGCTGCCATTATGTATCCAAAATTGTCCTCCTTGAAGTCTAAATAATGGACGAGGGCAGCAAAAAACTCTTGGACAGTGAGGTGGACAAAAGAATAGGTGACGACAGGAGGTGAAGTGGCACTTTGTATGTTTTCCACCAGGAAAGTTTTGACGAGGGGAGATGAATCCACATTAAACGCTTCCAGTTGTGCCTGATCAAACAGAAGAGTGCGGTGCTGGAGGCCATACTCAGCCAGCCAGCCAAGTTGCATCATCATCTTCCGTGCCTTTTCACGCTCAGGGAGCTCTTTGGTGTGATTGACCATCACATGCCTGATGTAGCTTACAAAGAGCTGAGTTACCGTTTTGGGAAGGGGATGTGGCTGTCCGGCCTCAGAGGTGAAGCAAGGCTGCAAGGCTGTGCAAGTAATCCAGCAGTAAGAGGGATTGTAACAGAGGGTGTACAGAACCTGGCTCTCCCTGACATGGGCCAAAGCCTCCTTGGCCACCGCAGCTTCTCCAAAGAAGTTGTGGAAGTACTTTTCTCTTTCCTGGGAGAGGAAGCCCACAATACTGGCCACTCTGTGGAGGACCCCTCTCTCCAAAGGGGCAAGGTTGCTTGGGCGGCTGGTCAGGAGGACGGAACATCCCTTCAGAAGCTTCTCTTTCAGCAGGCTGGCCACAATCACCCCCACCGGTCTCACATCTCCTGGTTGGGCACAAAATTCTGCGTTCCTGCCCAAGTCAAGGTTACTGTTGCTCTCGTCCAAACCGTCAAATATGAACAACAGTTTTTGGGGTTCTTGTAGAATTGTGTCGAGCTTAGAGTGTAAATTGGGGTACTCCCGTTGGATCAAGCTTTCTAGGTTGGTTTCCCCCATCGTGTTGAGGTCTCGGAATTTGAAGAAGAAAACAAAAGTGAATTTCTGGTAGTGTTTCCCAGTGGCCCAGTCAAAGACAAACTTCTGCGCTAGGGTGCTCTTGCCTACCCCGGCTACACCGCTCACCATCACAAAGTGGGGCGTGCGGCCTGATCGATAGCACCAACGGAAAAGCCGGTCCGGGGTGATTCGCTCCAGTTCCACCTGCATCTTGTGGCGGAGGCGATATTCGTTCAGCTCTCCAGCAGCAGCTAGTGCCTCATGTTCTTGAAACGTTTGTCTCCTGAAGTAGACATCCGCGACTATTTTTATATCCACATAGCGGTTGAGAATGGGGAAACTTTGCTCCTTGGACCGTATTCTTTGGCCGGTTTCTTTCAGCAACTTGGTCTGTTCCAACAGAATACGTCTGTGTTCATCCTGACAAGCTGGTCAGAAGAAAAAGATTGCAGGGTTCACTGAACTGGCCCAGCCTAGCAGAACAGGAGATCAAATAGGCAAACACTTCCTGGATTGTAGCATCTCCGGCTATTGGTACACGATCCTTCCAAGAAACACTGAGAGCCAGTGAGCTGGCTTGAAAATCGCCATAAACCTTCGTTCTGCTCCCTCAGCTTGCTCTTTCACCACATCCAAGAAACTGTGGTTAATCTTAACTATGGTTTGTAACAGGGCAACTTGAAAAGCAGGGGTTGTTATGGAACTGGGCTATTTGCCACAAACACTAGTTACGATTAAACACAGCTCAGGGTACAGACAAAATGTTAATCAAAAACATAAGCAAAACTGAGATCCTTGGAAAGAGGGGAAGGGAAAGAGAGGCATGTAAGCGCATGGCTTTCGGTAGGTCACTCCTGTCATAATAAGCCATGGTTCATCATTATGTCCAAACTGGCCCAGTAAAGCAGAACCAACAGAACATTGCATTTAGAGCCAGGTTCAAATCCCTACTTATCCATAAAGCTTCCTGCGTGTTTTGTGCTAATTGTTGTTGTTGTTGTTTATTCATACCCCACCCATCTGGCTGGGTTTCCCCAGCCACTCTGGGCAGGCTCCTAACAGAATATTAAAAACATGATAAAACATCAAACATTAAAAACTTCTCCAAACAGGGCTGTCTTCAGATGTTTTCTAAAAGTCAGATAGTTATTTGCTTGACATCTGAAGGGAGGGCGTTCCACAGGGCGGGCGCCACTACCAAGAAGGCCCTCTGCCTGGTACCTTGTAACCTTACTTCTCGCAGTGAAGGAACTGCCAGAAGGCCCCCGGAGCTGGACCTCAGTGTCCAGGCTGAAGGATGGGGGTGGAGATGCTCCTTCAGGTATACTGGGCCGAGGCCGTTTAGGGCTTTAAAGGTCAACACCAACATTTTGAATTGTGCTCGGAAATGTACTGGGAGCCAATGCAGGTCTTTCAAGACCGGTGTTATATGGTCTCAGCAGCCACTCCCACTCACCAGTCTAGCTGCCGCATTCTGGATTAGTTGTAGTTTCCCGGTCACCTTCAAAGGTAGCCCAACATTGAGTGCATTGCAGTAGTCCAAGTAGGAGATAACTAGAGCATGCACCACTCTGGCGAAACAGTCTGTGGGCAGGTAGCGTCTCAGCCTGCGTACCAGATGGAGCTGGTAGACATCTGTCCTGCGCTAGACTCTCTTTCTCTCACTTTCTCTCTTACCGTATTTACCACATACTATTACCGTGATGATAAAATGGGATGGAGGGCCACAAGCTTCACCCTGAGTTACGGCAAGCCTTGTTTTATGCTTATTTTACTTATGCAATCTCAGGCCATGATCACAGTGGAAACCTAGTCTCCATTTATTTAACTACCACCTGTGCAAAGCTGTGACTGATCTTGGGAAGGAGGCAGGAGGGTTCTGGTAGGGTTCTAGATTCCTCCCACCTCCTTCCCAAAGCTGGGCAAGCGCTTACTGGGCTTTGGGAAGACGGCCATGCAGCCCCCCAACTTGCAGGGGGCCCTGGCTTTATGCATTTTTGTATTAACGTGTGGCTACCCAAAATTGAACCCTTGTGTAAGAAAAAGGTTTCCTGTATTGAAAACAAGGGCAGAATTAAAGCAAAAAAAATTCTCTCCCCCACCCCAATGAATAGAGATCAATTAAATGACCATTAAGAGGTAAATAACCTCCCCTTCTATGTGTGGACAGGTTTAACTGCCAGTTATCATCTCTCACTCAGAGACAGAAAAAGACAAGAGTTGCACATCCCACTTTAACGCTCCCTTATACAGTCATACCAAACAACTCGGAACTTGAATGTCGCAGACCCGGAAGGTGGTGTTCCGGTTTGCAAACTTTGCCTCGGAAGCTGAATGTCTCGCTGCAGGACACTCCTGCAGCCAATCGGAAGCTGCACCTTGGTTTCCAAACGTTTCGGAAGTCAAACGGACTTCCGGAACGCATTCTGTCTGAAAACCAAGGTACGGCTGTATAAAGTAGAACCACAATGCAGAAAGGAAAAATTGCTCCACCCTCAGATCTCCATGGTGCTTTGCAGTGCTGACTCTAAGGTAAGCAAGGCCCACCACTCTGCCCAGAACATCCAAGATCAGATGCAGCTTAAGAAAACACTGAGTTGGCACGTCCCACTTCTTTCAGGTTGCAGGGGGAGCTGCTCACTGAGTGCCCCATGCCTGACCAAAATCTGATTCCCTTGCATTGGTTCAATGGAAAACAGGAAGTGTTGGTGAACTATTTTTATTTGCTATCAGGTACCTTTCATTTCCGGGGCGAGGTTGTGTCCGGTTTCATTTAGGAGAATCTCCTTGAGTAGTGCTTGATCTTCAAAGGAGAGAAAAAGCAAAACAGTTGGAAATGGAATTTGGCATCGTCTAAGCCACCTGGCATATACAACACTGACTGGACTGACAGTCGAATTATTATTATTATTATTTCATACCCCGCCCATCTGGCTGAGTTACCCCGTTTCCCCAGCCACTCTTCTGACACTGACACTGGTGATGGGACAGCAAGCTGACTTTGGGGTCAGGCCTCAGGGCGCAAGCACAGCTCTGTCCTCCAGAACCTCACTGCTGCTCCCTCCAACCCCATTCTCTAGCAGCTGCTGCCTGAGGTGGCTGACTCATTCTGCCCGACCGCAAGGCCGACCGCAATACAAGGAGAACTGGATTAAAACAGAGTCGCCTCCGGACGTCACCATCTTGCAGGGTGCTGGTAAGGTAGGTTTAGCCCAATTAAAGTGCATTCAAAAACTCTGGCACAACAAATTCACTTTTATATTGATAATAGTAATAAACTGTTTGCAGTTACTTATTTTTATATCTTATTTAATAAAATTTAGACGCTGCTTGATTGTAAAAAGCAACAACTCAAAGTTTTTTACAAAAAACAACAGTGAAATGCAAGGGGGTGGGAAAGACAATGCTACTTTAAAAATGCCAGTTAAAATACTAAAACAGATTAAAATTACCTCAACTTTCTAAGCAACTAGGTAGGCTTGTCTCGACATTCATGTTTTCAGCAGATACTGAAAAGAATACAGAGAAGGATCCTTGATCTCAATAGGCAGGGAGTTCCCAAGTGCAGGTGCTGCCACACTAACCGACTGAGTTTTACAAATGCAGAACAGGCATTACAGTGGAACCTCTACCTGTGACCATAATCCGTTCTGGAGGTCCGTCCGGAGGTTGAAATGGGTCGCTAGGAGAGGCGCCATTGCGCGCAGGCAGCGATTGTCCGCTCCTGCGCATGCGCGAATGGCGGCAAACCCGCTGGTTACTTCTGGGTTTGCCGTGGACGTTGGGCAAAATGGACGCAAGTTGAGGCGGACGTGAAAAGAGGTTTGACTGTAAACAGCAGCTGTTAGCACTGCCAATTCCAATGACTGAAGCAGCTGAGTGAGTGTACGTGGGGAAAGGCAAGCTCAGGCAAACTGGCCCCGAGTTGTTAAAGACTTTATATACCAATAGTAAAGGACCCCTGACCATTAGGTCCAGTCGTGGCAGACTCTGGGGTTACGCCGCTCATCTTGCTTTATTGGCCGAGGGAGCCGGCGTACAGCTTCCAGGTCATGTGGCCAGCATGACTAAGCTGCTTCTGGCGAACAAGAGCAGCGCACGGAAATGCCGTTTACCTTCCCACTGGAGCGGTACCTATTTATCTACTTGCACTTTTGTGCTTTCAAACTGCTAGGTTGGCAGGAGCAGGGACCAAGCAACAGAAGCTCACTCCGTCGCGTGGATTCAAACCACCAACCTTCTGATCGGCAAGTCCAAGACTCTGTGGTTTAACCCACAGCACCACCCGCATCCCATTATAGTAACACCTTAATAACACCTTACAAACAAAACAAAAAGGAAATTCTCACTACTCAGGGAGCAGGAGACAATATATTACCTTTGCGGGTGATTTCCCCCACCATCACCTCAAGGTTGGGATGAGACCAGTGGCGCCTCAGAGCGCAGAGACTCTTCCAAAGCCCTATTGCCAAAACCTTGTTACTGGTAAGGTCAGCAACTAGCTTCTCTGCTGCTGCAGTTGAATCCTCATGCTTCTCTATTTTTTCATAGATCTAAATGAAACACAGAAGACAGAGTTTAGCTAGCTAGCTAGCGGGGGGGGGGGGGGAATACAGCAATCTTCTCACTCAGATCAAGGGCCCAGCTACGCCGACGTCCTGTTCACTGTAGGGCCAAGCCAAATGCTTCAGGGAAGCTTGCAGGCAGTGTATGAAGCTGGCAGCCTTCTTCCTCTGCTGTTTGTTCCTATCAGCCGATATTCAGGTATACTGTCATTGAAATGGAGGTTCTATTAAGCTTCCATGGCCAATGGCTGCCGACAGTTCTCCATCTCCATGAATTTGTCTGAACTTTAAAAGAAAAAAACGGAATGCAACACTAACCCTAGCCTCCAGCCTCCCTAGCTGTTTGCAGAATGTGTCTTTCTCAATACAACGGTCTTCTATGGCCAAATGCCATTTAGAGGCTTCTGGGTAAGTGTGGCTATTTTGCCCCACAGCTCCCTCCTTAGGGCAGAGCAGGATGGGGGTTGCATTGGCCAAAATCCCCCCAAACACTCCTTGCATTTGGGATTGTGTTCTAGGGGATCCACTGTTCCCTTAGAACTGCAGCCCCCACCATACCATACATTTTTTAAAGGACCTGCAAAGCACTGTTACCTGGGCTTGCTCAGGTGTAATGACCTTCCTGCTCCTCAGTTCCTGAACCACCAGGGCGATGTCATTTTCGATGACGTAGATCAAGTCCGGGTGGAAATACTCTGTGACTCTCCTTAGTTGGCCTTCTGCGAAAGCCTCTACGTGTTTGACGAAGCGTTGCAGGTCCCCTGAAAAGAGACAGCACAGCAGCCATGAACGCAGCCAGGATATAGAAGTTGCTTTCGTGGGGTTGGAATCCTCAGAGAAACACTCCTGGAAGCCTCCAAATGTGGTGGTTTAGCCACATAGACACCAGTACATTTTATATACAGTGGTACCTCAGTTCTCAAACATAATCCGTTCCGGAAGACCGTTCGACTTCCGAAACGTTTGAAAACCGGGGCGCAAAGGGCTGGCCTGCAGGTTCAACTGGAAAAACTGGAAAACACACAGTAGAAGCCGTTTGACTTCTGAGGAGCGTTCGAAAACAGAAGCAATTACTTCTAGGTTTTTGACGTTCGAAAACCGAAACGTTCCGAGACGCTCAAAAAAGGAGGTACCACTGTGTGTACACACACACAAAAAAAAAACCACACACACAAACACACACACACGGTTTTTCCCTCCACCATATCCTAAAATATCAGGGCAGTGAACAACAAGCAAACTTTTCTGCAACTTTTCAAGGGCTTTTTCACTCAAGTGCCCTTTCTTGAACAGATTAATCAGAATACCCAAACTATCCAGTCTCAAACAGTGGAACTGGTACTAGATTTCTACATAATTGAAATAATGCATTTTGCAACTCATACGTTGGGTTGATGAACCATGTATATATATTGGGGGAAATGCCACAGCTCAACGGCACTGCATCTGCTTTGCATGCAAAAGGTCTCAGGTCTCTCTGGCAATCTCCAGGTTAGGGCTAGGACTGTCCCCTATCTGCCAGCCAGTGTACTGAGCTACATGGACCGGCTGTGGGCAGGATCGCTGCGTTGCAGGGGGTTGAGCTAGATGACCCTCGTGGTCCCTTCCAGCTCTACAGTGCTATGGTCTGACTCGGTGTGATTCCTTAATCCCAATTGCAAGTCTGCTGCTGATGACAGCAGTCCACCTGTCACTCACTCACAGACACAAGCTTACCTTCGGTTATTACAACACCTCTGCAGTTTGCAGCCATTTTGGATTCCACCTGCTAGGATGCCACTTGCTGAAAGGGAGACAATGAAAAAGGGGGGGGGGGAATCAATGCTGGAATAGCACTAATGGGGCTCCTTCTTCCTTTTCACGTTGCAAGCACATGGCGCTCAACTTTTCACAGGTGAAAATGGGGGTCTTGTTTGTTAACACTCCCGGTTTTTAAAACCAAGAATGACTGGCCAAGCATCTCACTGCATAACATAAGATCAGAGATCAAGAAGATAATGAATTTAATAAAGAATGGGGAAAATCTGTAAGTTACTTAAAAGAACACTGTAAACAATTAAAAACTTTGGCAGGATTCTAAGAAACACTTGCAATGTAGCGAGAACTATGGTGAGAGCCGAGTATTAAGAAAATATGGAGAGGTTAAGAAAAAGGTGGAGGTTGCGTTTTTCACATGTGGCACGTTCCACAGAGCAGGGACAACAGCAGAAAAGGCCTGTTTTCAGGACCCAGCGCTGTGATATTCTGTAGGGTCCAGTGCCATGAGCAAAATATACCCCCAGGTGATCTAAGTCAGGTATGAGTCACCTTTGGCCTCCGAGGTACTGCGGAACTACAACTCCCATCAGCCCCAGCAGGCATAGCCAGCAGTCAGAATTGATGTGAACTGCAGTTCAGTAACACTGGACCTAATGGTCAGGGGTCCCCTTTACCTTTACCTTTACCTAACACTATGCAGGGAGAGGCAAGTGCATAACCGGGGGGGGGGGGCAGCTCCCCCCCCAAAAAATCAAGCAAAACAATAGAAATACTTAACTAATGGACCAATCACGTAGGTTCTGCCCCCTCTAACAAAAGTCCTGCCCCCCAAACCAAGCCCTCCCACCCCCCACAATCAAAATCCTGGATACACCCTTGCGGACAGGCTGTCTCTCAAAGCACCTGGTCCCGGGCTGCTGATACTGTACATTTTTGTGGGGCGGGAGAGGGACTAACGACGACCCCAACAACCCTGGACAATGAACGCTCTGTGTTGGGGGAAGAATGCACTCTGTGTATGCTCGGTGACCCTCATCTTTTATTTGCTGGCCAGATTCCAAATGTCAGGAAGTCCCCCAGAGTCCTCAGCTGGGACCATTAACTTCAGCTCAGCTGGCGGAGAGCACTCACCTGCCCGATTACACTGATGTTCAGCCTTGCTGGTCTTCTGGAAGCTGACTTTGATGGAGGGCCAGGGAGAGCCGAGGCAAGTGCATGCTCAGATCACCGCGGCCTGGGTCGCTGCTGCTGCTCCGTCTTCACAGCCGGCAGGAAAAAACAGGCGCCATTTCATGCGAGAAACTTCTCGTTCTGCTTTCACTTTCAGTAGATCGCTGGGAGGTGGCTTTCAGACAGCAAACACAGCCAGCTGTCGAGTAGTTCCTGGCTTCCCGTTTCCTCTTATTTCAGGCTGCAAATAGCAGTCCTAGATTTCGGGGGGAGGTGGGTTTAGGGCTGCAAACCTGTCCAAAAGTGAAGTGGATAATTGCTTCCAAGTAATCGTCGCGCGGTAAGTCAGTGGGGTGGATTCCTCAGGCCCTGGGGGCATAATGAGACCCGCCCCCCTCCAAAGCCTCTTTATCTTGCCCTTGCAAAGTTCCCCAGGGCGCACCCTCTCACTGAACCCACTGCAATATGCGCTTCATCATCATCATAAACTTTATTGCACTAGCCAAAGGCCATGGCATCATTCACAAAGGGAACAAAATGAGCAGCAGCAATAACCATAAAAACATCAGGCACTGCAAATACAATAAACCACGGTCACGTCTCCCAGAAGTTATTTGTTGCATATGATAGAATAGCAGAGGGTTCTCAGGTAGGGTGGGTGTTATGTACTGAGTTGAATAGGATCCAAACTGCAGCAGTCTGATTGGTCCTAGAACAATAGGATTCAGAATGGAGCAGTCTGATTGGTCCTAGAACAATGCAGCAGTATGATTGGTCGGCAGGAGCCACCCAATCCAGCTCCAGATAGAAGTGAATCCACAACCTGATTGGCCTACAGGAGAATTCCGGAATTAGCCAATCACGTGCAGCCTATTGTGTAAATAATGTATATAAAGCAGATACTTTGAGGGGACTTTCATTCCCTCCTCACCACTATGAGCTGAATAAAGAGCATGAAATCCACTCTCGACTCTGAGTATATTTCAGTGGGAGAGTGTCTTTAGAAGCAAGCTTCCTGTACAAGAATAAACAAATCTACTTTTGGCCCACCCATGATATGTGGCCCTTGGGTGTTTGCCCAGAAGGGAATGTGGCCCTCAGACTTAAAATCGTGGTGCCGCAACCCACAAGTGTTTTGGGCAACTGCCCATTTAAATAACTGACTGAAGTAGAAGTAACATAAAAAATAACCATGGTTTTTTTTAAAAAGCTGCCAGAGGTGCTTTGATTGCAACCTCTTATGAGGTTGTTTTGTTGTTTTAATTATTTGTGCTTTTTATTTTGTATTTTTTATCTTGTGAACCGCCCTGAGATCTTTTGATGAAGGGCGGCACATAAATAAAATAAATTAAATAAAAATAAACCACCTGGATCAGGTGAAAGGCCTGTGGAATCTAACAACTTGCAGTTGGTTCTCACCATCAAACTGCAGGCAGGTCTTCTCCTACCTGGGCAGTTATCTTTCCACAAGGGCCGACATTGATGCCGAAATCCAGCATCACCTAAGCTATGCGAGTGCAGCTTTCTCCCAATTGAAGTGCAGTGTGTTTGATATTCGCAGGGAAATCAAAATACTTGTTTACAAAGCTATTGTACTACCAACCTTGTATGCTTGTGAAACGTTGACCACTTATAAACGCCATCTCCAACTCCTCAAAAGATTCCATCAACGGTGCCTCCAAAAAAATTTGCACATCACTTGGGAAGATAGGCAAACTAATGCCTGTGTACTGGAAGAAGCAAAGATCACGTTTTGAAGCAATTTTTCTTTAACATCAACTTTGTTGGACTGGTCATGTGTGGATGGCTGATTATCGTCTTCCAAAGCAACTACTCTATTCCAAACTCAAAAATGGAAAGTGTAATGCTGGTGGTCAACAAAAGATGTTCAAAGACTCTAAAAAATCTTTAAAAATGCAGTATAAACACCGATAATTGGAGAAACACTGGCCTGTGAGTGCTCCAATTGGAGAACAGCCTGCACCAAAGGTGTCATGGGCTTTCAAGATGCTGGAACTCAGGACAAAAGGGAGAAACGTGCTAAGAGGAAGACACGCTTGGCAAACCTTCCCATGATCAACTCCCGTCCAGAAACCTCTGTCCCCACTGTAGAAGGACGTGTGGATTCAGAATTGGCCTCCACAGGCACAGACTCACTGTTAAAACCGTGTTCATGGAAGACAATCTTACTCAGCTACGAGTGATCGCCAAGGAAAAAGAGGCCTGTCCATGGAGGTAGAACACAGCCATTGTGGCTAGCAGCCACAGGGAACCTTATCCTTCATGAATTTGCCTAATGCTGTTTCAAAACCATGCAAGCCATGGACTGACTTCCTTTTGTCTATCCCAAGCCTTCCAATCTTCAGCTCTTGGTATCGGGAGGTAGAGAAAGACCCTTTCTCAGCTACTTTCTCTGCACAACAGAATTACAGATAGCACACCATTTTTAATGCAAGTTTTTATTTGACGTATATACACGGTTCAAGCTATTAAAAATTATACAATATTTACAAAAAAATTAAATAATTATCCAAACCTCCTTCACCTCCATGTTAACACACAGCGTTCATATCAACTCCTAAAGGAGCCAAGTTTGACAAAAATAGTAATTATTATTTGCGGCATTCAAAAGGACCCTGAGCCAACTGAACACCACTGATGTTAAAAATAAGAAATGAGAACAGAGGTATAGATTCTTCCCAAGGCAATTCTCTTCTCCCAGGTGACACAATTTGAAAACAGATTTTTCTTCTTCTTAAATGACGTATTATAGGTTTAATCCAGGTCATACTCAGGCTGATCCATTCAAAGCCATGATGGGCATTGGATAAAACCCAATGAATTTGACATGTGAACAACAACAAAATGGCAATCGCTTTTACAAAATACCATTTCCCGCTTCCCCTCCCACTATTTATGTAAAGGGGGAATCCGGCAGCTGTAGGATTTCCGCTATCCCTTTGACTAACCATCTCATTTGGTTAAGACCCGGAATGCAGAAGTGAAACCTGGGAGGCTGCTTTGCTAAAATGCATGTAATTATCTGTTCCAAAACCCATGAAATGTTGCAGGAGAGGCTGTGAGGAAGGTAACACAATCTGGCCACTTTCAAATGTGTTTTTGGAGGTGTGGGAAAAAAGGCCACTCGGCTCTCGAGAGAGAAAGTGTACACAAAATCAAAAGCTTTTTTTAAAAAAAGGGAGGGGAGGGAATCATATGGGTAATAATATGCTGAGCAGCTGCAAACAGGCCACAAAAACTCAAAGCCTCCTTGTAAGTCAGGGATAGGGGAGCCTGCGGTCCTCTGGGTGTTGCTGGGCTCCACCTCCCATTGATCAGAGAGATGGGGAGTTGGAGGCCAGCGACATCACAGGTTCTGCATGCCTGTTGGTCTTCAGGGGGTCACTTGTGTGGAAACAAATCCTCAATTTCAAATCACAGCCTCCATGACGGGCAAGGAAAATCCACTGGCAAGACACAGCAATCGCAAGCACACCTCTCTCCCCTACTTCTGCCCTTTCCGCCCACTTTTCTTCTGTTTACAGCAGGTGTTGGGAGAATTTTGGCCTTCCAGATGTTGCTGAGTAAGAGCTTCCATCCTCTCAGTCACCACCTGCTTGCAGGGACTGATGGGACATCAGCAACATCTAGATTGGCGTTTTCCAAACGGGTTCTCCATCTGTTTTTGAACTAGTGTTCCCATCATCCCCGACCACTGGTCTTTGCTAGCTAGGGATGGTGGGTTGCAGTCCAAAAACAGCGGGAGACCCAAGTTTGGGAAACGCTGATCTTGAGAGCGAAAGGTTCCCCACGCCTGAATTACAGGCGCTGTCACTCATGTGTGTGTCCTGGTTTTTTGCTCCTCCAAATTTTCCCTGCAGAAGGGAACACATCCATTGCACACCTGAGCAATGGCATTCACTCATTGAAAAAGCAGGTGGCCGAGCTTGCTTCAAAGTGCTATACAATGGCATATTTGATCTCAGGTTCATTCCTAGGCTAAGGCAAAACCTGCACAGCAAATGGAAGTGAGAGCCACCAACTACACCCCCTGGCAGAATCCAAACTGATGGGGCCAGACCATCAATCCTGCCTGCCCCCTTAAGAGAAGAGGCTCTAGTAATTATACCCCAGCGAGGAACCGGCAATCCTCCAAAAGTTGCTGGATTACAACTCACATCATCCCTGACTGCCGGCTGTGGCTGATGGGAGTTGGAAGTCCAACGAGACATGGAAAGTTGGCAGGTTCCCCATCTCTGGGCTTACATGTAACACACCTCCAAAGCATTGTAATATGGGTTCCTTGAAAAGTAAAAATATCAGGAAGGGTACTGGCAGAAAGGCCACAGCACAATGTGGGAAATGGGGGGGGGGGTATGAATAACAGAGCCCTGGGTTAGCAAGACACAGCATAGAAAGGGCAGGAAGGAATTTGAAGGGTGAGATTTCAACCTGGCTGCCTTGTGCTACCCACAGCAAGCTCTCCCACCCAAAAAAAACTCTCGCCAGGCATTAAGACAAGGTCACTGGACATTTTCCAAGATGGTGATATGTACTTGATTCAGGATTATTATTATTATTTGCACATGTAGAGCTTCCTGAAACAGAAAGGCTGTTCGAGGGTCCATGTGCAAAACTGATCTACTACAGATAGTCTTTCAATGCTATAATTAGAGCATAACATTCTACCTCCTGGGGGATGTATGCCAACTTTCTTAACATTAGCCACATACTGCCAATGCACATTCCAAAAGGAGACGGGAGCCATGTTCTCCTCCCAATGTTACAAAATTGGATTCGCAGGGGAGGTGTGGACAGGAGAAAGTCACTTGTCAGTCATTGCTTCTTGCCTTCCTCAAAGGGGCAGGTGGTTTGCAGAGATGTGCCCACTGTGTCAGATTTAGGACACCTTATTACAAAGCGTGGCACATGCTAACTTTCTCCTATCTGCCAATTCTGTAAATCCACCTTAGTTTTACTGAGCAGAGAGGACAAAGGGAGAACCACCCTCAGAAGGCTTTTCCAAAATTTGGAAAGATGAAGCTAACAGGAGCCGTGATCAAAGTCTTTTATTGAAATCAATACTTTAAGCCACCCTTCCCATGTGCCTCTTCCCACAACCACCACCTCAAATCTAAACTGACTGGTTTCTTCCTCTTCTGCCAAGAAACAAACGTGAATACTGCATGTCACAATGCCCTAACCCGTCTCGAAGCGGGACAACTTAGACCACAAAACAACTTGGAAGTTACAGGGAGATGGCCCAGTTTCTCTGAAAAAAGAAATCCAAGGCGGTCTAGCATCAAATATAGATGGTCCTACAGGTGGTGTCCCAGGAATGAAAACAGAATTAAGCAGGCATCTTACCAGGGGGTGAGATTTCATATTCCATGAGGTGAACAATCTAGCATTTTGCTGGGAGCATGGGGTGTTTCAGTGAGAAGGGGCGGAGACCCTTGGCACCATCTCAGGGACAGGACAGTGTTTTCCACCCTGCAGGGGAGCAGGGAACCTGACAACTTCAGACTGTTTACAGCATGGGGGTCCCAAGTGCAGGGAAAAAGCACACTCTCCATCCACCGGCTGGAGAATGTGTCCCTATTAGTTTCTGAAAACTGTCTGTTCTTTTAAAGCAAGGGAGAAAGCATCACACTCAAGTGTCTTGTCCCCATCAACCCCACTGCAAAGCTGGAGATGAGTGCACTGAGATGAGATGCAAAAGCAGGCAAATGCTTCCAGTCCCCTAACCCCACTCTCAGAATAGCTGCTCAGGTAACATGGGGGCCCTGCCTTTGGGAAGGGAAGCCCCATCACAGGCTCTGCTCCTCTCCCTGCTGCCTTTCAGACAGCTTGTTCGGGCATAGCTGGGATCCACAAGCTGATGGACATTATTGTGAAGACGCCAGAAAGGAGGCGTTGTTGTTCCCAGAAATGAAGCCCGACAGACACAGGCAGGAACGTCTCAAAAGGCCTGTTCCCCAATGCCGGCAGCTTCAGGAGCTGAGGAAGGGGAGGGCCTGTTGCCTGTGGCGACTCTCAAGTAAGCATTTGCTGGGTCTGAGCATTTGGAAAAGAGAGAGTGAACAGGGGCTGCAACGAAGAGCAGGCAAACCTGGAATTAATGGAAGCAGAGGAAGAGGGTGCCAGAACTGGAAACGCAAACCACCACTGGGAGGACTCGGTGGCTGACGTTCTACTTAACCAATGTGCTTTCAGATGCTCTCAGATGTCCTAACTTTCTCAGGATTACACCCACAGCCTGCCACATATTGTGCATGCTCAGAACTTGGGACTTGGGACTAGGCATTGCAAGGCCCACACAGGCTGCAGCCGAGAGTCAACTAACACCTGGCTCCAGCCCTTGAAGCAGCAGAGGGGCAAGGCAGACGGATGGCCACCTCGGAGGGCACATCCCATCTCCCCCTGTAACCCTCTCACAGCAGGACCCCAGGACCTCCTCTCCATCTACTGCTGCTTGGAGGAATCCTTGTTTAAAAGTCAGGTAAGGGAGTACAAAATAGTTTTAAAATCGCAAGCCGTATGCCCACAGAGAGAGGGGAGATCAAGCGCTACAGACTCACACCCTCTGCTGCCAAGAATATGTCTCCTCTCAACCTGAGCTCAGAGACAGCCAGCAAAATTAAGCATTGAGGTGGCCTGCTGTTTCCCCAGGGTGTTTGTTTGGAAGGGTAAAAAAGACCTCGTGGTGGGAAGCTGTGGCCTTAAAACAGCTACTGTGAAAAAGCATCTACAAAAATGTCAAGCATATGTTCCATTCAGTTGACCTCCACACCCCCACCCCAAAACTGAAAAGGCTGCTTTGCTCAGAAATATCCAACAAAGAACCCACCTAAAAATCCCGCCGCAGAGTCAGAAATGGAGAACTAAACAAACAAACAAACAAAAACTGCCCACAGCAGAAGCCACCCTCCAAAACTGTTGATGGGGAAACCCTTTCAGCCAGGTGTGCAAAAGGGAAGGAGGGCCTTCCTCAGGCTGCTCCCGTGGTGTAAGAGACGAGTCTGGCTGAGACGAGACAGACTTGGGAACTAGAGGCATTGCTGTCCTTCTGTGAGGGGGTCAGAATAAGACTGGTCTATGTTGTAGGATGGACAGTCGCTTTCTTTTAAGAGTTAGAAATCAAGGCAGAGTCAAGTTTTGGAGGCGTGTCCCCCTCCCACCCTCTCCGGTCCTGCAGAAAAGTGTGGCCCCCCCCTCCCCAGAGGCGGCCGTGTATCGCATTAGCACTCAGTAGCGCAATTAGAAGGCATCCAGGTCTCCTTTCTCTCACCGCATGTTGCTTTTCTTCGTCTTTTTTCTTTTTTTGGAAAAGGGAAAGAAATAGCACAGGCTGGGAGGGGGCAGCAGGGGCATCAATGGGAGGAAGAAGGAGGAAATTCCAGTTTTTGAAGTCGGCGCCTGCGCAGCTCTGCAGTGTCTGGTTCCTCTGGGGAAGATTGAGCTCCATCCTGCTCCTGGCCAGATAGCTCTGTGTAACCCTTGGCACTGGCTGCTGCTGGGGACAGATCTGGGGAGGGAGAAACACCACAATTTTGGGGGACTGTGCCAAAACTTGTACAAACACACAAGGAGGTAGTGTTCCTCAGCATCAAGTTTCTAGTCCTTTTAGTTTAAAAAAGTGTGTTGTGTGTGTGTCTTATAAAATACTATTCCATTTTAAAATAAAAACCATTCATTCTATACCCATACTTGCATCTGAAACAGGCTCCCCTGTCCACTGATCGGGGCAGTTCTTTCCATCCTTACCCCTCTGGTCAAATCTTTTCTAAGTCACCCTTGGTGCACTTGAACTCAGTAACCACCTCATTCCCCAAGGCTGACCAAGTCCTGACTGTGAAAATGCAGAAAGCGGGGGCTATGTTACTTCTGTGATACCCCCACTAAACCTTTCATTAGCATCAGTAGCATGCTAAGGAGCCAGTAGCCAGGAATCCAAAACCCAGCAGCCTCAAAGAAGTAAAATGTGTTAGAATCATAGAATCACAGATTGTAGAGTTGGAAGGGACCTTAGGGTCATCTAGTCCAACCGCCTGCAATGCGGAAATCTTTTGCCCAATGTGGGGCTCGAACACATGATTAAGAGTCTCATGCTCTGCTGACTTTAAGCTAATAAAGCTGGGGATCCTGGCATGCTGCCTGCAACTGTATCCCCCTTTCAAAAGCAACATCTCAGCACCAATTGACTCTGGCTACCTGCTTGATCTGCCGCGTCTGTCTCTTCTGCAGGTGAAGAGGTGCTGTCTGCAGACTGGAAAGTGGTGGCGGCGGGTTCACTTGTGCCAGGTACAGGGCTGGGGGTCTCCGAAGGGGGTGCTGAAGCGGCTGGGGCACTTGGTGGTTGCGCAGTTCGGGGCGTCCTGCGAGAGACAGAGAGGTAAGTGATCCAGCAGGCAAAATGCAAGAACTGTGTCAAGATCACACACACACACACACACACACACACACACACACACACAGGCAATCTGTGACTTACTAGCTGGGCTTGGACATGATACCGCTTTCCCATTTCAATTCTCATTTTATAGATGCAGAAAACCAAATGGTGTACCCTTAAAAAAAAAATCAACTGGGAACAACAGATTGCCATCAGATGCACACAACTGAGTCTGCACATCAGTGGCTGAAGAAAAGACTAATAGGAAACTAACAGTTTCTACCATAAACTGTGGGGAGAGCTAAAAAATGCAAGTTTATGCAACAAGATAAGTCAAAAGTTGAGGCCTGTATAAATAATCTGGTTCTTCATAATAATACTGGAATACACATTATACTTCTATTACTAGCAATGTTTATACCCTGCCCTCTTAGTCAAAAAGGCTCTCAGATTGGAAAACAGAAATCGTCCCTGCCTTCAGGCTCACCATCTAAAAGACATGCTGCCAGAGGAAAAAGGAACGGAAGGGAGGAGGGAAAAGCAAGCTCAAGCACAAATTCTTCAGATCATAGCCATGTCAGTGGTGGTTCCACTTCTACTTAAGTTGCACAATCTATTCTGCTATTGCTACTTATGGAGAAGGGGCAACATCCCCAGTCCTTGGCTCTCATTTAGTCAGCCTTCTGGCTTTGTAGGAAGCTGAACTCTTGAAGCTAATCCAACACTCTTAAGACTTTCCCCTTCCTGTGGAATTCAAGCAGTCTCACCCTTGCGGGGAGACTTTAAAAGACATCTGAAGGCAGCCCTGTTTAAGGAAGTTTTTTATATTGGATGTTTTGTTCTGTTTTTAATCTGTTGGCAGCCGCCAAGAGTGGCTGGGGAAACCCAGCTGGATGGGAGGGGTATAAATAAATTTTATTATTATTATTATTATTATTATTATTATTATTGGAGAGAGAGAACATCCGAGTAGGAAATGAAGTTAGCGTAGTTCAGGGGCAGATGAGTGGAACCTCTGGCCTGCGAGATGTTGCTGAACTACAATCCCCATCACCCCAGTCCACATGCCCATGCTTGTTGGGATGATGGGAATTGTAGTTCAGCAACATCTGCAGGGCCAAACTAGGCTTGTTCTAGTTTGTGACCACCAAAAGCCAACCACGCACCAGGACACACAACCAGCCTGTTGACCTCTAAATACAGTAACTGCTCCAATTCCAAGCAACGCCTGCCTATTTTAAGGAAACGAAGGCTTGTCTCAAGGCAATTCAGTTGCAGAATCAAGACCAGCTGCAGCAAAACATTGTTGGGGAGCAGGGAGAGAACCAGGGAGATTACCCGATCGTTGCCAACACAGTGAGATACTGGTTGATCTGCAGCATGGCAGCGTCAAGGAGTGTGTGGATGTTCTGCAGGCACTGGAGACGGGCTTCCAAATGCTGCCGCTCATGGCCTTCCATGGCCCGCAGCTCTTCCTCTGTCAGCCCAGCAAACCCAGATGGTGGTACAGGCATCGGAGGGAAACCTTTAGGAGAAGAAAGAACACTGTGCGTATGAGACAAGACGCAGAGGGAAAGAGAGAGAGATCGGCAGGACAAGGAGCTAGTGCCTAGAGCACACAGACTGCCAATACCATTCAGATCATCTGTGAAAATGATGGTCGGTGTCCAATGTTATGCCCATTCATTTCAATAGGTCTTCTCTGAGTGGGACTAATGTTGGATACAGCCAGGGCTTTTCTTTTTTTCCAGCTGGAACTCAATTCCGGCACCATTCCCATTGTAAGAGAAAAGGGAGGTGTTCGTGGTGAGTTCCAGCACCTCTTTTTCTAGAAAAATAGCATAGGACTCAACCCTTATTCATGGCACCAAACCCTACACAGGATCACAGGTTAATGACCAGAAAACAGACATTTTTTGCCATTGGCCCAGCACCACGGAATGCACTTCCCTCTGCCACAATGGAATCAGAATCAGGACAGACCAAACGAGGTATTTCTTCCTGTGAAAAACCCTTCCCTCTGCCATACATGAAGCAGCTGCCCCCATCAAGTGCTTCAGACACCTTGTGGGGACATTTATTTTTGCCCAGACTTTCCCTGACCCAAAATATAGATAGATAGATAGATAGATAGATAGATAGATAGATAGATAGATAGATAGATAGAGATAGATAGATATCACGTAGGTTTTTATTCATTTTCATCTTTAAATAGTTTAACATGGTGGTACTAAGATACAGTGTATCTTTGTTTCCATTTACGACGTTCAACAATTACATAAATTTATATAAATAAAAACAAAACTACAAACAGATAAACGGTTCTGAATATAGTAACAAAATTGTATCAACATGTATATACCAAAATTATTAGTTACAGTTACAGCTCGGATCCTGTTATTACTAGATTTTCTGTCCTCATGCTTTTCTACTAGTTTTTATTCTGCATTTCTGTATAGCACTTAACATGCGTTTTAAATTAAATTTAAATTTAACCATTACCCCAAATCCCACTGATATAAGCAAAAAGCGAGGCTAATGTTGTGGCACACAGAAGCAGCCACTGATACGGCCTGCCTCCTCTGCCCAGCCAGGCTGCCATCCACAGAGATGCACACACACGAGGAGGGTCTGTGTTTGGGTTTCTGAGACTCACCAAAGAGAGGTGGGAACGGCATCCCCATCCAAGGCGGAGGGAAGGCGAAACCAGGCACCGTCCCTGCAGGGGCCGCGGTGTCCGGTCCGGATGCTGAATCGCCACTGGGCCTCGAGGCGCCTGCTGGGGAAGACGGCAACGTAAACCTCATGGTTGCCCCACAAAGCTTAAAGCAAGTTCACACAAGTCTATTCCTCTTCCTGGGCTGCACTCAGTGGGAGCCAACATACTTGACTCAGGGAGCCCAAGGAGCCCAGTTCAAGGGATGCTCCCTATAGCAGGGACAAGGAACTTGTGGTCTTTCAGGGGACGCCTCACCTGACGTTTGTGTTCCTGAGGTGGAGGGAGTGGCTGCTGAAGCGTTGTCTGCATTGTTGGGGGGCTGGACCCCAGGCACTGGAGGGAAGGGGCCCATGGGCGGCCACAGAGGGAACATCCCTGGGGGGAAAGGGGGCAGGATGCCTTGGGGGACTGCAGGAAATAATAATAAGAGAGAGATAAACTCAGAAAGATTAGGAGCCACCATGCAAAAGGAACACAAAGGGTCTTTCACAACTCCGGTTGTGGGAGCTACAGTGCTAAGCTCCCCACCTGTGGGAACCCCAGAGCACCACCTGTTCTCTGGTGTTCCTCAGGGGTCACTTGGTGCCAGGAGTGTACTGGGGTGAATTCCTGGGAACCAGCTTGAGATGACTCGCCCTGCAGCTCAGACTTACAGTTTGGCGGCTGAGGGATCAGTGGAGTCTGATGCTGCTGCGGCGGCTGCTGCCCTCCCTCCTGTTGCTCAGGGGGCGTCTGCGACTGAGTGGGGAGGGAGGCTCGGAGGACGTCCATCCGGCATGTGGGACAGGTCTGCTGGCGCTGGAACCAGGACCGCAGGCAGCTGTGGAAAGGGAGAGGCAAGCTGGTTGGAGCGAGCGGCTGGGCTGCAACTACCGGCTTGGAACTCTTACCTGCTGAAAGCTCTCCTTTGGGCAGGCTCAAGCTGCACCCTCCAATCAAGAGGCAGCAGGGGAGGGGGAAAGCATCAAATAACACAAAGAGTCTAACAGTGCGATTTTTAAAAAGAGGTCCCAGCTACAAGGAGCATAAGCTGCTTTCTATGCCCCTGATCAGAGGTGGAGGGTTCATTCACCAGGCCTGGTTGCTCCATTACCCTAAGATACAGCACACAATGAATGGAGCATGCAGACATCAGCCACTGACTTATTCAGGGTTTGCAAATGCACTCCGCAGAATACCACTGGCAAGCATTCCCCCATCCTCCTCCAGCAGAACAGCAAGGGTTCCCCACTGATGCTATCCTGTGCCCTCAAGGCTCAGCGCCAACAAGGTCAGACCCTCCTCGCTTGTCTACCTTCTGTGCTCGGGACCCTGGACAGTGACCACCAGTCCTAGGCTTAACAGCACCGGCTGAACTGTCTCACTGCTGCATGAAACCCATCTCATACATTCAAGCTTCTTAAGTACAGTATCAGCCAAGCTCCTACCTGGTGTGGAATATGTGGTTGCAAGGCAGGCGTTTTGCACCCATTACCATCTCCTCCCGGCAGATAATGCACACGTTGTCCATGGCCTGCAGTTCTTCTGGAGTGGCGTCGGGGTACCTGGGGAGGAGGAAAAGGATTACAGAAGGTCATGGACCTTCTTCCCTGCCTTTCGCAAGGTCCAGTTTATGGTGTTTTATTTAAGGCTCCGGCAAAACATGAAATCTCTGCCCTCCCCCCTCACCTCAGCAACCCAAACTTGGAAAGGAGAACCACTTTCTACAGCCCTCACCCCCTTCCCAGTGAATACTCACAGGGTGTTCATGTTGCGAATAGCTCGGCGGGACATGATTGCATCTGTCACAGCTTTCTTGAACTGCCTGGATGGACATACACAAGAATCAAGTCTACCGCTGATTTGAAAAGTCTTACCAAAACATCTTAAGAGAATACTGGGCAGGACACCCTTGCCTAGTTACTGAAAACCTGTGTGTCTGACTCCTGATTCTGTCCAAGACAGCTGTTCTGAATGTTATGGCTCTAAATCCTTTCCCCTGGGCTTCCCTTCTCCTGCTTCATTTGCTGATGCTGCTCCCTCATCCTCCTAGTCCCTATTATTTAATGTAATTAAGCCAAAACACATGCAGACTGAAATCACTGCGTGTTCTTTCCCTACCTGCCTCCATCTCCACCCCCTTCCTCTTAACTGTTTCCCTGTATCAGTTTCAGCCACATGGGGCACAGGTCTGTCAAATCTGCTCAATATAAAATGCCACATACAGAGACTGCACTATAAAAATCATAACCTAGCAGTAATAAACTACAGGTGGTTTGGGAACACACCAGCAAACAAGTGCTTTTGTTTTAATAAAATTCAGCCTTGCTTTAGCTGTTCCAGGTGCGTATGATGTTGTACTCAAGAGAAACAAGCATCTTCCCCGGCTGATGAGAAAGGCCAGTTTCTTGATGTTGGTTTATTCTCTAAATATTTTTTTAAAAAATTGTAAAATGGTGCTTTCATAAGCCAGTGTGGTGTAGTTAGAGTGTGGGAAATCTGGGAAATCAGGGCTCAAACCATCTTCTTGGGACCTGGGAAATCAGGGCTCAAACCATCTTCTTGGTTATGAAGCTCACTGAGTGACCTTGGGGCCAGTTGTTGCCTCCGAGGTCTAACCCCATGTGACATGGGGAGTGGGGGGGATTGATGTCTGCTACCTTGAGCTCTTTGGAGAAAAGGTGGGATATGAAAGAGGCAAAAAGCACGAGCACAGATTGTTTCCACAGATGCGACAGACAATAAGCATGAACGTTATCTCTCTTCAAACGGCACTGGCCCAAAGTGCCTCCCCTCCCCCAAGATTCTTTGGAAGCTATTTTCAAGCCAGAAGACTTATTTCCTGCACATGTGGATCGCTACAGGCAGACTGACACATAAATTTGCAAGCCCGCACATACACCAATGCCAACCGCAGCTCACCTCATAGCCAGGTACATGGGTCGGATGGCAAACAGTGGGAAGGTGTGCACTTTGATCATGATGGTCATGAAGGCCATGTACAAGAGGACCTTGATGAATCCTGCAGAAGAAGAGGCAGAGGAAGAAAGCAGGGGTCAAGCCAGCACGTAAACCTTCACATTGCCAAGAGGCAAATCCTTCCCGGCAACCAAACCAGCCTTCCCGGCCTTCTAGAAGTTCCCTCACTGTGAGAAGTGAAGCTACAGGGAACAAGAAGAGGGCCTTCTTGGTAGTGGCGCCCACCCTGTGGAACACCCTCCCATGAGATGTCAAACAGATAACCAATTATACGACCTTCTGTAGACATCTGAAGGCACCCCTGAAGGCAGTTTTTAATGTTTGATATTTTACTGTGTTTTTATATTTTACTGGAAGCCAACCAGAGTGGCTACAGCATACAAATAATAAAATTATTACTACTACTTTTATGGCAGGCATGTGCAGGGAGGCTGCTTTGTGCCCACCCGGCCAAGCCCCACCAAGAACTGCCACGGGCCAGAAAAATAACTCCAAGGTAGGAACCCATTGTCTGCTTTCTTCGGCCAGGAGCCCCTGCTACCTAGGAAGCCACTTTATATTTGATCATTCATTCATTTATCATTTTATTTGTATGCCGCCTTTCCATAGTTAAAACAGTGCTCAAGGCGGCTTACAACATGACAAGATTTACATTATCAGACCCTGGGGTCATCTAGCTCAGTATTACAACAACTGGCAGAGGCTCTCCGGGGTCTCAGGCAGGGGCCGTTCCCATCCCTGTCTGGGGCCTCCTGCATGAAAAGCAGGTGTTCTGCCACAGACCCACAGGCCTTCCCCCATCACCTGTGAAGAGCTCTGTATAGAGCATGTAGACGGCCTTGTTGTCCCAGGGGTTCTCGCTCTGGAGGTCGATGGAGTGCAGGATGTATTTGATGAAGATGGTGAGCACCATCGTCATGAGGATAGCATACTGTGGGGAAGGAGCAGCGAGAGAGAGAGAGGACCAAGTCAACTGACAGAACGAGGCATCGGTTGGCAAACATCTCCCTAATCCTGCCGTCGCTTCCCAGATAAAACCAAAGCAGCTCATGGATCAGGAGTCCTCTTTCCTGCTCCCACCAGACATCAATGCTTCAAGGTTTAATCCGCCCTGAGGGCAACATGGGGGCAGCCATGTCAAGCCAGGCACACCATATCCAAAGCTGGCAGTGCCAAGGAACTGACATCAAGCCATTAAGTTAAACCAACAAGCAATGCAATTCCAACCTACGACATGTACCTCATCCTTCCTGCAGTTCTTTGTTTCTGGCTATGGGGATTAACTAGGGTGCATTCATGAAGCAACAGCCTTCCATGAGACTTCGGTGAAGCAATACAATTGCTAGCACATTTGCAAACCTAAGCAGGGTCCAGTGTGATTTCAAATTGGATGGGGGACCACGTGTTGAGATTCCTGCATTGCAAGGGGTTGGACTAGATGGCCCTCGGGGTCCCTTCCAACTCTACAGTTCTATGATTGTATGATTCTCTCTGAAAGGGTGGGCAGCGTCAGGGGTGGCAAATACCTTCCTATGCTTTCAGCGTAATAAAAGACGCTCAACACAGCAGGCAACAGCCAAAGTATCAGCATGAAGAGGATCTACAACGCATCCCCTCCAGTAGTGGCTGATGTCCCTTGGGACTGGCAGGGAGCCCAAGAGGAGCTGGAGTCAGAGCTGCTGACAGGTTGGGGCCACTCATTCTACCTTTCTCCCAATCTTCCTCATCCCCACCTGAGTTCTGCAAAAGGAGGAGGAATCCAACAGGCAGGGCCACTCCCTGGACTGGCTGTAAGCAGGAAAGCAAGCAGGTGGGTGGTGGCTTAGGTTCGTGGGCCGCTGCCCTATGGGAACTAATGGACCAGCCTCCACAGATCCCCCTCAAACTCTGACACAGTTCTATCTGGAACCCAGCAAAGCTCCTTGATTTGAATTTTAAATCCCTACTGGTTTAGAAATTACCTCCTTAAAAGCAATCTAAATCACTGTCCGTTTTCTTGTTTTTAATCTAAATTAAGTCTGTCTTTACTCCAACTCTAAAAACACTCCTTCGCTCAGAATGTATACGGTGGCAGCTGGTGTACAGCAAGTGCGTCCTCCCCCTGAACATACACATCTCCATGACTGTAGATTCTTTCGTCTTCTTAGACTCACAGAATTGTAGAGTTGGAAGGGACCACGAGGGTCATCTAGTCCAACGCCCTGCAATGCAATAATCTTTTGCGCGAGGTGGGGCTCAAACCCACAACCCTGAGATTGAAAATCTCATGCTCTACTGACTGAGCTATTCCAGCTTAGTTCTTCACACCAGGCTATTGAACAAGAGCTACTCTATTGACTTGCATGGAGAAAAGGAGTTTCTGAATTGCTGAAACCTATGGCTACATCTCCCCATCCCACCCAGTGCTCTGCTTCCCAGGGCCATTCACAGCTGCTGGTCTGCTCTCCTCTTGGCAATCTGTGGTCTGCGTCATCAAAGGCTGTCAGAAACCTCTGCTAGCTACTGTGAGCAATGACTTCCACGCAAAGCGCATTCCATTCACCTCAAAGCCAAAGACCAGCTGGACGGAGGCTCCCCGTGTGAGGATGCTGTGGTAGGCATGGCTGACAAACAGGAAATCCAGAATGCCCAGGAGCAGCATCAGAGCTAAAAAGAGGAAGAGAGAGAAAGAGTGATTTGCCATTTCTAGAAGGCTAGCCAGATTAGCCTGTTGCATCAAAAACCCCACACAGTCTTGTTACACCTAAAGGAAAGGACTAGCAAATGTACTATGGCATAAGCTTTCTGAAATGGTGATATTCCGAAGCCAGTAGGAGAACATTCAACCTGCTAGGACACGCTGATATTGACCTCATGGTGGCCCACCCTTGAAAACAAACTTTGAAGGGAAACTCTGGTGTCAAGCAGCTGAAATGTAGTTTACCAAAAAGTTTGGTTCATCAGATGCTGAATAGAGAAATGGTTTCCTGACCCACTGTGGGTGTTGAATTACTCAGCAGTGCTAAGCCCCTGCTTGTTTCAGCACCAATTACTGTGCTTGCAAATGGTCACTGTCTTTTATTTTTTGGCAGGCACCTCAGCTTTAATTGAAGCACCACAGACTGTACTTCTTGTACTTTGCTGCCATTTATCTCCAACATTTACAAAAGCCTGCCAAAGGGGGATTACACTTCACAGCATCCTAAGAGAAAACCCCAAGGCATTCCCAACAGAAGAGCAGTTACAGCAGAAGTCAGCCCTGAACTCCAGGAATCCCATCACAGCAATAACCAGCTGTGCACCAATGACTCCAGCACAGGCATGAGGACACCTGTGACCTTCCAGACAGTGTTGGACTACAATTTCCATCATCCCTGGCCCCTGACCATGCTGGCTGTGGCTGAAGGGAGATGGCGGTCCCTCAACATCTGGAAGGCTTCAGGTTCCCCAAGCCCTTCTCCAGCAGCTCAAGCGGTCTTCCTTGGCTCCCTTGTTCTTTACTTATTTGCTTAAGGCATTTATATATACCGCTTAATCATTTGCATTTCAGCTTGAGCAGGTTGAGACAATGGGAAGTCCCACAGACAGTGGCCACGTAGGGCTTTGTGTCAGAGCACCCAAGTGAGCTATATGCAAATACCAGTATGAAATAACATTTCCTGCAGTCCCTGCATGCAAATGTCATCTGGAGTTGTCCTCCTTAACCAACTGCCTCCTTTGCAGAGCCCCCAAAAGGAAGTGCTTAAAGCTGTGCCGAAAACCCGCCCTCGCCCTCCACACCACAAAGCGTCTGACGGGGAAGCTCCTTTTACTCAGGCTCCCCTTCCGCCATCCTTCCTACTAATTATTCCACCCCTGCGCAAAGCCGCAAAGCCTTACAAGCAGACTGGCTGCTGCTCTGCCTGCAGAAGTGGTGTGAAGCATTTTTAACAAAGCCTTCACCGGGGCTAAGTTTTAGCCGAGGCTCAGCTGAGGAAGAGGGCCCATGCCAGCGGCTCAACCCTCTTCTCATCAGGCCTAAGGGTCTAACAGTTGGGAAAATGCTCATCCCGCCAAACTCTTGGCAGAGCACATGAATGAGCACAGGAGTTTTCTTAGGCAAGAATTCCTGTTTCAGCTCGGCAAATCAACTATCAAACCTCCACATCCTGCTGCCGCCTTAAGGTACTTTGCCTTAAGAATTTAGATTCTTTCTTTTTAAACGTACCTATCTGACTGCCTGGGCCTGTCTAATTTGCATGTTAACTGTTTTGGGTGTTTTTAGTGCAAACTGCCCTGTTTATTGAACACTATAAAAGCATCTGGGACGCGGGTGGCGCTGTGGGTAAAATCCTCAGCGCCTAGGGCTTGCCGATCGAAAGGTCGGCGGTTCGAATCCCCGCGGCGGGGTGCGCTCCCGTTGCTCGGTCCCAGTGCCTGCCAACCTAGCAGTTTGAAAGCACCCCCGGGTGCAAGTAGATAAATAGGGACCGCTTTCTAGCGGGAAGGTAAACGGCGTTTCCGTGTGCGGCTCTGGCTCGCCAGAGCAGCGATGTCACGCTGGCCACGTGACCCGGAAGTGTCTCCGGACAGCGCTGGCCCCCGGCCTCTTGAGTGAGATGGGCACACCAACCCCAGAGTCTGGCAAGACTGGCCCGTACGGGCAGGGGTACCTTTACCTTTACTTTATATAAAAGCATCTAAAAATAAAACCAAATAGGTGAATAAAACACCAGGGATGACTTCCCATTTCTGAATGCAAGCCCTGAACTACGCTGTCTGGTTTGTACAAATTATATCCGCAGCTGGTCAGCCTTAAATCCCTATGCCTGCTTCCCACTGATTCCTGCATCCAGCACAAACTTTCTACCCTTCTCTCGCAGAGCTCGCTATGGCCTCGCTCCCCGCCAGTTATTTCCCTCCTCTTCTATTCCAATATATCGCCACCAACTTCCCCCTCCAAAGGCCTGTTGCTCCCTGAAACAACGCTGCCCTCTCTTGTTGCCCCTTCTGCCTGGCATGGCCTCCCAAATTGCCTCAGGGCAATATGCTCCCCTCTTTAATGGAAGAAAATCACTTCTTTTCCCAGGGTGCTTTTGGAACGCACCCCCCCCCAAAAAAACAAATTGGAACTAAGCCAAATCACACGCAATGGAAATAATTGCCATATTCTTCCTCTGAAGTAATTGCATATTCATTCCTCTCTCTCTTCCTCAGGAAGCTGGGTCATTAAGCAATCCTGCACCTGCGCTCAGCACAGGTGGGTGGGCAACAACCTTTGCCGTGAGCAAGAAAGTGGGCTAGATTTGGGGCAACTGCAGGTATGTCCCTCTTTCATTGAGAAAGGATTGGAAGCAGTGGGGCAGTGGAAGAGGAAAGCCTTGAAAGGAAGGCAGGTACTTACAGACAATGCGGAAATGGAAGAGCCAGGAAATGTTTGGGCTCCTCTCCATCTAGAGAGACAGGGGAGAAAAGAGCAAGATTAAGTGGTCTTATCACCCAAGATAAGCAGCAACTTTTATTGACTGGCCAAACGCATGTATGCCTCTATATCGAACATGTGCAGAGGGTGGGGACAAGAGACTGGGGCCTTCTTTGCAGTAGCCCCATTTTTAAAGGAATGCTCTCCCCAAGGAGGCCCACCTGGCACCCAATTTTGTCACTGTTTTGGCACCAGGCAAATAGGTGATCCGCCCCCACTCCTAGGCATTTTGAGCAGCTCCAATGATATGATTGTACTATTAAATTTGTTTTTAAATAATGTTTACGTGATTTTATTATTGTATTTTTACTTTGATCGAAAAATACTTTGAGATGTACAATTGTAATATACCTAAAACTATCAAAGCCCCAGGTGTTCCTAGGAATGCACATCAGCCTTGCTTTTGAGCCACCATACAAGAACCGCCAAACTGGGCTGTTGCTTGAACAGTTCAGGAAACCATTTTATTTCTCCCACCGCCACCGTGCGTCTGAGCGGCAAGAACCGTTTCCGCCCACCCTACCCCTTCCTCCAGGTGGTGCACCCTGGGGCCACCATACTCACAAAGTCCACACGGTCCTCAGCCAGCCAGTGGAAGCACTTGAGGAAGAGGAGGAGAGTGAAGAGGGCCACAAAACGGGGGCTGAAGTCATCCCTGAAGACTGTGAAGGCAAGGCAGGTCTCGGTCACTGCATACCATGACCGCTCAAGCAGATGCTGTGTGAGAGAGATTGATTTAAGGAGCTCTCTCTAATCCTGGGCCCATCCGTCCCCCACAAATGCAGTCGTCTCCAAAAGAAGCACCCTCCTTGCTATGCTTCCAAAGTAAGGGTAGGAACCCTCAGGCCCAGAAACATCCCTCCGGGGCCTCTCTTCCAACTGTTCCCAAGTCACACCCTTCAGCAGCCTGCTCTATGCCTTCCTCATGTGTTTTTGCCTCACTGAAAATTGCTCTTGAATTGTGATAACATATCTTGCTTGCCTGGATGCCTAGCCAGCACTGCTGCCATTTTGTGGGTGGTGAGATAGAAATCCCATCACTGCTGCAACTGTGGAACTGAGATTGTGTCTCTCTGACCGTTTATTTTATCTGCTTTTATAAATTGGTTTCATTTTAGTGTAACCCACCTTGGGATTGTATGATGATGTGCGGGCTAGAAATTCCCTTATAAAAAGGGCTTTTTACCTTTGGTCCCTCCTTCCACTAGTGTGTGGCCCCCCAGAAGGCTGCTAATGAGGGGATGCAGCCCTCGGGCTAAGAAAGGTTCCCCAGCTAGGCTTACTGACAGACCCTGCGGGTCTGTAGTTAAACAACACAGGTAGAAATCTAGCCAGCTGGCAGGGAAGCCAGGGTCTTGGGCAGAGATCTGAAATTCTCCAGTTCCATGTGAACAAAATGGTGTTTCTAGGCCTTCCGGCTACCAAAATGTACAAAGTCTCAGGAACTAAAGATCTATCATTCAGAACGTTTGATGGCAATGTAACTGAACATTTCGTCTCTCTCCTCATTGTACTCAAAAATCCTCTCTGCTGTGCCACTACAGCCAAAACTTCAAGGACCTCATGACACATTAGCTGGTAAAGAAATGCAAGTTATTTACAAATTAACTCTAGGAAATGATGCCAAAATCCTTCCCCGCAAGCTTACAGCACCCTTTAGAGATGATTGATACAGATCCGCCATTGTGAGCCAAACCTATTTTCTCCTCTGTGATCACAGGATGATGCCGATTGAGCAAAGGGGACTGCGGAGTTTCTGGCTCTTAGTTTAAGCATTTCATGTGTGCCCTCCCACAAGGTCCACAACAACCATGCACCCAACAGGGCTCACCTCCATTTCCGCTGCTCGGAGCTGTCCGAAAAACACCTTGCCCATGAATTTGCCTAACAGGAACACCAGGACGAAAGCTTGAATGTACAGCACCTGACATAGCAAGGAAGAGAGAAAAAATGGCAGAGTGGGAAATCATTTTTAGGAAACATCCCTGTGCAGGCCAGACAAAACTTCATTGCTGCCCATAATCCTCCCCTCAGAAGCTAACAGGATAGACAATGTTGCTGAGCTCCGTGGTGGGGGAATATCTTTTGATCTCTTTCTGGTTCCTCAGCATCTCCTCCTAATCTCTTTTATGCATGTATGTATGTAACAGGAAACCCCAATGAAGAAACCTACAACTGCAGATGGAAGCATTCCAGGCTCCTGGTTGGCAACGGACACATGAATTTGATCTGGGGCACAAGCCCGGGATTCAAAACTGCTTAATTTTACTATGCGATGCAGAAATATTTTGTGAGCTCTATATTTCAGAAGCCCTACACCTGGATCTCAGAAAACCTCTATTATATGCAGATTATTTGGGTTCTTCTATTCCTTACACATGTAGGTCTAAATAAGGCTTTACGTTGAAGGTTTCCCTTGAAAAGCAGATGGCAGCTTTCTGATGAGACCGTTTTTGAGGGGACCCTGGCAGGGGAAGAAGAACACCTGGAATCAACATGTTACTTTGGTGCAAACTTAATAGTAAAAGGGTTTGAACTGTCATTGTTACTTTCATATCACAGTTCCATCGCCACAAGCTTAGTCTGCAGATTTTACTCTGCCAAACTCAAACTGAGGGCTGGGATCGGGCCAACAGTGCAGTAATTGCATTTAGAAAACTTTATTGTGAAATCAGTGACCACAGAATACCACCACAGAAAGAGAAAGCAGCCTTTCCTCCTCATTCCCAGTTCCTGTACTGGGTGTTGCTTTAGCCTGGGTCATATAACCTGAGTCAGTCTTGGCCAGGCGTGCAGAACCTCTAGCCCGGGTCACATTTTCCCTGCCAGGCCTCTCCATTTGGTTCACTGGGCCATTCGCCCAAACCACACTCATCTGCTCCATACCCCATGTCATATGTGACATCAGAAAGCAGGAACAAACTCCCAACATGTCAGCTTATGAGCAAGGAGTTCAATCCTGCTCAGTATCTCTCCAATCCCAACCCCCCAAACACACCTGTGAGCAAACTTTTGATGGGTGGGTGGGAGAAACCACCTGACTTTATTATGACATCAAATGACTGACAGGTGGTGGGACAAAGCTGGGTCACAGGGGGCAGGGCAGAGGGTAAGAAAGATCTGGCCTACTGAACCAAATGGGTTTCCTGCAGCTGACCTAAGCAGCCAAGGTAGACAGTCCTGGACAGCAGGAGTTCCAGAGTCTCAGGCAGCAGGCTACAGAGCCCTGAAGTTGAGGAAGGAACTATTGTGAGGTCATCTGGATCAAAGCTTTGCTTGATGCCAGAAGTTCAAAAACCTACTACATCCTCAATTGTCCTAAGTGCCATCTAGCCTCTGCTTGAATATGCCCAGCAAAGGAGAACCCCTTGACGTAACTTATTTATTCAGAGAATCTGCTTCTTGCTCTTCTGCCGAAAAGATTCCAAGAGCTGCTTGCATACAATCAAATCAAGACAGTCCCTACCCACAAGCTTACAATCTAAAAAAAAAAACAAAAAAGAAAAAACTGCAGACAATGGAAAAGGGGCAAACCGCATATCAAACTGCTCTCCTCACCACAAAGTTTCAACCATAATCTACCCCTTTATAGCTTAAGCCCCTTTGAGCTAGTCCTGCGTTTATTGAGCAGCAGAGAACAAGGCAGCATTCACATGGCGCAATAACCCTGGGCTGTTGTGCACTGCCTCAACTGTTGGCACAAAGAAAGAAAAACAAACAGAAGCCACTCCTAAGCTTGGCTTCCCGTGCCACGCAAACTCAGGACTGTTGCTTGTGGCTCCTTAAAGATCCAGAATTGCTAGCTAGACTTGAACTATGGTTCATGTTATTTAGGTTCTTTTTGAAATTATTTTCTGGGTTCTGGTACGCTGCACAGAGGGAGCAGGTTCACATATTATATGAACCAAAGTTTGGTTTCAGAAAGCCACGATGATCATATGCCAGAGGCCCAGGGTTTGAAGAGATGCTGGCTAAGCATCCTTGAATGCACTGATTATTCCTCCCACTGTACAAACTTCAAAGATTAAACTCAGCAATGGTATCTGGAGTGTGCTTTTATGTCTTCTTTGCCTTCTCTCCTCAGGCTGAACGTATCCAGTTCATTCCACTTTTCCTCAAACGACCTTTCCCTTTTCAAATGGAGACCCTTTAAAGCCACAGCCATGTGATCAAACCTGATATTATGCCCACCTCCCTGCAGCAATTGGGGTAGGCAGACTCACCGCCATGCTGGGACTGGACTTCGTCAGGTACACCACCGTCGGGTAGAACTGGTGCTTAAGATAATAGGCGTGCGCCACCACTGCAGAGGTCAAGGCCAGGCTGGCAGCCATCATGATGGCTGTTCGGAACATCTCCCCAGCCCAGCGCCCAGCAGCCTGTGTAAGAGGAGAAAAAAAGTGGTTGAAGACAAAAGACTGGGCCATTGCTTGCCTCGGCTTGTGAATAAGGCAAAACAGGACAAGCCACCCAATTTGCATAGTAACGGCCTGGCGCATGCATGTTGCTATTCTCAGAAGCCTTATGAGAAATGCTGTTACTGTGCCCAAACCCTCTGCTGACACATACTACACTATGGCATTGCAAGTAGCCAATCACCTAGGGCTTGCAAGAGCTGCCTCATGACAACATGAAACCCTTTTTTATACAGTCATACCTTGGGTTACAGCCGCTTCAGGTTGCATTTTTTCGGAAGTACCGAAACGGGCTACTTCCAGGTTTTGGAGGTTGCGCATACGCTGAATCACAACCCGTGCGTGCACAGACACGGGTTGCGAATGTTCTGGGTTGCAAACGCTGCAGGTTGCAAACGTGCATCCCACACGGATCACGTTCGCAACCCAAGCGTCCACTGTATGTGAAAGAGTCACCAATTAGCAACATGGGCATGGGGTTGGCTAGCTGGCTTATAAAATGCTTTCCATACTTGGAACACATGTGGATGAATGTGCAAGGCTGGAATTAAACTCTTAACTTTGACAGAAGGAAAACCCCGCCCTGAAGGTAGCAGGGTTAAGCAAAGGGACGTGAGTTGTGGGTTTTGCTTCTATTACCGATCCAAACCCACTGATATGCAGAGCACAGGAACATCTATCTCCTCTCCCCAAAACCAAGTCCTGCACCCCACTGTCTCCTCCAACTTTTATGATTTTAACACTGTCCAGATGCTTCCTATCTTGGAAGCCATGAGGGTTGGAAACCTGGTTTTGCTACAGAAAAATAACAATAGATCAGGGATGAGGAAACCCAACAAGCATGGGCCAATGGTCAGAGGCAGTGGAAGCTGCAGTCCAACAATACCTGGAGAACTACAAGGAGGACAATCCCTGCTTTACCTGCTGAATTCTGTGTCCCATTATATTCTCCACTTGCGTGATGCCTGCATTGAGTTATGCTAACCAGGAAATGTGGCAGTTGTGAAGTGGGGCTGAAACAAATTTTGAAGGATCAAAACTGACATGGCATACACTGTAATGTAGCAGCTTAGTTACAAGGGCTTTGGTGTACCTACAGAGAAGATTATTTGCTGATTAAAAGGTTGCTTGCCAAAGAGTCCAACTGATACTTCCAGCAGCAAAGCCTGGAATATAACCGGGCAACCAAACTTGATCCAGAAATATTTACAGCTAGCCACGAAGGCAGACACCATGGAATTTCACTTTGGAAGCCTGCAGGTTATTTTTAATGTGTATAAACCAGGCTGCCCACTGAAGGTAAAGCAGAGGATTGATCCAACGTGGTTTTGTGCTCAAAGCTGAAAATGCAGAGCACAACCTGCCAGGACTTTACCTACTCACTGCACAAGAGTCCAGCAGTTCATTTGAATTGCACAGGGCTCCTGTGAAACAAACTCCGTTTCCTCAAAAGATCAGACTATTTAAATTAAGGAAAGTGATAGGAGGATGCACTGGAAAGTGTAGGATTAACACTTGTCATCTAATTTCTCTGTAAACAAATCAGGTTGAATGCTCACTATAAAGGTTTTCTGGCGGTTACACATCTCTAACTGTGACTGTCCCGATAGCTCCAAGCGCCAAAAGCTGCTGGAGTAAAGATCAGAAATCTGGAAAGAATAACCCTAAAGGAGCAGATTGGTTTAGCACATTCTAGAACATGAGCCTTTTGGAAACAAAACTTTTTCCGTATCAGAATGTGCCGCTTTCTTAGATTTTCAGCACATGCACACCCCACTCCCCAATCTCACAACAACCCCAAGAGTCAAGCTAAGATGTGGTTGCTGACTCCATGAGCTGAGTGAGCTGCATAGCTGTGTGAGAATTTGAACCCCCGTCTCCCTGCTCTGTGTTAACTCCAGCTATTACACCACTCTGGCTATCTTCTGCCATAAATCTAGAGAACTCCCCCTCCACACCCTTTCACAAAGTAATGAAAACCTGTTGTGTTCTTCATTCTTTCCCCTGTCATCTGGCCTGACCAGTTGGAAAACATTTGGCTGAAGAGAGGGAAGGCAAGAGCTATCAGTATATAGAGTCTTATTAGGATAGTCTGTCATTATCTTAGGAGATACCAATACCTCCCTCTCATTTCACACACCTGGTAACTGTGTTGAAGACAAAGTCTTGTCACCCTCCAGCAGACTGGGGAGTAGCAATGGGGTAATTTGCCCTATGGGTCATCATTGCAAGAGGCAAAGGTAGCTGAGCTACGGTAACCTGTGTTTACATCACAGAAGCAAGGGAAGCTTAAAGGTTGGCACCTTCAGATGCAGAGGCAAAAGAGGATACTGTGCTGCAATTTGAAGTGAAGACCAAGCCTGGAAGCAGAATTAATAATCGATGTAAGATGGTTCTTGGAAGGAGACTCAACCCATACATATCAACCCCCACCCACTTCAGGTTAGTTATATATTTAAAGCAGGGCTGGAGGAACCTGCGGCCCTCCAGGTGCTAGACTCACACCCAATTTAACAGATATCAGTAACTGATTGGTGACTCCTTCTGTGAAGTTGTGCTTTTTCAAAAGGAACCGTCACAGACAGTTCAATGTATGCAGTAGACACAAACAAACAATGAGCTCAGACAGTGATCTTTGCTGAGAGAATAGGATGTTTGATAGGAGTACACAGGCATGTATCAAGAACATAAGAGGGCCCCTATTGCATCCGGTCAAGGGTTCACCTGGTGCAATACCCTGGTTTCAAGGTTGTTTCGCCAGGCATGAAGGCAACAGGCCTCCCGTGTCTGTCCCCAGCATACAGAACTCAAAGTTATCCTCATTCACTCAGGTAACATCAAGTCATCAAAGTCATGGACAGACACTGCCTGCTCCCTTTCAAGAATTTGCCTAATCACTTTAAAAAGTCAACACTGCCTATTGTGGCAACAAGTACCACAAACTGATTATATGTGCAGAGTATGAGGTCTTAACTTTCCACCTGGTCTGGATCTTTTGTCAATCCACTTTGCTGTATAATCCTCAACAAATTCTAACATGATGAGAGGGACAAAAATGTCTACCCATTTTCTCCACATCTTTCATGATTTTTTGTCTACTCAGAAATAAACTCCATCAAATTTAGTGGGGCTTATTCTCAAATATATGGGCATAGGATTGCAGCCAAAAGAATGAATTAGGAAGACCTTAGCATAAATCTCACTCCTGTCACAGAACACCTAGACCAAGATTATTGTCTCAGCTGATCACCCTGTTCCTTAGAGTGCTGGTTGTGTGTGTTTTTATTTTAAAAAACTGAATTACCGTACAGAGTTGTTGTAAGGAGTACAGAAAGATAATATACATGAAATGTTTTGAGCACCCTTAAACACTATACAATGATCACCCCAATATGTACTCATCCTGCTGAATCAGACCAGCACTCAGATCGCTGCCATACAGGAAGCTATTCTATTTTGGAATCCTAACATTGAAATCCTCCTTTGATCAATTTTCCTTTTCCAACTGTGCTGTAAGGGAGATAAGCTGCAGCGAGGAACTGCCACCTCCACTTGCTGTTTTCATCAGACTGCGCTGCTCCCCACCCACCCTGATGCTTTCAGAACTTACTGAACTGTAAGAGCTGCTTGCTCTGGGGTTGACAGTATCAACAGGTCTCCCTTTATCTACTTACCTTGATGGGAATGATAGGAAGCTGGCAAATCCCAGCTAAGCCCCAGAAGGCCATGGCCCCACCTTTCAAGGCCATTCCACTTACATTGCAGCCACTTCCAAAAAAGTCTAGTTGCCATACTATTTCTCAGAGGCCCACCAAAGCTTATCAACAGTCTGTTTACATTCCAACATTATGGTTATTATTAAGAACTGTACAACATTAAGAATCTGAGCTTGCTTCCTTGCCTCTTTTTTCTCTATTCCTTTTTTGTATTGCCTTTTTTTAGTGCAAGCCTGAGAGCAGGAACTGTGCTATTTAAGAAGGCCGTTGGGGTCAGTGTTCGTTTATCGTTTCTGCATGTTAGATAGTTTTCTTTTTCTAGCTGGACTGCACTGGTCCATCTCATTTAATTGTTTTAGGATGATTATCAGCTGTTTTGAACCTTTAGAATAGATAGATGCAGCAAAAATGTTTAAATAGGTAAGCACAGTCCACTTGCTTCTTGTCCACTCGCAGATTCTGCACAAGCTTCTCATCCTTAATTTCAAAGTCCTCCAAGACCTTGCCCACCTAATCTGCCTGCTCTTACATCTCTCTCTTTCCCTGCATCCCAGAACACCTCCATGCATGGCCACCTCTCTTACTTCCTTCAAACATCACTTCAAAGCCCACCTTTTCAATGAAACCTTTGGAGACTCCTTTGTCACCATACCCTACTGTAACTAAACTGAAATACAAGAAACAGAAACAACTGCAGATTCCACTCCCGCTTGTCCTGCCTCAGTTCCTCTCTCCTTTCTGCTGTCACTGTTTTTATGATTATATTAGTAAAGCACATCAACTGAAAACAGATGTGCAGTCATACCTTGGTTCTCAAACGGAATCCGTTCCAGAAGTCCGTTTGACTTCCAAAAACCTTTGAAAACCAAGGCTCAGCTTCCAATTGGCTGCAAGAGTTTCCTGCACTCAGTCGGAAGCTGTGGAAGCCACATCAGACGTTCGAGTTCCAAAGAACGTTAGCAAACTGGAACACTCACTTCCGGGTTTGCGGTGTTTGGAAGCCAAAACATTCGAGTCGCAAGGCATTCAACAATCAAGGCTAGGACTATACTTTATCAGCTGAGAGACCAAGCTACATATCAAAATGTCCTCAGTTCAAATTTCACATCTGCCATGAGCTCCTCATTGGTTCTTGCAAAAACACTTTATCTCAGCCACAATGTGTATCCATACTAATACTGGCTTACTTTATAAAGGTGGTGTAAAGCTTACAGCTAGAAAATCCTATATAAATATTAAGTATTACCACATGCTGTATGTCACCTTGAGTGTATAAAAAAAGTTTAAATCAAAACACTATTTTCGGTTTATACCTGCATTTATATACACACAAGGTTTTAAACATTACATAAGCAAATGACAGCAAGGTAAAGTCAAACCAATTGCTTCTGAAGCAAACTAAGCTGGTGTGAGCCAGATTACAGTTTTTGCAGAAACCAAAGGGAAGTTGTCAGCATGCTCAGAAGAACTCCAAGATTTTATTCTGTATTTCAGCAAAACAAAAAACTTCATTGGAAAGAAACCAAAACAGTTAAATGTCTGTTTGGGTAGGAGGCAGTATCTTGGAAGAGGGCACACCCAGTGGGGAGGGTGGCAGAAAGGATAAACCACAGAACTTTGTTGTTTTACAATGGAAACCTGTAAGAAACAGTAGCAGGCAAATTCAATCCACCATGTCTTACTTCTCCCCAACACATGTGGCAGTACACGTGTACAATACATACTTGTCTATGTAGTTAACAAGCTACATCCACAATAAGTTTAAACTGTCTACTATGTGTGTTCCTTAACTTGCCCACCTCCTTGAAGCACCCAGGAAGCTGCCTGTTTATCAGGCCCTTCTGTCTATCTAGCTCAGTAATGTCTGGATTTTGCAGCAGCTTTCCAAGGTTTCAGGCAGAGGAGTGAATCATGGGGCCTTCCACATGCTGGGAACAGTGTTTGAAACTCATGTTGTTCTAGGTGCATTTTGTGACAGGGAATTTCATTAGCGCAAGCAATTTCCGAGCTCTGGGTGCAGTACTGCGCCCATGATTTCAGATTAAAACTGCAGAGTGGAAGGAAAGGAGGAACTTTTTCTGCCTCCCACTTTGCCTCCCACTTCTCTGAAGATTGGAGAAGAGACTCTCTTAAGAATATTAGGGGTGGGCAGGCAGGGGAAGGACCAGCGCACGTGAAAAATGAACATAATATTTTAGGTGCAGTTCACTCATTTCCAGCTTTGTATTTTTGCAATAAAAAAAGAGTTCACCTAGACATAACCTGTTGTTGCACCCATAACCTAGGTTTAAGGTGCCATTCAGCTCCTAGCTTTCATATCTCAGTTTCCAACACTGGCTGGGAATACGCTTAGCAGCAAGGATTGGGGAAGAGGGGGCTGTGGCCTTTCAGACCCTGCTGGGCTGCAACCCCCAACAGCCCCAGCTAGCAGGACCAATGGCCAGAGATGGTGGCAGCTGTAGGAGTCCAGCCACGTCAGCAGGGTCAGATCTCCCCGTTCCTGGTTTAGGCTGTTGAACTGCAGCCCTTCCACGTAGCTTCACCTGGAGGCTGGTGCCAGGGCTAGAGGGGAGGGGGAAGGCCTCGCCTGCGTCCGAGAACCATGACAGCTGCCTCCCAGCCCTGCCTGGGCCTAGGCCCACCTCCCTCCACTCTCTATTGACAGCCACCCGCGACCTTCTCCCGCTACCCTAACGACTCACCTAATCCCGGCAGCCCCGGAAGCCTCTGCGCCCACCTCAACCAGCACCAACTCCTCTCTTCTCTGCCTAACCGGAAGCCCCGACGCTCAGCTGATACCTCACTTCCGCTCGGGACCTACCAAACGCTTTCCTCAGCCATCTACTTTCTCCCCGACCCCGCTCTGTTTCACAGCCTCCCGACCGGAGAGTCGTAGATTCATTCTCGTCGAGTGATTAAAACTTGTATTTCGAGAGAGGTTCATATCGAAGAGGGTAGTCCTTTAATTCCTCGCAGTCTCCCCCCCCCCTCCAGTCTCCACATGGTACAATCCAAACAGATCCGCTCGGTGTTGTCCTCCAGCACCGGACAGGCGAAAGAGAGTCCCGTGGCTCCCGGTGATTGGTCCAAAGTCTGGAGTTTCCTCCAATCAAATAAATGTTCCCAGCGGGGCCAATTGGGATGGAACAGCCGTTGCTAAGCGGGAAGGCGGTCTAAGAAAAAGTGGGGGGTGGGGAGTAGTTAGCACTTAAGTCATGGGTTCAAATGATACCTTAGCCACGTCGCTTTAATTCTTCTGCCTCAGGCTGCTCCTACATAAAACTGTTGTGTGAACATTAGAGAAAATGAATGATTTTGAGGGGGTTGGTATTCAAGTTAAATCTCTGCCACAAATATAACACCTGGACTCTAGTCCTCCTCGTTGATTTTGATCCTCCATTTTTAGGAGGTTGCAACTAGTGCATTTCATCACACATATACCCCTCCTCTCCCAAGGAGCTCAAGGCAATATATGTAATACTTCCACCCTGTTTGACCCTCACAACAGTCCTGTAGGTTAGGCTGAGAGTGGCAGCTTCCAGACCAGGCTGTACAATTTTGTTCAAGGCTGTACAATTTTGCCAGCTAGTGGTTGCTATCCTGCACTTTCCGAAGCAATTTTCTGTCACTTTTTAATCAGGCTACTTTTTGCGATTAGTACAAAGACCCCATCAATCAATATTATAACATGATCATGCAGAATAATCTAGTGAGTTAGGCCATTGGCCCATCAGGCATAGTACTGTTTACACTGGCAGGCAGTGGCTCCCCAAAGTTTGAGGCAGGGGTCTCTCCTAGACCTACCTGTAATTGAAAATAGCCTGCCTCAACGCTTTGTGTATTTCAGAAGGTGGTCTATCTGTGAATATTGTCGCAAGTCACCCCAACCTCAGAGCAGTGCAAGATTCCGGGGGTTCTGAGCACTTTCCCAAAGGGAATGAGGTTTGCTGTGAGGATAATGTGGGTATGCCTGGAATAGCTCAGTTGCTGGTGGTCCCTTCTGATCTCTGCAATTCTATGACGTGCAAGGAGGGCAGCTGATCTCTGCTTAGTCTGCTTTACAGTTTTTCAGAGAATAAAATGGAGGGGGCCCTTGAGCCACTCTCTTCCTACCTATCTCCACAGGGTTGCTTTATAAAATGGGTGGAGGGGGCTTGCGTCAGTCACGCTCTGCCCAGCCTACCTCACAGGTTTGTTGTGTTGGCACAGCATTGGAAACCATGGCTGGATCTCTAGACCCAGCGAAGAAGCGTTTCAGGAAAAAGGCATCGTAAACTTTATATGAGAAAACTGCGTTGGCAAAAACGGAACTCCACAGCACCATCTTGGTGTCGCCATGTGTTACAATGCATATACAACATATAAAATGCTCTTTCTTTACCAATCTACAGCTGAGTAGGTAACAAGTCAAAGAAGCGATTCAGTTAAACGTGTTGCAAGTTTCCTACAGGGGCATCCCGTTGGCGAAAGACGGGACTCCACATCGCCATCTGGTGTCACAGTCAAAAAAATTTTTTTCCTTCCAGTAGCACCTTAAAGACCAACTAAGTTAGTTCTTGGTATGAGCTTTCGTGTGCATGCACACTTCTTCAGATACGAAAGCTCATACCAAGAACTAACTTAGTTGGTCTTTAAGGTGCTACTGGAAGGAAAAAAAATTTTTTGACTATGGCAGACCAACACGGCTACCTATCTGTAACTGGTGTCACAGTGTTATAACGCAGATAAAGCGCTTTATCTTTACCAGTGTAGCTGAGTTAGTGCATGTTTACTACCTTGAACAATATATATATATGTGTGTGTGTGTTGATTAACAAAATTAAAATAAACACATATACCTTTTAAAAAAAACATTTGAACACACACACACTACAAAATGCACATTTTCAATTTTTTTAAAGGTATATATGTTTATTTTAATTTTGTTAATTAAAAAACCAAAACGTGGGAGTGCAACCCCATTATTAGCCGCAGCCCCCAGTGATTTCTAGGAAGGGTTCGCCACCACCTGTGCTACTAGAAAGGCCCCCAAATTAACCTCCGTTACGCAGCGCAGTCCTGCAAGGCAATATAGAAGCATGCGGCAGGCGTTTGATCTCAGTGGGGCCTAACGCCCAGGCAAGCGGGCGCAAAACCGTAGCCTTATTTATGCCTGTCCTGTTTACTCAGAAGTAAACCCTGCCGCGTTCCATCCAGCTCGCAAAACACACACCCCCCCCCCGCCAATAAGCGGGCCCCCCCGCGCGCACAGAACCCTCGCAAAGCGATTTGCTGCCCGTCAAGGAGGCTCGAACCTTTGACGGACAGCTTCGCGAAAGGGCACGCGGGGACTGGATGTTCAATAGCCTTCGTTCCTCCCTCCGCCCGTCCCGCGGGCGGCGATTGGGTTAGCAGGATCCCCGGCGGAGCCTATAAAAAAAGCCCCGCGCGGGCGGTGGGGTGAGGTGAAACGGCGTTTAGCGTGGTGCTCCGCCCACCTGTGGCTTTTTGCGAGCTGGGTGGTTTGCTCTGTTCAGGTGCAAGGGTGGGGGAAGGGAGGCGAGGCAGAGAAAAAGGCGGGAAAATGTGTTCTGAGGGAAGGGGCCTTTTGGAGAGAGGGGGGGTGTCTCCACTTTCTTTTTCTTGGGTGTGTTTCCCTCAAAGTCAACTCGCCCTCGAGTTCCCCAGAAGAGAAGTTGATCGTTCCTCCTCTTTTTGGCATTTTAGTTCCCCCCCGAGGGCACATGCCACACGACCCCCTCAAGCGAGCTTCCTTACAGGGTTGTTTGTAAAATAAGCCGCAAAATTAAACCATGGAAGCTCATGTTGGTTTAATTAGAGTGGGAAGGAAATCCACTACAAAGGCCATATATGTCTGGTTTTGGTTTGTTTTCTATTGGGGACAAACTTAAAAGGTCCACAGAATAGAGACCAAAAGCTTTAATTTCTTGGCATTTTGTCTTTGGGCAGGAGGTTGAGCTAAAGGAAGGATTTGGGTGGGGAGAGGAAAATGGAGGTAGTGAAGGAGCTGCTCACCCCAATCTGCAGTTCAAAATGTGTAATATAATTGTGTGTAGCAGGATAATGTATTCCCATAGGAAGCTGTGTTAGTCTCTTGCTGCAAAAACAGTAGATAGCCTTGTGGTACCTTGAAGGCCTAACCATTTTTTAATGGTTTGCGGACTAGAGTCTGCTTGAATTTTTTAACATTTGGAAATGCTAGATATATGTGTGTGTGTATTGCTTGGAACTATTTACTATTCCTTTGATTCCCCCAGTTTTTAATCACAATATATATTTTAACGAGTTCAGCAAAATCCTTGCTTCCCTACTAATAGACTTTGCCACCCATTTAATTTTGGGTGGTGCACCTTTTTAAATTTTAAGCCCATTACTTAAATTTGTGGCTGATTCAGAGCTTACAAGAATGAAGTGCTTCTTCACTGTGTTTCAAATCAGTAGGTTACATGCACCAATACTTGACCCATCAGAAATTGGGGCTCTATTATTTTCTTCAGCACCAATGTATGCTACCTGTTTTTTATCGGTAGGTCTTGTTTGCTCCTCTTAAGAAAGTACTTGGGGAAACTCCAATCACCTGTGTGACAGACTTCAGTGAAAGAACATAACAATGGTAATCTGGAAGGATTTTGATTTTTGTTTTGTAATATTGCCTTTCTTTTTCTCTCTCTCCACTTACCCCATCTTCAAATGGAAAGAAAATGTGATGAAAGTGGTTGAAATTTGGGTTTCCCCGCCAATAATAGTCCCAATGGAATTCAATAATTTGTTGGTCACACATTTTTAAAAAGCGGTGCTATTTTTTTCTCTCCCTGCCATTGGCAATATGGCTTGTTTATCACTCCCACAAAGTAGGGGGTAATTGATGGATAAGAAGTAATTCTAGCAGGATAGCCATGCCAGTCTGTTACAGCTAAAGAAAGCCTTCAAGCCCCTTAAAAACATAATAAACTGTGTGTCATGCAGGAAGTCTGGTAACCTGGATGCTGCAGCACCTATAGGTGTTACTAAAAGGTTTGGTGCAGTCAGAGATTAAATCCTGAGCTTCCTCTCTTCCTAATTACTTGTAAATCTGGAGTGCCCTTCCAGAAACATTTGGTGGTAGTAGCAACAGGAGTACCTCTGAGTATGTATGAAGATTACTTTAGGCAACTAGGTAACTGGTTATCCTCCAGATCCAGAACCAGTGCACTAAGTTGGACACAGTGGCTTCTATGTATGCCTGTGAAATAAATAAAAACCAGCCTATTCTGTGATACAACCTGCTAGTATCTCGGGAAATTAGCCACTGTGTTTAATGACTTCAGTCTTCCTAGTGCTTGCTTGTATGTGTATTCTCAGCCCAACGCATTGGGGAGACAGCCTAAATGGGAACACATGTCCTCTTCAGCCTCTGGTTTTTCCAGTTCCCTTGAACTATTTGCAAGCTTTTAACAGGAATTTACGACTTGTATAACGTTTATACAGAAAAGGGTGTGTGCCATCCCATCTGGGAAGATTTTCAGTCCTCGTGCCTATTATAAGAATTCTAAGGTCTCAAATATAAAATAAATGTTCATAAATGTACAAGGCAAACACATACATAAGTATAAATAGTACAGGAGAGCAATCCTGAAGCCATCGCGCTCCCAAATTGACCTTAAATATATCCCCTGCAGTAAGGGAGGCAAGCGGGGGAAAGCCTTCCCATTATCTTTTTGCTTACAAATCCTGTCTTAAGGATGTACCGTATTTTTCGCTCTATAACACGCACCAGACCATAACACGCACGTAGTTTTTAGAGGAGGAAAACAAGAAAAAAATATTCTAAATGAAACAGTGGATGTATGATTTTTGTGGTTCATGCTGTGGCCACAGACATGTGATCTGACAGTGAGTTTGGAGTAGCCCAATGCAAAAATCCTGAGGATCCATGTGGATCCATGGTTTGTAACCACGTTTTTGCACCACTGTGACCCTAGGCAACAGTGGGTGCGTGATTTTTTTGGTGCAAGATGTAGCCATGGACATGCTATGTGATCTGATGGTGAATTTGGGGTGACCCAATGCAAAGATCCTGAGGATCCATGTGGATCCGTGCTTTGTAACCACGTTTTTGCA
>JAXCMG010000019.1:22843640-22869859 GCA_034642415.1 Podarcis siculus | reverse complement strand
TGACCCAATGCAAAAATCCTGAGGATCCATGTGGATCCGTGCTTTGTCACCACATTTTAAATGGGGAGGGAAGGAAAAACACAGAAGGGACAAGAAGCACAAGAGGGGTGTGCGGAGAAGCAGCTGGCTAAGAATGCAGGGGAGGAGTTTAACGGGGTGGGGGGGAGGAAAGGAAGGCAAAAGTTTTCCCCCCCCCAAGCCAGCCCTCTCTCTCTCTCACCCACCTGCATGTTTTTCGGCTGCCTGCGAGTCCCTAGAGCACGGAGAGGAGGAGGTGGTGGGCTGGAGCCTGCACGCAGTGTGACTAGGAAAGACTCGATCCTTTCCTTAACCCTCTGCTTGCCAGGAGGGCAGGGGATTCCCTGCTCTTTGTTGAGTTTGAGCAAACGCAGCAACAGAAGCGGGTGGGCAGTAAGACCCTGAGGCAGAATGCAGGAAAGCAACAGCTTCCGCCTTCCCTCTTCCCTCCGCCCGCCCGCCCGATCTTATTTTTGCCTGATTTTTGCCTATTTTTGTCCCTGCGCTCCGCGAGTCAGCTCCAGGGACCACACATTCGCTCTATAACACGCACAGACATTTCCCCTTACTTTTTAGGAGAAAAAATCTGCGTGTTATAGAGCGAAATTTACGGTATTTATGTATGAATAGGGTGAGCCTGTGACCTGGATTCAGGAACTAAAGTATTTACCATCACAAAAGAATGGCCAGGCTGCCCAGGTAATGCAATCAGTGACCATTATCAGGTATCTTGGCAGACAGATTTTCTGCTGGAGACCGCCTCCATCTGTGATGTATGTATAATGTTTTGTGGGGTTGGTCTTGGGCTACAGGGTGGGAAATTTCAAAAGTCTATATAAGGACTTGCACACCATTGTTCTGGGTTCTCCTCCCTCCTGCATCTGGTGAGTGGGTGGGGACCCTGTTGCAACAGTTTATTTCTTTGCAATAAAGATCAGGCTTACTAGCTGCTTTGCTTCTCAATATACCCTGGTTGGCCTCTGTTATTTTCTCCTACTGAGAGGGAACCCACTTAAGGACTCTATGCGGGCTCCTGAATACCCCATAAGGGAAAGGAAGCAGTTTTTTTCTTATAACATGTCCTATAATGCATAATTGTCCCAGATTCTTAGTGGAGGGAAGATAGCATTTTATGTTCATTGGTAACTTGGAATCTAAACTATTTCCTCCACAGAAAGGTTCTTTTTGAGCCTCTGTTGTTCCAATTTGAGAAGAAAAATGCGGGACAACCAGAGCACTTGTGTCCCTCCTGAGGTCACCACAGGGGTGAAGCCAGGGAGCACAAGACGACGACAGCGTGTCACACATGGTGTTGGGGTACTCAGCAGTGATGCACAGGGGCCTGAGAGAGAGAATACCACAGCAGCCTTGAAAACTTCACAGCAACCACCTTTGCTTCTACACAGAGAAGAACAAGAGGCCTTCTTCAATCTCCTGGGTGAGATACCTGACCCCACAGTCCTGTCCAGAGATTGGCACCATGCAGACTTTCTCGTCCCTAGCAGCTCTGCCAAATTTTAAATGGGTATAGTAAAAATGTTGCCCAGTTCTTAGTCAATAGCCTGATTTGCAGACAATGCTAAGTCATTACTTATTTAGGCAAAATGGTGTGCGTTTGACTGTCTCCCAGCAGGCTAACCATGGACTCTTCCAGTTGAGCTGCTGCTTGGACATGCATACCAATTTATTTGCACAAAGCTTTTTCAATGAGGTTAAATTCTATCTACTCTTTACTGGACATTCATCCTGATTTTCTTGTGTTTATACATCTTGTTAATCATTTGCTTGCCTCAGTACGTTTCTCTCTCACTTTCCTAACTGCAAAAAAAATCATTCTCTTTTTAAAAGTGGATTTGTTGTACTAGGGTGATGGAGTTTTTTAGTCCACTTTAATTGTGCAAACCTAACATTTCTGGGTATTCCCTTGAAAATCCCTTACACAAAATACTGGAAGTCTGGAGGCACCCCATAGTTTGTCTTCTGGTGTCACACTGTGCTGAGAAATCCTGGTTGTTTTAACTTTGCTTTGGTGTTATGTCTGAAATCAGATGTTATGGCTCAGCCACCCCACCCCAAGCTACAAAGATGAAAGGCCAGGGCAGATGGAAAACAAAAAAAAAGCATTAGAGAATCAGTTTGCAGCGTGCTTGTCTGTTCAAGACAGCTCATGGTTTGTTCAACAAACCATAGCTTTCTGTTAATATGCAAATGCAGCCAGTAGGGAAAATACCATCAGCTTTCCCCCAAAACTTCCCAAAGACTCCTACAAATTGTACTGTTCATGAGCTTCATTAGATACTTCTCGCCCTTTGGTGCAGTTCTCAGCAAGATGAAAACTGTCTACTTTTAGTCTATAATGTAGTTAAGCTTGGAAAGTGGATTGCTCAGAATGGCTGCTTGGCTGAATGTAACAATAAACAGTGCTTCTCAGGTACCATAAATATACATTGAAGCTGCATGAGGCAGTTGGTTATAAAAGCTTTAGATAGCCCACAAATAATGGTATGGATTAAAACATGTTTTGCTTTCTTTTCTCATCAGAGGATAGTTTGATACAAGAATTCCTTTCAATGGATACATGCTACAGGATCTCAGATAAGGTAGGTTCCCCACCCCCCAAGTCCTCCTCCCTACACTTTCAGTATTACAGCATGGCATTCAAATTTTTAATTATATGAATGCCAAAGCAAAGAGGGAAATTTCACGACAACATTTCTGGTTTGCTTCTTTCAGTGACAGTGTTGGAGGGGAGGAATCAATGCAGTTACTAGAAGAACACTGTTAAGTTAATAGCATTTTTGTAGTAATTGCTTTATTTACATATATTCAAGCAGGAGTGTAGTGGAAGTAAATGAGCTGCCATATACAGGCAGCAGATCTACTTACCTCTGAAACAAATATTCAAGCAATCAGCTCCACATGGCTTGCATCCCAGTTTCCACCAAAAGCAACTCTCATATCTCATACTTTTTAACATGCATATTAACCCATTGGGAACAGTGATTTGGGAGGCAAGGCATCATCTGTATGCTGATGCTCAGCTCTGTCTGTCTTTGTGCTGTCTGAATTTGGAGAAGGTACTTAATCAGTGTCTTGAGACAGTGACAGGCTGGATGGACTGAATAAACTGAAGCTGAATTCCCAAAATTTTTGAGGTGATTGGTGCTTCCCAGGTCCAGAAAATAGGTGAGCAGGCTACTCTGAATGGGCTTGCAGTTCCCCCAGATACATTGGGTGCATAGTCTGCAGGTACTCCTTGATGCTACAATTTCTAGAGACTCAAGTGGCTTTGGTAGTGGGTTGCTACAGCTGTTCCTGGATAGAGAGAGCCTAGCCACAGGTGTCCATGCCCCAATAACTTCCCATTTAGTCCTGTACATGGGGATGCCTGTAAAAACAATTTTGAGATTGCACCTAGTGAGAATTACAGAGCCCAAGGTATTGACCAGTGCAGCTGTGCAATACTGGTCCTTAAAAATCTGCACTGGCTGCCCATTGACTACTGAACCTAAGTCAAGCTGCTGGCTTTGACTTACAAAGATTTAAATGGCTTTGGGCCCAGCTGTTTGAAGGAGCACACCTGCTTACTATTTGAGGCCCACCAGAGATTTTCTTGTGCTTGTGCCATTGCCAAACATAATTTGGGGTTTCAGAATAGAGCCTTCATTGGGGTAGTGCCATGGGTGCAGAACAGCCTCCCCCAACCCCAAAGTCATGCAGGCGTCGTCACTATTTAATTTTTGCTGCCAGCAGAAGACACATCTTTTCCGTATGACTTACACATTAGTAGTAGTAGTAACCATTTTAATGGTGTGACAGATGGAACAATTTACATGTTTAATTGTAGACTGTAATGGTAGTTTTTTTGTTTTGTTTTTTAATCGGATTAGTTTATCTGTGTTATAGTATGTCATCTACCCTGATATTTTTTTGATGCTAAAGGGTGGGATATAGGAATTCAATAAATAAATATAATCCATTTTCAAAACTGCCTGCTTCACTATCTGTAGCCTCCCCCCGCCCGCCCCCAAAAAACCTGGTGCCTCCAGGTGTTTTCAACTGCAATTCCTATTAGCACCAACCAATCATGGCAGGCTGGGGCTGATGGAAGTTGTGGTCAAAAGCATCTAGTGGATACCAGGTTGTGGGAGGCTGTATAAAGAACTGCTTTTTAACTCAGGAGTTAAATTTCATTCAGACAGTATCACAGTGATAGGCCCATTTGCAATCAAGATTGGTAAAGTGGAAAAGAAAACAACCACAAACCTCTGACTGATCTCTGGATAAAACCTTCCTGTGTAGTAACCAACCAACAAAGCAGGGCATAATGTTGATTCTTTGCTTCTCGTTGGAGGAATGTCTTGTAGCTGACTTTTCTACCCTCTTAATGCTTTTGCCTTCCTTTCACATCTCTTAAATTATTATTGTGGTCTGCTATGGACTTTATTAAAGCTAAGCTGTCTTATTCAGTATCTTATAGCTATGACTATGATGTACTTCAAACGTGCTGGCCTGCATACGGAGGAATACACACGGACTAATCTCTTCATAGCTCTGTAAGTTTATTTTGGTGCTCTTCTATTGGTTCGGTCGTGTGGGGAGGTGACCTGTAATGTTTATTAGGCTAGGAGTTTAGTCCATGTCACCAAATACTAGCTATTCATCATATTTATTAGTGCAGCAGAACACCTCTTACAAAGTGGGGAGAAAGGTTACTATATTAGCTCACTGTAAGTTAACAACATGTGAAACTAATTGCGTTTCTCCCAGTCACAATTTAGTTACAGGTGCAGAGGACCCCTGTTTCTAACTGGAAACTGTAAGAATGGGGAGAGGGGAGCTAAACTTTCCTCCTCACCCAAATTCCATCAGTACAATTGCAGCAAAAATCACCTGTCCCCAAAGAGCAAATAGGTTTAGAGAAAACTCCTGTTGTAAGCAAGTAGACCTTTTGTTTTTCCTAAAGGTGATGATGGCAGGTGATCTCTTTTTTCTTTTTTCTTTGCAAATGAGGCTGTTGAAGAACATGATCAGGGGCAGCCCAATTAGTGTCATGTGCATCTAGGTCCGAAGACTGCAATCTTAACCTGTTATACAGGTGCTAATTGTTGAGGGGCAACTTCAGGGTTCCTCCTACTCTCTTTTCTTGAACTTCTTTGTAAGTTGAACCAGACAACACTTCAGATAGAGGGCTGTTATTTGTAGAACACATGGCCACCCTTGATGGTGGAGAGAAAAGATATCGGCTATGGTGAGCAACTTTTGACCCCTTAGTTTTTGAAACTTTATTATAAGCTGGAACATAACTTCTCTGATGAACTCCTTCTGCTGCTTGAAGGCCATCCATTGCTTTGTGAAGGAATTCTGGAGGCTTTCCACTGTCCCCCACACCACTTTTTCCTGATTACAGGTACCTAGCAAATGACATGGAAGAAGACACAGAGGACTACAAATATGAGATCTTCCCCTGGGCACTTGGTGACAACTGGAGGAAGCTTTTCCCACAGTTCCTGAAAATGCGGGATGGCTTTTGGGCCAAAATGAAGTACAGAGCATTTGTTAGCAGACACTGTTGTGACGAGGTTAGCTGCAGATCACTTGACTTGCTGTGTTCTTGGCGTTGGTGTGTTAAGATAAATGAAGTTGGGTGCACTAGTGGTGGCAGGGAGAGCAGAATAATCCTCTCATCCTGCTGGGGGATCTACTGGAATTTGTTTCCTTGGGATGTGGGGGAGAAACGATATGGCTGAAGGAAATTCAAAAGTCTTAAGGTTCAGTCCTTGGCATCTCAGGTACGAATGGGAAAGTCTCTTGTATTTTTATTTAATTTAGCAAACTTCTGTACCACCTTTCAAGAACAAAATTCTCCCCAAGGCAGTTCCCATGAAATACAACAATAAGATTTTAAAACAACTCAGTAAAAGAATCCCATATAATTAAAAGTAACAATCAAACATCAAAATTGCAGTATAATGTATTTACCATGCCCGGGCAACATAGGCTGTGTATACACGCTACCTTTAAAGCACATTCAAAGAATGAACTTTCTCCTCATAGAATTGTGGGCACTCTAGTTTGCTGAGAATTGTAGCTCCATGGGGGTAAACTACAGTGCCCAGACTTTTTTTAAAAAAGTGCTTTAAAGTTGTAATGGGTATGCAGCTACAATCAGATCCCTGGCTGCAATTAGGCTCTGCAGTCAAGACAAAAAAAACCTTGTTAATAAAGGCTGTATAAAACTATCCAGGCATAAACCGTGCCTAACATTGTATGGAACATTATTCCACAATTGGAAGATGACCACCAAAAAAGCAGCAGGCTAATGTCCTTTTCTGGTGATCACGTTAATAGGTCTTCAGAAATGAAGGTATGGGCAGGGGTGTGTGCATGTAGACAATACTCCTAAGCAGTGTTATATTTTTAGAAAAAGTAGTGCCGGAACTCACCATGAACACCTCCCTCTTTCTCTTAGAATGGGAATGGTACCCACCTGAGGTGCCGGAACTGAGTTCTGGCGAGTTTCCCCTGGAAAAAAAGCCCTGCTTGTAAGAACAAAACAGTCAGCGATGACCTCAGCTTTGAGGACTGAATTTGACCCTCCAGGCCACACCCTCTCACTGGCCATACTGAGTTAAATGGACCAGAGATTTGAATCTATGCTACATGGCAGGTTACGTGGCACAAAATGTTCGGTTCTCTTTCCCCAAAGTTTTCCGAAGATAGTTCTCTTTTGGGATGATTCAGGCTTCCTTTTTTCTAGATAATGTTAAAGGATCCCACACACTGGGTCTGGTCCCGTGAACGAGCCATTCACCACAGTGGGGCGCTGAGGAGTTACCTGAAAAATGAAGAAGACTTATTCCCTAGAGGGCCTGGCGTTACGCCCCCAGTCTGCCTTCTCTGTGTGTTTGATCTGGAAAAAGAAGATGCTGGAATAATGACACCTCATGCTAGCAGTATTCCTGCCAGTGACTTGCTGCCCTCCACAGCACCGAAGCAGAGTTTGAGTGGCTTCCCTTTGCTGATGACTGACTACAGCATGCAGAGTAAGTACTAACGGTGCCCAACTTTCAGCTTTTTGGAGTCTCTTAATATACGGCATTCATTCCTGCTTGGGAAAGTGTTGTCAAATTGTTCCCCCCTTCCCTTGTGGTTGTGGGGTGCAGGGTGAGATTTGAATCTGAAAAAGCAAATATTAAATTCATAGAAAGCCATGAGTCTGATAAGATTACAGAAAGATGGTGCAACTTCCTCTGTTTACAATGTGGGTTTGACAAAAGGCTTGTAGATTTAATACCTTCCAACTGTCCCAGTCCCAGAGGACATGCGTAGTAGAGCCTTAAAGCAGCCTTCACCAACACCCATCAACCCCAGCAAGTGCAGGAGTTGTAATGCAAAACACCCAGGTTGGGGGAAGGGTGCTTTAAGACACGTTTCCCACTGAAAATGTATTGGAACAGCTTTTGAGCTGTAGCTGCTCCTGAGCTGGTTTTTCTCATTGGGTGCTAAAGAAAGTTTAACCACACCCCTGTTTTCCCAGACATCCGGGTGCAGGTGTGGCAAAATTCTCCCAACATGTGGTGAGCTGATCACTAGTACCTTCAGTTAAGAGTGAATGCATACCCCACTGTGGCAAGTTACTGCTTAGTAAATGAGCACCCCGGTTGTGTCCTGTTGGCAAATCTCTCTCCCCTGCCTCCTCCTATTAAAGAGCGAGTGTGTTAAACAGTGAAAATATGCACACTAACAGACTTGGTAGATTATTGTTTACTTCCGTTCAGGCCCAACTACCAACTGGGAGTAAGGAAAGAATGTTTCGCTTAGGGGCTATCTTGCAACATTCTCACACAGAAGTAATCTGGAATTGCTGATATGCTCAGCACTCTGCTCGGTGTACATTCACTCTGTACGGCACCAGAATTTAGTGTGGATGGGTTGACGTAGTGTTGTTGGAAAGATGGCTATCCCTTCAAATGGGGATTTAATAACTTTGTAAATCCTTTTAAAGCACTTGATTTATAGCTTGCTTTATTCTATGGGCTCTGCAGTCTGCCCCTACCCCTGACAGAAGGCTTCTGTCCTTAAGGGAGTCATAACTTTCTAATCAATATTTATAAAATATAACTGCTAAACTCGCAAAGGCATAGTTTCAGTCTGAACCTTTTTTTGGGCAGGCCTACAGGAACCTGTGGTGGAGGCCGAAGAAACACCCAAAGACTGCCAATATCTGATAGCGTCCGAAGGCTGAAGACAACCCTCTCTGCAATATTTTTCTCCTTGGAGTGGCATTATTTGGATGTTCTTATTCTACATCTGCGGTGATCTATTTATTAAGCACTTTATCTTCACGTTCATAAATACACAGGAATGGCTGCTTGTGTATTAAAAAAAGCTATTCAGTATAACTTGTGTTATTATTATTATTAATTTAGATTTATATACCACCCTTCATCTGAAGACCACAGGGCAGTTTACAACATAAAAATACAAAATAAGGACATCAAATACATAACATAACAAAAAAACCAATAAAGCCCGTTCCCATAAACACATTTAAAAGGCCATAGATTGTTTAATCAGCCAAACATCTGGTTATTGAGGAACATTTTCACCTGGCACCTAAAAATAATGTCATGAGGTATCAGGTGAGCTTCCCTGGGGAGAGGACACAAGAAGAATCTCAGATGATGATCGCATTGTCCAGGTCAGTTCATGTGAGGAGAGGTGGTCATTGAGGTGTTGGGGTCGTGAGCCATTTAAGGCTTTATATGTCAAAACCAGCACTTTGGATTGGGCCCAGAGCACTTGGGCCAGGACTGGTGTTACATGCTCAGACCATCTTGCCCTGGTAAGCAACCTCGCCACTGAATTCTGCACCAGCGGAAGTTTCTGAATTGCGTTCAAAGGCAGCCCCACGTATAATGCATTCCAGTAGTTTTAACCTAGAGGTTACCAACGCCAGCTGAGCAACCTTCATAAAGATGTCTGGGAGAAAAGGCCGCAATTTAATTTCTGGAACATTTAATGGCAAGTTTACCAATTGTGAGCCATTAGAAATGACTTTTTGAAGGTTTACACTCTTGTCTTTTGCTAGCAAGGAATGGAGTGGTCAAGGGTGACCTACTTAGTTTATTCTTCTCTTTGTAGCACTGCCCCCTTTCATGGCTTGACTTATTTAAGATACCAGTTCTGCTGAAATATTTTTTACTATAAATATTTCGAATCCCCGCGGCAGGGTGCGCTCCCGTTGCTCGGTCCCAGCGCCTGCCAACCTAGCAGTTCGAAAGCACCCCTGGGTGCAAGTAGATAAATAGGGACCGCTTACTAGCGGGAAGGTAAACGGCGTTTCCGTGCGGCTCTGGCTCGCCAGAGCAGCTTCGTCACGCTGGCCACGTGACCCGGAAGTGTCTGCGGACAGCACTGGCTCCCGGCCTATAGAGTGAGATGAGCGCAGTCTGTCAAGACTGGCCCGTACGGGCAGGGGTACCTTTACCTTTATTTGGTTCCCACCCCCTTTTTTAAAAAAAAGGTACTGTGTAATTTAGATAGATAGCATGCTACCCCAATATATTGAGTGTTGTGAGATTGCAGGGGGTTCCAGACACCTTACCCAGGGTTTGGTTTCCTTGGAACAGGCTTCTTCAAACTCCACCCTCCAGATGTTTTGAGACTACAATTTCCATCATCCCTGACCACTGATCCTGCTAGCTAGGGATCATGGGAGTTCTGGGCCAAAAACATCTGGAGGGCCGAGTGAGGAAGCCTGCCTTGGCGTGAGGAACAGCGGAGACTCTGGTGGTTTTATGATATGATTTATTTACACCTATATACAACCTGAGCCTACAACACCCCAAGAAGGTCTGCTCTCATAGCCACAGCCTTGGATCCTAGCAGAAGCCAGGCATTCTCCCTCACAGGCTTTCTGCCTGCCACTAGCTGCTAGTTTGCACACACAACTCTGGCCTTTGCCCTTCTAACCACCAGCCAGTTGAGGGAGGGGAAGCACCTATTTACACTCTGGCACAGAGCCACTTCCTTTGTTGCCTTAAGGACCCATACTTGCCTCACCATCTGCCCTGACTATTCCAGCAATTGAATCTTTGCCAGATCCAGGAATTAGAAAGGGACTCATGGAATACAGCCTAACCACCCCCAACTCACAACACGTTCTACACTTAGGCTGGTCTGTACCTTTAAAAAAGAGCAGCCCATTAACCTTCCCTAGTTGATAAGATCTAATTCTGTACCATTTTTACAGGATCCATTGCCCTCACTTCTCTAGTACGAACTGTATCCCCCCCCTGTTGTGCTGTGTTCGCCTTTTTAATTTCTGCCAACCTCAGAAAACCTGACTTTTTTTAACAAAAAGACCCAGTAATAACCCGAACTCCACAATTTTTGATCATCTTTGCCACAGATTTCTGTCTTTAAGAGAGGGAGTGAGCCTTTCTCTAGGGATCTACATACACATCAGCACATGCTCTGCTATTAGGAACAGCCTTCTGTCCATCTGTGTCTGCCCATCTAGTTCAATGTTGTCTACACTGACTGGCAGTGGCTCTCCAGAGCCCTCCCGCAGGTGTGGGGAACAGTTGCCCCTCCCCCCAGATATTGCCGAGCTGCAACTCCCACCATCCCTTGCCATTGCCCAAGCCCGTTGGCTTTCACAGGTTTTTGGTCCTGAGACGTCCTGAGGACCAAAGGGTCCCCACACCTGTCCTAACGGGAGATGCTGCAGGGAGTGCACCTGGGACCTTTTGCACGGAACGCACGCGATCTCCCACTGGTCCGAAACGCCTCCCCCCCCCCAATGGCCAGTGCCTTTCAGCACCGCGTCCGCCTGGTTGTTCCTCCAGATGTTCTGCGACTACGCTCCCTGGTCAAATGGGCTATGCTAGCTGGGGGCTGATGGGAGAGGGATTCCCCAAACACCCGGAAGGGCCACCTGGTGGGGTACCCTGAATCTCAGCTACAGAGAGGAGACGCTCCGGAGTCACCCTAAGAGGGGCGATGCCTGAGCGCGTCTCTTTGCGCTCCCTTCGGCCCCGCCGTTGCAATGCAGAGAGGATGCAGCGAGCGAGCCGAGGAAGCTGCCGCCGCCCTGTTTTGCTGCAAGCCGAGCGGCTGCAAGGGAGAAGAGGAGCAGGCCGGCCCGCTCAAAACTTCCTTCCCAAGCTGGCATGGCCCCTCCTTTCCCCGAATCGGGCCTCCTCCTTCCCCCCATCTCTCCTGCCCGCCTCCAGGCTTCCCTTTGCTGGCGTGTGTGTTTGTGCGTCTTGCTTCACGCTCCTGGCCCTGGGCAAACGCCCATTTTTATGGAAGGAGGAGTTTGGCAGGGAGGAGTCGCTGCTCTGCGAATTGGCAGCGATAGCGGGACTCTGGGCGGGTTGCAGAGGGCGGGGAGGGGGGTGAAGCTACGCTCGTTTGCCTGCCTGCCTGGGCTTCCCCCCCCCCCCCCCCCCGGTTCCGTCTGCGCTTCTTCGGCTTTCCAAAAGTTGCCCTGGCGCGGAGCCAGGCCGAGGCAACGATCTAGGCACAGGTAAAATGAAACGAACAGCTTTGGGGAGCTGCAGTGGGCTTGGGAGTGGGCTATTTTAAGTGTGGGCGCTGGAAGCTTGGAAGCAGCTGAGAGCGCGGGTCGGGTGGGGGCGAAGGGGAAGGAGTTACATTTCTGCTATTATTTAATAAAGCGCCTCCGCCTCTTGCACAACTCCAGCCCTCCTGCGGGACGGAGTTTCCGCCGCCCTGGCGGATCAGGTCCTTTTCTGCACCGCTTCCAGTTGACCCGAATTGTTGCAGTGGGGGGTGATAAGGAATACAGAGCCCCAGTTTCGTTTCCCCGAAAGGAAGGAGGTGCGTAAGTTTAGCACCCTCTTTTCCCCGCCACCCCAAAAAAGAAGGGCTTAATCACGACCAAGAGTCTCTGCCAAGGAAACTCTTTTCGGCGAGATCCAGTGTGACGTTAAGAGTGGGGAAGACGTCCCCTCTGAGCATGTGCAGAGAGGTTTCTTTTCTTCAGAGCCAGACCCTGCAACACATGCAGAATTACAAAGGAAAGATCAGATTCTTGCAAATTATAGACATTTCCAACGTAGGTCGAAAAATATATATGCAGCTTAACTTAACACATTCAGAAGGATGGCAGGACTAGTCTGTCTCTGCAGGAACAAGAGTTTTGCAGGCACAAATCTCTTGGTTGTGGCTGAGCTAGGAAATGCTAACCTCGAAAAGAGGGTTAATGGCTATGTTCCAAGCTCCTTTGTCTAAAATGTTTTGGAAATAATTACTGCTATTAAAACCAATAAAACCTGGTGCTGCCTTCAAAAAAGGTCTTCCACTGCCATATGTGCTCTTAAGTTACAAAGCTGAGCTTGGTTCTGCATGCAGGGGGGGCCCAGGCTCCCCAGGTCGGGAGCTGCTGCCAGTCAGTGCAGACAGGCTGGAGCTAGATAGACAACTGGCCTGACTCAGTACGAAGCTAGTTTCCTTTTTTGCTTACGGCCAACTCGGTTAGGAAGGTCTGTATTAATTCCCATTGTAGATGGAGCTGAGAGCAGTACAGCAAAGAACAGATAAAGAGATATTACATTTGGGGCGGGGAGGGGGTACTTGAGGAAGGTGACACTCTCGAAGCCTAGCAACTGCAGTCAGGAGTGTGGCGAAATTAAGTACTTTCCACACCACATGGAATTACCTTGGATAATTTACCGGCAGAAGGATGTAACAGTGGCTGCCAGTTGTTTAAAAAAGGTATTACGTAATTCCAGTGGAACTCCCAGTTCCAGAGGCAGTGTTTCTGAACACCATTCGCTGGGGATCGCAAGAGGGGAGAGTTGCTGTAGCCATCAGGTCCTGTTTTCAGGCTTTCCTTGGGCATCTAACTTCCTGCATTGCAGGGGGTTGGACTAGATGAGCCTCAGGTCCCTTCCAACTCTATGTTCTATTCTATGATCTGGTTAGCTGCTCTAAGAACAAGATGCTAGACCCTGAAGGGCCACAGGACTCCTCTGGCAGGCAGGCTTTTCTGGTGTTCTTAGTTGGTGGGTGTTGCCATCATGCTTGGCTTGTGGGCTTCTGAGAACCCTCTGGCCACTGCTGGGAACAGGATCTTGGCTTGGGTGGATCTTTGGTGGGGCTCTTCTGCCAATGGAAGAGGGGATTTAGGGGGAGCATGGGTTCCTCACTAGTGTTTGAAATTAGCCAGGCGCCAGGCGTATTTTGCACCTGTCTTTCAACCACTTGCAACCAAGAGAAGATGCCTGGGCACCAGGAGGGCACCTGACATCTCCACCAACTGGGGATCATTGAATCTGGATTGCTTTCACACACTAATACCCCGTTCTGAAGTATTCGATCAGTTACATTTTATCTGCGCAATCGGAATTAATTTCAGGAACCCAAATGCTTTTTCTGTGCAGCCGGAGCAGGAGCCATTAAGAAACAAAGGTCAATAGATGGGCCAACACACTGACCCAATACAGTGGTACCTCGGGTTACATACGAGTCAGGTTACAGACTCCACTAACCCAGAAATAGTACTTTGGGTTAAGAACTTTGCTTCAGGATGAGAACAGAAATCGTGCTCTGGCGGTGCAGCAGCAGCGGGAGGCCCCATTAGCTAAAGTGGTGCTTCATGGTTAAGAACAGTTTCAGGTTAAGAACGGACCTCCGGAACAAATTAAGTACTTAACCTGAGGTACCACTGTATAAGGAAGCTTCCCTGCCTTCTTCACCAGCAGCCTTCCAGGGAAAGAACTTTCAATTTAAGATCTCCTCTTTAACCCTCGCCAGGCAGCAACCCTGTAGATCAGCCTGTGATTAGTATTGGGTCTGTTTGTTTGTTTGTTTTGCTGGCCTGGTTTCCATGCTAGCTGTGTAGGAAGGGAAGCGCCTTGACTTTTACAGCCAGCAGGGAAAGCATTCCCAAGTAAGCTGTTGAAGGAGGGATGGCTGGCTCCCTCACTCTTCCACCAGCCAGGCCAAACGCAAGAGAGCCCCTTTCTCTGCAGCACAATATAGAAACACAGTGGGCTGGCTTCCCTTTCTTGTTGCTACTTTTGGAAGGGGCCGTGGTTAAGTGGAAGAGCACCTGCTTTGCATGCAGAAGGTGCCAGGTTCGATCCTCAGCAGCGGCATCTCTCCTGCCTCCAGCCCCAGAGAGGTGCTGCCAATCAATGTGTAGACCAGGGGTCAGCAAACTTTTTCAGCCGGGGCCAGTCCACTGCCTCTCAGACCTTGTGGGGGGCCGGACTATATTTGGGGTGGGGGAGATGAACGAATTCCTATGCACACCAGGCAGGTCTCACAAATAACCCACCAATGCATTTTAAAAGGACACATTCCATTAGGCCAGACAGTGTTGTAGATGATAAAAATTAAAATTAATTTTTTTCCTAACACCCAGTGATGATATTCATTGTTTGGATGGGGAGGCCCTCGCCTGGGTTTGGTGCTGTGTTGCGGCCTGCTAAGCCTCCTGCTGCCAGCACCTCTTCCGCACTTCGGGGGTGGGATGGGAGCCCTCCCGCCGGTAGCAGAAGCCCAATCACATCAGCGGCAGGGTGAGCTCTGGACTGAGGGAAGGCTCCAGGGGCCTTACCTCAGTCCGGAGCCTTTCCGCCGGTAGCGGAGGCCCGATGACTGGGCAGCCGCTAATCATGCACAGCCGCTGCCTGCCCATTGGCCAGGGCCTCAAACAGCTTTGCAGGCGATTGGCTGCGACTGGCACCCACCTTTGCTCACAGGAGGGAGGGAGGAGGCGCCGCCGCAATGTGTGAGAGGGAGATGGGGGGGGGGGAAATGGCAGCGCAGGGGAAAAAATGGCGGCCGAAAAAACAAACAAACAAAAACCTACGCTGTTTGCAGGCTGGATCTTGAAGGCAACTGGGCCGGATCCAGCCCACAGGCCGTAGTTTGCCGACCCCTGGTGTAGACAGTATTGAGCTAGACAGACCCAATGGATCTTACTTGGTATAAGGCAGTGTTTGAATGCTGCAAAGCATGAGACTCTGGGTCGTGGGTTCGAGCGCCACATTGGGCAAAAGATTCCTGCATTGCAGGGGGTTGGGCTGGATGACCCTCGTGGTCCCATTCAACTCCAAAATTCTACAATTCTATGATAATAAGAGGAAATGCAGTAGATTGTTGTAGCAGGTGGGAAAAGTAGACCGGGATCTTGCACCTTGCATAGTGGTGTAGAAGATGGAACTTCTGCTGACAGAGCCTTTTTTACGACATGGTGGAATGTGCACTTGATATGGGCAGGCCGAATGAGGATTTCAACCCTGATCTTCTTTCTCCTGGTCACATGAGGTTTTGACCACTGGCTTTCTTCACTCCATCTTACTAGCAAGTCTTAGTGGCCCTCTTGTAGCCAGGAGACTCAGCCGTGGAACTTACAAAGCAGGCGAATGGGAAGGAAGGGCCATAGGTAGCTCAGTTGGTAGAGCATTGGACTCTTAATCTCCAGGTCGTGGGTTCGAGCCCCACCTTGGGCAAAAGATTCCTGCATTGCAGGGGGCTGGACTGGATGACCCTCGGGGTCCCTTCCAACTCTACAATTCTGTGATTCTAAGAACTCAGTGGCAAAGCATCCAGGAGGCCCCTTGTTCAATCCCCAGGCATGACTAGTGGTGCCCTCTGTCTGAAACCCTGGAGAGCTGCTGCTGCTGCCAGTCTGTGTAGACAACACTCGACTAGATGCACCAAGGCAACTTTCTGAATATGAAAGAAGGACTCTTCTGTGCCCTCATAAAGGCAGTATTTTGCCTCCAGCATAGCAAAGCTAGAAAGAGCATGAAATTTTCCCGCTTGTAGCAGGAGAGTCTCCCCCTTCATGTGAGTCTCCTGTTCTGTTGTCAGGTTTTGGATGGTGAGAGAGAGAAAGTGAGAACTGTTATCAACTCTCAAAGAAGGAGGAAACTTAGTAGGCTCTAAACAACTGAGTTATATTATCAAGCTCCTTTCCTCTGTTGCTTACCAGCACAGAGTACATTGAACTTGTTCCCCCGTGAAAAAGTAGCAGAATGCATGTTGTGGTCATTTTATTGTGTCATTGTTTGGGGGGAAAAACATGTTTGCCTCTTTTCCTGAGTATCCACAGCGGTTTTTCTTTCTGCTCACAGACGACTGACGACGTTGGGGGGAATTAGCAAGGACTTGGGTAGACGCAGAAACTTTTTGTAGACTTACTCGCAACGCTTACTCTTCTTGAACTCTTGACATTTGTTGCAATGACTTACAAAAAGCGAAGAATCTTTGTTTCTGTTCAGCTTTGGTACAGCTTTGTTTCCATCTCTCCCTCTTTCCATCTCTCTCTCTCTCTCTCTCTCTCTCTCTCTCTCTCTCTTTCTCCCTCACCCCACTTTGATGATTCTTAATTTCGTTCAGATAGTTTCATACTATAGAGCTCTACCTCCAGTTGTCAGAAGCACTGTGCCTCTGAAGAACAGCTGGTGGGCACTACAGGTGAGGGAGCTGCAGTTGTGTAGAGGTTCTGTTTGGAGGATTTCCATGGGCACCTGGGCCTTAGGCTTGACCCGACGGAGCTCTTTTGATGTTAACCCACACAGCTGAAGGCCCATCATTAGCCAGAACAGTGGCCTTGTCAAGTGTCTGAAGCAAGCAGTCAAAACAAGATTGATCTCCTGGTGGACCACCACGAAGGCCTGCACTTAGACTGATGCCTTGCAAGTTGGGCAGGCCTCTGCTGTTTTGTGGTTAAGAGTTGTTTGGAAACCAGGAAGAGAAGTTTGCATTAATTATAGTTAAGCATTATATCCGCATCAAGGAAACAGTAGCGTGGTGTTCTGCTTTTCTCAGACCTCGCCAGGAATACGATTCGCTGTTCTGGGCACGGCAGTTTAAGGAGGGTACAGTGGTACCTCGGGTTAAGAACTTAATTCATTCTGGAGGTCCGTTCTTAACCTGAAACTGTTCTTAACCTAAGGTAGCTTTAGCTAATGGGGCCTCTCGCTGCTGCCACGCTGCTGCCGCATGATTTCTGTTCTTATCCTGAAGCAAAGTTCTTAAGCCGAGGTACTATTACTGGGTTAGCGGAGTCTGTAACCTGAAGCGTCTGTAACCTGAAGCGTCTTTAACCCGAGGTACCACTGTATTGTCAAACTGGAATGTGTCCAGACTGTCACTGACCTTCCATATGTCTTTGATCACAACACTCATCAGACCCAATTAGTGTGGCTATAGTCCCATCCACTCTGGCATCATACAGGTGTGCTGTCTGGGGCTGGTGGGAGCTGTAATCCAAAACATTGGCTTGGCAAAGGCTGGTCCAGAAGAAGGTGGGAAAGATGGTGTGAGGAGGCTGGAGATCAGGTCTGGCAGTGCAGGGTTGACAGAGTTGGGTATGCTTTAGCCTGGAGAAGGCATCCTGTAGAGGCAACACAATCACCTTCGCCTGTTGCCCTGGCTCAACAAATCCACTTCAGAAACAAAACCGGGACTTTCTGAAGTTAGAAAAGTTCAGTGCTTTTTCCCCCCTTGGGGGACACAGAGGTATGCATATCCCTAAACATTTTGTGAATCTAAGTTTGGCCTCACTGAGGGGCAGTATTTCAATATTAGTAGGAAAATGAGAGTACCCCTAAACATTTTATTTTAAAGAAAAAAAGCACTGGAAAAGTTTATGAGGAATTGAATTGAAAAATGTGGGATTTGTTGGTACCCGTCTTTCTCGAGAGACAATAGAGTGCACCTCCAGGGGTGAAGTTAAACCACCGCGTTAGCAGCAATGAAGCAGCCTTCAAAATTTTGCCAAGCGCATTTTGCACCTGGCTTTGGGCCACTTGCAACACATCCTGTAGAATTCTATCTGATCTGCACAATCTGAATGAATTTCAGGAATTCAAAGTCTTGCAGTTTTTGGTGTCTGCTGGAAAATGGGCAGTGACGGAGCAGCTGGATCTGTCTAGGCTAAGAGAATATTCTGTCATCGTTGTGCCAGAGTGAGGGTGTCAGAGTCCCTTGTTGTCACCAATCCTTTGCCTGAGGGGGGAAACGACGCAAAGGGCCTTCAGAGGTGAGCAACCTTCTTGAGCCACTGAAACACAGCCTCAGGCTAACCTTGGATGTCATCAAGGCACAATAAACCCAGTGAACCACGGTTATATCTACCCCAGGCCAGGCTTAAGAAGGAGGTTTCCAGTTTAGTAGGGGGCGGAAATTAACAAGCTTTTTTCTTCCCGGTAATCTGCCGGTGGTAATGTATATAAAGCCATGCATAATCTTATTTGTGGGGAAATGGAGAGGATCTCTTTCCATATGTCTCTAGGCTTAAAGCAAATGAGGGCAGGTTTGCGTTTTGTCTTGATGGTGGTTAGAAACAGGGCCTTGATATGAATAGTTGAACAGCGGTGCTACAGATGTAGTGCTTTACAGTCCTTTAGTGATATCTGTTTACAATATAAAAATATAAAAATACATACCATTAAAAAACACACACACACCTCTCCCATTGGTGGCAATATGAGCTCCCCCCAGAAGCTGCAGGGAGGGTGGGGTGTAATTTTGTCAGTGTCACAACTCGGGAAGTGCAAAGCCCTCAGTCCTCTTGCTGTACTGTGATTTAATTTATTCATTTTATTTCATTTAACACTATATACATACTGCTTGGTTGTAAGTACTTTGCAAACAGAAAAGAAAAATATCGAAATCGTCAATAAAAGAAAAAGTTAAAAACAGATATATATTTTTTAAAAAGCTCACAAAATAATAATAGATTTTATTGCATTAGCCGTGTGGCCATAGCATGATATACATAGAAATAACAACATAAAATGGGGGTGGGGAGGTAAAAGTAGATATCGTCCTGGGCGAATACTTAAAAAAAAAAATGGGGATAACAAAAGTGACAGGGGATTTAAAACATCAAGTGACAGATAGTACAAAAACAAAAAGACAAAAACTGTTGATATTCGTTACAAGCTCACAAAATGTAATGAATATCAACAGTTCAGTTAAGAGCAGATTAAACCACATGCTGGCTTCTATGCATCGGGGGTAGGTTTCCCTGAACAAAAGTATTTTAGCAGGTGCCCAAAAGATTGCAGCGAAGGCACCTTGCTTGATTGCTGATAGGGAATTCCAAAGAGAGAGTGCTGCCACGCTAAAAGATCAGTTTCTTCCAAGTGTAAAAGCAAAACTACTATATCTGGTTTCGCCCTAAGAAGCAAAAAGTGGCTGCCCCTATATCTGCTGTGCATGCAGAGTCTCTGCAGGGTTTCAAGAAGGAAGTATCTCCCAGCCCCACTTGGAGATGACAGAGATAGAGACTGGGATCTTTCGCATACATGGCAGACGCTCTGCAGCCCTCGCCCTCCCTAGACGTGTGACATACTCATGGTTGGTCCCCAGTCTGGGATGGTTGCCAGTTCACAGCCAGCCTTCACTTTCCAAATTATTGATTTCACTTGCAAATTGGCACTATTTACTCAGCTGTGGGTTGTTGTTTTTTTGGATCTGCTCCCTGGCTCGAGGTGCCTGTGGGACTTCATGTTCCCGGTTTTGGCACTTATCCCTTGACTTGCGAGACAGGAGGATCCCAGAGCAGGATCTGCTCTGTTTTTGGAGACTACAAAGCCCATCATCCCTAGCTAGCAGGACCAGTGGTCAGGGATGATGGGAATTGTAGTCCAAAAGCAGCTGGAGACCTAGGTTTGAGAAACCCTGCTTTGCAACATGGATGTAGGACCCATGGTTCTCCAGTTGTTGCTAGACTACAACTCCCATCATCCCTGACCAACGGCCATGGTTTGCTGGGGCTGATGGGAGCTGAGAGTCCAATAGTGTCTTGGAGGACACCAGATCCTCCAGCCCATGTTGTATAAAGGAAGCAGCTGCCCCTGCTCATCCTTTTGTACTTGAGATCCTTCTAAGTCTGCAGTCCTGTATGCCTTTGCTTGGAAGCAAGTCCATTGAACCGAAGACTTGCTTCTGAGTAAACAGGCATATAAGTTTTAACATTTTACCCCTTGAGAACCTAGAGGCGGATTTACTAAAGTTCCCTTCAGGGATAGGTACGGCCCATGCAATTATTTAGAGAAGGGGTGATATAACTTTGACTCTCGAGGTGTTGCTGAACAATAACTTCCATCTGCCCCAGCAAACATGGCCGACATCTCCAGCAACACCCAATTTATTAATTAAATAGGTCTGTTGTTCTGTTCTGTGTCTGACCTGAGATCCGTTGCTATACAGCTTCAAATCCTCAGATCAGCACTTTTGATAAACAGACAACATGCCCCCCCCCCGAGAAGGGGAGGTGCCAAATTGGGGAGCTGGTGTGTTTTTCTGGAGCAGCCAGTGGTTTTACAATATTGACAAGATCAGCAATGGCTGTTCCCCATTGAGGACTGGCGAGGTGAAATGCAAGGAGCCCAGTAGAAGCCTGAGCCTATGGACAAACCTTTGAACTATACAGAGCTCTTTGTCTGCCAAACCAAAGGATTATATCTGGCGCTAATCTTACTCAGATTAATTGAAATGAATGGCTCTGCATTAGTCATTTCCGTTATTTTCAGTGGGTCTACTTTGAGCAGGACTAGAATGCAACTGGAAGCATATCCACTGCCCATCACAACTTCAGTAGTGATCTTTGGAGCCAAAGCCTTCAAAAACCGCCCCAGAGTTTTCTACTGTTTTTGGTGGGGGGAAGGAAAAACAAAAGCTCTCAAATTCTGAGCAAACGGGTCTTGTTGATTCTTGTGTTTTGCTCACCTTTTCTCCCGCTGATAATACCTTTCGCAAGTCTAAACACATTAATTTCTTGCTCGGGTGTGGCTTTTGAGCACAGTGCGCCAGGCGCAAAAGTACGTACAAAGGAGAGGGTTGCGGCGAGGGTGACTCACTCGGAGCCGGGTTATCTCTGTGCCTGGCTTTACCTGAAAGACCTGTCATGATATTAATGCAAATAGAAGGGGGAAGGTATTAACGGCTGACAGGTTTATAAGATTCCCTTTCTCTGCAATCTCTTCCACCTAACCCATTGTTGCCTTGGTCCTCTGGCTTGAAAAATAATGGCAGCCCTATTTGCATTTTGCGGGTACTGCCCTTTGGGACTGGGGTGGGTGGGCAGGAGGAGGGGAGCCCCACAGGAGGCGGAGCCAGAGGCAGATTCAACAAGAGGCAGAGGCAATTAATTCTAGTTTTGTCTCCATTTTCCGCCCTGTTTGCAAAACGGAGACAGAAGAGAAGGAAGCTGACAGGCCTGCCTGTAAGTAAGTATGAAGGCCGGCAGGTGGATGCTGGCTGAACACCTATTAGCCTTGCCAGGAATTATCTATCTATTTATTCATTAATTCACTCAGTCACTGTCCCACTCAGTGTAGAAATGGTGTTGTCAGATCAGACCACCAGAAAGAGACTGGTTTTAAAGAAGATTGGAAAACATTTGCAGAATACTTAAAAACACAGTGTAAAAAAATGTTAGAATGCAAATAGGATTTGAGTAAGAGCAGCAGTGGAGGCGAACTTTTTGGTTTTTATTGTGAGGCAGGCTTTCCCAAACTCGGTCCTCCAAATGTTTTTGGTCTACAACTCCCATGATCCCTAGCTAGCAGGACCAGTGGTCAGGGATGCTGGGAATTGTAGACTCAAAACATCTGGAGGGCCGAGGTTGAGGAAGCCTGTTGAGGTAAGGTGAAGATATAGAGTACAGTGGTACCTCTGGTTAAGTACTTAATTCGTTCCAGAGGTCCGTTCTTAACCTGAAACTGTTCTTAACCTGAAGCACCACTTTAGCTAATGGGGCCTCCCGCTGCCGCCGCGCTGCCGGAGCACAATTTCTGTTCTCATCCTGAAGCAAAGTTCTTAACCTGAAGCACTATTTCTGGGTTAGCGGAGTCTGTAACCTGAAGCGTATGTAACCTGAAGCGTATGTAACTCGAGGTACCACTCCAACTATAATATGCAGCATTAATTGAAATTTTGAGGAAACCATGGAGGGAAGGGAAGTCGTAGTGGAATGATTGCTAAATTTGAAACGTTGTCGGATTGTTTATTTGTTGAAAACTTATAGAAAGAAAATTATAAAGAATAGAAAGGGAGGGGAGACCATCTCTCTGGTCTGGGATTCCTTTCTCAAGAGTGGACAGCCGCATGGCTCCTGGAAGCTCATGAGATGTGGCAATCCACCCTTGCTGTTTATTCCAAGCCCCTGGTATTTGGCAGTGCACTTGCCTCTGAACTTGGAGGTTCCATTTGTCCAGTCCTCTTTTAAAGCCAAGTAAGTTGGTGGCCCCATTGCCTCCTGTGGAAGTGAGTTCCATAGTTTCAACTATGTGCTGTGTGAAGGACTTTCCTTTTGTCTGTCCTCCTGAACCGGCTTCCGTGGATGTCCTGGAGTTTCTAGCATTATGAAAAACATAGAAAACCTTTTCTCTGTCCACTTTCTGCACGCCCCGGGTCATAAATGTGGCCGGAGGGTATGGTTCTCCCAGGCTCGCCTTGCCAAGGGTGGGGTGGGTGGATGTCTTTATGTGCATGCCAAATGTCTCATCTAATTGTCTCGTGTTGGGTTAATCTTCTGCACATGCACAAACTCTGTAAACCTCCCCAGACCTAGCGAAAGCCAGCCCTCCACACTGCTTTACCCAACTCACACATACTCTGCATTCAAGAGTGCAACAAATAAAATCTTTCACAAATCCGATATCTATGTGTTTTTAACACAGTTGTATTTGGAACCCCCCCCCCAAATGTTTGTATCTTTGTTCTTGGCATGAATTTGGAATTACAGTCGTACCTTGGTTCCCGAACGCCTTGGGAGTTGAACGTTCTAGCTCCCAAATGATTGAAAACCACAAGTGAGTGAGCCTGTTTTCGAAGGAAGCCGAACATCCAACAGGGCTTCTGATGAGAAGCCGCGGTTTGGAAGTCGAACGTTTTGGAAACCAAACGGACATCTGGAATGGATTCTGTTCGACTTCTGAAGTACAAGTGTACCAGTAAGGCAGAGGAAGAAGGATGTTTTGCTAGACTCCAGAGTAGGGATTGGGGAAGAAATTGGATCTTGTTTCCATTTTAAGAAGAAACCACCTAATTCACACTTGTTGAACCAATGCATGAACCCAGAGATTGTTTCCTTCAAAAAGTTCATTTCTCTGAAATTTGCAGTTCAGTTCTCCCACCAACCAGTGTTTACAAAAATGTGCTTATTAGAAGAAAGTGTGCATAAGAATGCATATATTAGTGAAACTGAGAAAATTGCTAGCAAAAAAATATGTGTATGTTAGTCAAAACAGTACACAAAAATTGGGTTGTATCCAGCAAAGAGTAGATACAGTGAAATTGTATTTCACTGTATCTATTCTTTGTGGGATACAACCCAATTTTTTCAGTCAGTCTAGATACAGCCATCAGTTTATTAGGAGAAATTGGCACTGGAACCCTGACAAATTTCCATAAGAATTTTAAAAAGCACAACCAAATTGCTAGAGAAATATGGAGAACTGAATTTGAGATTCGAAAAACAAGAAACAAGAAATGAGAGATTCATTTATCCCTAGTCCGAAGAGACTATTTTCTGGCATAAAGTACTAGTAAGTCAGTGAGGAAAATGGATTTCTTTGGAGGGGCCTTTCCTGAGGAACAGCATTCACCAAATATCTGTTCTTTTTGCAATAGATCTATCATCACATTTGCTTTAAACTTTGTTTTCATCCCTTACCTCACACACCTTTTTCTGCAAATCTGTGCTAAACCTTCCCCAAAGCTGGGCTGAACTTCAGAACCTGTCTTCCAGGAATAGCCCAAAATATTTACATTCCTGAGGTGGAAATTCCTAAATGACATCTGCCCTCTACAGCGTCGTTGTTGTTGTTTTATTTTGTTTAAAAATAGCAATAGTAGTAGTAGTAGTAATAATAATAATAATAATAATAATAATAATAATAATAATAAAATAATAGTTTGGGATACTTCATCCTTGTCTGTCTATCTACTTACTGTATTAACAGTAAGGACTAAATACTTTTTTTAAAGGCCTAAGTTCGTCATGTCCATTAATTTCAATGGATCTCCTCTGAGTAGTATTAACTTTGGATATGATCCGAGGCTTCCAGGTCTGAGAGTCGCCATTCCAGGCAAGGATATGTACATAAACCCTGACATTCCTCTCTACAAATGAACAGCCAGCAGAACTGGCGCAAGGGAAGGTGATCTGTCTTGCTATTCGGCAGATGTAGCCGTGCAGAGAGAAAGAGACACACACAGAGAGAGGCTCTGATACAGTTGCTGATACCATTTTGGGCTTCTGACTGCTTGGAGCTGGAATGCCATGGGTAGGACAGATGGCATTTTGCAAGCGTTGGCAGTCTGTAGGGCTGAGTGGATCCCTCAGTTTCAGTTTCTCATTTTTTACAGCCTTACAGTTCTCCACATTTCTATATCGGTTTGCAATTATTATTATTCGAAAGACCCTAATGGAAATTCATCAGCATTTTAGAGCACTCTTCCCTAACAGACACTTTTTTTTTTTTGCAAAGGAATTTCTTCAAATATTCATGCATTGTTTATGTTATCTTCATTAATATGTGCATTTCAATACGCGAAATGCACGCTTTTGCATCGCAAAATTCAGATAAAAGCAAAATTCACAGGACAGCTTGAGGTTTTTTGTTGTTTTTTTGAAACATGTGAATTGAGTCGTTTGGTCTTGAAATGCAATCTGGACCAATTTTCTCCTCTTTCCTTATCTGCACTCCATGTTTGTTTATATTTTTTAAAAGCACCCATCTATTTCTACCTAACCCAAATTCTGCTCCTAGAGAAGCTGGATTCCACAAGATTATGCAAATGCAACAGATTAGTATAATTGCAGTTCCTTTGCATGATTTCAAAGCCTCCTTCCTAACCCCTGGCTTCTGAGATGACACGAGGCATTGCCAACATGCCTCTTTCAAGGAAAGTGTGCAACATTTGGGACTTCTTAGCATAGAGAAGAGGCAAGCGACCATTTACTGTATTTATTTTTCCTGATTCGAACTATAAAATGGTGGTTTTCTTGAGTCAAAATGAGAGTACCCCTAAACATATTTTTTTTAAGAAAAAAAGCACTGGGTGGGGGATTTTGTCTCTCGCTCTCTTATAACGCTAGAACTCATGAGTGAAGCTGAGCATCGAAAGAATCAGGACAGGCAAAAAAACGGGGGGGGGGAGAGACTTCACACAGTTGAAATTTGCTCCCCCAGGAGGCAGCGATGGCCACCAACTTGGATGGCTTTAAAAGAGGATTGGTGGTGCAGCAATAGATTGGCTCGCACATTTGCAAAGCTAAGCAGGGTCCGGTATGGTTTCAAATTGGATGGGAGCCCATGTGTTGAGATGCTTGCATTGCAGGGTTTGGACTTAGATGGCCCTCAGGGTCCCTTCCAACTCTTCAATTCATGAAAGATAAGGCTGCCAGTGTCTATTATTCCTGTTGGTGATGCCCTGCTTCCATCGCTGGAGGCAGTAGGCTTCTGAAAGGTAGTTGCTGGAAACTGCGAAGAGTGTTCTTCTGCTTGGGGGTCATGCTTGGGGGCTTCCTGCGGGCATCTGTTGGGCCGCTGTGACAGCAGGATGCAGGATTAACTTGGCTTGGGCCTGATCCAGCAGAGCTCTTCTTGTGTTCAAGCTTGTCTTCACAGCCATAAGAGCTAGGAAGCTGAAACTTGCTTTTCTTTAAAAGCAAGCAAAATGGGAGTCTTGGGGAAATTGGTCTCCAGACTGCTGCCTTCTGCATTCCCCCCCCCCCTGCATTCCTTCTGCAACCGCTGCGCTCCAGACGAGTGCAACTTGGGAGGAAGGCCTGTGACTCAGCGGCAAAGCTTGTAACTTTTTTCACAAAAAGGCTCCATCTGCAGGCAAGGGCGTCTGACTGGCAACAGCCCTCCAAGGTTCAGACAAGGGTCTTCCCAGCTATGCTAGGGATTTGGCCGCTAAGCTACAACCCTTCCTCTAAAAAAGGAAGTCAGGTGACATCCACACCTGGTACACCTGAAGCAATCTTATACCAGGTGAACAGTCATGGACAAACCTAGAAATAGTTGTTCGTTAAAGGTGCTGGAAGGTTGAGCTCTATGAGGTTAATGCTGTAAACAAACTACAGTTCCCAGCACTCTTTGGGGGAGACGCTGATGATGTGGATGAGATGATAATAATAATAATAATAATAATAATAATAATAATAATAATAATAATAATAA
>JAXCMG010000019.1:22808750-22843630 GCA_034642415.1 Podarcis siculus | reverse complement strand
AATAATAATAATAATAATAATAATAATAATAATAATAATAATAATAAAAAATACCCCATCGTTCAGCCCAGACACTGAGGTCCAGTGCCAAGGGCCTTCTGGCGGTTCCCTCCCTGCGAGAAGCGAGGTTACAGGGAACCCGGCAGAGGGCCTTCTTGGCAGTGGCGCCTGCCCTGTGGAATGCCCTCCCATCAAAAGTCAAGGAAATAAACAGCTATCTGACTTTTAGAAGACATCTGAAGGCAGCCCTGTTCAGGGAAGTTTTTTATGTTTGATGTTTTATCATGTTTTTAATATTCTGTTGGGAGCCGCCCAGAGTGGCTGGGGAAACCCAGCCAGATGGTCAGGGTATAAATATTATTATTATTATTATTATTATGATGATGATGATGATGTCATGATGCTTTAAGTAGCATAAGTGCATTAAATGTGTGATGTGAGATTCTAGCCCTCATGGTTTTCTTGGGACATAGGAAGCTGCCTTAGATAAGATCAGACTATTTGTCTACCTAACCCAACATTGTCTGTACTAATTGGCAGCAGCTCTTCAGGGGGTTGGTTTGCTCAGCTGAGCAGAAAGTGGTCTTCCCCAACACCTGTTCCCTGTTCCTTTTTTAAACTGGAGATGCCAAGAATTGAACTTGGGACCTTCTGCAGGCAAAGCAGGTCCTCTGCCACTGAGTTGCAGCCCTTCTGTGGGGCTTGTAGAAGTAAAAAGAACAAATTTCAGCCGATTTTGGACCATTTTCTTCAAAAGGAAAGATATTTTCGCAGGCAGCTCTACAATCCAAAGGATTCCAGGAGGATGTCCCCTTCCATCCAAATAACGTAATCATATTGTGCAGTGTCTTGTTTTCTTAATTTGGCTTTTAGTGTACTTTGTGTGTATATAAAGTAATTAACAAATATAATAAATAGTGATAATTATACTAAAGCTTCCCTTTTCTAGGGTTGCCGTATTTCAAAAAGTAAAAACCAGGGCACCCCCCAAAATTGTCGCGCTTTTTAAAGGAAAACCCGAAAGTTGTTGCACTTTCTTTTTTACGGAAACACCAGAAAACACACACTATTTCTCATTTACTTGCTGGTGATCCAGGACAAACCGCTGCCTTCCAGAAATCCCCACCCCACCCCCGGACATCACTTCCACCTTTGAAATCCCGGTAATGTCTGGGAAATCCCGGACGTATGACAGCCCTACCCTTTTCCCGCTCAGTAATTGTGAGGACTAGAGACTTAGCATTCTTAAAGAGCCAGGAGGGGCAAGAGGAAATCTGAAAGGTTGGGGGGCTATACTGATGGTGCTCTGTACTCCCTTTTTGTTTTGCCTGGCCTGTTCCATTGGCAATTTTCCATACTGCTCTGAGAAATATGCACGTTTCTGTCTAGGAACCTAGGAATACGCTTTACACTGATTCAGACCTTTCGTCTATCTAGCTTGGCACTGTCTGAACGAACTGGCAGCGACTGTCCAGAGTTTCTGGAGATGCTGAGGATTGAGCCTTCTACATGCCAAGCAGATGCTCTACCCCTGAGCCAAAGCTCTGTGTGTTTAATGCCATCTTTATCTGTTTCAGGAGGGCTTCACCCAATTGCCCGAGATGTCAGAAGAGGTCATTGTGCCTATCTACTGCACGGGGGTCTCCGCTCAGGTCCAGAAGCAGCGGGCCAAAGACCTGGGCTTGGGTAAAAACGAGAATGCAATCAAGTACCTGAACCAGGATTACGAGAGGCTTCGCAACGAATGCTTGCAGAGTGGAGCCCTTTTCAGGGATGACACCTTCCCCGCCACGGCCTCTTCCCTGGGTTTCAAGGAGCTTGGGCCGAATTCCTCCAAGACGTATGGAGTCAAGTGGAAACGGCCTACGGTGAGACTCAAGAAATGGCGCAGGTTGCAACCCAGAATATCTTTGACCTTGAGTTATGTCTTGCTATTGGCATCAGTTTAGCCCAGGCATAGGCAAACTCGGCCCTCCAGATGTTTTGGGACTACAACTCCCATCATCCCTAGCTAACAGGACCAGTGGCCAGGGATGATGGGAATTGTAGTCCCAAAACATCTGGAGGGCCGAGTTTGCCTATGCCTGGTTTACCCCATCTAGAAAATGGGCGTAGTAGTTCTGTGTAGGTAAGCTTCAGTTATTTAGGAACACAGGAAAGCCGAAGGTTGTGTTACTGGTCTGAAAATTCAGCTTCCCAATAACCTCCTTTTTACACTCAAGTTTCTAGCCCTTATGGGGTATGGAGAGTACATGTTAGAGAGTGTGGATTCAATAGTGGAGCATCTGGCTGACTGGCTGCCTTTACTCAGCATCTCCAGGTAAAGCAAGGTAAGACGCCCACCTGAAAATCTGGAGAGCTACTGCCGGTCAGTGCAGACAACACTGAGCTTGATTAGGCTGACTCAGTACCTGTGTTTGCATAGTAATGTCTGCTGATCTCCCCGAAGCCAAATAGGACTCCCAGTAGTCAAGGCTTCATGCCAGAATGAATTAAGCAAAGTGGTAAAAGCAAAACAGTGGAATTAATTATGGAGAACGTAAGAGAATATGCATATAGGTTTAACCTGCATTTTTAAGGCAGGCTACAGAGCTGAGCTTTCTTTGGGGAAAAGAGTTTCACTTTTTACTTAATGTGCGGAGTACACACGGCCCTGATGATCAAAAGCCCTCCCTGCCTGATAGTTGTCTAAAAGGTAAACAAGATAAAGGGCTGGTGCAACTTTGGCATTAGGCAGCCGGCTGGCCGGCCCCTCACCCTGCAGTTCCTTTTCCCCTTTCCCAGGTAGAGGCAAATCATAATCCAATGCTTCTGAATACCAGTTGCTGGAAAATGCAAGAGAATAAGGTGCTCTTTGAGTTCAGGTCCTGTTTGAGGATTTCCCAGAGGCATCTGTGTGGCCACTGCGAGAACAAGATGCTGGACTAAATTTGGGGGCCCCTTTTGGCCTGATGGGACGTGGGTGGCACTGTGGGTTAAACCACAGGGCCTAGGACTTGCCAATCAGAAGGTTGGCGGTTCGAATCCCCGCGACAGGGTGAGCTCCCGTTGCTCGGTCCCTGCTCCTGCCAACCTAGCAGTTCGAAAGCACGTCAAAGTGCAAGTAGATAATTAGGTACCACTCTGGCGGGAAGGTAAATGGCATTTCCGTGCGCTGCTCTGGTTCGCCAGAAGCGGCTTAGTCATGCTGGCCACATGACCCGGAAGCTGTACGCTGGCTCCCTCGGCCAATAAAGTGAGATGAGCGCCGCAATCCCTGAGTCAGCCACAACTGGACCTAATGGTCAGGGGTCCCTTTACCTTTACCTTTGGCCTGATACAGCAGGCTCTTCCTCTTAGGCATTTAAGAGCAACAGCAACAGCAGCAACAACAAACCAGCCCGCCTCCCTCTTGTGTATTTCAGGAACTGTGCCGCAACCCTCTCTTCATTGTGGATGGGGCGACCCGCACAGACGTCTGCCAAGGAGCTCTGGGTAAGGAGGGTTCACCCGAGGCTGCGAGGTTGTCTGCCAGAGATGGGCGCTAAGCACCTCAAAAAGCAGGGAGAGGTTGGGGGTCACTGCAGCCAGGTCGCCTCTCTCACGCACCCTTGGTTCTTTCCCACCTCCCTCCCCTCTTTGTTGTAGAGGAGATCCTAGGAAGAGCCTGGCTGCTGGATCAGGCCAAAGGGTGCCCTTCCAGTTTTTGCAGCCAGGTGTCCATGGGAAGCCCTTAGCCATGTCTGTTGATTTCAGTGGGTGTATTCTAGGGTGGGAGCTAGTTGTACACCACCCATGGGCGTAGCCGGGGGAGCAGGTGGGGCAGCTGCCCACACCCATAATCAAGTAAATAATAAATAAATAAATAAATAAATACGCTTAACTAAAAGTAGAAATTTGTCGAAAGATTATGACAGATTTTTATGACGGTTGTTGAGACATTTCATTCCAAATCTGCTAGACAGAGTCAGACAGAGGATGATGACAAGTGTGTGTCCTTCCCCCCCCCCCCGAAATCTTGGCTATGCCCAAGATACCACCCATCCCAAAGAAAAAAGGTTGCTTAAATTTATATGTTGGAAACAGAGTGGGATAGGGGACAGCTTTTCTGTTTTCTTCAGGTAGACAAAACCTACTGATAACTTGGAAGGCAAAGGTTTTGATGCAATTTCTGGTCGTTGTTTTCCTGCTGGCCCTTCATTTATTTTTCTGTGTTTTATCGGCATGGCTTGTTTTCTGTTACGACGAGAAGTACAATTTTGAAAGGACCCTGGAGCCTTTCCGGGTGTGTCCTGATTGTGCAACAGCAGCCGCAGAGCCCCCTGAGCATATGACGTGACTCCCTCACTCTCTCTGGCCTTCGTACCATTCCTGCCTGGCTGTTTTCTTTTTGGCTTGGCTGTTTTGAAACTGTCAGGTCACGGTCATCGAGGGAAACTTCCCGACAGCTGCAGGAAACACATCCTCCTCAGTGTTTCTTCTCCTCCTCCCTCCCTCACACCACACACCATTTATCTGATCAGAGCCCTGCAGGCAGGCGTGGTCTCCTCTGCGCGGCCTGCACCCCTCCCCGGGGCAGAGCGCCAGCTTCAGGGCTCAAAGACAGCAGGCTGGTGTCTGCGCTTACTCCAAAACAAGTTTGCATTTCAGAGTAACAACTCTGCAGTCGCCAAAGAGGAATGTTTCGTTGCCATTTTGGAGCAAAACAGCTCTAAAGTCTTATTTTTCAAATGATGGGCTGACTGTGATGGATTCTTAGTTAAACATCTAGTTCAGATGACAACCTTGAGCCTAGGTTAAGAGCTTTGAGAACTTAAAGAAGAAATGTCCTTTGATCCAGGCACAGTCAACATATATACCGTATTCTTCCATGTATAACACACCACCGTATATAACACTCCCCCTATTTTGGGGGACTCAAAATTAAGAAAATGGGGGGAGGTTGCCCCCGTGTATAAGACTACCCCCCTTAACATTTTTTTAAGTAAAAAAAACTTATACACGGAAAAGTACAGTTTATTGGCCAATTCCAACCTCTTTTTCTTAATGATGACTGCTCCTGCTCTGGCTGCACAGACAAAGGAACTTGGTTCCTGAAATTCATTCCGATTATGCAGATTAAATATAGCTGATAGAATTCTACAGGATGAGGTATTTGTGCGTGAAAGCAGTCCAGATCCAATGATCCCAAGACATCAGGTGCCATCCTGGTCGCAAGTGGTTGGAAGCTAGGTGCAAAATGCGCCTGGCACCTGACTAATTTCAAACACTGGAGAAAGCACCCCACCCACCCAGAGATCAGGAACCGGGCAGGCAGCTGGTAGACCACTTGGGCTAAGGCAGTGTTTCTCAAACTAGTTTCAGGTGGCCCTAGCTGTGCCATAGCACCAGAAGCTCCTGGTTCGCTGAGTGAAGATGGCTGGCAGACCGGAAAGTTCCAGGGAGGGTGAGGGAAGGGAGGCCTCCCTCCCCTGAGGGGAAAGGGCCAGAGGAGGTGCTGAGGGGAATTAGGAGGTGAAATAATGAAAGGTGAATATTTGTTCAAATAAATAGAATGGGAAAAGAAAGGAAGGGAATAAGACAGGAGAACTGTTACAGGTCCGGAGAGGAGGGATGAAAGGAACTGGCAGTTTTGGGGAGGGTGCGAGGGGGGGAAAGGTACATGTTGGTCGTGAAAGGAGAATACAAAAGAAAAAGCTCTCTCCACTTGGAGCTTCTGGGGCAGCAGATTCTCCCTGAAATGAGGGGGCTCTCAGGATGCCTCCAAAACAAAGTCACCTCGCAACTTTCAGCATCCTTTATGAAACTACACTTCCCAGGATGCTCTGGGGGAAGCCACATCTGCTCAGAGTGGCATGATGCATAGTGCAGATGGGGCCTTGGTCATGTCCACTAATGCTAACAGGCCTACTCTGAGTATCCCTAATGTTGAATGCCAAATAATTTTATATACGTACGTACACACACACACAATGGTACCTCAGGTTACATACGCTTCAGGTTACATACTCTGCTAACCCAGAAATAGTACCTTGGGTTAAGAACTTTGCTTCACGATGAGAACAGAAATCGCACGGCGGCGGTGCAGCAGCAGTGGGAGGCCCCATTAGCTAAAGTGGTGCTTCACGTTAAGAACAGTTTCAGGTTAAGAACAGACCCCCAGAACAAATTAAGTACATAACCAGAGGTACCACTATATATAAATAACAGTTGTTTTTGTTTTAACTGGCTGGCTTTCCCTTTGCCTCTCCATCCAGGTGACTGCTGGCTCTTGGCGGCCATTGCCTCCCTCACCCTGAATGACCCTCTTCTGCACCGCGTTGTCCCCCATGGGCAGAGCTTCCAGAATGGGTACGCTGGCATCTTCCACTTCCAGGTGAGCACCTGCCTTGCTGCGAACCTTGTTACTCAAAGCACGGCGTCTCTCTCTGTGTGTGTTTTTAAATTGGATGTATTTTGTAGGAACATAGACTGGCCCTGCTTGCAAAGCAACAGAGAAATTCTTTGTGTCCTCCGGATCTCTCTGGTGTTTATTTTAGCATTCTTCCCTGATTTGCTAGCAGAAAGCTTATACCGAGGTTAGATCGTATCCAGTCTTTATGAGCTGATTTATTTATTTTGCAAGTTGTTTATACGACAATAAGCATTTGTGCTCCGTTCACTCTGATTTTCCTTGTGGGGTGTTTACACCTTTCCAGTTAATCACTCGTTCATCCCACCCTTTTCTGTCCACTTTCCTGTCACTTTCCATACTGCAAAACAGTGTGTGTGTGTGTGTGTGTGTGTGTGTGTGTGTGTAAAATTGATTTAACAAAAAAAAAAATATGCAAGCATAACAAAAAGGGGGGAGGGAAGCCCCAATGAATCAAAAATGTAAACCATAGCCTGGAAGGACAAAGATAATGTATAGCTCCAAAGGTATTAACCCCTACAGAAATTCCCTTTACAAATAATAATAATCTCTGGCTTTCTGCTAACTGTGCAATCAGTTTAAAAATGGACTTTTTATTCTAGGAGAGTGAGAATAAAAAGTCTGTTTTTACAGTTCTCTCCAGGCTCCCTCACTTAGCCCAAAGCCAGCTCCTTAAACGCACGAACGCCATTCAAGGCGTTTATCTTCTGCCCAGCTCCACCCCATCCAACGCCTGGCTTGGTCTGTTGCCAGCCGAGGTGGCTTTGCTGCTTATTTTAAGTCTTCCACACCTGAGGACTCCACCCTGGTGCGGAATCCGACCTCGCAGGTGATGATTCGCCTTGGTATTTCAAGGTTCTTTGTTTGTGGGGGTGGCAAGGGTGTGGTGCATAGCGGGGAAGTAAGCTGCCCGGTGCCTCCCATTCAGAGCACAGCCTAGTGTTTGCTCAGCCTGCGGATCTGTGCCTGCAGGTAGACAGCTGCAGCTTTCCTAATGAATCGCACTTGCAGAATCTCTCTCCCTTCCTGCCCTTTAGTGGAACTGGGTTTGTTAGGCCGCGGAAAGAAAGCTGGACTAGGTGGGCCTGCAAGGAATAATGTAACTTGAGCAAGGTGTCAGGACCAGAGCTTGTGCAGAATGCTGGACCTTGACCTTGGAACATGTGGACTAATGATGGCTTTCTCTGAGCATGTGCAGAGCATAACCGCTAAGAAAAAACCCCCAGATCTGTCAGTTTCAGTTTCTTGTTTTTCCAGTTTTAAATTCAGTTCTCCTGTCTGTAGCCTGGATTTTTTTTTTTTTAAGTACAGTGGTACCTCAGGTTACATACGCTTCAGGTTACATACGCTTCAAGTTACAGACTCCGCTAACCCAGAAATAGTGCTTCATGTTAAGAACTTTGCTTCAGGATGAGAACAGAAATCGTGCTCCGGCGGCGCAGCAGCAGCAGGAAGCCCCATTAGCTAAAGTGGTGCTTCAGGTTAAGAACAGTTTCAGGTTAAGTACGGACCTCCAGAACGAATTAAGTACTTAACCTGAGGTACCACTGTATTGTGAAAATTCATCAGCATTTCAATGTAAATTTCTTCTGAAATACACATTTTTATATGCCATTTTGACTGTTTTGCAAGCAATTCCCCCCTTATAGAATACTTTTTTTTTTTGTATGCTGTTTTCACTTGAGTATGTGTTTTTCTGAACACTTCCCCCTACCATATGTATTTTTGTAAATGAGTTGTTCAGTTGCAGAACTACCGTTGTAAAATTCAGAGAAATGTAAATCTCATTGTGCTGGGTTCACATAATGGTTTGATGAGAAGTACAGATTAAGTATGTTCTCATCTAAAACGCAGACAACATCCATCTTCTCTCCTCCCTGCCTCCATTCTTAACCTCCGCTGAGTCATCGAGGGCACATGCAGGAGGGACCAGGTTCAATTCCTGGCATCTCCAGGTTGAAAAGTTTTCACCTTTGTCTGAACAAGAACGTTTTAGCAGCAGAACAAGAGGAAACTGGACTACAACTTGGAAAGAACAATGGGGGGAGTTCTATTAAAGATTTGAAGCTAAATGGCTTAAAAATAACTTTAAAAATAATTATAAAAAGAAAAGCCAGCAAGAAGTTGGGGGAAAAATGTGATTTATGGATTTTAAGAATTCCAGGCAGACAACATGGATTGGTGATCAGGGGGAAATTAAACCGGGGACGGGGGGGGAGAACTAGAATCCAAAGGCTTGTCAACTTTTTTCTGAATTGGTTTCTTTTCATCTATTACACTTTTTATTTCTTATTTCTTATATTTCTATTGTGGGGTGTTTTTATCATTTTAAAAAAAAGGGAAATTGTGGAATGGAAATGGGGTGGGCCCTGGGGAGAGAACTTTTGTCTTTTAATATGAGGATTGTATAAATTTAAATTTAAATTTGAATAATGGGTTAAACAAATTAAGTTTTAATTAGAACTGAGAACTTGTGGAGCCAACAATATGAAAGGGGAATATGGTAGGGGTGGGGGGAGGGGGGAGTCCCGGAAAGTAGATGTATGAAAATAAGGCTTTGAATGTACTTTAATCTTTACTTTCTGTATTTTTGAAAATTTTAATAAATATTATTTAAAAAGAAAGAAAGAAAAGTTTTCACCTTTGTCTTGCCTGTTTTGCGCTTGGTGGTCAGATCTGGCAATTTGGCGAGTGGGTCGACGTGGTGGTGGATGACCTCCTCCCAACCAAAGATGGCAAGCTTGTGTTTGTCCACTCCGCAGAAGGCAACGAATTCTGGAGTGCCCTGCTCGAGAAAGCTTATGCCAAGTAAGCATCTAGATCTCTTGGTTTGTGGGGAGGGAGGCTAAAGATTTGGTACAAAAGACTTGTGTTTGTCCCGCCTCTGCCAAGGGCAAACTCTGTGACCTGGGGGTGGGTCAGCCTCAGTTTTCCCAGTTGTGAAATGGGAACAAACAGGATATTCTCTCCCCCCCCCCAATTGTAGATTTCTTACTGACCCTTTACCAGAAAGCCCCAGGGCAGGTTACAACAGTGAAATACACAACAATAAAAGAACTAAATCATTTGGACCGTAAAAGAAGAAAAGTGCAAAAACAGTTTAGAACAGTTCCACATGTATAACAATTAAAATAGGTCCTCGTATAAGTTGGACTTACCCAGCTTAGGTTCAGAGATTCGGGTGGCTCAGTGGTAGAGCGGCTACTTTGCTTGCAGATGGTTCTGGGTTTAGTCTGAGTGGGGTGGACTAGATGAGTCCTAGGGGTCCTTTCCAGTTCTGTGATCCTATGATTCCCAGCAACTCCAGGGAGGGTTGGGAGAGACTCACTGCCTGGGACCCTGGAGAGCTGCTGCCAGTCAGTGCAGACAATACTGAGCTAGATGGATGCAGCAATGTTCCGATTCACTACGAAGCGCCTTCTTGATGCCCTGCTGCTTCCACCGTAGGGTGAACGGCTGCTACGAGGCTCTTTCGGGAGGGAGCACCTCAGAAGGGTTCGAAGACTTCACGGGAGGCGTCACTGAGTGGTACGACCTACGAAAGCCGCCCAGCGACCTCTTCCAGATCATCTTAAAGGCCCTGGAGAGGGGGTCTCTCATGGGTTGCTCCATTGATGTGAGTACCTTGGGGCTGCATCCACTACTCTAGTCCACTAGTGCAAGAGCTGTTGCACTAGTGGGCAGCTGAGCTTTCCTGTTGTGCAACAGAAGACTCCAGTGCAACAGCCATGCTAGCGGAAACTCGCCATGCAACAGATTGCACAATTACTAGCAGCCTGCTTGTGCATTTTTTTTGCACAGCAGTTTACCGGTGGCATGAAACATTTTGCCAGAGGAACAGGTATACTGCTAAGTGGCTGGGGAACTACAATCACAATTTTTTGTGATGTATACAAGTTTTTTTGGAGGGGGGGGGAGTTGTTTCTGGGGTTTTTTCTACATGGATGCTATTTCTCTCTATATATATATATCTTATCTTACCCTGTGAACTTGCAATTAAGTACTTTTTATCTTTCAACAAAGGATATATATATATTTATATAATCTTCCATAATATCCAATACAGTGCTGTGTGTTGGCTGCTCCATCCCCTTCCAGCAAAGTCTTATGTCCTTGGAGGGCCTTTGAAGGTTGTCACTTAGATTCTTACTCTTCTTCGGCCCCCGTTTTTTCAGATCACAAGTGCTTTTGACATGGAGGCTGTCACTTTTAAGAAGCTGGTGAAAGGCCACGCCTATTCCGTCACTGGAGCTGAGCAGGTGATTGTTGAGTTTCTACTATTTGGCGCTTGTTTGTTTTCCTTTTTATTTACAGCATTTATGTCCAGACCCCTTTTAGCAAACACACACACACACAAAACAAAACATTCAGGGCACCTTAAACAAATCAATTCTAAGGTGGTCCCTGCCCTCAGCCTCACAATTTTAAGAAGTCAAGAGAGAAGGCCTAAAGTGAGGGCAGGGACCCTTCTTCAATCTGAGGGCCGCATTGCCTTCTTGGCAACTTTCTGAGGGCCACATGCCTGAGGCAAAAGTGGGTGGGGGAACAATGGCAGATTTTACCTTTGTACAGGTAGGCTGGTTTCTACACAGGCCCTAACACACCCCTTTCGACCCTCTTGCAGGGAAGCGAGAGGCATTCTCAGAGTCCAAGGGCCTGTACCCACCTGGGTGTGAAACAAGGCCAGATAGAGAGGCCCTAGGCCTGAAATTCCCCATTTCTGACATAAAGAGGAACTCTATTCCTGCAGAGGGGAAACAGATAAAAGAACAGAGGATCATCTATGTAGGAAAGTTTAATAACAGAGAGGTTGCCAGAAAAAAATCCTCCCAACAACAACAAAAATCAATCAATCAATCAATCAATCAGATCTTTATTACGGTCATAGACCAGCATAAGTAGGGTGGGGAACAATCATTTAAAATCTGTAAAATGTTTTGGAAAGCTAAAATTATTAAAACAGAAGGTATATGTAAAAGATACAAGAATCTAAAAGAGGCTAAAAGAAAGGTTAGGACTGCAGCATTAAACAAATGTGGAAGAGCATAAAATGTTAGTAATATAAAAGGCTATGGCTATCCATTTACAGAGCGCTCTGATATGGGTGTTCATTAAATCTAGTTTGTGGCACAAGTCATCATCCGACGAATTTTGAACACTGCTATGCAGAACCTGGCAACGTCGTATGTTGTAGCAGGCTTGGTATCTTGAAAGCAGCAGGGAATGTCTGTATAATATAGGCACTGGAGAAGCACATGCTCTATTGTTTCTATATGTCCAGAGTCACAGGGGCATTGTCATTTTCCCACAGAAGCCTTCTGGAACTCATTGCCACTGGGAAGCTATTCAGACTATTTGAAAACAGGGCAGGGTCAATAATGTGGTCAAGTCAAGTGCAGCCTTGTTCTGTGACAATCTCTTAACGGCCATCTCTCATTATCTCTCTGCTCCCACAGATCAACTACCGAGGGCAGAGAGTTAACCTGATACGGATGCGAAACCCGTGGGGGGAGGTAGAGTGGACTGGAGCTTGGAGTGACAAGTAAGAAGGAAACCCTGGAGGAGTTTTCTATGCATGCTTCAGAAAGGGCTGGTGAAAGGGGGAGAAAGTCGCCAGGGTGGCCATAGCAAGTTCCCTCCTTCTGTCGACGAGCTTCCTTTGTTTTCATGGGGATGAGAATATCTGGGTTCCACTTCCCCTCCTCCTGGGCCATAGAGCTGTGGGGACAGAAGGCCTGTCTTCTCTATATACCGTTTTAATCCCACTGCAAAGAGCTCAGGGTGGCATGCACGATCTTCCTGGCGTTGCATCAGGACAACTCTGCAAAGTAAGGTTAGGTTGAGAGACAGAAACCAGCCCAGGGTCATCTAGTAAACTTTGTAGCTGGAGCAGGATTTGAATCGAGGACTCTGCAGTCCAGCATTCTAACCATCACAGACAGAAATGAAGGAGGCGCAAGGTTTAGGCGCTTGGAAAAGAAGAGCCCCTGTGCCCCAAAGTTGGTGTGTGCAGGAAGCGAGTTTGCCAAGCAAAGTGGCAAAGGGAACCAGAGTGAGTGCGTGCTGTGTTTGGAAGCCAGAGTGAATTTTTTGGTGACAAATCTATGAGAGTTACTAGGGCTACAGATGAACTTTAACAGGGAGAAATGTAAAGTATTGCACTTGGGCAAAAAAACTGAGAGGCACAAATACAAGATGGGTGACACCTGGCTTGAGAGCAGTGCATGTGAAAAGGATCTAGGAGTCTTGGTTGACCACAAACTTGACATGAGCCAACAGTGTGACGCGGCAGCTAAAAAAGCCAATGCAATTCTGGGCTGCATCAATAGGAGTATAGCATCTAGATCAAGGGAAGTAATAGTGCCACTGTATTCTGCTCTGGTCAGACCTCACCTGGAGTACTGTGTCCAGTTCTGGGCGCCACAGTTCAAGAAGGACACTGACAAACTGGAACGTGTCCAGAGGAGGGCAACCAAAATGGTCAAAGGTCTGGAAACGATGCCTTATGAGGAACGGCTAAGGGAGCTGGGCATGTTTAGCCTGGAGAAGAGGAGGTTAAAGGGTGATATGATAGCCATGTTCAAATATATAAAAGAATGTCATATAGAGGAGGGAGAAAGGTTGTTTTCTGCTGCTCCAGAGAAGCGGACACGGAGCAATGGATCCAAACTACAAGAAAGAAGATTCCACCTAAACATTAGGAAGAACTTCCTGACAGTAAGAGCTGTTCGACAGTGGAATTTGCTGCCAAGGAGTGTGGTGGAGTCTCCTTCTTTGTAGGTCTTTAAGCAGAGGCTTGACAACCATATGTCAGGAGTCCTCTGATGGTGTTTCCTGCTTGGCAGGGGGTTGGACTCGATGGCCCTTGTGGTCTATTCCAACTCTATGATTCTATGATTCTACAGCAGGTGTGAAGAAAATTTGCCCTCCAGATGTTGCTGAATGCCCATCATCCTTGGCTGTTGGCCATTCCTGCTAGGGCTGATCAGAGCAACATCTGGAGGGCCAAGACTCCTCACCCCTGGGCTTTGAGAGACACTCCGGCTCTTAATATTTGCACGAGCAGTTGCTTCACAATAGTTGGTTCATCACAGAAGATCAAATACAATCTAGTGTTTTTGAAGTGGTGCCTGCAGAATAAATGGCTCCATGTAGCTTTGCAAGTTTTATCAGTCAACACTCTATAGAGTAGACGAAGGCAGCTTACCCATCCCATGTCAGAGATATCCAAGAAAAAGAAAAGTTCTTGTTTCAAAAACTCCCATTTGTTTGATTGCCCCCCCCCCCATTCATTTCAATTTCATTCACTGGGTTTCATCCCACTGAATTCAGTAGGAGATCCAGCTTCTCTTCTACAGCCTGTAACTCTTGTGTTTTTCATCCACAAAGCAAGGTGAACATTTTAGACATTCTAAATAACTGGCTGCAAATAACGTTGCAAATAACTGGCTGTCTCAGATTTCAGAAAACCTGAAATACGCCCATTTTACAGGCAACCAATTAAAGCACATATTGTTTAAACTTTCCATTGATTTCAATAAGAGACCCAGCCAATCTTCTGCTGCCTGAAACTTAAATTATAATTATTTTTTTCTGTCCAGATAGCAAGACATTTTTAGACCTTCCATTGAAACTGAGTCATGGGAGATTCAGGACAGAAATAAAGAAGCCGTTGACACAGGATTAGGCAAATTTTTGGAGGATAAGGCTGTCACTGGCTATAATTGTGAGGGCCATCAGAGGAAGTATTCCTCTGGAAATCAGTTCTGGAGAGTGAAAGTGAGCTGTGGCATTCAAGTCTTCCTTGTGGGCTTCCAGTAGCCCTCTGGCTTGCCACTTGATTAGGCAGGCCTTCCAACAGTCCCAGCAACGCTCTTATGGGCTGGTTGAGAAGACTCTGCATTTTCTTCAGAGATGCAGTGAGACTGAGGGTATGTTCTATCATATGTTGTGGAACTGTAAAAGGGTAAAAGAGTATTGGGAAATAATTCATAATGAATTGGAAAAAGAATGTTTAAAAGTACTTTCCCTCCAAAAAACAAGATTCCTTTTCTGTTGGGGATAATTCAGATGGAATTTCCCAGGTATCAAAAAATGTTATTTATGTACAGTATACAACTGCAGCCTGTGTGTTGTTAGCTCCAAAATGGAAAACGAGCGAAGGCCCAACTAAAGAAGAATGGCAACTTAAACTGATGGAATATGCACAGCTTGTGGACCTAAATAATAGAATAAGAGAACGAGAAGAACATACGTTTAAAGAAGATTGGGAAATGTTTATTGAATATACGGGGGGAAATTGTGTATATTTGAAAACATGGGCAGCATTAAGATAAATTCAACAGTGTAAATAAGTTTTGATGGATGTAATAATGGAATACTGAATGGTTTAGTTTATATAAAATATGCAGGGATTTGTGTTATGCAAAATAAACCATGGAAAGGGAAGAAGGGAAGTCACTGATATTTTAAGGTTGTTTAAATGAATATTCTAAAATATAAAACAAAATTTAATAAAAATTATAAAAGGGGGAAAAGAGAAGAATCTGCATTTTCTACTTCTTTTGGAATCTCTCTCTGTAACAGGCAGCACATTTTCTTCTCTTTTTCTTTACAGCTCTGGGGAATGGAACGCCGTGGAGCCATCTATAGGGCAGCAGCTGAGAATTAAAATGGAAGATGGAGAATTCTGGTAGGCACCCTTTTCATTTGTCTTAGGAATCGCATTTCTAAAGACGCACGCACGCCACCAACGAGCGAGCGCATGATCTGAATCCGCGACCTGTCTCCTTCTCCTAGGATGTCCTTCCAAGACTTCCTCCGGGAATTTTCCCGCCTTGAGATTTGCAACCTCACGCCAGACGCGCTGAAGTCGCGCAAGTTCCGGAAGTGGAACACGACACTCTACGATGGGACTTGGCGGCGGGGGAGCACAGCTGGCGGCTGCAGGAACTACCCAGGTAGCTCACGTAACACGTGACGTGAGTCGTGTGGGATTGGGTTTTAGTAGGCAGGAGAGGATATCTTAATTACAATTTGCCCCTCCAGTCTCCGGGGGGGAGGGGGAAGAGTTTTAAAATCCCATTCTTTGCAGCGAAAACAGAAGCTTTGGAAATTAGTCTGCAAAACCTTCTCTTTTAAGCAATTCCAGCTTATTAAATAAGCTGGCTTCCCCTTTGTTAGCCCGCATAACAGAGAATCAGGCAACAACTTGTAAAGTAAGTTTAAAAATAGTGTTTACTTACTCAATAGTCTTGGATTGGTTCACGGCAAAGGCAGCAGTAGAACTATGCAGTGGAAGAAGTAAGGATTGGTTACAGTATCATAAAATATATGATATGTTTAAATTAGATTTTAAAAATGGGTTTCTGGATTGAAGCTCACTGTTTGAAAGACAATTATTGTGGAACAAGGATAAATTATTGTCAAAAATGTATAGCTTATTATTAGAATGGGAAATGAAAGAAGAGTTAGTTAAAACTTCAATGACACACTGGGCAATGGCTATAGGGCATAACATAGACCTAAACCTCAGGGAGAAACTCCTGAAGAATGATTAGAAATTTATCGCATGTTTGAAAGAAAATTACCATACTTTTCTTTGTATAAGACACAGGTGAGCAATTGTCGGCAATCCCCACCCCCAAAGCTCAACAAGTCTGTGCACTCCCCCCCCCCCAAAGAATGCTCAATAATTCTGGGCAATTTCCCCCCATTTCCTTAATTTTGAGTCCCAAAAAATAGGGGTCATCTTATACATAGGGGCGTGTTATACATGGAAAAATACAGTATATAAAAATGATGCATAGATAGTATTTAACCCCAAGTAGGTTGGTCAAGATGTACAAAGTTGGATTAGATCTGTGTTTGAAATGCAGAGAAATGGAAGGAACATTTTTTCACATGTGGTGGACACGTAAAAAAGTTAAAGGCTATTGGGAAATGATCTGCAATGAGTAAAAAAAAAGAAGTTTAAAATAATATTCCCAAAAAGGCCTCAGGCCTTTTAGTTAGGAATACTGTAGTCTGAAATTCCCAGTTGTCATAAAAAAATATTTATGTACGCAACCACGGTGGCTTGAATTTTGCTAGCCCATAATTGGAAAGTGAACAAGATCCCTAGTAAGGAAGATTGGCAACTTAAGATGATAGAATTTGCGGAAGCAGCAGGTTTAACTTATAGAATAAGAGAGCAAGAAGAATATTCAAAGAGGAGTGGAATCTTTTTGCTGAATATTTAGAAAATAATTGTTTACAATTGAAAACGCTGGCAGCATTTAGATAAATTCAGCAGTATGGTAAATATTTAAAGGATGTAAAATGGAGAAACGATTAGATTGACTATAATAAAATATGCAGGAGTGATAGATAAGTAAAATGAACCACGAAAAGGGAAGGAGGGAAGTCAATTGTTACATGGTATTATGTAAAACGTTTATTTTGAGATGTATAAACTGAAAAATTAATAAAAATTGTTATTAAAAAACCCTATGCAGGTAAAATATTTACATTTTACAGCCCAACCAGCTTCCTGAGCTGGAGCAGGAACAGCCATATGTGCATTCATTGCAGGCTGGAGAAAGAAAGAGAGAGTGACAGGAAGGAGATGTGCTTATATTTCTCGTTTCTTCCTGCTACTGGAAACAGGAAATGACATCACACAGAACTCTCTCTACCATTTACATTGCTATGCTCTGAGTCTGCCTATCTAGCAATACAGCTCTGTGTCCGTTTGCCCCTAAACTGACTAACTCGCGATAATATGCATTTGTTGAATTCGACTGCCATCTCCCCAAAACCCTTGCACCCCACAGTCTCCTCTTCTTTCTTTCTCCTTCAGCAACCTTCTGGATTAACCCCCAGTTCAAAATCCGCTTGGAAGAGGTGGACCACGACGATGACGAGGACAGGAGGGAGCCGGGCTGCAGTTTCCTCCTGTCTCTGATGCAGAAGCACCGGCGCCGGGAGAGGCGGTTTGGCAAGGACATGGAGACCATCGGCTTTGCCGTCTACGAGGTATTGCCCGAGGGCTTGGGAGAGCTGCCCCTCGGGGTGTGGAGCCCTTCCTTTGCCTTCTTTCGGAATTCACTGCCCCTCTTCCTTTTGTCTCCTGCAGGTGCCTCCTGAGGTATGTATGCCAAAGAGCAACTCCTGTAAGTATGGGAAGCCCCTGCAAGAGCATCTCCTATCCTGTAAGAACATAGGACCAGAATCTAGTCTGTATTGTCTGCCAATGGTTCTCCAGGGTCCCAGTCTTCCCCACTGCTGCCTGCAGTTGCCAGGAATTGAACTTCAGGCCTTCTGCATGCAAAGCTTGCACTCCACTGCTGTGCTGCGGACCTTCTGCTAAAAAAAGGGGGGGGAACCTAAGATTCTAGTCCTCAACATAAGGAACAAAATAAGTAGGGGTGTAGCAAATTGCTTTATCCCAAGTCAGGCCAACTGAGTCCATCTAGCTCAATGTTGTCTACACTGACCGGCAGCGGCTGTCCAGGGTTTCAGGCCAGGAGTCTTTTCCACCCTGTCTGGAAATGGCAGGTGCCCTTTGCAGTCAAGGCAAGTGCTTGGAAGAAAGATTCCAGTCCTCATTATTTCTGAATAAAGGGATAATTTAAGTGGGTATAGAGGACTTCTACTATGTTAGAGCACTGATCCCTCTAGCTAAGCATTGTCTACACTGACTGGCAGCTGCTCTCCGGGTTTTCAGACAAGTTTATCAGGAGCTGCTGAGGGTTGAAATTGAGACCTTCGGTATGAGAAGCAGGTGCTACGGCTGCTGAGCTGCAGTGCTTCCTCTAAAAAGAAAGTAAGATTCCAGTCCTCTTGATTTAAAGAAAGGGCCAATTTAAACAGGGATGTAGAAAGCTGCTGTCTACCAGAGCTGCTGTGGTTTGAACCTGGGACCTTTCTACCTGCAAGGCAGGAGCTTTTCCACTGAGCTATCCAGTGCCGGATTTACGTATAAGCTAAGCAAGCTATAGCTTAGGGCCCTACTCTCTTGGGGCCCCCAAAAAAAATTAAAGGGGAAAAAACTGTGTGTACATTTCCAAAATATAAGATAAAACACACATAAAATAACACAGCAACAGTGTTTTGTGTTGTGTAGGCTCCTGTGATGTAAGAAATGGGCCCCGCCTGCTCCCTGAAATATCACCGGTTTGCTCATTTCTAACAGTGACAATTTGTTGTTGATAAAGGACAGCTGGACATATAAAGGGCCCCATTACCTTCAGTAGCTTAGGGCCTCATCAAACCTAAATCCGGCCCTGGCCACGGCCGTTCCCTATTCCAAGAGGAAGGTTCAACAGGTGAAGCGCTTGCTCAATTTGTGCCTTCTCCTCTCTGGCAGTTCAGGGGGCAGACCTCCGTACACCTGAAGCGCGACTTCTTCCTGTCAAACTCCTCGCGGGCGCGATCCGAGCAGTTCATCAACCTGCGCGAGGTCAGCACACGCTTCAAGCTGCCGCCGGGGGAGTATATCGTGGTGCCTTCCACCTTTGAGCCCAACAAGGAAGGGGACTTCGTGCTCCGGTTCTTCGCAGAGAACAAAGCTGGGACAGTGTATGTGTTGCTGGTGATCTTTGTCATTTGTTTTGGCAGAGGGTGGGCAATCGTTCAACTGTTTGAAATGGGTTTTGGAGTGTTGTATAGTGTCCTTTTGCGATGCTGTCTAACTACTCAGACCCACTGAAATCGACATTTAGGTTTGAGTGGTAATAATAATAATAATAATTTATTTCATGACTATACTGCTTTATATTTATAAGAAAAATCTCAAAGCGGTTTACAGAATATTGAAACATCAATAAAACAATCTGAAGAAAGTCAAATGTAGAGTATACAGTCAAAGCTACCGTACATAATTAACAGAAAACTAAAATACTATCTTAATAATAATAATAATAATAATAATAATAATTTTTATTTATACCCCGCCCTCCCCAGCCAAGGCCGGGCTCAGAGCGGCTTACAAGCAATAATAAAAACAAGTTGAATGATTACAACTTAAAAACAAAATTAAAATACAGCATTAAAATATTGAAACATTAAAATATTAAAATGTAGCCTCATCGCAGGAGGAGAAGGAAAAGAAAAAAGAAAGAGAGGGAGGGAATCAAATTGGCTCCAAGCCAAAGGCCAGGTGGAACAACTCTGTCTTACAGGCCCTGCAGAAAGAAATCAGATCCTGCAGGGCTCTGGTCTCATGAGGCAGAGCGTTCCACCAGACCGGAGCCAGAGTCGAAAAGGCCCTGGCTCTGGTTGAAGCCAATCTAACTTTTTTAGTCTTTATCTTAAAGACTTCAAAATAAAACATTACAAAGGAGGTCAGCTACAGAATACATATTTAACACAAACAAAAAAAACTTAAACGTTTTTTAAAAACACCACATTGCTAAGTGAAGTCAAATATAAATTGCACATTTAAAACAGCATAATTAACAAGAGAATAAAATATTATCATAAGCATAACACAGCTGTTTGGCAGGCATAAAAAGATGGGGCAAAAGAATCCAATAGTTAGGGTTTGTTGTCAGGCATAAAAGATGGTGAGAACGCTCTGGTTTCCCTGGCACAACAAATCCACTTCTTCTTTTTAAGCGGATTTATTGTAGTTGGGAAAGTGACAGGCAACTCCACATTTACGTGCATTTGAGCCATGTGTGATCAGTGCCGGATTTACGTATAAGCTAAACAAGCTATAGCTTAGGGCTCCACTCTCTTGGGGGCCCCCCCCAAAAAATTAATTTTATTTCAATTCAACAATTACATGGATAAAATACATATTTTGTTATGTGCAAATGGCTTTAGATACCCATTAGGTCCATAAATTACCATATAGAATATATTCAACACAAAAAAGAGTGACAATTTGTTGTTGACAAAGGACAGCTGGACATAAAAAGGACCCCATTAGTAGCTTCAGTAGCTTAGGGCCTCATCAAACCTAAATCCAGCCCTGCGTGTGATTGCGCGCATTGCCACGAACGCTGAAGTTGCACAAAAAGGGGCAAAAGCATCCCTAAAAGAACATAAAAACACGTGAAAATAGTATCTGGCAATCCCAGGAGCCTTAGCACCAAGCTTTGAGGCCCGTGGAGAGTTGGAGTTTGAGCAAGGAGGTTTGGAGGGAGCAACTGTGGTGGGTTTTTTGTTTTTTAAATGGTTTTCTGGTGGTTTGGAGGGTGTTTGCAGGCTTTTCCAATGGTGTTCCCAATTTATGCAATTTCACTTAAACATGCGGGGCCTCAGAATGTAACCCCCGCGTAAATAGGGAGTTGCCTGAACTGAATGGGATGAAAGTAAAACTAATGGGAAGACCTGGAAGCACCTCTCGTGCAGATCAGGATTGATTGAATGCTTGTTGTCATAGAACGCCCCTGCAAACAGATGAGAGCAAATGCTCAATGGAAACTGGATATATTCTGGTCTCCATGGAAGCTTCGAACAAGCATGGTCTTCTTTGGCTTTCCAGGGTCTCAGGTCCGCCCCCCCCCCCCATTTGCCTGCCACCTAATCCCTTCTTAACCAGACAGGTGTGGGCAGCTAGACTTAGGACCTTCTGATTTTTTGCCTCTTTCCAACTGGGATTGGCGCTGCCTGTAGGGATACAGGTGCTGACCTCATCCTAGCCCAGACCTGGCCCAGGGCTCAGAGAGTGGAGCATTGAGGCTGCTTCAGCAACAGCCAGCCTTAGGTAGGAGCTGTAAGCTCTGCCTTTTGCCGAAAAGCACCACTTCTCTTAAAGGGGCCCACCCCCTCTCAGCAGCTTTTTTACTCTCATAGAGCAGGGGAGACTCTAGATGGACTGGGGCTCCTGAGACGGAGTCCTCCGAGTCAGAGGTAGGGATGTAAAATGCATTGCTTTCCATTCCACCCTGTGTTTGACACACACGGCGATATTGCTGTTCTGCAGCAGTTCATCTTGTGCCAAAAATTATGACATCGTCAATCTTTGCTGTCCATTGTGGCGAGATTATGTAGCTTACATAACTTGCGTTGTCATTACTTTATTCCATCCCATTCATTTCAGTGCAAAGGAATCACAATGCAAATGGCAGTGGTTTGCAGCGGGAAACATTAGTTTGTTATCATTTGCAGACTGAAAGCAACAGCAGCAGCAAACATCAGTCGTTTTCACTGGGCTGATTTCCATGATGGGCAAATAAGTTAACATTGGCAGCTTCCAGTTTCGTTGGAATTCTGCTGCTGTCGCAACACACGAGCCAGACTTTGGAAACAAAACAAGATGTAAACCCTTGTCTTTAACTCTCTCCTGCCTCTTACTTGACTTCAGAGTGCTTCTCACCACCCCAGTTTCATAATGCTTGTTCTGCTATGTTTACTAGTGTCTGGATAATTGCCTTGAGCTTCTTTATGTTTCCCTTGAGTTCTCATTTTTATTTTTATTGCCTTTCTGCAGGGAAATGGACGATGAAATCCAGGCGAACCTCCCAGATGAGGTAGGAATCATCCAGCGACAAATATGGACCCCTTTCAAAGGGCGACTTAGAGGAAATTCCTGCTTGTATTCAAGAGCAGGACTTCCCAAGCTGGTCTTTGGACCTCTGATAGTCTACCAGCTTCGTTCAAGTGATCCGCAGCATGTCTGCAAAAATTCAGTTAAAACCATGCAGCACCTAGCACCATTGCTCCAAGAGGTAGAAGAATAGCTAAGTGGTCCTCCGAGATCCTCAGCAATTTTCAAGCAGTCCTTGGAGAAAAGAAAAAGTTGGAGAACCACTGGTGTAGAGGAATTATGTAACAACTGCCACCAGTTTTTTTACATTCAAGAAGAATCCCCTCTTCTGTCATTGGCACATCTTTCTCTCTGAATTCAGTATGCACCCATTGGTGGAAGTCACGAGTGGGGAGAGTTGTGCTTGCACTCAGAGCTTCCCATGGACATCTGTTTGGCCACTGTGAGAAGTGGATGCTGGACCAGATTGTCCCCTTTTGGCCAGAGCCAGCAAGGCTCATCTTATGTTCTCAGCTAGTGCGGGGGCGCAGTAATTTGTCCAGCAGTTTTCCATTTTTTACAAGGTGGTGGTGGAAATCTCCCCACAGATACTGGCCAATACATGCAGCCCTCAGAATAGACTCATCACATATGGCCTTCAGCTACAGATTTCAGAGGGGTAGCCAAGATAATTCTTGAAGTGACGGTGAAGCTTTTTGTGAGTGGTTTTTTAAAAAAAATAAAAAGAGCAGCCTGTCACTTTTCCATGCTTCTGATCCCAAAGAACTTTGCATATTTAGACTTTCTAACCCTAACCTGCCTGTCTGACCGTTCCTCTGTCTCTCCCTTCCCCAGAAAGTGCTTTCAGAAAGCGAGATTGATGCTAGCTTCAAGCAACTCTTTAAGCAGCTGGCGGGGGCGGTAAGTGTGTCAAATGTGTGTGTGGGGGGGGGGGGTAAATTAGATCCATTCCCCATTTAAAGGGGAACTTTCCCAACATGCACCATCCAAAACAATACATGAACCAAAATTCAGGCAGCCTTTGAAATCAGCCCTTCTCAGAATTTTGCAGTGCAGTTTTTCAGCCTGGTAAAGTGTTTCCTTACTATTTTGACCAAGCTGTGCAGGTGTGGAGCAGGTGAAAGGTGATTTCTTGCCAAATGGAGGATTGGCAGGCCCTGCTGATCAGCTGATACTTGGTCTCACTTCACCCACCTGTCAAAGTCGGCCAGTGGTTGGTGGAGGGGGGGGTTAAGGAACATTAAGTTCCCCACCTTTGTCCTAGCTGAGCAGCAGAGTGCTTAGCTTGCATATGCAAAGGTGCCTGGAGCTGTGATGGGGAAACAGGTTCCAGTTCTGAGCAGGTTCTGAGCAAAGGGCTTGACTTCAGGCCTCTCCAGGAATCGCCTCTTTTAAGAGTGGCTTAAAATAACATTGAATCTTTTTTTCCTCTTCTTTTCCACCCTTCCTTGCAGGATATGGAAATCAGCGTTCGTGAACTGCAGACTATCCTCAACAGAATCATAGGGAAACGTAAGCACTGAGCCTAACTTGTTCCCTCATCACCACCTGCTTCTTCTTTTTTAGAAAAGAAATTAAAATAGCAAAACATTTGTCATGCAGAAAGTCAGGGAATGTGTACATGTGCGTACAACAAATGCTGAGTGTTGTATGCAACAGAGAATAAAACTAATTTGGCAAAGCTTTGTGTTGCCAGGGCCCTTTGGCAACAAAAGTGTTGCCAGAGTTCACCATTTAAAATGTTCGGACACCAGAAACCCACCACCTTCCTGACCTTGGACTTGTAACAAACCTGACATATAATTCCAGGGTTTGTGGCTTCCTTGTACCATTGTTGAGGGTCCCTTTGAACGATTTCCGACATCTTTTTGCTGCGTGCATTCATGGGGTGTAAAAGGAAAAGCTCTGATTTCCCTTCTTTGCTTTTTACTGCAGATAAAGACCTTCGGACGAAAGGGTTCAGTTTGGAGTCCTGTCGGAGTATGGTGAACCTCATGGATGTATCCTTCCTTTTTGGTGTCAGGGTCTGTGTATTTTAAAGGGGCTCCAGGTTCTCAGTATTTTGCAGGACAGGAGCACGTGCCATCAATTTAGGTTTGCACTTACCGTAATTAAAGTAGATTATAATGCTCTTTTGCCCTAGTGCAATAAATCCACTTTTAAAAAACCAAAACGAAACAGACTTTTAAAATTATTTAAAGATGTTTATATATTACTTATCACACAAAATTAATATACAGCTTGTTTGTAGAAAAACAACTTCAAAGCGATTTACAAAATTGATAAAACAATAAAATTATCACTAACAAAAGGTACAACCATAATTTAAAACAAACAGAAAATTAAAACCACAATAAAATAGACTAAAACAAATTAAAAACACATAAACTTTCTAAACATATGGTGAGGCTTGTCTAAATACAAATGTCTGTTCAAGGCACAGTGAGGGGACCTGCCTGTTATCAATTGGCAGGGAGTTCCAAAGTGTCAGCACTGCCACGCTAAATGATTGAGTTCTTCCAGATGCAGAGTGGGTATTACGGGGCACCTGCAAAAGTCGCAATTCCATCAGTCGAAGAGGTCAAGTGGGCACATAATCATTAGTGTTTCTAAGTGGTGCAAGTAAAAATGAACATAACAGAGAATAAAGCGATAAAAATTCACCATAAAACCAAATGCTGCCTTAAATGCCTACTGGGATAAGTCTTTGTCATGCACTGTAAGTTCAGCAAAGAGGGGGGCCATCTAATCTCAATCACGAAGGACTTATGCAGGCTTGAACCCACAACACTCCATGCACGGCTTCTAACAGTTGCAAGCCATGCATCTGAGCCCTCTTGTGGGGGACCAGCAGCAGAGACTCCCCCAAAGATTGCAGTGATCAGACAAGGATATAACAGGTCAGGAAACCAACCCTTAAACTATCCTGGACCCAAGTTACTCAGGGCTTTGTAAATTAATGCAAAAACCTTGAATGTGGCCCAGTAGTGTATTGGCAGCCACTGGAGCTCCAGATTGAAAAGCGTGGCTTGAATGAACGATTTGTGGGAAGACAGACACAGTGCCTCGCAAGTGAATCGGGACACATGTTGATTGTCTTATAACCTTCCCCCAAATGAATCAAAATGAATGCTATGTGAAGGCTGGACGTAGTTTAACCTCTGCCTAAGCTATATGCCTGCAAGCATTCAACAAACTAATTTTTTGGGAGTATGGTATTGGAGGGGAAGGGGAGGTGATGGTGGAAGGAGGCGACGGTGGCATTTTGACAGCAGTGTCTCCTTAACATCCGCTTCCTTGATCAGAGAGATGGAAATGGGAAACTTGGATTGGTGGAGTTCAACATCCTTTGGACCAAAATCAGGAGCTATTTGGTAAGCTCACAGTGTCATCAAAGCCATTTATGGGTAAAAAAACCCCCCACACAAACGTAGCTACAGTGGGGTGGGTAAATGGTGGGGACCTCTGCCCACCCAGATATTGTGGAGTCCAGCTCCCATCAGTCTCAGACTGCATAGACAGTAGTCAGGAATGATGGGAGCTATAATCCAACAACAGCTAGAGGTCCACAGATTCCCCATGGTTTAAAATTTGGTGCACAAGACTCTCCAGTCCAAATATTTCACAAATATTCTCTTGGTTACATGATTCCCCACCCCCTGCAAACCAGGATAGCTAAATGGAATTAAAATTATTTTTGTTATTTGCAGGGAAAAGCTGGGGAATTCTGCTTAATTGTTTTCTGATATGCAAACAATATTTTGCAGATATTGACTGTTCAAAAAATTGGAATATATCTATGGAGTGGGCTGAAAATGAGAGAGCCCAATCAATCAAACTTTGTAATTTGACATCCATTTGATTCTGAAATGTGAATGTTGATGTCCAGTATCATAATTTGAGCATGTTAAGGAATTTTGAATCTGGTTCTGAAATCTCTTTTCCCTCTAGATGGGACTTAAGTCTGGAGAGTTTGCACTTTAGTGAGCCTTTCTGGATCTCCCTCTAGTGGTTGGACTATGAATTGATGGGTTTCTTCTGGAGCCTTGGAACTCATAATTTATTTTTTCCTTAGATTCTTGGGGCTCAGCCGCTGGGTTCATTGTTGACACCTTTTGGGGGGGCATCTTATCTCCTTTTCTCTTTGTTATCTTTTAAGGCAGTCTTTAGGAAGTTCGATTTGGACAAGTCGGGGAGCATGAGTGCCTACGAGATGCGAATGGCTCTGGAGGCTGCAGGTGATCTGCCCCTTTTTAATTGCATTCAGTTTTCTAGGCAGCCTCTCAACTGAATTGGTCCTCAAGGTGGAATTAAAACCAAGTCATCAATCAGAATCAAGAAGCCCAGCTAACAGCCGGGGATCCTGGGTGGTTGGCCACTGTGGGAACAGGATGTTGGAGTAAGATGAGCCTTTGGCCTGATCTATCAGGACCCTTCTGGTCTTCTTTAACATATCCAGTTCCTTTGCCCTTTCCTCATTAATTGTAACTGGAAGCTGTGCATGAATGATGTAGACAAATGGGCAGTTCAGGTCCTGTGAGAAAGACCTTTGTGACTCTTGTCTTTCCTGCTCAGCACCCAGCCAGGTGGGATAGTGGAGATACAGCTGCCATATATGTTTTGTATTACAAGTGTCTCAGGGCTGGGAAATCGGGTGCCCTCCAGATGTTGTTCAACTCTCAGCTCCCATCAGCCCCAGCTGGTATGGCCATAGTTTAGTGGTAATGGGAGTTGGAATCCTGCCAAGTCTGGAGGACCACAGGTCCCCCACTAAGGTCTAATCCAAACTGCTGGATTTCAAAGCACACAGCTGTCTGAATTGCTCACAGTCCCTTGGCTTGCCTCAAAAGCGGGAGACTCTGTTGTGTTTTTAAGAAAGCCATCCAGCTTCTGAACGAAATGTGTTTGCTCTTTCTCTTGCCCAGGCTTCAAGCTGAACAAGAAACTATACGAGCTAATCATCACCCGCTACGCTGAACCTGATCTGGCCATCGACTTTGACAATTTTGTCTGCTGCTTAATGCGACTTGAAACCATGTTCCGTGAGTGCCCTTTTTGTAGGGTGGCCGTTTCATATTTTGATGTGTGACCAGGTTGTTTTAGTCTGCCTATAGAGGGCATGGGCAAAGCCCCCTTACCCAGCCCCCAGACCCCATAGCTACTGAGGACTGGTGGAGGCTATATGGTCTGCACAGCTTCTTCCCTCTTTGGGGTTCTCCTAGAAGTCAAAGGAGGCAAAGGAGTAGCAGGGGACTGCAGTGTTGGCCTTGGAGTTTAGAAAGCTGTTGGCTTTGCATGCCCCAGTGATCTAACTGCAGGGCTAGAGGGTTTCTTTAGGCGTGCCTAAAGGCTTTGCAAACCACCAGCAACATTTTAAATTTCCATGCAATGTTGCAATATGTTCCCCATGCTGCTCTTAAATTCTTTCCAAAGCAGCTTGAAATCGGTAAGAAGGAAGCAGGCCAGCAGCCTGGTGCATCTTTGGGCATGCTACCCTCCTGACACAGTTCTTGGGAGCCTGTCCCTGAAGTCAACAGGGTTGATCTGGGTTTGTTTCCCACCCAGAGAAGTCCTGCAGTGACATATCTTGATTTAATTCCCACCCTCAACTCTGCCACTCACCCCACAATCTCTCTCTTCAGGGTTTTTCCAAGCACTGGACTCAGACAAGGATGGAATCGTCACCTTTGACTTGGTTAAGGTAATGCCTCTCTGATTGCTGAAAATAAACTGCCAGTGTCATAATGCTGTGATACAAATGTCTGGTGAGATCACACTCAGGATACCGTGTGCCGTTCTGGTCCTGGAACTTCAAAAAGGATATTGTAAATCTGGAAAAGGTGCAGTGAATGGCAACAAAAATGATTGAGGGGGTGGAACGCGTTTTCCTATGAAGAACGATTATGACATTGGGGGTTTCTGAATTACCATGTTTTTAATCCTCCTGAAAACCCACCAGCATTTTTGCGATAATTTATCCTAATATACACATTTACTTACATGCAGTGTTCTCCAATGTGATTTTGCATTGTATTGCAGCCTATGTATGCATTTTTGTACGCATTATTGCAAAATTTGGAGAGGTGCAGATTTTGAAGGATGGGTCTATGTTTCAGTTTATGCGTTGTTTCAGAAAGTGTGAATTAGGTAGATTTGCTTTTGACGGTGAACTGAACTGAATTTCTCCTCTATTCCTCTTTTTATCTCTCTCTCCTGCACTGCAGTGGATACAACTAACCATGTTTGCCTGAAGAAGAAACAGCACCATCCCTGCACGGCTGTCTGGCCCTTCTCCTCGGACATCTTTTGTGCTTTCGTTCTTTTTACCTGCAAGTGCCTTGCATCACAATGTGGTCACTTCTTGCTTTTTTGCTGCTTCCACCTCAAATAAAGGAACAGACACGTGCTTAAACACACACACACACACACACACACACACACAGCACTTCACATTTGCCTCACGTGCCAAGGTGGACTCTCTTGGCTCCCTGCCGCCGTGCCTGGTCATCACCTGTGACCTCGGAAGCTGTTCAGATCCTGCGCTGCCTCCAAAGCTGCTTCTTGCTTTGAATAACGATCCATAGCGAGACTCTTGCCGCACAGCTTGGCACAAAAGAGGCCTTCCTGACTTGACCTCAGGCTCCTTGTCTTTAAAATGGGGGCTTATCACAGCACCAACATGAGCAGCAATGGTGGCTCTGTGGAAAAGCCCTGAGTGGGCAGTGCATTCTGGGAAAACTCTTGCCTCTTGATAGCCAGTTTTTCAGTGGCTGTTGGCTTTGGTTAGTTTTTAGGGCTTTGTCCTGATGTTGGCCTCCTCTCAAGTTTTTGGTTTTTTTGTCTTAATATGTATGTGCAGGATAAGGGGGGCAGCCAGAGAGCTGGCCCCACAGAAGCATTGTTTTGAAATAGTGGGCAAACATCCTGAGGCACACGGCCGGGGGGGGGGGGCACCTGATGCCTTAATTTAAAAAAAGGGATGTCTTGCCTTTTTTGTCTCTATTGCTGGATGTCTGCTCAATCCTCCCAGTTTGCTTCTATAGCCACCTGGTTGATGCCCACTCTGCAACATAGCACTGCTTGCTGGGAAATCTCAGCCCTCCGTTGGCCACACTTCCTTCGACTCAATTGCCATATTTCTTACACTCAAGCCGTATTTGCACTATACGTTTAAAGCACTCTTGAAACACATTCAACAGCCATGGCTTCCCCCAAAGAATCCTGGGAGCTGTAATTTGTCGAGGATGCTGTTATGAGACCCTTCTCCCCCTCACAGAGCTACCATTCCCAGAGTAGTTTTACAATCAGTCCCTCTTCCCAGGGAATTCTGGGAATTGTAGTACTCTCAGCACTCTCAACAAACGACAGTTCCCAGGATTATTGGGGGGGGGGGGTATAAAGAGTGCTTTAAATGTGCAGTGTGCATTTGGCCTCAGATGTGCCCACTGGTATTTCACTATTTGCCAGTGAGATGCCGTCTGTTTTTGAAACATATTTGCATCAGTGCCAAAGAAATATTCCCACTTCTGTAACTGTTTTGGCCTCTGTATTTTTTTATTTGGCAAATACAAAGTTTGGCAAGTATGGACTGAGACCTGACAGGGGACTTTGCAGGGCTCCTTCTTCAGATGGGCAAAGGCCTGTGTCTACATGGGGGAAGCCTGAGCTTTCAATCCCTGGCATCTCCAGGTAGACAGAGGAGAGAACACAGTCTAGAATCCTGGAGAGCAGCTGCCAGTCAGTGTAGACAATACAGAGCTAGCTAAACCAAATGTCTGGTTTGGTGTAAAGCCGCTTCTGATCTCCCTGCTTATATCAGCCTTTTATTCAGAAGCAATTGGACTGAAATCTTATTTTTAAGGGGAAGACTGCCTTTCAGTGGCATGTTCTACAGTTCAATCCTCAGCATCTCCAGGTAGGGAGAGGAAAGAGAACTACATGGTTCAATGGCCTGGCTCCGCCATAGGGTGGCTTCCTATCTTCCAATCTGTATCTGGCTGCAAAGACTTCATCCCTTTTCTCCAGCCCCATATTTTCCACTCGTCCGAGGGGCCCCCTTTTCCTCACTGGTGCCTGCCTTTTGGCATCCACAGCTTCACATCACTGACATCTCGAGAAGTTGCCTGTGCCAGCCTTGCTCCTCTCTGACTGTTGTCCTGCCTAGAGGGTGCCTTTCTTGAATAGGAAACTGATAACCCTGCAACGCCTGGAGGGCTACGGGTCCGCCATCCCCAGGATGATGATGATGATGATGATGATGATGATAATAAATTTTATTTATACCCCGCTCTCCCCAGCCAAGACTGGGCTCAGGGCGGCTAACAACCAATAATAAAAACAAGCTGATTAAAATACAATTTTAAAAAACAATATTAAAATACAACATTAAAACATTAGGATGCAGCCTCTACACAGGAGGAGAAAGGAAAAAGAAAGAGTGGTAGGGAATCAAATTGGCTCCAAGCCAAAGGCCAGGCGGAACAACTCTGTCTTACAGTCCCTGCGGAAAGAAATCAGATCCTGCAGGGCCCTGGTCTCATGAGGCAGAGCGTTCCACCAGGCCGGAGCCAGAGTTGAGAAGGCCCTGGCTCTGGTTGAGGCTAATCTAACTTCCTTAGGGCCTGGGACCACTAGGGTTTTGCTATTTATAGACCTTAAGGTCCTCCGTGGGGCATACTAGGAGAGGCGGTCCCATAGGTACGATCTGGATAAGGAACTGACTCCTCATGGAAATCAAACAGGGTCAGGCACAAATTGATTGGCAGTCCTGTTTGGCCAGCAGTTGGGCAGGCTGCTTCCTGTCTCTGGAAGCTTCTAGGAGCATTCCAATGCCTGACCTCAAGGCCTGAGGGGCAGAATTCTCCTCACCCAGAGGCTGGTTTGGGGTGAATTGGGGCCTCCAGGCTGCGGCAGCTGAATGCCCCTTACCCGTCTCCCCCACCCACTTCACACTTGCTCTCAGAAAGCCGCCTGAGGTGCTGCAGAAGCCCCCTCACTCCCCTCCGAAGCTGTTTCACGTCTCCCTTGAGGTGCCCAAATGGGAGACTTCTGAGGTGATGTTTGCTTCTGTAATTGTGCCAGAAGATTCCGTTATCAGGGATTATTTTACACTCCTATGATGCAACTGGGTACTACTGTTTAATCTTTTTGTTTTGTATTGTAGAAACAGACTTGTTTTATTGCCAAAAAAAGGAAATAAGAAGTGCTATTATTAAAGCAAGATGCTTGAGTCCCTACTGGTTTGGGCTGTTTTTTGTTAAGTTTCATTCCTTCACCACACGGTTCGAGGGGAGGTTACAACAATATAAAAATGCAACCTTGAAATAAGTTAGAATAATTTACAGTCGGAAGAATAGGGTGAACCTTAAAACACAACCTTCACCCGGCTGTGAGGCGTGAAGGCCGCTCCCTGCAAGGCCCTTTCCACCTGGCCTAGGAGGCAGGGCCCAGACTCGCCAGCCCTAGAAAGAGGCTCCTCATAAGGCCGGATTGAATATCAATGGGTTATTGCTTTATTGTTTTATTTATTTAATATGCTGTAAACCACTTAGAGATTTTCATTAATATCAGCAAGACAAAGGAGATGGTGTTGAGATTTTTGGAGGAAGAGAGAACTAGCCCCGCTGTACCTCAGGGAGGGCTGTGTGAAGAGAGTCTCTTCCTTTAAATTCCTAGGAATTTATCTCAGTGAAGACCTTACTTGGAAAATCAATACAACCCAGGTGGTTAAGAAAGCCCAACAGAGACTCCATCTCCTCAGAGTATTGCAAAAGAACAATGTCAATCAAAATCTGATGATCTCCTTCTACTGGTCCACAATAGAAAGTGTCCTTTCATACTGCATCACGGTGTGGTACGCTGGTTTGACATCAACTGATAGGAAGTGCCTACAGAGGGTGGTGAATACAGCACAAGCTATTATGGGCTGTCCCATGAATACGCTGGATGAAATAGCGGAAGAACTGTGCCTCAGGAGAGTGAGGAAAATTCTTAGGGAAGATTCACACCCTGGCCGGCACTTTCTTGATCTCGTGCCCTTGGGCAGAAGATATGGAAGCATGATTAGTCGCACCAACAGGGTAAAGAACAGCTTCTATCCATGGGCTGTTAGGCTGCTGAATGAAAAGATAACAACAGGGCAACTGACTTTTGGGTTTGGTGTGTTTGTGTGTCAGTAAACGAGGGGAATTAAGACTAAGAGAGCTGAGTGGGGGTTGCTCATGTAATCTCACTGTATACAAGTTGTACAAGTGACAATAAAGTATTTCAATTATTCAATTTCAATTATTAAAACTATAAAGCGGTATAGAAAATTAAAAAATTAAAATACAATAAAATAAAATATGTAGCATCTGGTTCCCCCAGCCTATCAGGAGAGGGACGTTCACCTGCAGAGAGGGAATCGGTGGAGTTGGAGAAAGCAAACAGTGACCAGATACTGAGTCTATGCAGCTAACTCAAGATGGATCCAAAACTCTTGCCCAATTCATCATCTCCCATGGACCAGGTGAGTGTGACGGTGGAAAAATGGCCTTGTGGGCCAAAGCTAAACAGACCGCTGGCAGAGTTTACTTTGACCCTCAAACCGGAGGATCCCTGTTTGGTTGCCTGGGATTTGCAGCCATTTGTGTCACAATGCCTGGGTTCCAGTTTCCCTGGAGACGCCAGAGAATTCCAAAGCAGCTAAAGCAGTTAAACAGAAGCAGGTTGAGGCTGAGGCAGAGAACTCGGACAATGGTATGCATCCCAATAATATAATTAATACTAATAATTTATTTTTTATACCCCGCCCATCTGGCTGGCTACATCACCCCAGAATTAGCATTTGAGGAAGGGCTAGCCCATCTTCCCCTGCCTTTATCTCTCTCTGCTGATCCTACTCCTCAGGTCCCTTCTGATCCTTCATCTCCGTGAGCTCACAAACCTGGTAGCACATAGCATCCTTAGGCAACTACTAGGGTCCCCACTTGCAACAAGGCCCCACTGCTGTGCCATTATGTTGCCCCTCAATCCTGGAGTGTTGGGGAGTTTGGAGCCATCGTTTTAATTTTCCACACTCCCTCTGGGGTGTGCTGAGAAAGTGGTTCCGCCATCAGGGCTAGGAAGCTCATGGTCCTTTTTGTCACTAACACCCCAGCAGGTATATAATCTAAGGTTGCCATACTTCAAGAAGTAAAAATCAGAACACAAAGTAGTTGAGCTTTTCTGGAGAAAGTTTCAAAAAACCCAGACATTTTACTGATTTCCCAAAATTCCCCATGGACATTAATTCTGTCACTAGGATCCTGGACATGTCTGGGGAAATCCGGGTGAGCGACAGGTATCATACCAGTTCAGCTTAGCTTTTGAGAAGATAACAATTATGGGTGTTTGTTATAAGTAGCTATTATTTCTCCTTTGGTACCATAGTTTGGCAGGCTAGCCAGCTGGCTGGCTGTCCTAGCAAAGGTAGCCACTTGTGGGTGTCAGTGGGTAAGAGAGCAATCCCAAGGTCTCTTGGGGGGGCATCACTGAGGCTGGTGGGTGCTCTGCAGCTCCCCCTCCATGGACCGAGAGAAAGATGCACCGGCAGGCCACAGAGAGGGATGTCTGAAGAGTGGGGATCCTCTCTTGACAGGCAGCAGGAGGTTCTGCTGCTCTTGCTGCCCCACAAGCAGCCAAGTCATAAAGGAGGCTGGGGAAACCCAGCCAGATGGGCAGGGTATAGATAATAAAAATAAAATTCCAGGAGATTGTCAGGGGTGGATTTGGGAAGCCGGATGCAAAACAGAGGCAAAGTTAGGATTCACGCATGCTTCTAGCTCGAGATTTTAGCCACAGAAATACTCAAAAGGTGTGGGGGTTTTTTCTTTGTTCCTTCTGCTATACACAGGAAATCGCGCCAAGGAGTGAAGTGCATTGCAGGATCCTATGAGCACCCTCTTTCTCCTCGCTCCACTCATAGCCACCCCAAAAGCAGCTGTCTTCCTCCTTAGCTCCGCCCTGGGATAAGTCCCCCTCATCCTCGAACCAGACTATGTCCTCCTCCCTGCTGGTCTTCCCTGAAGATATCCCCATCCCCCCCTGAGTCCCCCTAAGAAATTGCTCCACTCCTCTGCTTCCTCTCCATTCAGCCCGCCCGGGAATATGCCTTCTTACCCCTGAAACTTGACCAGAATATGCTCTCTTCCCCACTGAAACTTTCCCAGAATATGTCCCCTTCCCCACTGAAACTTTCCCAGAATATGCCCCCTTCCCCCCTGAAACTCTCCCATAATACGCCCCATTCCCCCTGAAAGTTGGCCAGAACATGCCCCGTTGCTACCTGAAGCTTGGCTAGAATATGCCCTCTTGCCCCCTGAAACTTTCCCAGAATATGCCCCCTTGCCCCCTGAAACTCTCCCAGAATATGCCCCCTTGCCCCCTGAAACTCTCCCAGAATATGCCTCCTTGCCTCCTGAAACTCTCCCAGAATATGTCCCCTTGCCCCCTGAAACTTTCCCAGAATATGTCCCCTTGCCCCCTGAAACTTTCCCAAAATATGCCCCCTTGCCTCCTGAAACTCTCCCAAAATATGCCCCTGTGGCGATCACACAGGGGCCCCGGACGTTTCACGGTCTATTGACCCTGTGCCACCACTGCGGTTGCTTTCTTCGCTGCCACCACCCCGCTTCTCACGGGGACACACGGAGTCCAGACAGTTGTTAACATAAACAAATAATCAAGTTTATTTTTAAGTGCAGGAATAAGTGTATGGTTTTGGTTTATTTTTCTCTTGTCAGTTTCTTAAATCTTAGTTCCTACGACTTCAAACTGAATTATTCCCAACTATCTAACTCCCTAACAATCCCTCTCACTCTCTCACAATGCAACTCAACCAACCCACTGCGTATTCCACCCTCTTCCTTCTCCAACACCCAAGCCTCAACTCCCAACTGACAAACCTCAACTCCCAACTCCCAATCCTCAACTGTCAACCCCCAGACCTCAACTGTCTTTTCAAAACCTCCCACTCTATCTTTTACTCCCCCC
>JAXCMG010000019.1:22778260-22808740 GCA_034642415.1 Podarcis siculus | reverse complement strand
TTCCTAGAAAATACGCCCCCTTGGCCCCTGAAAGTCTCCCAGGATATAGAGCGCAGTTGCAACAGGGGTTACCACTCCCAAACGTCCAATGTGGTACGAAGGAAGGCAAACCCTGAACAAAAGAAGGCATGGAGTTTTATACTTTTCTTACAGCACAGAGGAATATGTCAGAGGAGGGGTGATTCCAGAGATTACAGGTGAGCAGTTGTGAGAAATATTTGGTAAAGTACAGTTGTTATGACAGTTATTAACACTTCAATGTTTACATGCAAAGTTCTTAAGTGGTGTTGACAAAGAGAGGAAGGTTTGCAGATGACTGTTATGTATATTTCTCAGCGCATCCAGTCCATCCTACTGATATCTATCTATTGTGGTTTTATGATTACAGGGAGAATCTTGATGGTTCTGCCTGGAGCTTTTCCTCCAGGGAAGAATGACTATGGGCTTTAGGCGATTCTGGAGCTTATGTTGATGTTCCAGAGCTTATGTTGATGTTCCCTGACGCCTTTTGAATGTATGTTACTTTGTTGTTATGTTATGGTTGTTAATGACTTATTAAAATAAACAGTTGTATTTGTGAATTTGTGTCATATCACTGTAGACCTTGTAGGTGGAGCTGTGGCGCTGTTTTAGTGTTTGAATGTATTCCAAATTTGGCACTCAGTAAGGGACACGGGTGGCACTGTGGGTTAAACCACAGAGCCTAGGACTTGCCGATCAGAAGGTCGGCGGTTCAAATCCCCGCAACGGGGTGAGCTCCCGTTGCTCGGTCCCTGATCCTGCCAACCTAGCAGTTCGAAAGCGTGTCAAAGTGCAAGTAGATAAATAGGTACCGCTCCAGCTGGAAGGTAAACAGCGTTTCCGTGCGCTGCTCTGGTTCACCAGAAGCAGCTTAGTCATGCTGGCCACATGACCTGGAAGCTGTACGCCGGCTCCCTCGGCCAATAAAGCGAGATGAGCGCCGCAACCCCAGAGTCGGCCACGACTGGACCTAATGGTCAGGGGTCCCTTTACCTATAGTCACTGGAAGGACAGATCCTGAAGCTGAGGCTCCAATACATTGGCCACCTCATGATAAGAGAAGACTCCCTGGAAAAGACCCTGATGTTGAGAAAGATTGAAGGCACAAGGAGAAGGGGATGGCAGAGAATGAGATGGTTGAACAGTGTTCTCGAAACTACCAACATGAGCTTGACCAAACTGCGGGAGGCAGTGGAAGACAGGAGTGCCTGGCGTGCTCTGGTCCATGGGGTCACGAAGAGTTGGACACAACAAAACAACAACAACAACAATAGTCGGTGCCAGTGTCCTCAAAGGGCTGAAGATGTAGCTTAAAACCAAATTGGGTGTCTTTAAGGACAGAAATGGGCCATGAAAGGCAGGTTAATGCATAAAGAAAGCAACCACGTAACTTAAGCTACTCCTAAAATACTTCCTTTCCCCATACATCAATTTCTTAGAGGACATGAGAACATGCATTATGAGTAACATCAATGTTCAAATATTTTAAAAAAACTTCTCTGTATAGAGAAAATTAATTAAGAACGGAAAAGAGATTTATGTAGTGCAATTATAGATAAAGTGAAATACATTAAAACAAATTTGGGACGGATAGGAAAGAGATACTTTTACTATACAAGAGCAGTGGTGCAGAAATGAGTGCCTTATTTTCTAATTTTTTAAAATCAGCTGTCTGCTTTAACCAACACTTCTCAAGACTGTCTTAATGCAGGCCACTCAACCACTGCTCAGAGGAGGAGGGGAGCTACGAAGAAAGCCAAATCAGTCGATCGTTTCCATTACCTGGTTGCCGCCATATATTATATTAGCACAGGCACACGCGCAAGAGGGAAAATCGGATAGAAAAGCCCCCTTTATCTCCGTCGGCCTCGTCCGCCTCATTTACATCTCCCTGGATGGCATCCTGGCCTGTAGCAGGATCCAGTTCCAACCCTTCTTCAAGCTTCGCTTTCCCCCCTCCTTGCTTTTCCTCTCTCCTTGACGCTGCTGCTGCTGCCCCGTGAACGGAGATCAAGAGCAAAGCTGGTCGTGCTGAAAGCAATGGGGAGAGAAAGGAAGAGAGGAAAAGGAGAGGGGGGGCGAGTGAAATCGCTCTTAAAAGAAAAATCCCAGTCAATTCTATTGCCAGCTCCCTTTCGTCCATGCACCTCTCTCTGTGTGTGACTGCGGATTGCGAAGTCCTGACACGGATTCTCCACTAACTGAACTGGAGCCCCCTCCACCTCTTCCTCCAATCTCCCCCCCCCCCTTCTTTTCTACCCACCCCTGGGCTCAGTTTATCATATAAACGTGTATAGAAGCGGCGGCAGCCAAAATATATGGGGGACACACACATATATATTCTCCACCACCCCGCTTCTTCTGTCTCCTCGCCGCCCCCGCCACCACCTGCCCAAGCTGGTGGGTGGGGAGGGGGGCTTCTGGCAAATAAAAGCGGATTACGCTAAATACCAGATGTGGAGATAATCTAAAGGCTCGATCTGCCACCACTGGCCATTTTCCACTCCATTTGAGCTGCTTGCGGCTGCACGGCTTTGGGAAGGAGAGGAGGAGTGATGGGAGAGAGAAAGAGAAAGAAGCGGTGCGGAGGTGGGTGTGTTCGTGCAAAAGCTCTGGGCTTGATCTGGCAACAGCAGGGAGCGCTGGATCACTTCAGCCGGCGGCACCTGAGAGCTTTGGGGCAGCCCCGCAGCGAGAGCAGGAGAATCGGCTGCATCTCGGAGTCCCCACTGGGTGCCGTCCGCCCACTGAGAGGACCTACTCGCCAGCTCAGTTTCAAAAACTTTGATCTATGGTGTTGACTTTTTTTCTTAATTTTTTTCAAATAACTTTTCCTCTTTAAAAAAAAAAATTAATTCATTTTTTAAAGTGTCCCCGGATTTATTGAAAAAAATCTGGTAACCTTAGGGTAGAGGCCCTTAGATGTATGGTGTGCAGTAGCTTAAGTTGATGGTGTTGTGACTCAGTGGGGCTTCTGAGCAGACCTGCTAAATATTTATTAAACAGGCGACTATATTCACATTGCAGCGTAAGTCCATCAAGCGCCCCACTGACAGGAATCGCTGTGAGGTAAACACAGCTCGTGGGCCGCCTCACGTGGCGGATGGATTGGCTAGGCGGCGCGCCAATCACACTCCTAAAGGCGGCCCCCAGAGTCCGCTCTCTCTTTGGATTGGCGGCGAAGACTTCCTCCGGCGCCGCGCATGCGCCGCTATGGCCGGCAGCGGTTGGGAGCGGAGGGTGCTGCCCGTGTGCGTGGGGGCGGCGCTGGTGGGCGCGCTCGCCCTGGAGGTGGTCGCGGTGCTGCTGCTTCGGCAGCGCGGAGGCGGCGGCGAGCGCGGGAGCGAGGCCCCTAGGACGGAAGCATTCCCATTGGGGTCGCTGGCATCGCTGCTTTTCCTGCTGGGGAACGTGCTCGAGAACGCGCGCCGTTTCGTCACCGCCTCGCCCAGCACGCGCGGCGTTATGCTGGCGGGGGCGGGGCAAGGATGGGAGTAAGTTGGGGGGGGGCTTTGGCGGACGGTAGCCAATCGGAGAAGAGCGTGGGAGTGTGGAGGCGGGGCTTGGGGAAGTGGCGGGAAAATGACTGGGAAGGCGTTTTTTGTTAGGCTAGGCCAGGCTTCCTCAACCTTGGCCCGCCAGATGTTTTGAGACTACAATTCCCAGCATCCCTGGGAATTACTAGCTAGGGATCATGGGAGTTGTAGGCCAAAAACATCTGGAGGGCCGAGGTTGAGGAAGCCTGGACTAGGAAAAGCGCCTTGGCCTAACATACTCGGAGGCACTCTTCCCATTGGATTTTATTTTTCCAAAGCTCTTTTTTTCAGAGCAGGAAAAGCCCTGAGGAGAGCAACAGCGCCAGTGAGGCCTAGCTAAAAGCTTGGAGTACCTTAAAGGGAAAGGAATTGAGGAGAAATCACAGCTGTCAGGCAGGAGGTCCCATCTCTGGGGCCATCACTTAAAAAGGGAACCAGGTAGCAGATAATGGGAAAGGCCCCTGAGAATTTCAGGGTAGACAACTCTGTGTTAGATGCTCTGCCAGAGCAAACAGTATTGAACCAGATGTCTTACCTGGCAGGTACTAGCATTTCTAAATGTATTGTAGGCTTGCAGCACAGTTTTTTTGTTTTGTTTTTGTTTTGTTTTGTTTTTTGTAAGCAAGATCCTGCTTCATTAAGATGATGGAGGCAAGTGTTACAGAGAGAGAGAAAGAAAACAACAACAAGGGGCATTTAGAGAAATGGATTTAATATGTAAGGTTTAAAAAATGAATGCATATACAGTACTGTATAAACCAAAGAGGAATATTGTAAATGAATTCCTCAGTGGCCACAAGGAATTGGGTATTTACTACAGCAGCACTTACATTGTGCAGTTCATTGCATTTGTATGCTAGGGAGGTTTCTGTGGGAGGTTTTAAGCAAACTGTTGGGCAATGGTTCATCTGGGATTTAAGTGAGGTTTCCCCACACACACACCCTTCCAGATGCCAGAGATTGAACATGGGACCATTTGCATGCAAATCATGTCCTCTGCCGCTGGGCTGAGTGAGTGGAGTAAGATGAGCCCAGTAGAAACCTCACCGTCGCTCCTCACTCTCTCTCTTTCAGTTACTGCTACTCCTGCCAATCTCACGTGCCTCCCCGCTGCAGCCACTGTTTCTCCTGCAACGTTTGCATCCTGCGGCGCGACCACCATTGCACTTTGCTTGGCCAGTGCTTGGGATACCAGAACTACCGCTACTTCCTTTGCCTGCTGCTACATGGCTCTGTCGCCTTGCTGTACGGCTGCGTGATCAATGCTGATGTGGTCCTATCACTGCTCCAGGAGGGCACCTCTGTCCAGGCAATGCTGCTGCTACTACTTCCCTGGCTTATGTTACTGATGGGTAAGATTCATTGGCGCCGTACAGACTCCATCACAGACCTACGGTTGCATGCTGGAAACTGACGAAATAGGCCTCTGCACCACTCTTAATAGTACCAGCCCTGCTTTTGAGAGTACAGGCGACTCCCCTCTTACGCATGGGTGACGTTCCAGTGCCCCGCACGCATACAGGAAAATCGTGTAAGTGGGGAGTGCCCCCTAAACACCCTTGAAACGCCTTTGGTGCCTCTCTCTCTCCAATCCAGATCAAAAATACTGTACCAAAAATATCCGCAACTGGAATTGAAGCTCTGGGGCTTGCAGAAGCCTGGAGGATGCGCGGAAAGGTTGCTGCTGTGCTACCACATGCATCAGCTGTTAGGCAGAGAGGCTGAGCAGCCTAAACTGTGCCTCTGGTCTCTTTGGGTCTTCCGCTGCCTTTACCTGTCCTCTTCAAGCTCTGGGGAGGGTCTCCTCACGAGCCATGAGGACTCTCCTGCTCTCTTCTTCCATTTCCTGGTATGAATTAAATTACTTAATTATTTCCCGGTGCCACAATACGTGGTTGTAGGTGCACAAGTGGGGGGATGCCTGTATCTGGGGATGCCCAGGCTTACCTCAATTTGATAGAGGATGAGATACTTAATATCAGGGTCATGGGTTCGAGCCCCACATTGGGCAAAAGATTCCTGCACTGCAGAGTGTTAGACTAGATAGCTCTTGTGGTCCCTTCCAACTCCACAATTCTATGATTCTACCTGTCTTGGGACCTTCTGCATTCAAAACAGATACTTTACCACTCAGCAAGGTCCCTTCCTCTAAAGATAAGGCATCCCTGCCGTCAGGCTTACAATATACAAGCCATGGCACAAAAGGAAAGGGCATTAGGAAGTGGTGAGCAAACAGAGGCATTTCTTAGAGAAGCTGGAATGGAAAGATTTTGAGGGGAGGCAGAGCCAAAAGTTGCTGGTTTTCCAGCAAAGCAGATGGAGGGGTCCTGGGGTCCCATCTTCCTCTCTCTCCTTTTGGTAACTAACGTAGCACTTGGATCTCTCTTGTAGGGCAGGTGAACATCACAATCTTCATCTTTGCTTTTGTGACTGACGTCTGCATTGTTGGCTTCCTCTTCTGCACGGGCTTCCTGCTCTTTCACAGCCTGCTGGCCCTGCGTGGGCAGACGACCAACGAATGGTTCGAAGGAGATCGTCAGTACGACTTGGGCTGGAAAGACAACCTTCGGGAAGTGCTGGGGAATCAGGGGCACCTGGTGTGGTTCATGCCTTTCATTGCTTCCCCTTTGCCGGGGGACGGGATCACCTTCCGAACTAAGTGCCCCCGATCTGAGCCACTCCCCAAATCCCGTGACCTCTAAAGGTGGGTTCCAGGGTGCAGGTTGGGGGTATGTATAACATGCACTTCATATGCAACAATGACCAGAAAAAAGCAACCAGTGGGCAAAATAATTTCTTTTAACAATGCTTGATGTTGTTTAGTTGCGTCCGACTCTTCATGAGCCCATGGACCAGAGGTTTGCCCAGCGCTTTCGCATGTTCAAACCACTGCACATAACTTACTTGGTTGTAATCCTTACAATAACCCTGTAAGGCAGCTTTGGGGGGAACTTTGTAAGCCAGTGGACCCTGGTTTATTTGCAAATGGTGGGGTGTGTTAAAATGTTAGGAAATGGCAGCAGTCCCAAGGCACAATCACTGCAAGGCCTGTGAGTCTTGGAAGCTCAGAACACACAAGGCTACTTTTCTCAAATTTTCTTTCTCCAGTATTTGATTTAGCCACACACTTGCTTTCCCCCTTACCTTGACTCCAAGAAGAGCTCTTCTTGTGCAATTTACAGGAGCAGCAAAGAAACAGTAAAATATTATCTGCAGAAAAATGGTCACTTATGATTACTTTGAAGGAATGCTAATAATGACCCACACACTACTCATCCATTCTGGTTACTTTTTGTTAATCTGAAGCATTTTAACCTGCTCTTCAGCTGAGAAAGGCTCCCAGAGTGGATTGAAAAGATTAATAATAAGATAGCCCTTGTCTTCAAGCTTAAGGCAGTCTTGACATAAAAGAAAAAAGGGGGGGGGGAGAGAGGAGGAAAAAAAGAAAACCCGGACACTATTTCTTAGTTGTTAGTTATTTCACTTACAAGGTTCTCAAAATGACCATCTGGAATGGAAAGAGTCCAAGGAGGGGAAGAGCCAGGGATTACTGCATTTCCCAACAGAACTGATGGTACCCTTGTTTCTCTTTCTTTCTACTGCAGCCTGATAGCAGACCATGACAATCTCTCTCTCTCTCTCTCTTTCTCTCCTTCCAGGTTTCCATTCTGTGTTTTGCAAGGGGAGTCGAGCCCCTGTGAGGAGAGAGCGATTAGCTACACCTCTGCTCTGCTCAAAAGCAGATGAACTGAGAGATGAATTCTCACACGTTTTGCTCCCCTGTCATCAATAGCTTTTTCCTTTTGGGGTTTTGGTGACATATACTTCCATCTGATTTGGTGGCTTTTGGCACACTGGGGATGCTTTTGAGGGGCCCCAAACGGTTCACTTCAGTGGTCTGGAAAGAAGTCTCCATGGGAGCTTAGCCATCCTGCAGGGCTAAGTTCCATCTGGCGGCTGAGGTTGCTGGGACCAGATTTATTCACTGCCTTTCAGATCTGCCTGGTGCTTTTCCACCAGCTTATTTCACTCCACAGCTGTGAAATGCCACGCTCCCTTCCTTACTCTCTCAGGCTGGAAGGCACAGGGAGAAGCTAAGAAAAACTAGGCACAAATTGTGGTGGGAACACAACACAAAAGTTTGTAGTAGGTGCGAAGGCTTTACCTGTCACTCTCTTCTTGGCATTTGTGAGTTTGGTATCTCATTGACATAGGGAACTTGCTTCTGCCAAAAGCAAGCAAGAGAGGAGTGAAGGAATTCTGGTGATATTTATCCCTTTCCTTTAGAATTCTGCCAGCCCCCTTGCAATGCTTAGGATCCTTCCACCTCTAAGCTCTGCTTTTGTGCTTTGGCTGTATTACCCACTGAATCCTTACAAAATGTTGCCTGCCTGGAGGTCTGCACTGCTGTAAGCCCACAAGATGGGGCTGGAGGATCAAAGAGACAGGATTCCTGGCCTGTTTTCCAATAATGTTTCCAGTAATGTAGGGTGTATTAAACGGCCTTATTTGGATTTGGGGAGTTGGTTCACCTAGCCTAGTAGTGATGGCTGTGACGGATAGTGGCACTTTCCAGACCAGCTACATGGATGCTTCAGCTGCAGATGCTGAGAATTGAACCTGGGACCTTATGCATGCAAAACAGGGCTCTACCATTGAGCTTCTGGATGATGGAGGCACTCCCAGTGCCCCGAGAAGTGGAGTGTCAGGGCATCCTTTGCAGGAGATGGTGGTTTGGAGGCTTAAGGCATCTCATTTGATGCTGAGCAGGTATTGTAGGTTGGCAGCATTAGACAGAAACAGTACTGTTCCTTCTTATGGATCTATTCTGCTTCCCTGAATCGCAACAGTTTTGAGAGGACAGCGGAAAGGCAATGATGGAAATTCGAGCTGCATTCCAGAAAAGTTGTCAGTCCACTGCTTGTAGGTGGTTTTAATTTCTAGGTACCGGTACTTTCAATAGTAAATCAGCCACCAGTGCAAACAGCCCCCCCCCCCAGAGAGGAGGGCAAGAATGCTGGGCTCTTGAGATGCCCACCTTTCCTTGTGGCCATGAGTAATGGAGATGTGGATTTTAATCCTGTTTTAGCTGTGAGTTCCTTGGCTTAGTTTGGGGAAAGCTGCTATTCTCTTCTGTTTTCAGCTTTTCATCTGACATTGGGCCTACCTTTAGATGTAAATGCACCTTTTTACATTAAAATGCTATTTAAAATGACAACACAATTATCTTGTGACTACAGTTATTTATAGATAGATAGATAGATAGATAGATAGATAGATAGATAAACACACACTCTCTCAAATGGCATCGCCTTGATTGAAAGGTTCATCTAGCTCAGAGATGGGAACCTGTTGCCTTTCAGACGTTGGCTTCTATAACTCCCATCAGCCCCAGCCAGCATGGCTAATGTCAGAAATGATGGGAGTTGTAGTACAGCAGCATCGGGGGGGGGGGGCTCAGGTTTTCCACCCCTGATCTAACTCCACACGCTGTTTCCAGAAGTGGCCAGCTACATTACAGTGATTGAGAACAGTGCTTCTCAGACGGTGTGGAAGCCAAGAACCCCGGTATATTACTTCTGCCACATCAAGTCGCTCAAAGGCTGTTGCAAACAGGCTCTGGGGTGGAAAGGCAAGCTTTAAATGAAAGGCCAACATGGGTTGCCATGGACCGGGAAAGCCTTGCCAGAATAATTCATGTGTTGGTTACTTCAAGACTAGATTACTGCAACGCGCTCCATGTGGGAGTTTCCCTTGCGCTTGATCTGGAAGCTGCAGGCAGTGCAGAATGCTGCAGCACGGCTGCAGCCAGGTATGAGGCCTTGTCAGCCTAGAACGCCTGTGCTCAAGAGATCTGCGCTACTTGCCGATTTGCTACTAAGCCAAGTTCAATGTGTTGTTATCACTATATAAAGCCTTTAACAACTTGGGACCAGTTTACCTGCGAGATTGCCTTACTTCACATATGCCCAATTGACCGCTTTGATTGGTGGGATTGGCCTACTACAAGTGCCACATAATACCTGTTCTGCATTTGTAAGAACTCGGATCATTTAGTGTCACAGCGCCCATTGGAACTCCCTGCTGATTGAGATCAAGCAGGCACCTTCACTTTACTCTTTCTGCTAAAATCGTTTCTGTTTAGACAAACCTACTCAGATGCTTAGAAAGTTATCTGTTTTAGTATTTTAATTTCTGTATGTTATAGAGTAGCATACCCTCCAACATTTCTCCGATGAAAATAGGGACACCCTATTCCTTATTTATTTATTTATTTATTTTATTTATACCCTGCCCATCAGACTGGGTTGCTCCAGCATTAAACATTAAAAAAAATACCTTATAAAGGGCTGGCCTTCAGATGTCTTCTAAAGGTTGTATAGGTATTTATCTCCTTGACTCAGAGGTCACATAACTCCATACCCTCTGATGAAAATAGGAACATCCTACCATACCCTTTCAACATTTCTCTGATGAAAATAGGGACATCTTAAGGAAAACCAGGACATTCTGGGATCAAATCAGAAACTGGGACAGCTTCTGTAAGTCTGGAACTGTCCCTGGAAAATAGGGACAATAGGAGGGTCTGGAGTAGGGTTGTGAATTTCCCCCGATTTTCCTGTTTTATCTTTTGTAAACTGCTTTGAGGTGGTGTTTTTTGTTTTGTTTTTTTACAATCGAGCGGTGTATAACTTTTATGAAATAAATAAAAATGAAAACCCCTGGCTGGGGAGAGCCATGCATTGTTCCGGAAGCTTGCCACTTAGGCTGTTCTGGAAGTAGGCCGGTTGCTGTGGTAACTGGAAAGCTGATGCGTCCCCTTCCATGTTGTCGTGGGCACCATGTTGAACCCTCATCGCCACTCGGTGCTGACCAATGCCTGTGTCAAGCCCTCAGTGGACCCCATTAACCGGATCGCCGGCACCATCTATGAGCCAAAGGGGCGGGTGCGGCTTTTGGGCCTGATCTCGGAGAGCTCCCCTCCACAGCAGGTAGCTTGGAGAGGGCAACGGGGGTTTCTTGCTCCCATAAGTGGAGGCCATACTTCACACACACACAAGACAACAAGATTAGCACTGTTTTAATATGCTCCTTCCTTAGGCACTGTACAGACAAAGAGGTGAAGTCACTGTTTCTCCATCCAGTGATATTTGGTGTGAGGAAAATTTGGCATTCGTGGTTAAACTACAACGCCCATCAGCCCTAGCAAGCATGGCCAATGGCCTGGGATTACAGATGTCTTAGTTCAGCAATATCATCATGGCCAAAATGCTTTTGTGCACCTCATATACTTTCCAAGCGTGTTTCCCTTGCTACTGGGGGGGGGGGTCTGCCTCACAGGGACGTGTAAGCCTTTGAAAACCAGAGAGAGGTAATGTGAATGTGTCCACCAAGGCCACACCAACTGCCAGGTGCGGCCATGCCACTGGCATGCAGCCCCCAGACACACACCCATTGCTCCTTGTGGCGCTTGGAAGCCAGAGGATTACCTGCTCCTAGCCAGAGAGTGATGGGGCTCAGGTGAATGATGGGAAATTCTCAGTTGGTCTCCACAGAAATCATTGTTCCCCTTGGACTTGATTTCGTAACTTGTACCAGAAGTTGTATGGCAGGGAGGGAAAGGGTACAGAATGCAAGTGAACACGCATGCCTAAATATCTCTATTTTTAAGCCTCAGTTTCACAGTGTGCCAGGCAGTAAATCACACAGTTCAAAGCAAAAGCACGATGCACATTGCTTAATTTACTTTGAAATGTGGTTAGGCATGCTGAATTTGTCAGCTTACCAATTCCCAAAAGGAGAGGCGCTAAAAAGTTGTAACATGGCTTGGGAATTCAAAATATATTGCTTGGTTATATTGATTTAATTTAGTTTTGGTAAAATGGTATGTAAAATGTGTGTGAAATTGCATAGAAATCATGACAAATGGTTGCCAAGTACTTGCAGTTGTCTATTATATATTAATATTGTTCTTATTTATTATTATTATTTAGCATGACTGACATTTTCAGAAGGTAAAATTAAAATTCATTGGTTTTCCTAAAGCAATTTATTCTAGGCTTCTTCATAAAATGTAGACGTGCCAAGCTAAATGTTGTCCAATAACAAAAATAACAGCAGATTTGAATTCCTCACACCCAAAAAGGTATTTTTAAGGCTCCTCACTGAAGAAGTTAACAAGAAGTAAGTTCCACCCTGTAAAATGATACATCCTACTGCTGTATTTAGGAGGTCTCATTCTGCTGAGGGGTCCTGGGCATCTGCCCCAAAGTCCTGCCCGGTACCACTAGAATCAAAACCAGTGGTAAAACTGCCACTGGAAAAACAGTGTTTTACCAGTGTTTCCTGGCTCCTAGGATTTTGGATGGGCCCTCAGGCATGACATTCTTGGCTCCCCACCCCAACCTGGAAGAGCAAACTGAGGGATCTCCTATGTTCCAACCAATCTTCTCTGTGCAAAGTGGAAAGTGTGGTTTGGTTTAGATGGTGGGCCCTCTGTTGGGCTCAGGGTCCCGGTGCCCAAATGCATGTCTCTGGAGCCAGCCTTGGTGCTATAAAATGTATCTGTGTGACTCAGGAGGACTACCTGGATGCTGGTGATGGGATGCTGATCTGCATGAAGCGGGCAAAGAAGAGAGGCCCTCACCCCGCAAGGAAGCCCTGCTGGGAGCCTGAGGAAACAGTCCCAAATGCCAACAGCATCTCAGACATAGACCCAGAGCAAGAACTGAGCAGGCAAGTTGTTGCCGTGGGCTTTAGGGGGGTCCCATCCACAGCACACATTTAAAGCATTCCTATACTGCTGTAAGGGATGATCTAAACCACTGAGCCTCTTGGGCTTGCCGATCAGAAGGTCGGCGTTTCGAATCCCCGCGACGGGGTGAGCTCCCATTGCTCCATCCCAGCTCCTGCCAACCTAGCAGTTCGAAAGCACGCCAAAAAAAGTGCAAGTAGATAAATAGGTACCACTCCAGCAGGAAGGTAAACACTGTTTCCATGCGCTGCTCTGGTGTCGGTGTTTCGTTGCGCCAGAAGTGGCTTAGTCATGCTGGCCACACAACCCGGAAAAACTGTCTGCGGACAATGCCGGCTCCCTTGGCCTGTAAAGTGACATGAGCGCCACAACCCCAGAGCTGTCTGAGACTGGACTTAACTGTCAGGGGTCTCTTTACCTTTACCTTTTTATACTAATACAAGAATCGTGGCTTCCCCCAAATAATCTCGCAACAGTAGTTTGTGAAGGGTGATGTGAGGGGTCTTCTAACAACTCTCAGCGCCTTTAATAAGCTACAGTTCCCAGGATTCTTTGGAGGAATCCTAAGTAGGGAATGCACCTCAGTTGGAGCAGGATCTGTTTGTGCTTTTCATTTTAAAATAAACAACCTGCCCAGTCTGAAATCTTTCAGAGAGGTCAAGTTTTGAAAGGAGCACTTTTACAATTTACACAGTTCAAAGATGGAGTTAACTCTTTATTAGCAAAAACATGATCCCCCAAGACTTGGGGTTGAGTGTCAGGCCTAATAGTCAGAGCAGCACATTCCCAGTGGTCTTCCTCCATGAAAACCAGTTGCCGAGACTATGCCTCCTCACAGCCTTCCCCTCCACTGCAGGGCTTTTTCCAAGCAATCTGAGACTGCGGCTGCAGGCAGCCAACCTACCTCTCCCTCCGCCCTTTTCATGCCTCTCTGGGTTCTGGGAAACAAGTGGGGAAGGGAGATTGTCACATCAGGAAGGGGAGACAGCTGTGATCCTTCTTCAGCAGGACTCATCTCTGTCTCATCACCTCCTGCTTCAGCTTCTTCCTCTGATGCTGGACTTCTCTCTTCCACAGACTCTCCCTGCTCCCTAAGCCCTGTTACCTCTCCAGCTTCCGGCAACTCCTCTTCCCAGTCCTCTCCCTCCAACCACTCAATATCGTCCCATCATCACTCCACAGACTGTGAGGCTTCTTCTCTGAGTAGTTCCCCTGCTGGTTCTTCCCACCATTCCTCTGCACCCAACCAGTCCATGACATAGAATAATAGAATTGTAGAGTTGGAAGGGACCCTGGGGATCATCTAGTCCAACCCCCTGCAACGCAGGAATATGCAGATGTCCAATACGGGGATCGAACTTGCAACCTTGGCATTATCAGCACCATGCTCCAACCAACTGAGCCATCCAGGTTCACGAGTGAAATGTGCATTAGATGCTGCAATTGTACTGCAGTTCTTTAAAATTCTCTTTGCCACTGAGCCAAAGTCCTTCAATAGGACCTGCCTCTGTGGTTGTGTCACACACCCACTGGTGTGATTGGAAAGTAGCAGGATGTGCCCCCCAAAAGAGAATGCCAGGGAAAAACCAGCTGCGATTCTGTGTGCCGTTTTACAGTGGAGGAGCAATAAATGGATAGCACTAAATAGGGGTTAGCAAACTTTTTCAGCAGAGGGCTGGTCCACTGTCTCTCAGACCTTGTGGGGGGCCGGACTATATTTTTTTGGGGGGGGAATGAATGAATTCCTATGCCCCCAAAATAATCCGGAGATGCATTTTATTTTTTTTTTAAATATATATTTATTAAAGTTTTTCACATAAAACATATGTTATATAAACACAAATCAGCACTGTCCATTTAACATCTTTCAATTGTTACATAAGACTTCCCCACACCTCCCGCATACACTTACATCATTATTAAATTAATTTCAAACAAATTATTATTTTACTCATAATCTTAATTTAGTTAGCATATAATTCAACCTTAGATCTAGTTTAGTGATAGACAGTTATTTTCAGCTCTGGCATCCGATTCAGCACTCAACCAAATTACAATATTTTTGTAAATAAATCTTAAATTTCTTCCAATCTTCTTCCATCCTTTCTTCTCCCTGGTCTCGAATTCTGCCGGTCATTTCGGCTAACTGCATGTAGTCTATCAGCTGCATCTGCCATTCTTCCACAGTGGGTAGCTTCTGGGTTTTCCAATTCTTGGCGATCAATATTCTTGCTGCTGTTGTTGCATACATAAAGAATGTTCTGTCCTTTTTTGACACCCCCTGGCCGACAATACCCAAGAGAAAGGCCTCTGGTTTTTTGGTAAAGGTGTATTTAAACACCTTTTTTAATTCATTATATATTGTCTCCCAGAAGGCCTTCACTCTAGGGCATGTCCACCAGAGGTGGAAAAATGTTCCTTCATTTTCCTTACATTTCCAACATTTACTATCAGACGAATGGTATATTTTGGCTAATTTAACAGGAGTCATGTACCATCTATACATCATTTTCATCACATTTTCCTTCAATGCATTGCATGCAGTGAAGTTCAACCCAGAGGTCCACAACCTTTCCCAATCTTCAAACATAATATTATGCCCAATGTCCTGAGCCCATTTTATCATTGTTGATTTTACCATTTCGTCTTGTGTATTCCATTTCAGCAGCAAGTTATACATTTTTGAAAGTACTTTAGTCTTAGGTTCTAACAGTTCAGTTTCTAACTTTGACTTTTCCACTTGGAATCCTAACTTTTTGTCATTTTTAAACAATTCTTTAATCTGAGCATAGTGTAGCCAGTCTCGCACTTTGTCTCTCATCTTTTCTAAACTCTGCAATTTCCAATTGTCTCCGTCCTTTTCTAGTATTTCCCAGTATTTTGGCCAGTTGGCCTCCATATTGGCTCTTCTTCGAGCCTTGGCCTCCATGGGTGACAGCCACCTCGGAGTTTTGTTCTCCAGTAAGTCTTTGTATTTTATCCAGACATTAAAAACTGATTTTCTAACAATATGGTTCTTAAAGGCCTTATTTATCTTAGCTTTGTCATACCATAAATATGCATGCCATCCAAATGCGTTGTTAAAACCTTCCAGATCCAAGACATCCGTATCTTCAAGAAGTAGCCAATCTTTTAGCCAGCAGAAAGCTGCAGCTTCATAATACAACTTTAGGTCTGGCAGGGCAAAGCCCCCTCTTTCTTTTGCATCTGTTAATATTTTAAATTTAATTCTGGGCTTTTTGCCCTGCCAGACGAATTTAGATATGTCTTTCTGCCACCTCCGAAAGCACTCTGTCTTGTCTACAATCTGTAATGTCTGAAACAAAAATAGCATTTTTGGTAATACATTCATCTTGATGGCAGCTATTCGGCCTAACAAAGAAAGTCTTAATCTTGACCAACTATCCAAGTCTCTCTTAATTTCTGACCAACATTTTTCATAATTGTCTTTGAATAGACTCAGATTTTTTGCTGTTATATTTACCCCTAGGTATTTGACTTTCTTAACCACATTTAAATCTGTCTCTTTCTGAAACCGTTCCAACTCAGTATCTGTCAGGTTCTTCCCCAACACCTTAGTTTTTTGTTTATTTAGCTTAAATCCAGCCACTCGACCAAAGTTTTGTATCAGTTGTAATACATTTTTCGTACTAGATTCCGGCTCCTGTAATGTCAGAACTAAGTCATCTGCAAAAGCTTTAAGTTTATATTGTTTCGCTCCGACCTGAATCCCCTTCACCAACCGGTCCCCCCTAATCATATTCAGGAGCACTTCCAGAACCGAAATGAACAGTAATGGGGAAATCGGGCAGCCCTGTCGTGTGCCTTTTTCAATTTTGAACTCTTCAGTAACCACATTGTTAACTATCAGTTTGGCCTTTTGTTCTGAATATATTGCATCAATCCCATTCTCAAACCCCCGTCCCACTCCCATTTCTTTTAGGTTCCCCTTCATAAATCTCCAGGATATGTTGTCAAAGGCCTTCTCCGCGTCTATAAAAATTAGAACTGCTTTAGTGTTTATGTTTGTTTGTAAAAGTTCCAATATGTCTATAATGTTCCTTGTATTAGCAAACATATGTCTGCCCGGGAGAAAGCCTGCCTGGTCTTTATGGATTATCTCACTTAACACTTTCTTAAATCTTCGTGCCAGAACATCTGCAAATATTTTGTAATCCACATTTAAAAGGGAGATGGGACGGTAGTTCTTAAGTTGTGTCTTCTCAGTTTCCGACTTTGGAATCAATGTGATAAATGCTTCTTTCCACGATTCAGGCGCCTTCTTCCCCTCCATTGTTTCGTTGCTGACCTCCAACAATGGCTGTATCAAGTAGTCTTTCAATATCTTGTAGTAGTTAGAGGTCAGTCCATCTGGTCCTGGTGATTTGCCCTGTTTCAAACTCTGGATGGCCTGCTCGATCTCTTGTCGTGTTATTTTGCCATTCAAAATTGTTCTATTTTCTTCTGACAGCTTTGCCAGTCCATTTCTCTTCAAAAATTGTGTAATCTCTGTTTCGTCTTGTGGCCCTTGAGTGTATAGCTTTTTAAAATATCTCTGGAAACACTTTCTAATCTCTCCCGGATTCTGAATGTTCCTTCCTTCAACCTCTAAGTTTGTTACTGTATTTAATCTTTGTCTTCTTTTCAACTGCCAGGCTAGCAGTTTCCCACATTTATTAGCCGATTCAAAAGTTTTTTGTTTCATTGTTTTAATCTTCCATTCTATTTCCTGATTTATCAATTTAGAATATTGTGTCTGATGAAGTTTGATTTCTCTCAGAATCGGTTGGGACTTCGGGTTAGATCTTAATTTCTTCTCCAACTCTTTGATGCTTTCCAAAATTTTGTCTTTCTTTTCATTTTGCAGTCTTTTCTTTAAAGAATTCTGTTGAATCAGGAACCCTCTCATAACAGCTTTGCTTGCGTCCCAGATAGTTCTTTTTTCCACCGTGGTATTCAAATTAATCTCAAAATAGTCCTTTAGGGTTTTTTGGGCCTTCTTTACAATTCTTTGGTCTCTAAACAGGCCATCATTCATCTTCCATCTAAAGGAGCCGGTTGGAGTCAGTGTCATATCCATTCTCAAGGCGTTATGGTCGGAGCATGTTTTGGGGCAGATTTCCACCTTCCTCACCTTAGGTGCCAGACTTCTAGTTATCCATATTTGGTCGATTCGTGTCCAGGTCAGTTGGGCTTCAGAAAAGAATGTTCCCTCTCTTCCCAAGGGGTTTCTAACTCTCCAAATGTCAACCCAGTCCATATTGTCGGTCATTTCAAAAAAGGTCTTAGGTAGTCTTCCTTCTTTAGTGATGTTTTGATTCAATGACTTATCCATGTTCGTTGATACGACCCCATTCATGTCCCCCATCATCATGACGTTGTTATAATCCAGATAGTCCAGCATAGTCTCGTGCAATTTCTTATAAAAGTCTGATTTGCCTTCATTTGGAGCATAAATTCCTAATATCAAAATTTTTTCTCCTTGATATTGTACTTCTATTGCGAGAATTCTTCCACTTTCATCTTTAAAAAGAAATTTTGGTGAAAGGCTCTCTTTTGCATAGATCACTACACCTCTCTTCTTGACTGTGTCCGATGATATAAATTCTTGACCAAGCCTTTTATTTATTAACACCTTTCTATGGAGCCTAATCACATGTGTTTCTTGTAAACATATAATGTCCAATTGTTCCTTTTTTAAAATATGAAAAATTTTAGACCTTTTTTCGGGGCTGTTACAGCCATTTATGTTCCAGCTCAAAAGCTGCAGAGACATCCTGGGCAAGTCCGGTTATTCTTTCTGGAGTGGTACCTTGTTCTCTGGTCCTTGAGGATCCGAGGGGGCTGGTTCCCCTGGGGGTTCCGGCGCTGGCAATCCAAGTCCTTTGTGGAGGTCTTCTCCGTGTGCTCCCAGAAACTTGTCTCTGTCTTCCACTGTTTTAATTTTGATCTTTCTCCCTCTATAGGTAAAGGATAGTCCTTGTGGAAACTCCCACCTGAAGAAGATTGCGTTGCTTCTTAACAATCTTGCCAGTTCTGTGTAGTTAGATCTGAGATCCAGCAACTGTCTAGGGATGTCCTTGTAAATTTCAATTCTCTTGCCCAAAATGTCTAGTGACCTTTCGTAGTGCAGGCCCAAAATCTTGTCCCTTTCCTCCTTTGATCTCAGTGTTATCAAGCAGTCTCTGGGCCTCTCTATCCTTTTGACTCTGCCAAGCCTAAAAGCAGATACTATTTTGAAGTCTTTTTCCTCTAGATTCCAAAACTTGGCAATTTCCTTAGTTAGGAATTCAGTAAAATTGTCTTCTTCCACCTCTGGAATTGACCGTATCCTCAAGTTGGTCTCCTTACTTCGCAGTTCTGACATCAAAAAATGAATCTGGTGTTCTCCAACTTGTTTGCTGAGTGGTCTTACTTCTTTCTCAAGTTTTTCCACTCTTTGACCAGTGTCTTCAGCCAGTTTACGGTTTTCACCTACAGCCTCCTTTAATTCTCCAATGGCCTGGGCATTCTGTGCCACTTGCCCAGTCAACTTGTTCAAACTTTCTGTGTTCTGATCGATTTTAACTGTATGTAGGTCAGCCTTCTTGTCCAAGACCTCTAACTTCTCCAAGATTTTATCCAAGACAGAGCTACTTGTTCCTGAAGCCATATCTTCCAAGTGCAGCTCCTCTGTCTCTCCCTCCCCTGTTTGTAATAGGGAGGCCGCCTCTATGTCTGGAGGCAAAGCAGAAGGCAAGGCCGGCACAGATGATCTACGCTGTGAGGCTGCAGATAAAGTTAAAGTTGTTTGTTTGGTTCTTCCTCTTCTCCTTGCGCCACTCATTCCAGAGTTGTCTGTAATCCAAGGTCAATCCAAGTTGTTCCCATGAGAAAGTGAAGTGAAGTCCCAGGTGCAGTAGTCAAACAAAGGCCAGGAAAGGGAAAGTAAAACAAAGTCACTGCTGTAAGTCCAAAATCCTCTAGAGGGAGCTTAATACGTCTTCAGGGAAAAGATCAAATCCAAGTTAAACTTATAAATTTAAGTCCATGTCCACAGCCTCCACAGTATATTGTTTTTAGCAGAGTAAACTTAAAACAAAACAATGTTTCTACAGTGCCTTGACTGCATCAGTTTCAAAGTGTCCAATTCCAGCTCAGAATGTTTCAAAATTAAGTTCAATGTAACCAAAGTTGCAGACTGGTGCTCAGCCAGGCAGCTCCAGCACCAGGGGTTCTTACTTATTTTGTAATCCACTGGTGCCACAGAAGAAGAATATCAATGCACCCCAAATAATCCAAAAAAAAAAAAAAATCAGTAGCTCAAAGTCTTTCACTCAGAAATCTGCTTTAAAGGGTGCCGGCAATTGGTTAAAGCATAACTTTTTGTCTCCACTCCTCCTGCTCTTTGCTTAAAGTTCAGTATAGCGGGAGGCAGGCTTCCTGCTTATCCTCACTCCGTTTTCAGCCAAATTTCAACTTTTTAAAAAAGTTTTAAAAGTTTCAGAAAAGTTCTCAAAAGTTTCAGAAAGTTGATAAAAGTTTCAGAAAGTTTGCATAGTCCAAATTTACTCACGGGTTGTAGTTTCCAAAGTTCCGAAAAGTTGCAGGAAGAAAGGACAGCGCTGACCGGGAACAGCAATGCGGCTTCACTCCGCTGTTTGCGGAACGACCCACAGCGCCGCTACCCCCTCCGCGATCCGGAGCCCCTTACGGGGTTCCTTCAACGTTTTGGGGGCTGCTTTTGGCGCCCGCCGGGTCCCGGGACCACAGGCTTCTGCTACCTGTGGTTTGCCTCAGTGGGTCTCCGCTTTGCCGTAGCGGACGACCCTTTCGCAGCGGAGCTCCTTCTCCTCAGTCGGAGAAGGCAGCCATTGCCGGTCGCGCCGCCTCCGGAAGTCCGGAGATGCATTTTAAATAAAAGCACACATTTTACTCATGTAAAAACACCAGGCAGGCCCCACAAATAACCCAGCAATGCATTTAAAATAAAAGGATACATTCTACTCATGTAAAAACATGCTGATTCCCGGACTGTCCATGGGCCGGATTTAGAAGGTGATTGGGCCGGATTTGGCCCCCGGGCCTTAGTTTGCCTACCCATGCCCTAAACGCTGCTGGTCTGGAAGTGTTTTGATTATCCAAATCAAAGTTGGGAAGGAGGGTTCCAAAACTGGGAGTTGGGGAGACCAGGTTTGTGTCCAATCTGAGTGTTGCTGCTTCCCCCCTAGGCAGCACCCTGTACCTCCCACTCCAGATGTCAGCAATGCCTCACCAAGCCCTACACCAGTCCCCGCATCTGCCAAGCAATCTCGACCAGGTTCCTTTCCCTTCCACTGGATGTGGGAGAGCATCTCTGTCAACGGCCAGGCCATGTACCAAGACCGGCTCCTGGAGAAACCCAAGAAGAAGAGGTCCCCTCAGACTTCTGTCACCACCTTCCGTGAGCCTCCCTGCACGCCAGAGCCGGGGAACCCGAGAGCCGGCAGCCCTAAAGGCGGCCATTGCTCGAAAGACCCTAAGCCCTCGAATGGCGTCCCTGAGGATCCCTGGCCCATATGCCAGAAGTGCCACCGCCAGGTGGGCCTGGCCCCTGGAAGCTCCCTCTTGCCTCTCTACTGGAAGATGGACTCCCGGCAGGAGGCTCGGAAACGGCAGATGCGCCAGGAGCGCCACCGCTGGCTGCAGCTCACCCAGGAGCTGCTGAGCCTGGAGGATCAGGGCCCCAGGAGCAACAAGCGCTTCTCGCTCAAGCGGCTGGAAGAGAAACTCCGAGCGGAGCTCCTCTGCCTGGCCACAGAGCCCGAGGAGCCTGTTCCCCAGAGGGAGTCCAGGAAAGCCAGGGGCCGGGCCCAGACCGACAGGGAAGAGCAGCTGACCTTCCAGCCCACCATCAACCGCAGGATCCCCAATTTCAAGAGCCTCCAGAGGCGCTTCCAAGAGCAACTGGAGCAGAGGAAAGATCAAGGTGGGGAGCAGTCATTCATTGATAATGGGCAAGGTGGGAGGGGGGCAGCATAAGGTCAACATTAAGGATGGTATCCAACTAAGTCCGACTCAGTTGGTCAAGTGAGTTGTTGTTGTTGTTGTTGTTGTTGTTGTTATAAGGGGGGAAACCTGCTCCTTTTCCCTTATGGGGTATCCAAGAGCCCATATAGAGTCCTTAAGTGGGTTCCCTATTGGTAGGAGAAATAACAACCAACTAGAGTAAATTGAAAAGCAAAGCGGCTAGCAAGCCTGATCTTTATTCAGGGAACTGTTGCAACAGGGTCCCTACTCACCACACGCAGGAGGGAGAACTCTGAACAATGGTGCGCAAGCCCATATATAGACTTTTGAACTTGCCCACCCTGTAGCCCAAAACCACCACCCCAAACATCATACATACATCACAGAAGGAGGCGGTCTACAGCAGAGGAGGCGGTCTACAGCAGAAATCCTGCTTGCCAGGATACCTGATAATGGTCACTGATTGCATTACCTGGGCAGCCTGCCCATTCTTTTGCGATGGTTAATACTTTAGTTCCTAAATCCAGGTCACAGGCTCCCCCTATTCATACACAAATGCGCCCTTAAAACAGGATTTGCAAGCAAAAAGACAGTGGGAAGGCTTTCCCCATTTGCCTCCTTTACTGCAGAGGAATATTTGAGGTCATTGAGAGATTCAAAATGGCTTCAAGATTGTTCTCCTATACCGTTTCAGACACATGGTTCATGTAATTAGATATGTGTGCATTTATGAACATTTATTCTGTATTTGAGACCTTAAAATTCTTATAACATTATTATTACTATTATTATATTTATAACCTGCCTTTCCCCCTAATGTGTGCTGGCCTCTCTTTCTTTTCTCTCTTCCCCACTCTCTGTTTTCCTTTCTTTGCTTTTTCTCCTTTTCTCTACAGACTGGATTATAAGAGCAATCATTGTCATTTAAAGTTTACCCGTAATCCGGTGTATCCTTGTAAACGGTCCAGTTCCTGTTTGGATGTTTGTTTCTATTTCTCTTGTCATAGTTTCAATAAAAAATATTTTAAATTAATCAATTAATATGCTGCGAAGTGACGATATGTGGGCAGGCGGGTTGGGACGGGTCACATTAATGCCTCTGTGCTCTCCTCCGCCCAGCAAAGCTGACCATCTGTAAGCCTTTCCGACTTCACTCCACGGGCAGCACCCAGCAATTCTCTGGAGAAGAGGACAAGCAGGACCCAGAAGACCCGTATGACGAGGTCCGGCGGTTGTATGGGGTTCACTGGAGGGCCCATTCTTGCCCGGACTTTGGTCCCCCCATGGTTGCTCCAGTGATGCACACCAAGACCTCTGACAAGCGGCAAGAGGCCAACAGGTAAGCAGGGCACCTGGGGAGGGGGCTGGCGGTTCCAGAGTCTTTGTGCTATTATTTCCCGCAGTCCAATGAGAAAGGCCAGGGGGTTTCTTGGGGGTAGGCTGCAAAATTTTCAGCTAAACATTAAAACAAAGAACCCCAAATGCTGACAGTTGCTAAGTGAAAGCTGGGGATGGAGGAGAAATTAAATTCATTTTGTGTTTAAAGAGGAACCTAATTCGCCATTTCTGAAACAGGAAACAACACTCCCCGCCCCTCCGCCCCACCTTTGAAATACGCACTTCCCTAAATTTTGCAATTCACTTCTGCAGCCAAGTAATGTGTACAGAAATGCACACACTAACATACAGTGTGCATAAAAATGTCCATCTTAGTGAAAATAAGACAAAAATGTGATTTATTGGGGAGAATTGCTTTGCAAAAATGTGTATATTAAGCAAAACTGCAAGCAGGTACAGTTGTACCTCAGAAGTCAAACGCCTTGCGAGTCAAATGTTTTGGCTCCCAAATGCCGCAAACCCGGAAGTGAATATTCTGGATGGTGGCCGTTCTTTGGAACCCAAACGTCCAACACAGGTTCTGATTGGCTGCAGGAGATTCCTGTAGCCAATCGGAAGGCGCGCCTTGGTTTCTAAACATTTTGGAAGTCGAACAGACTTCTGGAACGGATTCCGTTCAACTTCCGAGGTACGACTGTATGTCTGTATTAAGGGGGGAAACCATACTAAAATGCTGGTGAATCTTCACGAGGGCCCCTTTTTAAAACAAAAATCACAAACTGATGTGGAGAACGGAACTTCAGGTAGGAAAAATGAGAGACTGCAATAGACAGAATTGCTCATTCTTGAGACACCGTGTTTACTGAGTGTTCATTCATCCAGTCTTTACTGATATGATTATACCACAGTCAGCATGCATCCAGCACAGCACTTATCCCAGTTTGCTTGCAGAACATTTACACATCTTCATTATTTGTTGCCCTCACCCTTTGCAATCCATTTCCCCATCGCTTTCCTCCCACTGCTACGTCAGCCTCTTTTCTAAAAGTGGCTTTGCTGCACTCGGGCGACAGAGCCCTTCAATCCCCTTTAGCCAGCCTACATTCCTGGCCTGCACTTGAACACAATGCCAGCCTGCCTGGTGGACCCCTTCACCCTCACTTCCAGAGGTTTCCCCATGCCTGAGGTTGGCCTCTTTTTATTAGGATGCTCTTGCTGGAGTGGGAGAGGCAGGAACGGAAGGAGAAGCGGCGAGCCGAGCTGCGCAGGGCGAAGGAGCAGCAAGTGCAGCGGGAAGTGGCCAAGTGCTTGGCGACGTACCAGACCATGGACCACCCCTCCGTGTCATTGCAGAGAAAACGGGAGATGCTCAGGTAACATGCCATGAGGTTTCTGCAAAGTCCCTCTGGGCTGTGGGGCAGAACAGGGGCTGCATACGCACCATACCTTGAAAGTGTGGGACTCTTAAGGATAGTAGGAAAGTATATATTGATTAAATATGATCCTTCACTTGCGCTAGTGAGTCATGTAGCAGAGCGGATTCCCCCAATACAGCAGTAAGCTAGTTTGCAGATTCGTTTGAATCTCTTTAGTTAAGCAATCTAGTCTCGCTTGCCCAGATTGGATTATTCCTAGCAAGTCCCCTTTGAGCTCTCTTAAAAGAATCAAGACACAAGAGTCTTAAAAGTAACAAGAAGTTTACTCACATTCAGTTCACAGTATAATCCCTGAAGGCAGGCTTTATCTTGAAATTACAGAACAAAGTGTGAGCTCATCCCATATGGAGACTGAGCCCATGTACTGCTGGCTGAGAGCCAGCAGACAGCAAAATACATTAAGAGAAGAAAATGGCATCAAGAGAAAGATGCTGCGTGACTCCACTTTTATGGAGTCAGCAAGGGTCATGCCCATCTGTCTGGTCACATGCAGGGGGAGGACACTCCAGACCAGTGGAACAGGAAGTTATACTGGCTGGCGTAACATCCCCCTGCCTGTGTCCACTCTAGGGAAACAAGGAATGTTGTATTTGACTGCTCCAATGGATTACATCCAACAAAAAGCACATTTGGAGCACATTCGCCGTCCCCAAAGAACTCTAGGAACTGTAGCTTACCCCTCACAGAGCTACAGTGCCCGTGATTCTTGAGGCGGGCGCATGTGCTTTAAAGGTGTACACAGCCCGTTTTCTGGCTTGCGCTCGGCTGCCAACTAGGGTTGTATCGAGGACTGCCAGCGATCTTCATAAGGCTGGAAGGAGCAATTCTGCTCTTGAGCATGACAGAGGGGTGGGGATTCAAAGTTCAGCTTCAGAAAGCAATGGCACTGGTTTCTGGGAAGATTATGGGTTGTTCAAGGGCACGTTCCTGCCAGAGGAAGTTACTTAAGGAGGGCAACAGAGCAGAGCTGCTGAGGGGTGTGGCTTGGGTGAGGGGTGTGGCCTTGGGAGGATCCCAAGGGCTGGGCAGAAAAGCCTGGAGGGCCACATTCCTGGAATATTCTTCCTGGCAACAGCTTCCTCCCCCCTTCTGCCAGTACCTGACTTTTAAAATCTAGAGATGCCATTGGGGAGGATCGAACCTGGGTTGCCCAGACAGCTCAGTTGGTAGAGCATCAGATTTATAATCTGAGGGTCATGGGTTCAAGCCCAAAAGATTCCTGCATTGCAGGGGGCTGGCCTAGATGACTCTCATGGTCCTTTCCAGTTCTATGATTCACACAAAGCAAGTGTTCTACTTACTTACAGGGGAAGCAGGCCTGGTTATTTACAGGTTGGGGTAGAGGGATCAGAAGAGGAACAATACAGCAAAGGCCTACCAACCTCTTACTTTGGTGTGCAGGAGGCAGGAGAAGCTGCGCATGGAAGAGTACACATTGCAGCTGCAGGAGATGCAAGACCGCGTGGAGAGCAGACCTTTCTTGTTTGAGAGAGTCATGCAGGTGAAACGGGGGCCGGGGGCTGGGGTGGAGGGGAGGGGAAGCAATGGGTTATATAGCATAGCAGCTTGAAAATCCGGTTCAGAGACACAGGTTTGAGTTGTCCACTCAGCCTTGATTTATCAGTGCGGAAAACCTTAAAGCAAAATAATAATTCTAAAAATATTATTTCAAGAAGCACTGAACTCAGGGTTCCCGGGAACAGTATCTTTCAGCCCTACGTAAGCAGGAATGTTCTTAGACTGGCACACCTCGCCACGGAGGGCATTTCGCAAACAGGAGCTGCCACCAAAAAGGCCCTGCCACAGATCAGTGCCAACAAGGCCTTGCCTGCTTTGCTGTGTTTGCTGCCATCGGGCACCTTTGGGAGGAAGAGCTGGCTATAAACAGAACAAATGTCAATGGGCAGGGACTTCCAGAGGGTAGGTGCTGGCCACACTGAAAGATCAGCTCCTTGCAAGGCGATCAAAGTTGTCTCCTGGCCTTTAAACTGTAAAGGAAAAGACTTGCTGCCTTTGTTCTGGCAGAGCCAGCAAAATGGCAGCAGAGAGAGCGAGAGAGCACAGCGTGTGGCAGTAGGGCCATTTGTATGGGGTGTGTGTGTGCCTTTGGCCTACGCTGCCTTTGGCCTGTCTGCGTCTCCACTCAAGCCTCTCTCCCTGCCAGGCCAACGCCCGCCAGGCTGTGGAGCGCCGTTTCTCCCAGGTCCTGGCCGCACTGGGGATTGACGAAGAAATGCTGTGGAAGCATGCGGTGCGGCAATCTGCTCGCAAGTCCTCGGGCAAAGCCATGTAAGGAAGGTTGAGAGGAAGAGGGTGGCTGGCTGGAGGCCTTCTCCTTCTTCCCCTGAGTGAAAACAGACATTTCCCCCTTGTTCATTTGGAAATCATTATGGACACGGGGTCTTTTCTGCATGCCAAGCAAGGGCTCTAGCCCTGTGTTAGAATCATAGAATTGTAGAGTTGGCAGTAGGGATCTCGAGGGTCATCTAGGGCAACCCCTTGCAATGCAGCCGTTCCCTAAAGAAGAGGAGCTTATGCACCCAGGATGGCCTGCTGGGACTCCCTAGCGCAGCCGATCCCAGGCAGGCTCACCATCAGTGCACCCCGCTTGCAAAGAAAGAATTGGGAGCTCCATTTAATCTCCAGGTTGTTTATTGGGCACCAAGAGAGAGCAGAACTCAAAGCAATGGCTTCAAGTTACAAGGAAGGAGATTCCATCTAAACCTCTAGAAGAACTTTCTTATAGGGAGAGCTGTTTGACAGTGGAATGGACTCCCCTGGAAGGCGGTGGGCTCTCCTCCATCGGAGGTTTTTAAACGGAGGCTCGATTGTCAGGGATTCTTTAGCTGCCACTCCTGCATTGCAGGGGGCTGGACTAGAAGATCCTTGGGGTCCCATCCAACTCTACAGTTCTATGGTTCTATGAAATGCAGGTGTGCCCACTGGGGCCGATGTCAATTGCCAGCTATTGATTTACATATTTTACATGGGCCTGTGTCCTGTAAAGGCCCAGAGGATTATGGAGAGAAGACAGTGGGGTGGCTGCCGCCTCAGCTTTTGCTTTGCAGCATGCATGCCATGTAAATGAAACAAGGGGTAAGGCAAAGGGATCCTTGCCTGCTGCCACCTGCAAAGCTTATTTGGGTGGCCTGGGTACAGTGGCGTAGCGAGGGTTGCCAGTGCTTGGGGGCCGCACAGAGTGGGGTTGGGAGGGAGGGAAACAGATAGAGTACTACACATGCACATTCAACTGCCTAACGGCATCTGCATCACCCAGGAGATTGCAGCTGCAGAGATAAGAAGAGTCACTCTGTTGTCTGGAGAGATTACTTCCTGGTTCACATGGAGTAGACATTTTCAATGGAGCTGGGTGTCAGAAGTGTGCAGCTATATTGAGGCAGCACCGAGTGTTGACATTTGGCGCCCCTAACAATTTTGCGCCCAGGGCAACTACCACTGTGTCGCCACCCCCCACCCCGCGCTACGCCACTGCCTAGGTGGGACGCGAGGGGTGTGCAGGCATGGGGAGTGGATTGGTGTGTGTGCATGCATGGAGGTCCCTGGAAAGCCCTTCTTTCAGGAGGCCATGTGTCCTGCTTTGCAGAGGACAGCCCTCTCTCCCCTCTGTTGGAAAAGTTGCACGGTTGATGTCTGGATTAAAAACAGTCCATGCTTTAAGCCAAGGTTGGTTGAAAAAGCTGGGGCCTTGAAAGGTTGCCCATCAAACATTAGTACCTGGACAGCAGTTCTGGCCTTTCTATATACAGTAAACCCTCGGGTTACATTACTCTTGAGTAACATAAACTTTGGGTTGCAAAAGCAGCAAACCCGGAAGTATTTTTCTGGGTTTCGCTGCTCGCGCATGCGCAGAAGCGCTCTGCACGCCATGTGTGTGCACAAAAGCAGCGCCTCTGGATATGGATTTTTCAGGGTGTCACAGACCCCAGGAATGAATTAAATTCGTATCCAGAGGGTCCACTGTAGTCAGCATCTGGTTGGACATTGCAAGAACAGAGTGTAGGGTTAGAAGGGCCATTGGCCTGATCCAGCAGCTGGCCCTTTTTGTTCTCATGAGCAGGCACACAGTTCACCTGCTCACTGTCCTATTCCCCACTATGGCGAGGTGTATTGTGTTTCTGTTCACACTACAGAAATTATTTCTGCATGCAAGTTGTTACCTACAAAATTAGCAGATGCAAATTTTATGTGCATCAGCACCCTCTTTCATCTTGGGTTTTTTTTATTTTTTGGCAATGCACACCTGATGCCTTGCCCAGGACCTTCTCAGACCTGTGGTGTGTTTCAGGCGTAGGAGGACAGAATCTCCGGAAGATCTCCCAGAATCGACCTGAAAGCAAAGCCTGGCAGGCAGAGAAGAAAGAGAAAGAGAGAGGGAACCTTGCAGCAAGATCTGCACCTTCTGGACCTGTAGTCACGAGGCACCTAGAAATAAAACTAGCTTTGGAGACGAGAAAGACTCAGCCTGCTCTATGAGGGGGTTGACCTGGGCAGTTGAAAATGGTACTTGGTGGTGATGAAAGGTGGGGAATCCTTTTCTAGGTAACATTCCAGGGGCCACATGCCTGTGGTAAGTAGGGCCAGGGGCAAAAGTGGATGGAGCACTCATGCCAGAGTGCCAGAATGAAAGCCGCTTGTGTTTTGTCTTGCGAGATCACAAAACGAGCATCCTTTAGTTTCGTGCTTGCACGCAGGCGCAAGAGCTTGGGACCAAAAATGGAGCATCCCGATTTTGGTCCCCATGATGTTGGAGGGTATGAGTACAGGACTGTGTTGCCAACCAGTTTTTGAAACTTTCCCCGCCTTCTTGTAGAGTTTGGATTTGATGTCCCGCTTTATCACTACCCGAAGGAGTCTCAAAGCGGCTAACATTCTCCTTTCCCTTCCTCCCCCACAACAAACACTCTGTGAGGTGAGTGGGGCTGAGAGACTTCAGAGAAGTGTGACTGGCCCAAGGTCACCCAGCAGCTGCATGTGGAGGAGCGGGGAAGCGAACCCGGTTCCCCAGATTACGAGTCCACCGCTGTTAACCACTACACCACACTGGCATTGGTTTGCTTTTCTGTTATTGGTTATGATTCCCTACATGGTCAGTTTGAAAAAAAAAGGTAAAAATAAAATGTGGAGAGGGGCAGGGGATCTGTGGCCTGGGCCTTAGGCTCCATAGACTGTCTGCTAACACCATCGCCTCTGACTGCCTTGGCATCCTTTGCCTTGCCTCACGATGGCATCACAAAGAGCTGCCAAGACTCCCCATTCGGAAGCCTGGGGCCTTCCGTGTTCCAGGTTTGCCACAGCCCAGACTGGAGAAGCCGACTGGGAGGACATTTCTAGGCCGGTGTGTCTGAGCCACGAGGGCTCCTTCAGTTTGCCACCATGAATTACCTCACCGTGCCTGCCATGTCCTCTGTGCCTCAGATGGAGAAAATGCTGCAGGTCCCGACCCAGGAGCAGGGCCAAGCCCAGGGTGCAGGCGCAGGAATGCCTGGGACTTCCAGCCTTGGGCCTGGGTATTCACCCTCAGCTCGCCCAGAGCCTTCCATGGTCCTGGCCGTCACCTCCATGTCGCCCTTCATGAAAGGGTCCAAGAGGTTCAGCAGGGGCAGCAGGAGCAGCAGGAGGTCAATGCAAGGATCCAAAACCGTACACACAGGATCGAGAGTCAAAAGTGAGGGAGCAATTCCAGGGGTGCATTTAGACTTAATGTTAGTGTGGCGGGCCTCCCCACCTGACCCATTTTTTGACAGCCAAGTGTATTATTACTTAACTTCCTTCAAAATGGGGGGAGCCAGCATTGCTGCTTTTTCTAGGATCGGCTTTATACTGAATTGGACCACTGGACAGGGAGCCCAGGGCTGTCTGTATCAGGAGTCAGGGCCCCTTTTCTAGTCAGGGCCCCAAATCCTTAGCTCCCCAAACCCTGGCAGGCCAGCTGGAGGAGCCACCTGTCAGTCACCTGGCATCCCTATAGTGTCAGGCAATGCCACGCTTTGAAGCAGTGGTGCCAACTTGAATAACCTATTTGGGGGCAGATAAACCCTGCGCCCAATCTTAGCAATAGAGGTACCTAGTGCTGATGAAGGGTTATTCCCCCACCCCTCAGCCCACTTTTTATCCCCAAAACAGCTCTGTGAGGTTGACTGGTCTCAGAAACTGTGACTGGTGCAGGGCTACTCTGAATTCTTAAAGCTAAAAAGGGACTTTGAGCCAACTCTCCCCAAGCCCAAGTTTGTGGGCATCTGGGTGCCTTCCTGCTCACACCAAAGCAACAGCGGCTGGCTGCAAAATTATGCATTTGCCTGCTTGAGCATATTTTTAGGACCTGCCTTATTTCTGTGACATTATTATTATTATTATTATTATTATTATTATTATTATTATTATTATT
>JAXCMG010000019.1:22721298-22778250 GCA_034642415.1 Podarcis siculus | reverse complement strand
TTATTATTATTATTATTATTATTATTATTATTATTATTATTATTATTTATATACCGCCCTATACCCGGAGGTCTCAGGGCAGTTCACAGAAGAGATCAACCTAAGCTGCTTTAAATTGCTTTTCAATATTGTGTTTTAATTATAACCTGCCCTGGTACCTTGTGGTAAAGGGTGGATTAACAACAACAACCACCATTTCTTTTTTTCTGAGGGTACTCAAGAGTACACAGTATTGGCACCTTCCCCCCCCCCCACCACACCCCAAAATGTTTAAAGTGTTGTACTTACTTTAACAACTTTATTGTGTGTACCGACAGCTTTCCTTCCCTAAAAAAAAATCAAACACTGACAACGACAACAACAATAATTATAGGTGGGGAGCTTTACCCTCCAAGTCCTCTGAATTAAGCACTCCTGGTTTAATTCTAAAATATGATAAGTAGCCAGGAGCCGCTTCCTCTCTTGTCCTAGCAGAGCTCTAGGAATTACTCCAGTCTCAAGGGCTGTAAGAAACGTTGAAGGTTTGTGCCCAATCCCAGCTCTCTTGCCCTCCAGCAACCCTGTTACAAATTCCTTGCAAAATGAAGTCCAAACGTGGCTTTTATTAGGTGGGTGGGGGGCACAAAGGGACCTGCGCCCCTAGGAGTTGCCGGCGCCTTTACTTTGAAGCCCCAGTTTTCACAAGATGAGAAAACGAGCGTCTTTTGGTCTTGTGTTCACACGCACATGTGAGAATTCGGGACCAAAAAAAAGGAGCGTCATGATTTGGGTCTCCAGCATGTTGGAGGATTATGAGTACTGTACTGTGTTGCCAACCAGTTTCTGGAAGAAAATCAAACACATTTTGCAGAGGGATTGGTTTGCTTTTCTGTTATTGGTTCTGGTTTCTTACATGGTATCTGTCCGGACGTAGAAAAGGTCAGTTGGAAAAAAAACTAAAAATAAAATGTGGAGAGGGGCAGGGGATCTGTGGCCTGGGCCTAAGGCTCCATAGACTGTCTGCTAACACCACTGCCTCTGACTGCCTTGGCATGCTTTGCCTTGCCTCACGATGGCATCACAAAGAGCTGCCAAGGCTCCCCATTCGGAAGCCTGGGGCCTTCCGTGTTCCAGGTTCGCCACAGCCCAGACTGGAGAAGCCGACTGGGAGGACATTTCTAGGCCGGCGCATCTGAGCCACGAGGGCTCCTTCAGTTCGCCACCATGGATCACCGGTACCTCACCGTGCCTGCCATGTCCTCTGTGCCTCAGATGGAGAAAATGCTGCAGGTCCCGACCCAGGAGCAGGGCCAAGCCCAGGGTGCAGGCGCAGGAATGCCTGGGACTTCCAGCCTTGGGCCTGGGTATTCGCCCTCAGCCCGCCCAGAGCCTTCCATGGTCCTGGCCGTCACCTCCATATCGCCCTCCTTGAGAGGGTCTAGACAATACCGGAGAAGATTCAGCAATCAGAGCAGCAGGTCGAGGAGAAGTTCCAAGAATGCACCTGGAGGGATAAGAGTCAAAAGTGAGGGGGCGATTCCAGGGGTACAATTTGACTTTACAGCAGACCTTCCCACCTCCTGGACCATTTTTAGATGGCCATGTGCTTTATACCGAACCGGACCCCTGGCCATCGAGCTCAGGGCTGTCTCTGTCAGGAGCGGGGAGCCTTTTCTAGTCAGAGCTCCAGACCCTTAGCTCCCAAAAACCCTGGCAGGACGGTTGGAGGGGAAGTTTACATGGAGATTGGTCTGTTGGCAGAGTAGCTAAATTGCCGCTAGGAAGCCAAATCATGTGCAAGACTGACTCTTTTATTGAAATTAAAACAAGGTTTAAAATATTCAAAGCTTTCACTTGCAGAACAGTAGCTAAAGAAGAATATATTTACGTTCACATGCTTATCCAAGCATGGGACTTGTTTTGTCCCCTTACCATATTTATTCGAGTCTAACGCGCCATCAAATCTAATGTGCACCTCAGTTTTCAGAACCTTGAAACCAAATGTGGATGGATGGATGGTTATATCTATCTATCTATCTATCTATCTATCTATCTATTGGTGAATGTAAATGTGCCATTGAATCTAACGCGCACCTTAGTATTCGCAACATAATTTGGCCAAAAAAGTGAACATTAGATTCGAGTAAATACGGTAGTTGAAGATTCTTCTGTAAACGTTCAAACTAACTTGGTCTTTCTGTCTTTCCAGTCCTTGCACTCAGCCTTCTGTACATTACCCAGCTAACCCATGCAGCTCCTTCCAAGAGGTTTCCACTTTCTCTTTCCAGCAGACTTCTCCTTACTGCTTTTTTGGGAGAACATCAGATTCTGTACTTCTTTTTGTCACATACATTCAGAGAGAAACATTAGCACTCTTCTCCTCTATTGCATATCAGACCCTCCAAGTGTCCCTATTTTCCAGGGACAGCCCTGGATTTGCAGAAGCCGTCCCAGTTTCAAATTTGATCCTGGAATGTCCTCTTTTCCTTGGGACGTCCCTATTTTCACTGGAGAAATGTTGGAGGGTATGGAGTTATGCAACCCCCAAGCCAAGGAGATAAGTAACTACGCAACCTTTAGAAGACATCTGAAGGCAGGCCTGCATAGGGAAGTTTTTTAATGTTCAATGTTTTATTATGTTTTTATATATGTTGGAAGCCGCCTAGAGTGGTAGGGGCAACCCAGGCAGGCGGGTGGGGTATAATAATAATAGGATGTCCCGATTTTCATCAGAGAAATGTTGGAGGGTGTGTTGCCCTCTCTTTTCTTCAGTGTTCATGGAGATGCAGCCATTACAGTCAAGTCAGTCACACACACAAAACAAAATGGAGAATGTAATAAGATGTCTCCCATGTGAACAGAATTAACCAATCACATGAGAGTTACTGGGAAACATTCCAAAATTAAACACACATTCATGCATTTAAGCATTCCCAATTTCAGTAATTTAAATCACTGTACTTAACCTGGTTTCCTCTGGAGGTGGAGGAGCTCAGCCTAATTCCAGGAATGATTACTGTACTTGGAACTGTGGGACTTAGTCCCCAACATGGGTGCTGTAGGGAGGTATGTAAGAAGGGATTTATTTCTTTCCCACCCACAATTTGTTACATTCAGCGGGAAAGATCAGTTGGTATAATAATAATAATAATAATTTATTATTTATACCCCGCCCATCTGGCTGGGTTTCCCCAGCCACTCTGGGCGGCTTCCAACAGAATATTAAAATACAATAGTCCTTCAGATATTAAGAGCTTCCCTAAACAGGGCTGCCTTCAGATGTCTTCTAAAAGTCTGGTAGTTGTTTTTCTCTTTGACATCTGGTGGGAGGGCTTTCCACAGGGCAGGTGCCACTACCAAGAAGGCCCTCTGCCTGGTTTCCTGTAACTTGGCTTCTCGCAGGGAGGGAACCGCCAGAAGGCCCTCAGTGCTGGACCTCAGTGTCCGGGCAGAATGATGGGAGTGGAGACACTCCTTGAGGTATACTGCACCAAGGCCGTCATCCTGGAACAGCATGAAACTCTTGATCAGGGGTTGGCAAGGTTTACCTCACCTGGGCCAGTTCACTCCAGTGGATGGAGATCCCTCCGTGGGCCAGATTGTGTGCACATGTGATTTCCGGCGCTGTGGAAGGGGACTCGCCGAACAGGCGGCTCAGTTTGGGGGTGGCTTGTGGGCCAGTTATACGACCCCTGTGGGCTGCTTGTGGCCCATGGGTCTTAGGTTGCCTACCCCTGCTCTTGATCTCAGGGTTGTGGTTCAAGCCCCATGTTGGGCAGAGAGATTCTTGCATTGCAGGGGGGTTGGACTAGATGACCCTAGTGGTCCCTTCCAACTACACTTCTATGATTCTGTTACACTGCAGTTTGGCTCCTGACAAAAACTGCATTATCCGCATTGCTGCTTGCTATGGTGAACATTTACATCATTTAATTACAAAATCACTCTCATTATCATTACATTAGTCCATTACCAATAATACTGACTGGATAATTTCTGTTCTGGGCAAGGGATGAATAAGCAAACATAGCAAATCTCACCTCCATTCCCTTTCTCTTCTGAATTCTCCAACGTCCCTTGGAATCATAGAATCATAGAAGTGTAGAGCTGGAAGGGACCCTGAGGATCATCTAGTCCAACCCTCTGCAATGCAGGAATGTGCCGCTGTTGCATACAAGGATTGAACCTGCAACCTTGGCATTGTCAGCACCACGCTCTATCCAACTGAGCTATCCAGGCCCTTGTTGCAGGGGACAACCTCATGTGGTCTGAGAAACTGGGTGAGGGGAATGGCTGCCTCCTCCGCCCTCACCCTCAAACGATTCTTCCTCCCTCTCTAACTCTAGCAAAGCCGGCCCGCCACCGTCGCAAGAGGAAGCACAGACGAATGACGATGACAGAGATGGTGGTGCATGCCTGGCAGAAGATCTACCCGCACCTCGTCTTGCTGAGGAAGATCATCTACGACTTGACTCAGTCCTTCATCTTTGACTTCATAATCTGCTCGGTGGTTGCCATCAACACCTTATTGCTGGTGGCTCAAACGTTTGCGGTGGTTGAAATTCGGGGAGGTCAGCCCACAGGAGAGGCGTTTCTTGCCTCATAAATAATCCTGCTCTGTAGACTTCTTCTGAATGCCAAATAGTAACCAGAGCATGCTCTGGTTTCAATAAGGCCAGGGGCTTCAGTCCTGCCCCAAGGAGAACTTCTGCTCCCAGATTGACTGCTGGCCCTCAGGAGAGATCCCCACAGCTGGAAGCCATATTGACCCAAGGGCCTTATATCTGCAGCATAAGGCACTGACCCTTTCAGGAAGCAACACTAGTCAGTGACTACCTATCCCCAATAGAAGCCAGCCAGTTGCTTCAGAACCTTGCTGAGACCACTTCAGAGTTTGGCCTTGCCTTTAGGGCACCCTTTCTCAACTTGTGGGTCCCCAGATGTTGTTGAACTACAACTCCCATCACCCCTAGCTAGCAAGGCCAGAGCTCAGGGGTGATGGGAGTTGTAGTCCAACAACATCTGGAGACCTACAGGTTGAGAACCACTGCTTTAGGGGCATTATCTGTGGTCCTGTGCCCACACCTTTATCTCCTGTGTAGATTCAACCAGGGACTACTGCCCCCACTCCCCACTTAGGCAATTCACCTTCTTCAGTGGTGGGCATCTCCACAGATCACAACAGCTTTCATCATGGAGGAGAGTGGCTTTCCCACAATCAATGGTTCTCTTTTTCTCTCCTCTCTTGCAACAGAATGGTTCTTTTCTGCCATGGATCCTGCCTTCCTTTCTGTCTACGTGTTAGAGGCCGTCCTCAAGCTCATTGCATTGGGCTGCGAATATTTCCTTGACCCATGGAATGACATTGGTGGGTCTTTTTGCAGTGTGGTCGAGGGGGTATGAACAGGTGCTGACGCCAGTTCTATGTTTCTAGAAAAAGAGGTGCCGGAACCCACCGTGGACGCCTCCCTTGTTCTCTTATCATGGCAATGGCACTCACTGGAGAGGTTCCGGAACTGAGTTTCGGCAAGTTCAAGCTGAGAGAAAAAGCCCTGGCTGATACCAAGGGATTCCAGGGCAAACTATTTAATTAGCAGACTGCCTGAGAATAGCAACATGTGCAGAACTAACAGCGGACCCTTCTCAAATGATGAGAAGGTTGGTACAGTGGTACCTCAGGTTAAGTACTTAATTCGTTACGGAGGTCCGTTCTTATCCTGAAACAGTTCTTAACCTGAAGCACCACTTAAGCTAATGGGGCCTCCCGCTGCTGCCGCGCCACCGGAGCACAATTTCTGTTCTCATCCTGAAGCAAAGTTCTTAACCTGAAGCACTATTTCTGGGTTAGCGGAGTCTGTAACCTAAAGCATATGTAACCCGAGATACCACTGTACTAAACTAATTGTTGTTGTTTTCTCTGGAATGCCCATAATGTTACACTAGTTGTATAAGCTTAATGTTGCTCAGCTGACAGTCTGAAGCACCATTTCATGTGGGTCTGCCTTAATTTCTATGTTTCCTCTTCTTCCCTTTGCCAGATTTCTTCATTATGTGCATGACGGTGCTGGATTTTCTGCTCCCCTTGCTCATCTCCTCCAGACAAGGCAACCGCGGCAACAAACTCACGCTCTTCCGGGTCCTCAAAATCTGCAAGGCTGTCCGTGCTATCCGCGCCATCCGCTTCCTGCTCACCCTCCGGTTAGCGCCAAAATTTCTAGCTGGGGGAGGGAAGGGGAATGGAAGAGCTCCTTTGCGCCTCCAGATAGTCAATATTTCGCAAGAGGGCTTCCAGCACATACCAGGACCCTTCCGTCCTGTACCTTGAAAGCATTCTTCTCTCACTGTGCACAAAGAATATTTGGAACCGTAAATTGCTCAATAAATGGGTCATCTGGAGGAATCCATAGCAACTTCCCAGGTTTTAGGTGGGGTGCGGGACAGAAGAATTGACAGCGACTGACCTTACAACCCTACCTAACTCTCTGTTTCTTTATTTGCTTTTCCACGTAGAGTGATGCAGAACCTCAAGGAAGTCACAAGCACTTTTTTGCTTTCCTGCGAGTCCATCGGAGCCATTATTCTCCTCATGTTCTCTTTCCTCTGTATCCTCCCAGGAAAGAGCAGAATGGAGAGGGAAGAATCCAGGTGCACCTGGTGCCCATTGGGACTGGTAGGGCAGAAGTCAGGGAGGCCAGCAGTAGGTGGCGCCAGAGCCAATGAGAGACAGAGGCCATTAATTCTAGTTTTGTCCCCATCCTCCTCCTCCCTGCTGAGCTCTAACAAGGGCAAAACTGAGACCTGCCTTCTTCCGCTCCCCAAAATTTTACTGTTACTGATTTCTGTCATGTCATCCTATGACGAGTGAATTCCTCAGGTTAATTACAAATCCTTGGAAGAGGCAAAGGGATGGCGTTCTCCCGCGACCCTGCATTTCCAAGGCTCCTTGTTTCGTTCCTTAGCTCCGCCTTCCACCCGTCAGTCATGTCTTCCGTGGTGCTGCGTGACATGTTCCATGAAGCTGACGAAAAACACTTCGGAGACCTCTTCAACAGCATCTTCACACTTTTCCAGCTCTTCACTTTGGATGACTGGTCCCTCATCTACCTTACCTGTCAAGAAGCGGGTGAGGGAAGAGGATGCTTGTCAGGGGGGTACATAGAACTTAGCACAATCGGTTAAAAAAACCCCAACCCACCCAACCTCGTGTCAAGATTGAAGAGCAAGACAAGAATTGGGGGGGGGGGGGGTCCATGCTAATATGTTAAACGTGGAGATTTCCTGAAAAGCCCACCCCTTGGCAGCATTATCACTCACAGGCCCCATGTGTATTTCTTTCCAGGGGCCTGGTACATCATCATCTTCCTGATCATCTACATCCTTGTGGAGTACTTCTTGCTTCTCAAGTAAGTATATAGGCTCCTCAGGCTTTTGACTTACTGGAGAGGACCTTGGATGGGAGGTCAAGGGACGGTTTGTTGATTTATTAAAGGTAAGGTAAAGGTACCCCTGCCCGTACGGGTCAGTCTTGACAGACTCTAGGGTTGTGCGCCCATCTCACTCAAGAGGCCGGGGGCCAGCGCTGTCCGGAGACACTTCCGGGTCACGTGGCCAGCGTGACATCGCTGCTCTGGCGAGCCAGAGCCGCACACGGAAACGCCGCTTACCTTCCCGCTAGTAAGCGGTCCCTATTTATCTACTTGCACTCGGGGGTGCTTTCGAACTGCTAGGTTGGCAGGCGCTGGGACCGAACAACGGGAGCGCACCCCGCCGCGGGGATTTGAACCGCCGACCTTTCGATCGGCAAGCCCTAGGCGCTGAGGCTTTTACCCACAGCGCCACCCGCGTCCTGGTGGGTTGATTTATTACATTTATTGTATTATGCTTTTCCTCCAAGGTGCTCAAGGTAGTATACATTGTTCACTGTCCGCCCACACCACCACCACCCTGGAATTTTATCCTCGCAATAGCCTCATGGGTGGGCTGGCTCTGAATAGCAACGATTGCTGTTAAAGCCTTGAGACGCAGTTGGGCTCTGTATTGGATTTGAAATCGTTCCAATATATGCAATGTATTTTTAATTGATTTTGTATATGGGATTGTTTTAACTTTTATGAAAGCGATGGTTTTATGTACATTTCCATTTCTCTTTGAGGAAGCAATTGGTAAATTGGGGAATATAGAACAGTCACAGCCTCGTTGCTGCCATCTCTCCCTTTCTCTTGCAGCCTGGTGATTGCTGTCCTGGTTGACAACTTCCAGATGGCTTTGGTGAAGCGTCAAGAACTCAAGAGGCAAAAGGTCAGCACAGCTCCTATTGGTGTACCCAGGATTGATGATGGGTGGGGCTGGACACCCACCTGTCACCATCTTCTGTCTGGTTCTGTCTAGTAGATTTGGAATGAAATGTCTCAACAGTTGTTTTAAACTTTCGTTTGGTCTCAAGTGCTCAGAAAAAATTGTCAAAATCTTTCTACAATATATACTTTTAGTTAAGTATTTATTTACTTATTTACTTGATTTGGGAGGGAGCAGCTGCCCCCCTCCCCCCTGGCTATGCCCATGCAGACTGGGGGTTGACAGGGAATAGCTGGGGCTGGGGCTGCCAGGATGAGCGTGCCAGTCACTAAGTTGTATTTCTTTCTCCAATTTACAGAAGTGGGTCGAACTGAAGGAGAGCAGTTTGGCAGAGGATGCTTTTGGCAAAGCAGCAGGTGACAAGAGTGTTTGGGGGGGTGGGCAGCAGGCTTTGAGACTGGGCTCAAGCTTAGAACCTTTAATGCAGGGGCGAGGAACCTCAGGCCCGAATGTTGCCCTCCAAATATTTCTATCAGCCCCTCGGACTTTCCCTGCAGGCCACACCTGCTCCTTGAGTGTGGTCCAAGGCCATTCCCCACCCACAGACCATGCCTATTTGCCAATCAGCTGACATCACATTAGCTGCCCTTGCTGTGCTGGTGAACCGGGGCGGGGCTTGGCTCAGTTTGGCTGAGTGAGCAGGCATGCAGAACCAAAGCAAGCAGCTGGTCTTTTTTTTTTTTTTTTGAAGGCATCATCTGCAAAAGAGATTTCTCCTTCAAGCAGCCAGTGCTTGCAAAATGCAGGCTTCTTTGTGTGCCCCACTCATCAACTGAACCTGAAATGAATGAGCCTAAGTTAGTTATGTCCATTCAATTCAATGGATATACTCTGAGTAGGACGAACACTGATTACAACCTCAAGTTCAGAGGGAGGGAGATGATTCTTAACATTGAAGCCAAGCTATGCATGCTGGCAAGTCTTCTTTTGCCCTACAGCAGATAAGCCCCAAGCAAAAGAGGAAAAGGAGGAGGAATTATTCAGACGGACAGTCATGGGAAAATATGGCAGCCTCGAGTTGATGGACAGGTGAGGAGGCACAGCAGCCAATAGATGAAAATGTATCTACTTGCAACATTTTTTTAGCTTGCTCTTCAGTGGAAGAGAAGAAAGCGGAGTTCCACAGAGGCTTACAAATATCAGTACAGTGATATTTCAGTTACAAACCCCTCAAGTTACAAACGCTTCAGGTTACAAACTCCGCTAACCTGGAAGAGTTACCTCGAGTTGAGAACTTTGCCCCAGGATGAGAACGGAAATTGTGTGCTGGTGGCGCAGCAGCAGCGAGAGGCCCCATTAGCGAAAGCACGTCTCTAGTTAAGAACAGTTTCAGGTTAAGAATGGGCCTCCGGAATGAATTAAGTTCGTAACTAGAGGTACCACTGTAGTAATAAGGAAGACCTTCCCCTCAGACAACCAAAAGCGGCAGAAAAAAATAATTTAGCAGTAGAATAAACATTAGAATAAAAATGTTAAGAATATCTAAACAACATTTAAAAACAGTTCCAGCTAATAATTACAATGTTGCCAGGAACGGTATATTTCAGTTATGAAATGCCTGGGTGAAATGTAACAGTTTAACATCCCTCCTAAATGTTAATTATGAGGTGGACAGATGCATCTCACCAGTAAGAGCATTTCACAAGTAGGGAATCACCTCTGAGAAGACACTGCCGCAAGTGAGCACCAGCCAGGCAGCACTTGCTCCAACAGGGCCTCCTCCACTGATTATAGGGCCTGAAATAGTTAATACTGTACTGGGGGAGATGCTCTTATCAGTACTTATGTCCCAAGCTGTTTGGTACACCCAATGATTTTTCCTTCTTTGTCTAGAGAGTGGGAATATCTCTACTTCTACTTTCGACTAATGACAGCAATTGAGACAAACCAGCAGCAGTTCCAGTCTCAGGCATCCACCACTGACAAGATCTTAGACACTTTCTTTGAGGTAGGAACAGTGCTTCCCCCCCCCCCCCTAGAAAAAAAGGTGCTGGTATTCAGCATGCAATAGAGGGCTCTTGGGCCCTGCCAGAGTATTGTCCCTCCCTCCCTAAGCCGGGCAGAAGCTTTCCAGGCTTCGGAAAGGAGGTCCGAGGCTCTGATTTGAAAAAAGAAGAAGGTGACAGTACTGCGTACTGGCACATGCCACCAGGACAAAAAGCACTGGGTAGGAGAGTCCCCTGAAATTAATCTCTTTTTCTCAGGCTTGCCTCCAATGACGAGATGCTCTTTCTTTCCTCAAAGGAGCTCATTGAGATCAAGCTTAACCTCTTTGTGCTCTTCATTGTTCAGTGGGGCTGGAGAGAATGAAATATATCCATTTCCTAAGGCAGGGATGGGAGATATGTGTGGGCCCTCCATATGTTACTGGACTCCAGCTCCCATCAGCTCTAGCCAGCATGGCCAATGAACAGGGAATGATGGGAGTTAGTCTAACAACATCTGAAAGGCAACAACTTCCCACCTTTGCACCGAGAGCATAGACCAAAGGTTGCCAAACTTTTTTGCACCAGTGGGCACATTATGAATTTTGAGCAAGTGCCTTGAGTGAGGATTTTAATCCTGGTTTCTCAAACCTTAGTCCAACACCCTAACCATTATACCATGCCAGAATGAGTGGGATAAAGTGTAATAAATAATCATAGGATCTGACTCCTTTTTTTAACCTCCATTTACAGACAGCTGAACATGATTACCTTTCCAAATGAAGAAGTTTTCTTGGTGTTCCCAAAGTAGACTTCACCTGCTCCTGGAGGCTTCAGTTAAAGGGTCAAGATAGCTTGCCGTTTTATTGATTTCTCACTTGTTTTATACATTGTGTTATGTTTATTAAATGACTTTTCATCTCTCTGTTGAGCAAAACTATATTTGCTGGGTTTGACATAAATAAGTTGCAGAATCTGTTTTGAATGCTTGACTTTGCCCCTCAGAGGACTGTAGGAAGCTCCTCAAGCTCTGGAACTCCTTAGCAAGGGAGGCATGTTTTATGGTTAGACTCACACCATGTATTTAAATCGTATTTTGTACCACTTTAACAGTTGTGCCTTTTCCCCATAAAAGGGAGGGTAATGGGAAGTGAAGTTTACTCCTCACAGAATTATAGTTCTCAGCACCCTTAACATATTACAGTTCACAGGATTATTGGAGGGCTGGGGATGTTCTAAATGTATGGTGTGGGTGTGAAATGATGAATTTTCACCAATGGACAAAAACATTTTTATTCAGACAGGTCTTTAGCTTCACAAGCTGGCTGTTATGTCCATTGTGCATGCTGCAATTTGGCCACCACTTTGTGCTTATTGATGTGCTTAACCTGCTTGTTTTTGTTATTTTGTATTTTACTTGATTTCACTGTCAGCTTCCTTGAGCACCACTTGACGGAAAAGGTGGGACACAAATTTAACAACAAACCGACAAACAGATCAACCGACAAATGTTCATCAGTGACTGCACCCCTGCAGCTAATTTTCATTGTGATCTCCTGGTGTTCCAAAGAGACATTGCCTCCTATTATTATTTTTACATGTTGATTGTTCCCTGTAAAGATGAAGCTTGTATTTAACTTCTGCTTCCCACAGTGCTGGAAGAATGTGTGCAGAGTGTGTAAACTCACTTTCATTTGGATACTGTCATGAGTTCAAAACAGTGTGTTGTGTACTACAGCCTTGAGACCCTTGGGCAAAAGGCAGAAATCTCTGTGTGATACTTAATAAATATGGCCAGTGAGCAAACAGAGGATACTAAACGTTCAAATTATCCCAGGCTGTGCTTTGAGTGCGCCAGAAACATACATAAAAAAGGCCGCAACTAGAGACAGGGATGCTCAGCTAAACTACATAGCCCAGAACCCAACGCGACTTAACCCTCCCGCTCCTGAATAGAACGCGGCATCCCCCTCCTGTGATTGGCCGCTTCTCTGTACTCGCCGCGGCTTGCGCCCTCGCAAAGCTTCCTCATTGGTCCCGCGCCGTTCTGTCTTGCTGCCGCTGATTGGGCGGGAGGCGCCGCCGCCGTAGGGCTTACGGTGGCCGCGCGGTCTCAGCTGGGAGCCCTGCGTTGTGTGCGCTCGGCGGAGTTCGCGTGAGCGCGGCGGGGAAAAGGCAAGATGGCGTCCGAGGTGCATTCGGAGCCCCCCAAGGCAGGGGAGATGCCGTTGCCAGGATACGCGGCCTGGTCCCCCAACGAGCTGCAGGCCAAGCTGGCCGAGATCGGGGCTCCCACGCAGGGTGAGCAGGCCCTGCTTGTGGCGGGGCAGGGGGCGCTTACAGCCTGCCGGGGGGGCGGAAAGGATCCTGCAGGCCTTTCCCGTGATCTGGAAGGACCCTCGTAGTGTGGAAGCAGCAGGAGGCGAGCGGGGAAGGTGCAGTGGGCGGGCGAACGGGGCAGTTGCCTTATATTTATTTCAGCTTTGTCACATTTATTTATACCCCATCTTTTCCCCCCGCCAAGGAGCTCAAGGCGGCGTACATGGTTCTCTCCCCCCCATTTCATCCTTATAACATCCCTGTTATAAGGTTAGGCTGAGAGGCTGTGGCTGGTTCACGCAATTGGCCCAGTATTGAACTGCTCTGACCATTTGCTACCGGGGATTTGAACCTGGAGTCTTGTTCATGCGAAGTGCTGAGCTACACTCTAGGAAGAAGGGAGTAATGGGAGGAGGATGCGAAAGGGCTCTTAGGAGCTTTGGTGACAGTGGGGAAGTAGAGCTGAGTGTCAGATTTTTGCATTTAAAGCATGGTCTCTGCCATGGAGTTGTGGTTCATCTTTGTATGAGCCTCTGAGTATGAATTCATGGTTTGCACTTTTACAGGGGGGAACCACTTTTTATGGGTTCAGTAATGTAGGTGAGGCCTGAGTTGTTATTTCCAAATTTCATTTGGCGTGATGATGTTTACCTGTTCTGAAAATTCCTTTAATGTATCCATAGTGTGATTAGAGACTTTAGAGCTGGTTAGTTTGGCTTCCAAGATCAATGAGTTGTTATTGCAGGGGAGCAGAAATGTATCGGAGTGGGAAGAGAGGGGGAATGTTGGAGAGAGGGAGAAGAATAAGGGATTTTAGTGGATGAGGTTGGGGAAATTGGGAGGGGTTATGAAGCTGGCAGTGAATCCTTGGGGCCAGAGAACAGCAGGAAGTTGGGTGTCTTTGGAGGGTGAATGGTGATTTGAAGCTTGGTTTCCCAGACCCCAGTCCTACACTTGAATCACTACACTCTATGTACTTCACTCCAGGCAACTGAGACATTCAATAACATAGTTTAACCAGGCAGAATAACTGGAGGAAGGGTTAGAGCAGGGCCAAGGAGAGTGGTAGTGACCTAGGGAGAATCACAAGGGCCAGATAGAGAGGCCTAGAGCGTCACATTTGGCCCATGGGTCTGAGTTCCTCAACCCTGCTTTGTGGGGTAGTTAGAGGAGGGAGGTTCAGCTTGTAGTTTTTACATTTGTGGCATATGTGAAATAGTGTTGACTTGGGCTCTTCACACCAAAATCCAGCTTTCCAGGGGCTGCAGTGAAGAGAACAGTGTATTTGCCAAGTACCAGATTTTGGGGCATAATACAGCAGAGAGGTTGTATTCAGGCTTCATCTCTGTGTGCAGTTGTACCTTGGTTTTTTAACAGCTTAGTTCTTGAACATTTTGGCTCCTGAATGCCGCAAACTCAGAAGTGAATGTTCTGGTTTGCGAACTATTTTTGGAAGCTGAACGTCCAATGGGTCTTCCATAGCTTCCAATTGCTGCAGGAGCTTCCTGTATAATGGTTTATGGTCCATGTAGCCCAGTGGTGTCTATTGAAATGGATGCCTGGGATGCTTTTTTAGGGATTGAACCAGCAACCTTTTTCATGCAAAGCAAATACTCTAAACTGAGCTATGTGTTTGTTCTCTCAAACTCACTAAGCTGTCATATCATGTTGATGCTGGCTGAACTTATAGAATCATAGAATTGTAGAGTTGGAAGGGACCCCAAGGGTCATCTGGTCCAACCCCCTGCAATGAACTTGCCAGACTTTATTTAATAATTACAGGCGGCATCCAGTTGATGTGCGACCACCAACGTGTGGGTCTTTTGGGTTCCAGAAGGTGGCAGGACGGGCTTATGCGCATAGGGGCCAGGAATGAAACTTCCATGCAAAATTGCTGCTGCCTATATTGACTTAATATATTTGGCCTTGAGATGTTAACTAAACAAACCCTATAATTAATAATGTCAACTCCCTGCTCTTGACCTGCAGAAAGAAGGGTATGTGTGAGAGTCTGGGGATTTTTCCCTATTGAAGGTGAATGGGAGATGATGAGGGGGTTGTTTTGTTGGTACAATAGGGTCAGGATGTTGGGAATGGTTGGGGTGTGTATGTCAGAGATGAGCTTGAGGAGAGTTGGTGCAGGACTGTTGCAATCCTGTCATCTTACCCCATGTGACATAGAATAACCCCAGAATGACCTCAACGTCTCTCTGTCATTCCAGGTGGCCGTGAGGAGCTGGTAGAACGCTTGCAGACTTACACACTTCAGGTGAGACCGTATTTCTTGTGGCTACAAATGTGACCATCCAGAACACTTGAGGATAAGAATGCATTAAGCTGCCTTAAGGACTGGCTTGTACCCGCTCTCCAACATCCCCCAAACATTTAAAGTGGGCCAGGGGATGGGGCGGGCAGTCAGACTGAAGAAGGCCCTACTGTTTTCTATGCCTGCTTCCCATGCCCTCTTCTTTCTCTCACAGAGCGGATGGGTGTCCTTTGTAACCTGCCTTGGGACCTTGTGGTGAGGGGCAGGCAATAAATTTTATGATGGTGTTGATGCTTGCCTCTACTACTGTTCCATCTCCTTCTTTACAGACTGGGATAGTGCTCAATAGGCCAGTTCTGCGAGGAGATGATGGAGATAAGCCGGGTTTGCCCCCCATGCCAGGCCAGGTGAGTAATATATCCAGGAAACCTCTTTGGCCACTGTTATGAGACTTCAGTGGCTTCAAGAGAGGCCATAAGCTCAGCGGCAGCCCATGTGCTTTGAATGAAAAAGGTCTTGGGTTCACTCTCAGGTTCATCTCCGGCATGTTTGTTTAAAAAATGTCAGGTAGCAGGGCTGTGAAAGACCCAAGTTTAATAAGGCAACTGAATACTGGTTGTAGCAAACAGAAATGTATGAGCAGAAATTATACATCAAAATTAAAACTTAATTTATACAAATTATTATTATTATTATTATTAAATTTGTATACTACTCTTCATCTGAAGATCACAGGGTGATTCACAACATAAAAATACAAAATGAGAACACAAAGTGCATAATAAAACAAAAATAAAGCAATAATCCTCCTCCCACAAACACATTATTATATCCCAGATGCCCCCCTTCAGATCACCCTCTTCTGATTGCACTCCAGTTTGTTAGATTACCTCTTAAAATGTTGCATCCAAAACTATGGACATCTGTAGGACTCTCTAGTCTAGATCATACACGTGGAGCCCTTTTTCTGCCAGATGTTGCTGAACTACAACTCCCATCAGCCCCAACAATGGTCAGGGATGATAAGAGTTGTAGTTTAGGAACATCTGGAGGGCCAGAGGGTTCCCCCCACCTGCTCTTGATGCAGCCTGACCAATGCAGAATAGTGTGGAACCTGCCACAATGCTATGCTTGAGTTCATGTAGCCGTAAAATGTATTTGCTTTTTCAGCAGATGTATCACCTTCCTGGCTCACGTCCAGCTTGAGAGCCACAAAGACATTTAGATCTTTTCATACATACTGCTTCCAGGTCTCACCCATCCCATATGGCTGGATCTTTAATTCCTCTTGTTATTCTCTTCATGGGTGGTTGTGTCACACAGGAATCCTTAAAAACCTGAGCCGAGCGTGCTTCCAACGTCTCCCACAGCTGCCTTCTTCTCTCTTGTCTTGCAGCATCCCGGGATGCCTCTGCCGCCCCCTCCCATGGGGATGCCGCCAATGCAGCCACCACCACCTCCTCCGCCCCCTGGAATGGGCCTCAACTTCCCCATGGCGGTGGGGCCACCTCCTCCGCCCCCTGGCCTGGGCCCACCTCTCCGTATGCAGGCGGTGGATCCCTCTGTGTTACCTGAGGAAGAACGGCTGAAGCTGGCTCAGCAGCAAGCAGCCATGCTGATCCAGCAGGAGGAGCGGGTCAAGCAGGTAACGGCTTGCTCTGTTCCTCTGTGTTTGTGTCTCATAATGCAACAGCTCCCAGCAACATGAACTCTGATGTGCTGCAGAACATGTTTGTAGCCTGTGCGTTTGTGTGTATGAGAGAGGGAGCGCAAGAGTGAGACCAGAGATGGGGAGCCTGTGGTCCTCCAGATGTCAGACTCCAGCTTCCATCAGCACCAGCCCTTGTGGTCAGTGGTCATGGATGTTGGGATCTGTAGTCCTACAACAGCTGGAGGGTCCCATCCCTGTTTTATACTGTGAACTGAATGTTCCTACTCGCCTCTCCCTTTAGATCAGTGGTTCTCAAAGGGTGTGGCAGGAGAGGATGGCAAGTGCAGTGGGAAGATTCAAGGACAATCAAAGAAACGTTTAAGTTTAGCATAGTATAATATCAAAATATTTTTAGTTATTTGCAGACTAGGGATAGATATATTTTCAAAAGGAGAGCGAAAGCACTGGTTATTCTTCCACAGTTCTCCATGACATACTGTTGTGAACAGGGATTTTTCAACTCCAACAGATTATGAAAGATCAGAAAAGAGAAAGGCTTTTTTGTGTTGGTGAGGAGATGAGAGTTTGCTTGTCTCAAATTAGACCTAATATAAATGGGGTAACATGGCAAAAGCAAACACACACCTCTTGTTGAGTTTGTATACATACTTATGGTACGTTTGCAAGAGGCTAATTTATAACTATATTCTGTTTGAAATCCTGGAGACATCAGTCGATGTAGACATGCCTGAACATGATGAATCAATTGTGTGATTTGTTATAAAACACTTCCTATGTTAGAATCTGTGTGGTTTCTCTTCCCGTCTCAGGCTGCTGTCCTTATGGAACAGGAGCGCCAGCAAGAGATGTCTAAGCTGGCCCCCTCTGTGCCTCGGGCTGCTCCAGACTTGGGGCCAAGACCTCAGGGGCTCCCAAGAGGTAAGTCCCTTTGCATCAGAGAGGGAACTCTGGCCCGTTTATGCAAAGAGGGCAGGCAGCGTCAGGCAGTCTTGCCAGAATCATTCAGGGAGGAAGAGTGTCAGACCTCACTTACTCTGTGTCATTCACATACCCTTTGGCTAGGAATCCATTCCCACTTATTCTTATTCACTTATTCTTATTTCAAGGAACAGCATATTACATGGTGTCATGGGAGGGGAGCCCAGAATCCTATTTATTTATTTTTTTAAGAAGATAAGTATTTATTCCCACTTTAAAAAGAGGTGCATTGACAAGGGTTATCCCTCTGAGTCTGTACTCCTCTCAGTGAAAAGCAGGCCCCAAATTGCATTGCTCAGTAACTTGTTGAACTGAAGGAATGGCAAATCTTTGAAGTTGTTTGCTAAAAATGCCAGGCAGGGAATCTTGAGAGAATCAAAATGAAACCCTCCTCACAACTGCTCAAAATGTTAATTCTGGGGTTCTGTGCCAAGGGATGTTACACCCCCATCCTAGTTTTAGTGAAGAGCTGGATACATTTATGGAAGGTGGGACTGTTGGCTCGGTTGTATGTGCAGAACTAAAATTGCACTTAGGAAAGCTGAGTTTAGTGGCTTGTGTTAAAATTGAGCAAATATATCTGCATATTTTGGTACTTATTGTCATGGAATTCTACTCAGTATTGATCCAGAGTAAATTTCAACGTATAGTTAGCGAAGTAAAAACTTGAAACACCTTGCAGGATTCCCAAAAAATATTCCAGAGGCAATTAATATTTCATCCAGCAGAGCTTGACTGCCACTGAAGGCAAATGAGCATCAGGGTCACTAATCCAATACATTCAGGCTTGGCCCTGTCCACAAGAAATCCAGTTGCAGCAGACTTAACTTAAACTTACAATAACTTCTAATGCAAACTGGCACTTATAGAGTGGAGTTAAGAGCTAAAGAGGTTGCTCAGACACTACTCAGTGTTGTTCTCCCTCTTTGAAGCTCTTGAGAACCAAAGGCGCCAGAAACTTGCTTAAATCAGAGATTTAAGCCCCACAGGGAACCTGTGGCCTTCCGGATATTGTTGGACTACAACTCTTACCATCCATGATGTTGGTAATGCTGACAGGGGCTGATGGGAGTTGGAGTCCAACAGCATCTGCAGGGCTACAGATCCCCCACCCCCTGTCTTGGAATGGGCGTGAAAGCTTTTCAAGTGATGTCGAAGTATGCAGGTTCTTCTGGCAAAGTAGGGAGGTGGTACATTGACGGTGGCTGTTGCAGCTTTGCTTTCCCGTTGGGAGTTCATTTGCCAATCTTTTCCTAGGGAACCCCCCTGTGGGCTCACCCATTGGACCACCTGGTCCGAGACCCCGTGGCCCCCCACCTCCTCCTGGAGAGGACAGCCGTGAGGTAAGACTAGTTGTTGCAGATGTGGGGGGTGGCAGGCTTGGCAGGGTGGCAGGGAAACTGCTTTGGGGAACAGGAGAAATCGTGCGCGTTAAGATGAGCCTGCTGGATCAGGGCAGTGGCCTGTCTAGTCCGGCATCCTGACCTCCCAGCAGCCAGCCAGATGCCCGTGGGAAACCAGCAAGCAGGATCCAAGCACAAGAACCCTCTCCTCTCCTGTGGTTTCCACAGCTGGTATTCAGAAGCATTGCTGCCTCCAAATAATGGAGGACAGAGCGTAGCTTTTGTGACCAGTAGCCTTTGATAGCCCTCTCCTCCCTGAATTTGCCTAATCTTTTAAAGCCATCCAGATGACACAACCTTGATGGCAGAAAGTGAGGAGGAATTAAAGAACCTTTTAATGAGGGTGAAAGAGGAGAGCGCAAAATACGGTCTGAAGTTCAACATCAAAAAACGAAGATCATGGCCACAGGTCCCATCACCTCCTGGCAAATAGAAGGGGAAGAAATGGAGGCAGTGAGAGATTTTACTTTCTTGGGCTCCATGATCACTGCAGATGGCGACAGCAGCCACGAAATTAAAAGAAGCCTGCTTCTTGGGAGAAAAGCAATGACAAACCTAGACAGCATCTTAAAAAGCAGAGACATCACCTTGCCGACAAAGGTCTGTATAGTTAAAGCTATGGTTTTCCCAGTAGTGATGTATGGAAGTGAGAGCTGGACCATAAAGAAAGCTGATCGCCAAAGAATGGATGCTTTTGAATTATGGTGCTGGAGGAGACTCTTGAGAGTCCCATGGACTGCAAGGAGATCAAACCTATGCATTCTGAAGGAAATCAGCCCTGAGTGCTCACTGGAGGGACATATTGTGAAGCTGAAGCTCCAATACTTTGGCCACATCATGAGAAGAGAAGACTCCCTGGAAAAGACCCTGATGTTGGGAAAGATGGAGGGCACAAGGAGAAGGGGATGACAGAGGACGAGATGGTTGGACAGTGTTCTCGAAGCTACAAACATGAGTTTGACCAAACTGCAGGAGGCAGTAGAAGACAGAAGTGCCTGGCGTGCTTGGGTCCATGGGGTCACGAAGAGTCGGACAGAACTAAACAACAACATAGTTGGTGGCTCTCTTGTGGGAGGTTGTGAGTTAGGGAATAGGCATTCTTGCCCTAGGTTGGCTTCAGATGGGAGGGAGGTTCAAGCAGTCAGATATGGGGGGTGCTGGGAGTGTGCTGTCTGGTGCAGCCTGTGTTCTTGAGAGACGCAGCTTGAGAAGCAGAAAGAGGCCACTTTTGTCTAAGAAACTTTCTTTCGTCTTCCAGGTTGATGAGTCCGGCGTGGGTCCCAAAATCCCTCAAGCCCTGGAGAAGATCCTCCAGCTGAAGGAGATTCGCCAGGAGGAGCTCACGGCTGTGCCAAGCGCCACAGGTACTGGGTTGCCTGAGGCAAAGGTTAAAGTCGAAATTGAGACACGCAGTCAGGGCTGTGGAACCTTTTTCAGCCCAAGGGTTGCATTCTCTCCTGGGTAACCCTCTGGGGGGCGCCACGTGCCAGTGGTGGGCAGGGCCAGAGGCAAAAAGGGGCAGAACAACTAGTGTGAATTTTAGCTTCCTGCAGTAGACTGGTTTCTGCAAGCACTCACAAATCCTGCTCTATGATCCTCCATTCAGGCAAATGTGAAGCATTATCAGAGTTGAAAGACATATTCCAGCCAGGCAGAAACACCCAAGGAAGGTGTGGAGCAAGGCCAGTTGTGGGTGTGGACCATGGGGATCTCTAAGGGCCTGGCAGAGAGGCCTGGAGGGCCAGATTTAACCCCTGGGTCTGAGGTTCTCTAGCCCTGCTGTAGGTGAACTTGCGTGTGTTCCATGCAGTCACATGACCAATATAGGAATTGAAATTTTCTAACCAGAGGTGTCAGGTTGCCCCAAGATTGAGGTGTCCCGAAGCGTGGCATGTGTGTGTGATGTCGCATCAACTGGAGGAGGCCAAGCGCTCTGGAGGAGCCGGCCACTGAACTTGTGACTCACGCTCTGGGCCCTCTCAAGCTGGGTTCTGAGACCCACATCACATTCTGTGCCTTCTTTCTGCACTTTGCAGAATGGCAGTAAAGGCAGCCGAAGAGCAGATTGTGGCAGATCATGGCTGACTGAGGGGTGGACTTGCCAGCATGCAAGCTTTCTGCAGAGATGATTAGGCCAGGCTTCCTGTATCTTCTTTGCTACTCATTCCCTCACACTTGTGCTTTTCCCATAGATGATGACATGGAGACTGACCTGAGGGTGTTGGCTGGTATCTCCGCTTCAGATGCTGAAGAGGATGCTTTGGCTCTGTCGAAGAAAGAGGTGAGGAGGCAGGAACTACGGAAGGGGTGGGGGGAACTGTTGGCCCTCCAGATGACATTGGGACTCCCAGTCCAGTAGTTGAGGACAACAGTGTAGTCCAACAGCCTCTAGAGCAGGGGTCTTAAAATTCTGGAGGCCTGTGATGCACAATCCCCCCCAAATGCAGTATGTCAAATGCAAACTTTTGTGTGCTTGTGTTCATGTGCATTTTTCTGGGGGGTGGGGGAGATCCATAGCTTTCATCAGATTCTCAAAGGAGTCGGTGACCCCCCAAAAGGCTAAAGAACCACTAATGTAGAGAGCCACAGATTTGCCACCTCTGAACTACTCCTGCCAGCTCTGGCTAACACGACCAGTGGTCAGGGCAAGTTGGCCATCTCTGAACTGCAGCCAGTGGCAGCCTCCATTTTCTGTAAGCTGTCGGCCCCTTTGCAAAGCTGTCCTGTCTTGGCCTTTTAAGGCGAGCAGAAGCTTAGCGATTGGCGGTGTGTTCAGGCAGCTGTATAAAAAGGGGGTGGGGAAAGGGGCTCAGTCAAGTGAGACTTTAGAGCATGAGCAGAGGATGCCCCCCCCATGGTGGTAGAAAGAGCCGGTTCCTAAGAACTGGGCTGTCTTGGAGGCAGTGATGTTGCCCTATCAGAGGAAATGTGTCTTGTGTTGGCCCCGCATCTTTGGGATGTCCTCCCCAAGGGAAATGCATTTGACACCCTCCTTGTTGGCCTTTAGGAGAGCCTCACAAGACCTTTTTTATTCCATTATGGTGCTTTGTGTTGATCCCTGTTTTATCTGCTGCTGCTTTAATGCTTTCTTGATTATTAATGATTTGTGGTCTTACTTTTGTTTGACTTCTTCTAAATGGCCTCAGAAGGCTAATTCATCCTGAAAGTTAAAAAACAAAACATTAAAGTTGCTGCAGTATGCCAATATAGCGTGGCAGCACTTCCTCTCTGGAACTCCCTTCTTATTGATATTAGTGTTGTACCATTATTGACACCTGCTAAAATCATTTTTGTTTAGACAAGCCTACCCAGACGTACAATTTTATTATGTATATTTGGGTTGTTTTAAGTCTAATTATTTTATTTGTGTTTTCTTACTAGTATCTTATTTTAAGCAGCTTAGTAGTATGTAAATCTTGTTAAATCTAAGTAAGTGCATTTGGTCCGCTTGACAGAAAAACCGCAAGCGGCGAAACCGGAAGAAGAAGAAGAAACAGCAGCAGCAGCAGCAGGGCACGTCCCCGAAAGAGAGCCCACCTTCCCAGGATGCCAAGGGGCGTGGGGAGGAGTCTGGGGGCGATGGCCCAGTGGAAATTGAGTATGTCACAGAGGAGCCAGAGATCTATGACCCCAACTTCATTTTCTTCAAGAGGATCTTTGAGGCATTCAAGGTATGAGGAGGGCCTGGGATTTCCTGAACTCGTCCCCTGCATTGACAGTGGTACCTCCGCTTATGTATCCCTCTGGTTAAGAAAACTTGGGAATCCGTAAGCGGCAAACCCGGAAGTATTGTTTGATGCATGCGCAGAAGCGCTCTACCGCTGCGTGTGTGTGTGTGCAGAAGCGGTCTCTCCCGTTGCGAAAACCTTGGAATCCGGCCAGACCTCCGAAACGGATCCCATCCACAACCGGAGGTACCACTGTATATGGGATATGAATGTAACAAATCAAAATTACAGTGGTACCTCGGGTTACGTACGCTTCAGGTTACATACGCTTCAGGTTACAGACTCCACTAAACCAGAAATAGTACCTCAGGTTAAGAACTTTGCTTCAGGATGAGAACAGAAATCGTGCTTTGGCGGTGTGGTGGCAGCGGGAGGCCCCATTAGCTAAAGTGGTGCTTCAGGTTAAGAACAGTTTCAGGTTAAGAACGGACCTCTGGAACAAATTAAGTACTTAACCCGAGGTACCACTGTACTTTTTTATGGGGAAGAGCCTCAGATCGTTAGAAATGCCTGTTAGAAACAAGTGCATGTGAACTTTTGCTGAAAACGTATTAAATGTATTAAAGTCCCACCATCCTTAACCATAAATGGTGGGACTGATGGGAGTCAGGAGTGAGCATTATTGCCCCTCTAAAGGGCTTGATAAACATGGCAAGTTCTCCTTACCTTTCTATGGAAGGTGTTGGACCTAGTTTACATTATAATGAGAGAGAGACTCCACTGCTTCCCTGTGTGTGTGCTTAGTTCTAAGAAGGAGGAACGGGGAGTCCCTGCTTCACCTTTTGCTCTTCCCTTGCCACAGCTGACCGATGATGTTAAAAAGGACAAGGAGAAGGAACCAGAGAAAGCAGACAAGGTGGCCAGTTCAGCTCTCCCCAAGAAGAAGGGCTTTGAGGAGGAGAGGAAAGACAGCGACGACAGTTCGGATGATGAGCAGGTGAGTGCATCTCAGGGGTGGGCAGAAATGTTCTCACGCCACCTGCCCGGGACCCTCGGTTCCTAAGAACTGCTTGCCAGTCCCCGTGATGCAAACGGACAGGTGTCTCCTAACTCCTGAAGAGTGAAACCTCCAAGTTCAGAGGCAGTCTGCCTCCGACTGTCAGGTTCCCGGGGTGGAATCCTTCCTTCACACAACTCCTCCTTCCTTTTGAGCTTTGGGGAGACTGCAAGGCGGACGGTGGGGGTTGGGGGGGTGCTGTGGAAGTCACAGCACTTGAAATAAAGTGCAAGTTAACAATAAGAGGAAATGACGGCCTGCCCCTCCCTACTCTGTGCAGGAGAAGAAGCCAGAGGCTCCCAAACTGTCCAAGAAGAAGCTTCGGCGGATGAATCGCTTTACGGTGGCTGAGCTCAAACAGGTATGGTTGTTGGTGTGCGGTGTGCACGTGCGGGTAACAGGGAGAGGGACACTGGTACAGTTGATTCCCTCTTTAAAAGGATTTGGAAGTCTGCCTTTCCATCCCAGGAGGCTGTCCCCTCATTGATTCTTCCACCTTCCTCCTGCCTGCCTCCCAATTTCTGCCTATTGCTGATGCATTTGAGAGCTGGCCCAAAACAGAGATGTAACTCTTCCGGGAGCTGTGGTGTGTGACACGTGAAGGGTCTCCTAACTGGTGATGTGAGGCGAGAACATTCTCCAGAGTATATTCTCGAGAAAATTCTCTGGAAAATATTCTCCACAAACCGCAAATTCTAATGTAAGAACCAGTTTTACAACCCACATTTAAAGAACACACTCATGTAGCGGAACTGAGTTTTAAAAAAATATTCCTTTTACTTTAAAAGCTACATTTCATACATACACAACATAATTAGAATTCCAAGTTGATGGTAAATATACAGTTAGTTGCAGGCTTAGTGATTAACGTGAGTCATGTTAAATTTTCAGTTTCAGGTTTGGTGCAAAAAATGAAGAATGAACTCACTGCATTGCCCTATTGAATAAAAGTATCTGTACAGTTTTTGGTTGCCATCTGAACAAGTTTACCCATGAATAAACATGTATATTGACTTATTATATCATTTTCAATGCATTAAAATGAATATTCTCCTATTTTTAATGAAAATTCTCTTAATATTCGCATTAATCGAGAATATTCTGGAGAATATTCTGCAAAAGATTATTCTCGAGAATTTAATGTCACTACTCCTAACTGGCTGTGATTTGTGGATCTAGAGAGGCTGCTGTGGCTCAAGGTGCAGCCTTGCCTCTGCTGCGGGATTAATACCATGTGCTCATGTGGAGTTGGGTGTGAGAAGCGCCACTTGCATGGCGAGATAGGAAGGGTTTGCTCTGACCCAAAGGGCAGGAAGAGTTTGCCCCATTTCAGCCCTGTCCTCCCCGCAGCTCGTGGCCCGTCCTGACGTGGTGGAGATGCACGACGTGACAGCCCAGGACCCCAAGCTGCTCGTCCACCTGAAGGCCACGCGCAACTCTGTCCCTGTCCCCCGGCACTGGTGCTTCAAGCGCAAATATCTGCAAGGCAAGAGGGGCATCGAGAAGCCGCCCTTTGAGCTCCCCGAGTTCATCAAGCGCACGGGCATCCAGGAGATGAGAGAGGCTCTGCAGGAAAAGGTCAGTCTGTGTCCCCCTCCCCTCCAAAAACACAGGCAGGGCCCTGAAATGCACAGGAGTGTCAAGTACTTGCTGGTGGTGGTGGGGGGCAGGAGTTGCTTATACTGCCCTTCGCAGCACGCCTTGTTTTAAGAACAGACTTCCAGAACTGATGTTCATAAACCAAGGTACCACTGTACTCCAACAGTGGGGAACTAGATCTGGCCGGTGAACTGGATCCTTTTCTGCCCCTTTTAGATGCCTCTGCCATCGGGCAGCAGCTGAGGGTTGTATCCAATGAAATTTTACTTGAAGCAGAGCCACTGAGATTAATCAACCTCCGTTGGTCGTGTTGGTTGCTTTCAGTGAGTCTGCTCTGAGTACAACAAACATTGACTACCACCGTGAGGTCCTCAGGAAGCTGAAGTCTGCACCTCCCTGGAATTGTGGCCTGCACACTTTGAACTTGGTGCTAACCAGATTTCCCAGCAGTTTCAGGGAGATGGTTAAACCTGGCATTACCCTGTAGCCTTTGGGCGACCTGTGACCCTTGGCCAAATTTCATGCATCCTGGCAAAGACAGGGTACATTGCAGGCCTCCGTTTTGTAACCGCCTTCTTTCGTGTTCCACCCCCTCCTAGGAGGAGCAGAAGACCATGAAGTCCAAGATGAGGGAGAAAGTTCGTCCCAAGATGGGCAAAATCGATATCGATTACCAGAAGCTGCACGACGCCTTCTTCAAGTGGCAGACCAAACCCAAGCTGACCATCCATGGCGACCTGTATTACGAGGTAGCAGACGAGCCCTCGGTGGAGGCTGGCCCATGAGGGCGAATGGGACACTGCCCCTCCGACCTCTGCCAGCCCCCACCTGCCTGTCTCCTTAGTTAGAGCCAGCTCAGGGGGTGGTACCAGCTGTCAGCCTTGCCCTTCTCCTGCATCGCAGCGCTGCCCTGGTAGAACTCTGCAGGGACGGAGGATAAGGACAAGGCTTGAGTTGGTTGGCTCTATCTGTCATTGGCTCTGACACCACCCCCTCCCGGTCTCCCTGTTTTCCACGTCTCCAGCCCCGACAAACACCAGTCCCCCTGGCGCGCCATGTTGTCTGGACAAGTCTTCCCTCTGGAAAGGGTTGGGTGGGTAGGAGGGAGGGAGGGAAGCCATTTGGAGGACCCAACCCTTTTCTGATTTCATCTCCTCTTCCCTGCCAGGGTAAGGAGTTTGAGACGCGGCTGAAGGAGAAGAAGCCTGGGGACCTGTCCGACGAGTTGCGCATTGCGCTGGGCATGCCCGTCGGGCCGGTGAGTGGCAGAAGGCTAAGCCCAGTGGCCCTCCCAGCCACCAGGGCTGACAGGAGGATGGGCTCTCATGGAAGGCGGAGGAAAGGTGGGCAGAATGCGGGCTGCCGGCTCACCAGGTTTCCGAGGCACCTACATCCTCCAGATCCCCATTTTAGCAATTCAGGAGTGAAGCTATTTTCAGGAAGTGTAAATTAAGCTGGTTGCACCCAACTTTAAAACCCTAAACGGCCTTGGCCCAGTATACCTGAAGGAGCATCTTCACCCCCATCACTTAGCCCAGACACTGAGGTCCAGGAAGTTACAGGGAACCAGGAAGAGGGCCTTCTTGGTAGGGGCACCAGCCCTGTGGAACACCCTCCCTTCAGATGTCAAGGAGATAAAGAACTATACAACTTTCAGAAGGCATCTGAAGGCAGCCCTGTATAGGGAAGTTTTTAATGTTTGATGTTATGTTATGTTTTATATATTCTGTAAGCCACCCAGAGTGGCTGGGGAAACCCAGCCAGATGGGTGGGGTAATAATAATAATAATAATAATAATAATAATAATAATAATAATAATAATAGTGCTAGACCTACTAGCATTAATAGACCCAGTAAGTTAACCATGCACATTAATTTCAGCGGGCCTCCTCTGAGTAGAACTAACAGTTAGAACTGAGTGTGTTATTTACTTCCTAACTATTCAGACACCCCACCCCCACAGGAGCTTATCTCCTGGTTTCGTTTTGTTGGCAGGTAATAAAATTCAGGGCAGTGTATTTGGGTAGGAGATTGTGGATTGTTTCCTCCCCAGAATAGGCCGATTGAAATTGATGAAGCCGGGGTCTTCTTTGAGTAGGACTAGCATTGAATGCAACCCCGCGGGAGGAGGGGGAGGGCTGTGAGAATGGAAAGCAGAGTGTGGCGCGTACAGCATGAGATAGCGGGGAAGGGGAGCTGGGGGGTTGGGGTAATGCAAGCGGAGAGGCTTCTGTGACTGATGAATGTCTTTTTTCTTCCCCGCCGCCAACAAGAACGCACACAAAGTCCCTCCTCCCTGGCTGATTGCCATGCAGCGCTACGGTCCGCCCCCCTCCTATCCCAACCTGAAGATTCCGGGCTTGAATTCCCCGATCCCAGAGGTGAGCAGAGTCATTCCCTTCATTGCCACCTTGGCTTTTTCTCACTTGCTAGAAAACAGATGGCCAAAGGGCACAAAATGGTGTGCGAGTATTGAAGAGGGATCATAGTTGGAAGGGGTCCTGAGGATCACCTAGTCTGGGGTTTCCCAAACTTGGGTTTCCACCTGTTCTTAGACAACAATTCCCATCATCCCTGACCACTGGTTCTGCTAGCTAAGCATGATGGGAGTTGTAGTCCAAAAACAGCTAGAAACCCTGGCCTAGTCCAACCCCCTCCAATGCAGCAATATGCAGCTGTCCCTTACGGGGATCAAACCTGCAACCTTGGCGTTATCAGCACCATGCTCTAACCAACTGAGCTATCCAAGCTGGGGCTTGGTAGTCCCTCACACCACAAAGTAACACTGCACTCTCAGGAGCTTTGGGGTGGGGGTGGGGGTGGGGAGCCCAGAGAACGCTTCCCAGCTCCTCCTGTCCACTGCTGAATGACTTGACTCCCCTTCATCCCCTTTTTCTCCAGGGATGCTCATTCGGGTACCACGCTGGGGGCTGGGGCAAGCCCCCAGTGGATGAGACTGGGAAGCCCCTCTACGGAGATGTCTTTGGGACCAACGCGGCTGAATTCCAGGTAGGCACCGGGAGCCTCACTTGCTTGGCAGCCAGGGTCGCCGCCTCTGGGTTTGACCGCTTGTCCAGAGCCCTTGCTCTGTGTTGCGTTTGGATCTGCTGGCCTGGGAGGTGACGGGATCACGTTTTCTCTCCCCTGCCATTAGACCAAGACAGAGGAGGAAGAGATCGACCGGACACCATGGGGAGAACTGGAGCCCTCCGATGAAGAATCCTCTGAGGAGGAAGAAGACGAGGAGAGTGATGAAGAGAAACCAGACGAAACGGGTTTCATCACTCCAGCAGACAGGCAAGTAGCTGTGATTCTGAGTCCCTTCCAGCTCTACAGTTCTCTGATTTTAAGTACCTGACGCTCTCTCTTGCCATGCCTTGGCTGAGCAAGTATCAGTGCCTGCCATTCCTGGGCACCTGCCTGGCACCCACGTCCCTGCAGAGAGGGTCCACTGCTCCCCCAACCAGCCCAGCGCCCCCTGGTTCTGTTGCTGGTGATGAGGAAGTGGCCCAACATTCCCCCACTTAGCTTGCATTTTTCTCTGAGCCACGCTGGTTGGGGTTATTGGGAGCTGTAGTCCAAAGCTTATGGAGGCCACCAGGGTTATTTATGGAAGGCTGACTCGGGCAGAGGCCAAGGGTAAGCAAATGGGCATTAGTAGAGGAGGAGCTGGGCCCGTCTTGCCCAGAACACACAGACACCCCTGCAGAGACAGGGTGGATCTCTGGGACTAGAGTTGTTTTGAGACCGTCGCTTGTTCATTCATGGGAGGGGGACAGCTGGTCAAATTTGGCTTGGCCTTTGACCACCCCTTCTGATCTTTCTCCAGTGGTCTGATCACACCTGGGGGCTTCTCCTCGGTCCCCGCTGGCATGGAGACGCCTGAACTCATTGAACTGCGTAAGAAGAAGATCGAGGAGGCCATGGATGGGTAAGTGTTGGCTTCTTCTTTCCTCAGCTGCCTCCCGGGGGTTGTTCGGTGCTTTGGGAGCAGGTGGGCGTGGCTTGCTCAAATCATGGGTCAAACAGGGGAGCCTGGAAGGCCACGATTGGCCCGCAGGCCAAAGGTTCCCCTCCCTTGTGGAAGAACCTTTTAGCACTGGCCCAGAGCTTTGTCTCCACCACGTGTGGCAAGATTCTTCCTGGCTAATCTGTGCCCATCAACCCTCTCTCTGCCCTTTCCCATGGTGCTGAGCATTTCCTCTCTCCCTCATGTTCCCCTCAATAGCAGCGAGACGCCCCAGCTCTTCACCGTTCTGCCAGAGAAGAGGACTGCGACAGTCGGCGGGGCCATGATGGGCTCCACTCACATCTATGACATGGCGACGGTAAGAAGAGGCTGGCTTTAGTTCTGCCTTCTGCTGCTGGATGTTTGGGGCCCAAATGGCTGAAGGAGCACCTCCTGTATCAACCTCATGTGTTTTAAGAATGTAGGAAGGGCCTGGCAGCAGGATCTGGCCAAAGGCTCATCTAGTCCTCCGTCCTGTTCTTGCAGTAGCCAGCAAGATGCCTCCTGCAAGCCTAAAAACAGGACCTGAATGCAGCAACAGTCTCCCTCCATTGTGATTCCCAGTATCTGGAGGCACACTACCTCAAACATCAGAGGTTTCTGATCATCAAGGATGATCATCAAGGATGATCATCAAGGATGATCAAAGAGGATCATCAAGACCCTTCTGTTCATTCTCCCTGTAGGAGAGGAACCCTCTGAATGTTCAAAAGAGAGTGCCTACTCTGTGGTGGCCCCTCAACCCTGCAATGCTCTCTTAGTTGAGGGACACCTGGAGCCAGCACTGTAGACTTCGTGGCACCAGGTTAAAAACTTTTAAAAATTTGCCCAGGCATCTTGGGCTGCTGCATCCCCTCCCCTTATTTTTATATTTTTGTTCCATTGAGTTATGCTTTCAAATGCTGCCTTGTGGGTTTTCATTTTGTACGTACGCTGCCCTGAAACCCATTTTTGGAACAAGGTGTGCAGTGTATGTGTTCTTAAAGCAAGCAAACTCAGTTTTAGGCATAGGTGAGCAGAGCAGGCTTGGAAGGGCAGCCACCTGCCTTCTGCTTCAGATATACTAGACTGGGGACGGAGAGAAGGAAAGTTAACAACTGTCCTGGAGCAAAGTTCGACCACTGCGTCACTCTGCAGGGGCAAGAGAACAAAAAATAATAATAAATTAAAATTACTGCCCTGTAGGTCCTTACAGACACGTGTCACTTTAAGCTTAAAGAACACTGGCTTCAAATGTTTTAATTCCTGTTCCCTGTTGCTTGAAAAGAGAGTTAAATCAAAGGAAGTGGAAGATCAGACTACCTCCTCAAGAATTGTTCGTAGGGACAACTTTGCTTTGGTGGAGCCTGGTTCTCTGCACATAAGACACACACACTTACTTTCAGAGGAGACCCATTGACATGGATGGCAACTTAGGTCCATTAATTTCAGCGGGTCTGCTGTGAAGCAGAAATTACTTGGATACCAGAGTCGCAGGTGGGAAAGTGGGACTTCAGTGAGAGAGACGTATTGATGCACACACACAACATGGCGTGTGTGCGAAGAGAAACAAATGAGTGCTTGTCCATAAAGCATGTTTGAACAGGAGTTGGGTAGTTGCTCCTGAGTGATACCCTCAGTTGGTGAGTCCCCCGTGTTGGCTTGCCCACCTTCCTGCGGATGCAGCTCTGCGGATGGACTTATTCCAAAGCAAGGCTTTTGCAGGCAACGCTCTGCTTCTACAGCTGAGAGGTGGGCTGCCTGCAACACCCCTCTGTGTTTGCATGTGGTTTGGGGGGCGAGAGATAGTGACCCACCTACCTGCAAACACCTTACACCAGTATCCGCTGTTGGCTGCCTCTTCCCTCCCTCCCTCCCCTGCGTTTGCTTGCAGGTGATGAGCCGCAAAGGTCCTGGGCCAGAGATCCAGGGCGTGGAGGTGGCCTTGGCCCCCGAGGAGCTGGAGCTGGACCCCATGGCCATGACGCAGAAGTACGAGGAGCATGTGCGGGAGCAGCAAGCCCAGGTGGAAAAGGAGGACTTCAGCGACATGGTGGCTGAGCATGCTGCCAAGCAGAAGGTGAGGGGAGCTGTGGAATGGAGGGGACTTGCCAGCCTGGACAGTTGACCAAGCCATGGAGAGCTCCCACAGGCCAGGCTCTTTGCCTGCCTCTCTCCACACTGTGTACTCTGGAAGTGGCTCTGCAGGAGAGAAGGGCCTTTTCTGGTACCTGCTATCTGATCTTAAGCTGAAGGTGCTGGGGATTGATCCCAGGCCCTTCTGCATGCCAAGCAGGTTCTCCATTATCCCTCTCATTGGATGTCCTAGAACAGGGTTTCCCAAACTTGGGTCTCCAGCTGTTTTTGGACTACAGTTCCCATCATCCATGACCACTAGGGATGATGGGAGTTGTATTCCTGAAACAGCAGAAAACCCAAGTTTGGGAAGCCCTGTCCTAGAATGACAAAATGCAGCTGCTGTGAGGGAGGTGAAAGGGCTGTGGGTGGCTTTGGGGAGAGGAATTCAAACCGGGTTCAGGGATGGGACAGAGGCTGGGTTGCTGGCAGGGAGGTGGGGCCAAGAGAGCCTGTCAGGTGCTTGGGATGGAAGGGGGATAGCGAAAGCACCAGGCCCCGTCAGAAACTTGTAGCAAGAAGCCGAGGAAAGGCAGAGGAGGGGAAAAGAGATTACAGGGCCCTAAGGGAAGAGGGGGGGGCGGGGCGGGTGGAGTTCACACAGCAGTTTGGGAGAGGTGATGCAGTTGCATAGCGGGTGGGGAGGGGTGTGTGCAGGCATGCATATATGCCTTTTCACATTGGGTTTTTTTGTGGGGGGTGGGGTGGAATCAAATTCTCCGGCATTATCAGCATGTTGTGACTGCCCTCTCTGCTCCTCCAGCAAAAGAAGCGGAAAGCACAGCCCCAGGACACCAGGGCAGGAGCCAAGAAGTACAAAGAATTCAAGTTCTAGCCCAGCTCCGAAATGTCTCGGCGGTTCCTGTTTGTCGTTCATTTTTAATCCCCTCCCTCTCTCCCGCTTCCATTTCTCCTTTGCACCCACTGGCTCTCGTGTTGTTCTCGTGTCTTCCGTCTGGATAAAGATGTGGAATATTTTGTAAATAAAGTCAGAGTTGCTCTCTGGAGGTCTTTGTTTACTTAGGTGGAGGGGGGTGGAATGATTTCTACTCTCCATGGCAATTTGGGCGTCTTCCTTTGCAGGTCCCGTGGGTAGGAAAGTAAACTTCAGCATGAAATTTGCAGGGTGTCTATGTGTATGCTCCATGTCTGTGGCTCCCCGCCCCTCAGCGCTTTGAAACAGGAGGTCAGTTGTTTATTTGCAAATTCATACTTCCAGAAAGACAATGCCTTGCCCCCAGTCCCCTGTTGCGGACTCAGCATTCAGGTGAGCCACACTGAGTCATTATCTCTCTGCCACTTTATTCCTTGCACTCAGTTACCCTGCCAGCTTTAAGCTGTCTCTTTCCAGGGCTGCCACCAACCTCCCCCTGCCCCTCCACTCAGTTAAAGCATGGAAGGTAAAATGGGTGAGCTCTTGTACTGCTTCTCTTATTCTAATGCTGTGTCGAGCTGCTTCCATAACTGGATTTGTGCATTCCTGCTCACAGTAGTCCCTTCTCCTGCTCTGGGTGTGTGTGGGTGTGTGTGTGTGCACACGCACAACCCAATTCTCTGCCTGGCTGCTTGTGAGCTTCTGCTTGATTTCAAGGTATCTCATTTGGTAATCTTAAAACTGCCTTGGACACAAAATACCCACCTCACTGCTGATACTCGGAGAACTCCCCAAGAGCAGGCAAATGTGCCCCCCCCCCAAAAACCAAAGAAAACTGATTGAAAAATCTGGCAGCCTCCCCACAAAAACCAGGCAACCCCGTAGCCCCCCAAAGTAGAAATGAGAAACAAGAATTTTAAACAGGTTTTTTTGTAAACCACTTTTGAGTTTTTTTAAAAAAATACCAAGCTGTGTATTTATTTTCTGAAATAAAATAAAGGGGGTGGGGGCCTTGGCATGTGCCAAGGGCTGGGGGGTGTCAGTTGCTGGGGTGCTCACAGGCACCACGTTGGGGAACCCTGGTTTAATACCTTTTATCAAGACCCTTTGCATGTCTGCCGTTGCTGTCATTTCCTCCTTTTCCCATCTCAGACACATTCACATCCCACATAAGGTGAGTCTCTTTAAGTGTTCGGGTGCATATAAGGGGATTTGAGATAGTGCTCAGTGCCAGGAATGCTCCTTTCTTTTTGCGATTGTACGAGGGGGAAGGTGAGCTTAACTTAGAGCTGTTTGAAAACAAGAAAGTGGAATTTTCTTTTATTAATCGTACATTTATACCCCACCTTTCCTCCAAGGAGTTCAAGGTGGCCTGCATGATTCTTCCTCACTCCATTTTATCCTCACAACAGCCCTGTGAGGTAGGTCGTGACAACAATATTGCCCTTTCTCTACTGGTCTGTTGTCCAAGCTTCGCAATGCGCTCAGTGTTGTGCAGCAAATAGGTGCTCTGGTCTCTGCCTCAAGTTCCACCTTTGCCATAGCCCCAGGCAGCTGCCGTCCCTGATGACAAACACCTCCAGGTTTGTTGTGAATGCAAGCATGCTGCTAAAGCGTTTTGAAATGTGTGATAGAAACCATGAATTGACCAGCTAGCAGATGCTGGTACCTGCGGTTGTCAGAAGTCCTGGATCTCTCAGTGAAGGGAGTTTGGACTGTGACCACCAGGGGCCAGCAAATTCACATCGCTCAGGGAAAATCCCACCAGAAGCTTTTGCCACAGGAAATCTCTTGGTAGGGGGGCGAAGCTGGGTCAGGCAGCTTCACCCTTTAATGGAGCTGAAGAGGTCTATAGGTGGGTGTCTGGGGTGGTGGTTTGCAAATACATAGGAAACCGGTTTATGCCAACTTAAGACAACTGGCTGTATTGATCCAGCATTGGCTGCACCGAATTGTAAAATCTCTCCTGGGTTTCAGACAAGACTCTCCAGGCCGTGTTTGGAAACTGGCAGCTTTGGCTGCAAAACAAGTGCCCTGCTACTGCTATGGCCCTCAATACCTGCACCCCATTTCCTGGCTTATAGAATTGTAGAGTTGGAAGGGACCCTGAGAGTCATCTAGTCCAACCCCCATCCAACTTCTGGATGCTTTTATTCTCTCAGCCACCGGCATGGAAGGGGACTGGTCTACCTTCTGAGATTGTTGTACGGCTTATGGAAATGTACCGATGCTTTTGAACACTCTCAAAACAGGTAAAGAAAGAGGACAGCTGCCATACTTCCAGCAGCTGTGTAGAAGAGTGTATAGAAAGGGGGTGACTAGAATCATAATCATAGAAGAGACCCCGAGAGTCATCTAGTCCAGCCCCCTGCAATGCCCGTCATCCCTGACCATTGGGCATGCTGGCTGGAACTGCTTTTCGAAAATAAAATCAACGCACAAAGCTGGAAGCAAGGAAATGTGTGCACTGGCCAGGCTGAGACAGGGCCAGCGCCCCAGCTGTGGTTGCACCTCTCTCCCCATCTGATTTTATGACACTGCATGCCAGCTGTGTGGGTGTTTTCCGCCAGCAGCAGACTTGTCCCAGGCTGCTTTTAAGGCCAGCATCCGCCTGTCTTCTCTGCTCTCGCTCTCATGGGACGCAGCCACAATCGCTGCTTTGTGGCTCAAGCTTCTGCCCTTCGCCCCGGGAGGGGAGGGGGAGATGGGAGGAAGGGCTGGGGCGTGGGGGTGGGAGGCGGGGAGGAACAAAGGGGACCTCTCAAGTTCCAGCATGCATGCTATTGTCCCCTCGTAGACAGGTCAGCCCCCTGCCCCTCACCCCAACGCACAATGGGTGTCCAGCTGCTGGGACAAAGGAGAGGCTGGCGGACATGGGGAGGGGAGGGGAAGTGGCATTTTCTGCTCCAATTCTCCAAGACTTTCCCCATCTTGGGGGGAGAAGGGCCTTATTGAGAGAAAGGGTGTCTGGTTCCCAGGAGGGAGGGAGAGAAATTGCAGGCTATACATCTGGATGAGGGCAACCCTATCCACTTTGGGATGTAGCCAGCGAAGTCCAACTCAAAGTAGACCCATTGAAATGAAGGGATGTAGGTTTATTCTTAAAGGACCATTTCTATACCGCTTAAATTAAAAAACTGTCCAGTAGCACCTTAGAGACCAACTAAGTTTGTTCTGGGTATAAGATTTTGTGTGCATGAATTTTTTAATTTTTTAATTTATTTCGACTGTGTCAGACCAACATGGCTACCTACCTGGATCTATACCATTTAATACAGAAAAAGTGTGATAAAGCATGGTAAAAAGGTAAAGATAAGGGGACCCCTAACCATTAGGTCCAGTCGTGAATGACTCTGGGGTTGCGGTGCTCATCTCGCTTTATTGGCCGAGGGAGCTGGTGTACAGCTTCCGGGTCATGTGGCCAGCATAACAAAGCCACTTCTGGCGAACCAGAGCAGCGCACGGAAACGCCGTTTACCTTCCCGCCAGAGCGGTACCTATTTATCTACTTGCATGTTTGACATGCTTTCGAACTGCTAGGTTGGCAGGAGCAGGGACCGATCAACGGGAGCTCACCCCGTCGCAGGGATTCGAACCGCCAACCTTCTGATCGGCAAGCCATAGGCTCTGTGGTTTAACCCACAGCGCCACCTGCGCCACTTTGATAAAGCATGGTACAAAGGACTAATAAAAATACATATATCAAAGCCATAATTGGTAACCTCTTCTTTTTCTGACACTTCTGCACCTCATCCAGGGCTCTCCCCAGTATCCCAACAAGCTCACAGATTCGCTCCATAACTGGCAGGGTTGATCTGTGGCAATTGGTTTCATTGTGTCCACTCTGAGCAGGGCTTAGCTCAATATAACCCTTTGTGTCCCCTCCACCTCCTCTCTGTCAGGGAATAACCTTCTTTTAACAACGAAAAAGTATTTGGTGAAAGAGGAAGATGGAAGGAACAACAGGGTTGTCTGCAAACAGAACACCTGCTGTAAGGAATTATGTTTAAAAATTGCAGGCAGAAGAGGTGGGGACAAAGTCCAACTGCCCTGGGGCCGTAGGTTCCCCACCCATTTTATGTGGCCAGCTAGAACTATTTTATGTGAATGCACAAATGCCAGCAGAGGGGCATTCAACCCGAGGGGAGGAGGAGAAAGAAAACAGAACCAGCTGCCAAATTGTCTACCACCTACAGTAGGTCAGGGGTGGGAAACCTTAGGCTTGAAGGCCAGTGGCATAGCGTGGGTTGAAAGTGCCCAGGACAAGTCAAGTATTGCACCCCCTAAAAAGTGGTGGTAGTGGCAGCTTCAGTCACCATTCAGCCCCGAAGGCAGCTCCTGGGTTTGCCGTGCACCTCCATCTAGGGACCTGCCAAGGCCCCTTGGCCGAGAGCTCCTGAGAAGGTCACCCCCCTGAGCGGAACAGGCAAGTGCACCCCACCTTCCTGCCCCCTTGCCTTTGGCCACCTGGCACACAATCGCCTCCAGCCCCCTGAAGGCACAGAGTGGCAAGGCAGGAACGGGCATGGCATGCTAGCCACTCTAGCTTCAAGCATGGAAGCTCCTCTCTTCTTCCCCGCCCTGCTGCCCACTGGATCCAGGCCTGCCAGTGATCCAGTTCAGTCCTAGCCAAGTCTGCTTGGGTGCTCCAGCCTTAAAGGCAGGGCCATCAGTTGGCAACCCGGGAAAGAGGAGCCAGCAGGGAACTGTTAGCAAAGTTTCAGAGGCAGGAGAGAGTGGGGTGGGATGTGAAGGAAATTTTTGCGCCCCTTTACATTTTGCACCTGGGACAACCACCCCTGTGCCCCACCCCATGCTAAGCCACTGCTGGAGGCTGAATGTGGCCCTCCAAGTCTTTCCACCTGGCCCTCAGAACTCTTCCCAGACCCTCACCAGTCCTGATTTGCACTTCAGGTGTTTCTCTGATCATGCCTGTTGCTTGTCTGGATGGAGGGTGGAGAGGAGACTATGAGTGGATGAAGAAACCAGCCCACAGTAGATAGGTGAAATTTATATCCATTGTCCCACTGGCCATGGCTCAGAGGAGAAGCTGTCCCCAGTCTCTGCTCTGGAACACAGGAAGAGCTTGATGGTTTGTATTACTTTACTCTGCCTTTTGGCAACTGTGTTCTTTGCTGTGCATTTACAGCTTGTGCTTTCGGTAACAAATTCCTAAAAAATATCAAATTCCAACCATTTCAAGAAGCATTTCCACATGGCCACTCTGGGAAGGGAAAGGGAAGGGGGCTTGGAGGGAAATGTGAGATTTGAGGAGCAGAGCAGCTGCAGTCAGGTTTAAGCTGAAAGGAGATGGCAGGAAGGGCAGCTGGACTGCTGGGGGGGGGGCAGGAAAGCCCACCCTCCTCCCTATCGTGTAGGCGCACAATCTTGCAGTGGCAAAAGCTGCAGCACTGTAGGAAACCTATCTGCTTGCTTCACATCCAAGAATTAAGAAAAATAATAATAATGACAGTGAACAGTAGAAAACCAGCCATCAAATTACATTCATAAATGAAGTACAAGACCCATAAAAAAGATAATCCAAATCAAATATGTGAATAGGCAGTGTGTCACTCTGAACTTTGGTTTATTACTGTAGATCACAGCATGAGTAAAAAGTTTGACATAACTTCGTATGACAGGAGACCCTCCATTATTAACTGTCTTGACCCCGGTATGAGTCTAATCTCCAGAACAGGTCCTGCAAGGCATTCAGGAGACATCCTTGTTTGTATAAGGATCAGCACATGTTAACCTAGCTACCATTAAAATTGACTTAACACTTGAATGGAGGCCGTCAAGATAATGGTGGGATAACTTTGAGGCAGGAGGCAGACAAGGCGGCCAGTTTAGTCATCGCTTGCTGTGAATTATGGGGAAAGTGGAGAAAAGGCAGGAAACTCTGGGATACATTCAACAGAACCACAGGGCTATTGGAAGTATAGGAACTGGTCATCTCAAAGCCCCGCTCCCTTCTCTATTTGAACGCATTGGCAAAAATGGTACAAAAGCCCTAGATTTTCAAAGGTTAGTTGGCTCTCAAAACTCTGAGGAGAATTCTACTTGGTGCCATCAAGGAATCCATACCACCTCCTTCTTCAGGACAGGAATACACTTCCTCCCCTCACCCCACCTCCATTTCTTGAGTTCTGCAGCAAAATTTTCATTCTCTGTAGGATTTTGAGAATAATCAGGGATCAAAGTGTGCCTGTATTGAAGGATCCGTTGCTTGCTCAAATTGTAATTTTGCTGCATGAAGCAACATTTATACAGGCAACTCATGAATGTGTGACCATGCACGGATCCAGGACATGAGACAGGAGCATAACAGCACAGGCTTATGCGCACTCTGCCAACGTGAGCGATAACCTGGAACTGCGCCTGGCTGGGATCTACTTTTCAATCATGATATATCACCAGCTAAACATCGCGATATACGGATATATCACCATGTATGAAACAAGGGTGGAGCTATGCAGAGGCACTGGCTGGCGTCACGGTATCCTCCCACATTGCGATTTTTGCACACATCATCATTCGCCATATATTGCCAGGTCAGAAACTATGAAACCAACATCGCAATATGGACTTCAAACTGGTTTTGGATGATATGTTGATATATCTGTCAGCATCGCCCTTGAGCCAGTGCCACGAACTGGACTCATCTACTTCAGCCCTGACTGGGCCAGGCGAGCTGGGTAGCACTTCCAGAGACCACCTTCTGCACAGGAACAGGTCAAAGTGCTGTGGACTCACAGCTTAGAGTTGTGAGCACCGGATTCACTTCCACAAGAAGACAGTCGTCGCACAGCAGAGTATAGCAGAGTCTAGCAGAGTATATAAACAACTCGGAGAGCAGCTCTGTAGAATATCTTCTTTATTCTATCTACAACTATTATACAACCTATATACAGAGCTAAATGAGTTCTAAGCATAAATGAATGCTAAACTACACTGAGTGTCTGCAGCTGCTCTTAGCAGCAACCTTATCTCTACACACGATCTGTAACACTCGGTCTCTCTCTCTCCGACACACTCACTGACTGACTGATTTGCTGGAGCGGAATATCACTCCTCAATATCACCCAGCCTTACCTGGAACGTAACCCTTTTACCTTCATTACATGTAATAAACCAAGCTTCCTTTATTCCTCTGGTGTAAGAACTTTTTGTGGGCAGAAGGTTAAGTGTGAGAGCAAACACATATTCCTAATGGACAAACCTCATCACTCTAGTAAAATATATTTGCAGTGTGTGTATAAATATGAGTGCTGGGCACACCTGTGTGTTCAGACACATAATTATAACAAATACATCAACACAGCTAGATCATTCTTCTGGGAAAACCTGCTGCGAGATCAGGTGAGTTTTCCGCAGGCTGTTAAATGCCAAGGCCAGGAGCGGCTGGTGCCCATTGGCTGGGACTAGCAGGGGCAAAATTCAGGAAGACCAGAGTTAATAGCAGGACAAGAGCCACCCTAACTGGTTGTAAGTAAGAAGGCAGGCAAGTTGGGGGGGGAGGGTTGGAAATCTGGAAGAGGGCAGACGGAGGTTGGTGGGGCAAGGCCCCACTTGCCCCAATGGTTGTAGGTGCCCCCCTGATGTGTGTTGGGGTTGTATTCCAAAGGGCAGGTACCAGCACACTAAAGGCCCTGGTTTAACGGATTGTAAGATGAACCTTGGGAGCATCTGGCTAAGAGTGTCTCTCCTGAAGATGCTCATGCCATGTGGAAAGGGCACCAGAACTCTGGTAAAATGCTCCTGTTTAGCTCTCAGGTTGCATGCATAGGCTTGTAAGCTGAACTTTGCTTCTCAGTAAGGGTGTAAGACAAGTCCTGCTTCATCCAACCAAGGTGGGACTGGTAGCCCCCTGCCCCAGCCCTATACCCAGCATGTCCCAGGCAGAGAAAGGTCTTTCCCCACTGCCTGCCCTCTGGATCCTTTTAAGTGGGGATGCCAGAGATGTTGTAGCCCACAAGCTGGACACGAGTCAACAGTGTGATGCAGCAGCAAAAAAAGCTAATGCTATTTTAGGATGCATCAACATAAGTAGAGCGTCCGAGTGAAGCCCTCTTGCCTTGCCTTGCCTTGCCTTGCCTTCTCCCATTTCGGCACTGGAACCAGTCGCAGGGCGAAATGGAAAGGGAGAGGAGGAGACTCACTGGGCACCGGTGAGCCGAGCTCTTCCTCTGAAGATGGGGAATCATGCACGCCCTCACGTGTCCACACAAAGAGGAAAAGGCGCAGAAGCGCGCGCGCGCTGAGCATAACGCCCAGCAAAGGCCAAGAGACTGCCGGGGGGGGGGGGCATTCACACGTAAGACGTAACCCTGGGTTGTAGCCCACGTTAGCCAAACTCCCGAGTAGACACCCATCGACTCACCTCGGTCCAGCCATCCCAACGGCTCTGCTGCCAGCACAACTCGGTTGGATACAACCCGCGGCGCAGCAGCAGGCACGTCCACGCGTGCCAAGCGCAACACGCGCCTTCGCGGAGCGCGCGCACGTGCAGGATCTTCGCCTAGGGAAAGCGACCCCCCCCCCTCCACACACTCCACCCGGCGACACGTGCCAGGCTCTGTGTGTGTGTGTATGTGTGTGTGTGTATACAGAGCCGCATCGCCCGCACGCGCCCTCTGGCTGGTCTGCTGCCGCCGCCGCGTCCTCCTCTCCCCGCGCCTCCGCCGCCGCCGCCGTCGGGGGAGCGAGCGCCCGTCCTCCGCCTCCCCAAGACGCATCATGGCGCTGCGCCGGGACGCCGCCGGCTCGTAGGCTGCGCGCAACGCGCCCTCTGCCCGGCTCCCAGGAAGGGCTGCTGCTGCTGCTGCTGCTGGCTTGGCCGCTGCTCCGGGCCGGGCGATGCGGCGCTGGGGGACGAGCCCCCCCGAGGCATTCCCCAAGGCGGAGCGCCGGAGCGGGAGCCGCGGCGACGCGGGCGCCGGGAGGCGGACAGGTGCGTCGGGAACGGGGGGTGTCCTCCAGTCGGGGGCGGGTGGAGAAGCTGGCTTCTCCGTGGGGAGGGGGGCACTATATCCGGCCCCCGCCGTCCCGGAACCCTTTTTTCTCCTCCAGCCAGCCATTGCATAGGGTCTTTTCTTGATGCAAGGATTTTCCTTTTTTCCTTCTCCTTACCCCTCCTCCTTTTTGGCGTTGTTTCTATTGGGGGGGGGTCGAGGGCATGGCGCTCTCCTCCTTTCTTTCTGCACGCATCCCAATGCGTTTCCATTGGCGTGGCTCAACGTGAGAACAGGGTGACCCGGGCAGAAAGCCAAGGTGGTGTGAGAATCTTTCCCTCCGAGGGGAAAGCTCCAGGGAGTTGGGGGTGGGGGGGGGTGGGAGAAGGGGACAGAAAGGAGGACCTCTCCTTCCTCTCTTGAAAAAATAGCCAAATACTTCAAATGCCATCTGGTCCTTTGGAAAGGAAGGTGACTTGCTCTCGAGTAAGCATGCTTGAGATGGGCGCTGTGGATTTCATTTGCTTGATTTGGTTTTTACATTTTTTTATAAAAACTATTTTAGCCTGATTGCTTCCTAGCTGCAAAGCTGTTCGGAAGGGCAACCACGGTTGCAAAATAAGTTAGGAGCGAGAGATTTGTGAATCGAATTCCCTGGGATTGAGAGGCGGTTCGGGGGAGGGGACACATTTTTAGGATTCTGTTTCTCAACGCACAAACCTGCGCAGAGGCTTCCCTGTCGCCCCGAGAGGCAGAGGTGAGTTGGTGGATTTGGGGGGGGACGGACCAGGAAGGATGGCGGAGGGGGAGACGCGGGGAAGGTGGTGAGAGAGAACCTGCTCTGTAGGGCCCGATCCACCGGGGAACGTTGAACTGGACGGGAGCTGCAGTGAGGCTGGTCGAGGGGGGGGGGCCGGGATTCGGATGCCTGGGCCCAAGTGAATTGGTGGTTTTTGTGTGTGCAAATGGTAACATCACTACCCTTAGCGTGGTGGGTGGAAAAGAACCCAGAACTGTGAACCGAGATAAGTCACTGCTGACTCCTGGAGGGGGGGGAGGGAAGGAGGGAGGGAGGGAGTATTAGCTGACTACCCCCATTCCCAGTCTGTGCACCCGATACATCCTCACACCGGATACATCCTCTTAAATTTGCTGTAGGAGTCAGGACACTGAATGCCATTGCATTTACTTTTTTATTTAAAAGGGTGGGCGTTTCAGAGTTGGAGTTAATAACTCTTTGGCACAGAACGATCTGAGACATAAATTGCTTGTAGCTGCCAGAATGGAGGTGGCTGTACCACACTGGAGAAATCTGAGAAACCTCTGTGTCAAATCATGAGTATGCAGGGGCTTCTCAAGAGAAATCCAGCCTAGCAATGGGAGCGTGTGTGTGTGTGTGTGTGTGTGTGTGTGTGTGTGAAATCTAGGGGAGAAATTCAGCCTTAGAGATTCCCAGGCCTTTGGTTTCAGTGTGTTACTCTGGTTAATACAAGGGATAAAGCCCTCTGTCCACCTGCTGCCCAGTTTTGAAGTGGGTCTCTGGTCTCAGCTGCATTTCCTGATGGATGAACGATTTCCTCTTGCTGTGCTAGCTCTGACTTACTTCTTTCCTTTCGTATACTTGTCTATAAGTAACACTACAATTGTTCCATTTTGTTAATTGCTGGTGGTCATTTTTTTAAAAAATATATATATCTATGAAAGGAACTAGCGGCCCTCCAGATTTAGCTGGACTCCCAGCCCCCATCACCCCTAACCATTCTATAGGAAACACAAATCCTGTGAAAAGGTGGATTCAAGTGAAACATTAAGAAATGCTTTCTAAATTCTGTCTCTGTGTGCGTGTGCATGTGTACGTGCTCTGGGGCGCTATGCCACTGAATGCCAAGGTGTGTTCATACAGTCGCTGTTCTGGATATTCTGCCCAGTTCAGGTTGTGCAATTGAAGTGGATTTGGAGCTGTTAGTCCACCTCCCATAGGACTTTTTGCAGTAAGGAAGGTGATGGGGAAACGCAGTGGCCTGGCTCAGTATATGGCAACCTCCTATGTTCCTAGTTAAATTAGCCCTTTATGAAGAACAATGAGGACTGGAATCTTCAATTTGCTTTTAGGAAAAAGAGCGTGCATGATTTGCACTTTGGAGGCCCCAAATTCAATCCCTAGCATCTTTGAGTTGGGCTGGGAGAGACTCCTGCCTGGAAACCTGGAGACCTACTTCCAGTTGGTGTAGAGACAGTGCTGACCTAGATGGACCAAGCATCTGACTATCTAGGGCAGCTTCCTGTGCCCCTATATCATTATATCAGTATAAGGCAGGAACTTCCTGTGCCTTCACATTCACAAGCTTTATCCTTTATCCCCCCCCCCCAGCACACCCCAATTGCACCACATAATCCCACAGGCAAAAGGGACTTCATTTGGGTCAGTTGCTCCTCTTTGCCAGAGGCAGATTAATATTCCCCACAGCCGGATTAATATTTCTAGTGGCTGGATTATTATTTCAGGCTGACTGGGAAGTGCTTCCTTGTTGTGTGTGATGATGCCAAGTCTTTCGATGCTCAGGTGGTGCCCCTGCCACCTAAATTCTTCCAGGATTCCCCAACTGGCTTGTGTAGCTACTGATTCCCTTTGGATGCTTGGATTCTAACTTTACCATGTTGTGGGCAGGTTTGTCTGATGTGGCTTGGACTTGCCTGATACTGGGACATAGTCAGCTGCCTTCTGCTGAGTCAGACCAACCATCTATCTCAGTCTTGTCTTACAGTGACTGGCAGCAGCTCTCCAAAGTTTCAAGCAGCAGGGCGTCTTGAATCTGGGACCTTTTGCATGCAGAGCCAGTGCTCTTTCATTGAGCTGCAAACTATCCCCTGCAGGCCACACCTGCACTTAGCCTGTTCTTTACTGGAATTTTAGGGTTTTTAACACCCTTCCCGCCTCCTCCATCTGCCTTGGGGAGTATAAATTGACATTGCAGATGAGCAGCCTGCCCAAGGCTTAATCTGATGCATGCCTTACACGCAGCACCTGTTTCCAAAGGTGGGGATGTCTGGAGGAAGGGATCCTGGAAAGAGATTGGGTTGTGGTCAACTTAAGCCCTACTCAGAGAGCAGACTCTTTGAAATCAGTGAACTGCAGTCAGTTGTGGCCATTCAGTGCAATGGTTGGGGCTGATGGGAGCTGTGGTGCAAAACATCCAGTTGGCAAAGACTGTCCTGTTGTGTCAAGCCCAGATGCAGCCTGTGGTAGGTTCTGGAATGGCCAGACGAATGATAGGATTTATGTCCTTTGGGGGACTGGGCATGGAGGCAGAATTTAATGCCTTCAACAAGGCTTATCTGGCTAGTAATCCAATTAGCAACACTGGCCTTCAGATCACCCTGTTCGCTGTTGAAACCATGCCTTCACAGCATTCTTAGTTTTTGATTTGTGTTTCAACCTAGGAAGGTACAAAGCATCTTCTATGCTCTGTGTGCGTCCATGATCTGCCAGCTTTGTCTTCTCTGACCAGGGATTATACTTTTCTTTAGGACAGGCAGTGGTACAGACTTGAAACCATACAGGACAGGTGTCTCTTGTTTTTGCTGTGGCCCTGTATCCTTTAACAACGCAGAGCAGGCAATAATTAAATGGGTGCTGCCACATCTTGCTGGCATGAGCATAAAACAGATGAAAGCTATACCTGTGAGTTTCTGCCTGTCACACAGATGTGAAATTCATGGGGGTCTTGACAGGAAAAAACAGATGGCAACCCTAATAATAAATAATAATAATAAATTTTATTTATATCCCGCCCTCCCCAGCCGAAGCCGGGCTCAGGGCGGCTAACAACAATCAAATAATCAAACAGTCAAATAATCAAACATTCTAAAAATATTTCATTATAAAAATTAATTAAAATCAAGTTGATGGCAACCGATTAAGCAAAATTCTGTGCAGGTTGCCAGAGGAGGGAGTCAGGCTGCGCCCTGACCAAAGGCCTGGTGGAACAACTCTGTCTTGCAGGCCCTGCGGAAAGATGTCAGGTCCCGCAGGGCCCTAGTCTCTTGTGACAGAGCGTTCCACCAGATTGGGGCCGCATCCGAGAAGGCCCTGGCTTTAGTTGAGGCCAGCCTAACCTGAGGCCTGGGACCTTAAGGATGTTATTATTTGCAGACCGTAGGTTTCTCTGTGGGGCATACCAGGAGAGGCGGTCCCGTAGGTACGAGGGTCCTAGGCCGTATAGGGCTTTAAAGGTTAAAACCAGCACCTTAAACCTGATCCTGTACTCCACTGGGAGCCAGTGCAGCTGGTATAGTACCGGATGAATGTGATCTCGCAGCGAAGACCCCATAAGGAGTCTCGCCGTGGCATTCTGCACCCGCTGGAGTTTCTGGGTCAGTCTCAAGGGCAGCCCCACGTAGAGCGAGTTACAATAATCCAGTCTGGAGGTGACCGTCGCGTGGATCACAGTGGCTAGGTCAGGGCGAGAGAGATAAGGGGCCAACTGCTTAGCTTGGCGGAGATGAAAAAATGCCACCTTTGTTATAGCTGTAATCTGCGCCTCCATAGAGAGGGAGGTATCGAAGATTACACCCAAACTCTTAACAGACGGTGCTGGCACTAATTGCACCCCCGCAAGAGATGGGAGTTGCCCCCTCAATCCCATATCGTCCCGCCCCAGCCAGAGGACCTCTGTCTTCGAAGGATTTAGCTTCAACCGGCTCCCACGTAACCATCCAGCCACAGCTTCCAAACATCTGGTCAGTGTGTCTGGGGCCGAGTCAGGATGGCCATCCATCAACAGATAGAGTTGGGTGTCATCGGCATACTGATGGCAACCCAGCCCAAAACTCCGGACAAGCTGGGCGAGGGGGCGCATAAAGATGTTAAAAAGCATCGGGGAGAGAATCGCACCCTGAGGCACTCCACACACCAAGGAGTGGCGCGATGACAATTCCCCCCCAAGCGCCACCCTCTGTCCCCGACTAGAAACCCTACTTTCTTGTGGGTTTACTGGTATGCTTCAGCTGAGAGACTCAACTTTGGATTCGTAGGAACATAGGAGAGAAGTTGTCTGCTCCCAGCGGCTCTTTGGGATCTCAGACAGAGAAAGGTCCTTCCCATCATCTGCTACCTGATCCCCTTAACTGGAGATGCTGCAGACTGAACCCAGTGCCTTCTCAGTGCAACACACATCCTCTAGTGTGAAAGAGCTCTTGCGCTGAATTCAGCTTAGTTGTACTCAGAGCAGACCTACTGAAAATAATGGACCTAACTTAATAACGCTCATTGATTTCAGTGTGTCTACTCTGAGCAGGATTAACATTAGATACAACCTGCAGTTTTTTTCACACAAGACTCTCAGGGCTCCTCCAGACTCTGTATTTGCAGGAGGGATCAGGTGTGTAGTAGAATTTTAGGTTTGCCCTAGTTCAACAAATCCACTTCAAGAAAAAATGAGCAGACTTTTTGCAGTAAGTAATTTAGAATTCATTCAGGATGGATGCTTATTGTCATTTAACCTCTCTGCAAAGAAAGTGGTGCAAATGCTCTAAAAAGGTTTAACACTGGGCACTCCCAAGTGATGTATTTGTTGAGCATTCATCCTGATTTGTTTGCAAAGAGGTTAGATGGCATTGCATCAAAGCAAATATTAACCCACACTTTTTGTTGTGTGTGTTCTGTCACTTTCCTTATAACGAAAAGCCTGATTTTGGGGGGAAGTGGGTTTGTTGTGCAGGACCGCCTAGGTAGCTATAATTATGCAACCTGAATTTTCTGGTATGTGGTTGAATCTGAACATGGCAATAGTCTATCATATCTCCTCTCACTCTCTCACTCTCACATACCCAATTCCTTCAACTGTTCCTCATAAGGCTTAGTTTCCAGAAACTTGATCATCTTGGTCGCCCTCCTCTGCACACATTCCAGCTTGTCAACATCCTTCTTAAATTGTGGTGCCCAGAAGTGGACGCAGTATTCAGAGCAAGACTATTACCTCCCTTGACTGGGACACTATATTTCTTTTGATGCAGCCTAGGATAGCATTAGCTGTTTTGTCTGCTGCATCACACTGTTGACTCATGTTAATCATGTGACCTATTAAGACCCCCCAGATCCTTTCCACATGTACTACTGGCAAGCCAGGTGTCCCCATCTTATGTTTGTGCATCTGGTTATTCCTGCCTAAGTGTAAAACCTTACATTTGTCCATGTTGAAGTGTTTTGGCCCAGTTCTCCAATCTGTCAAGGTCATCTTGAATCCCAATTCTGTCTTCAGTGGCATTGGCTACCCCTCTCCGTTTGGTGTCTTTTGCAAATTTGATTAGCGTTCCTTCAGTATCTTCCTCAAAGGTCATTTACAAAGATGTGGAACAAAAACAGGCTCAGGATATAATCCTTTGGCACTCTAGTTGTCCCTTTTTTCCAGGATAGCAAGGAACTGTTAGTCAGCATTTTTGGGGCTTGGTCAGTCAACCAGCTACAAATCCACCTAACAGTTACCTCATGCAACCCACATTTTACTAGCTTCTCTGCAAGAATATAACGGGGGACTTTGTCAAAAGCCTTACTGAAATCAAGATGCACTATGTCCACAGCATTCCCCTGATCCACCAAGCTTGTAACTCTATCAAAAGAAGAAATGAGATTTGTCTGGCATGACTTGTTTTTGAGAAACCCAGGCTGGGTCTTAGTAATCACAGCATCCTTTTCTAAGTGCTCACAGACCGACTGTTGAATTATCTGTTCTAGGACCTCTCCTGGTATCAGTGTCAAGCTCACCAGTTGGTCTTCTTCTCCCGCCTTTTTGAAGATGGGAAGAACATTGGCCCGCCTACAGTCTGCAGGGACCTCACCTGTTCTCCAAGAATTCTCAAAGATTAGAGACAGAGACTCTGAGATTACATCCGCAAGCTCCTTTAGTACCCTTGGGTGCAGCTCATCAGGCCCTGGAGATTTGAATTCATTTAAAGTTCCCTTGCCACTTATTTTCCCATCTTGTGTTGCAGTTCCTTCTTTGCATTATTTATTCTATTATCTCCAGGCTGGGGATTGCTTTCCTTTAGGGTGAAGACAGAGGCATAGTAGGTGTTGAGCAGTTCTGCATTCTCTCTGTCACCCAATACCATTTCTCCATGCAAGGGACTTGCTTGTTCTTCTTGCTTCGAACATAGTCGAAGAAGCCTTTATTATCATTTTTAACCTCTCTGGCAAGCCAGAGCTTATTCTGAGTTTTGGCCCGCCTGACCTTCTTCCTGCAATGGTTGGCTACTCGTGTATACTCTTCCTTCGTGAATTTTCCTTCCTTTCATTCCATTCCATGGCTGAGATATAAATAACATTCTTGGCAGTGGAGTCAGGCATTAGTGTGCTTGAGGTGGGTGTACATGGCATTGTCAGTTAAACGATTAAGGCACCAACCTCAAGAAGGCCCCGTGCTGTGCCCCAGCCTGATTACTTTCCTGGGGGTGTCTTTTAAGAGTTGAGCACTTTTTATTTTTTGCAGTTTACAATGGTACCTCGGGTTAAGTACTTAATTCGTTCTGGAGGTCCGTACTTAACCTGAAACTGTTCTTAACCTGAAGCACCACTTTAGCTAATGGGGCCTCCTGCTGCTGCCGCGCCGCCAGAGCCCGATTTCTGTTCTTATCCTGAAGCAAAGTTCTTAACCCGAGGTAATATTTCTGGGTTAGCAGAGTCTGTAACCTGAAGCGTATGTAACCCGAGGTACCACTGTATTTTCATCCCTGCTATCAAACTTTTTTCTTTCTTTTTTTTAAAGACAACCGATTCCTTCAGCTTAATGGATGTTCTGCAGGAGTCCAGCACCTTTAATTAGCACTTCAAAATGCCAGAAACACAATGACAGGTATATTTAAAGGCCTAGTCAGGAAGTCATCTTCAGATTTTGGGTTGAGCTGGAGCCAACAGCACTGCCACTGACTCCTTTGCATGCAAAATACCTCTTTGGCCCCCTCCCCTCTTCCCAGCCTGCAAATTTTGGCAGAGCTCTCCCTGGCTATGCACCTCCTCAGTTGCTCAGCCCTTCTCTCTTTGGCGTCTCTGACTGTGCTTGGTGGTGGGGAGGGCAGCGATCAAGCATTATTATTTTCTCTTAGAAATAATAATTATTGTCTTTTGGGGAGAAGGGCAAAACAAAGGAAGCCGCAGCCGAACCAAAGGAAGCAAAACATAAAGGGAACAAAGGGCCAAACTGTGGCAGGTTGTGGTGTTGCATTTTCCAAAGAACGTAGACAAATTGGACCAGGTTCAGAGGAGGGCAGTGAATGTGGAGATGGGCATGGAAAGGCCGTCCCTTGAGGGAGGTGTGAAGGAGCCGGGTGTGTTCAGCATGCTGAACGGAAGGCAGAGAGGGGGACAGGATAGCCCTCCTCAGATACCCAAAGGGCTGTCCCATCAATGATGACAAAGGCATGTTCCTTGATGTTGGTCCAAAGGGCAGGTCTGCATCTTGTGTTCCAGGAGAAATGTCCATTGCCAGTGGAACTGATGGCCTAGAGAGCTAGGAGGGCAGGTGGGCTCCTCTTTGCCAGAGGTCTTCAAACCATTCTAGCTTTGGGTCACCTACCATTAGCAGGGGAACGGGATGGATCAGGGGCAGTGTTCGAAATTGGCCAGGCGCATTTTGCACCTGGCTTTCGGCCACTCGCAACCAAGTGATGATGCCTGGGCACCAGGATGGCACCTGACGTCTCTGCCACCTGGGGACTATTGGATCTAGACTGTTTTCACACACTAGTACCCCGTCCTGTAATATTCTATCAGTTATATTTTATCTGCACAATCGGAATGAATTTCAGGAACCCAAATGTTTTTTTCTGTGCAGCCAGAGCAGGAGCAGTCACCATTAAGAAAAAGAGGTCGGAAGAGGCCGATATATATGTGGACTGTCCTTGGATCAAGGGACTTTTTTTCTTTAAGTTCTCAGAACTCTTAACCTAGCTGAAGGTTGTCCTCTGAACTAGCCAGATGTTTAAATGAGAATCAACCACAGTCAGTCCATCATTTGAAAAATAAGGCTTTAGAGCCCCCTTGCCCCAAAATGGCAACTAGACATCCCGTTTTTGTGTTCAAGTTTAAGTAGTTTATTACTGTCATAGACCAGCATAAGCAAAACATCTAAATAAATAGTATAACAGTATGAATCCAATAATTATTAAATAAATAGGAGCAAGAACCAAACGTAGATTTAAACATATACATACAATACTTAATTAAGCATAGATAATGGGTGAGTAAAAATGTAGGAGAAAAATTAAAAGATTGGTTAACACAGCTATATGGGGTGGGCTTCAGAAGTGCGGATCTACCAGTATGGGCCTTCAGTTTAGGATTGAATTGTAGCTTAGACCATTCTTTGTCGAGTATCTATCATGGCAGCTCAAAATATGGTGACTAAATATGTGACTTCTGGGCTCTCGTCCTGCAGTAATAGGGAGATGTTGTGTTGTTCTGGACGCCCAGGAAACTTATATAAGATGGGTTGGATAAACCTAGTTGGTTTTTGTGATTGCAACCTTGGTTTTTGGAGTCATTTGACAACTATCTTAGATATCGGAGTTTTGAACACTGATCAGGGGTCTGTTTCTGTTTGAGCGGCCCATTACATTGAGCGGCCATTGCCACCCTGTTGCCCCTCCAGAGTTTTAGTCCAAAGCAGCTGGAGGGCACCAAGTTGGCATTGCCTTGAGTGCAATAATGTCTTGGGCGCCGCATGCTGGTGGTGGGAAGGGCCAGATCCAAAAGTGAACAGGGACACCTGTTCCTTTGCTCTCTGGTTTCTTTATATCGGTTGCTGGGGATCGCAAGTGGGGAGGAAAGGTCTCTTGCATTTGGGACCTGCCTTGAGGCATCTTGTTGGCCACTGTGAGAAGACTGTGATGGGCCATTGGCCTGATCCAGCAGCTGCGCTCTGCTTAATCTTCTTAGGTTCTCTCCATGGCCTTCTTTGGACAGTTCTCTCCCTCTTGCCCTTCCTACGTCAGCCTGGCCAATGCTCAGATGTTAAGTTGTGGGTGAACATATCAGATGACACAGCGATTCTTCAAACAGCTCTTGTTTATTCACAGGCCAGAACAGAACTGAACTGAAGGGTTCAGCCAGCCTGCTTATATAGAGCTCCACTAGAACGCAACAGTAACCACTTTCTGTAACTATCCAATCACTGAACGACACTTTCAATCCCTTATTTGCATATGTGGACCTGAGTGAAAACTATCTACAGTATCCCCCTGCTGGCCCAGAATAAGAACTTCAGTACATAACACCAGGGATGATGGGAGTTGTACTGTGGCAACATCTGGGTGGCCACAGGTTTCCCCTATCATAATATGGCAAAGTTGCAATGGGGTGGGGTGGGGCTTTCTGAAAGCTAGTTCTCTCCTCCCCTCAGGACAAGGATGGTCCTCAGTGAGCCCTAAGGTGGCATTTGAGGTGGAGGGGAGCCCAACTCAGCTGAGCCAGAGGTTTCCTCGCCCCCGATGGAAAACATAGCAAGATTTCACATCTTCCACTGAGTTTAGCCCCAGCTGGCCTGACATTTGCTATGGGAGAACGGATTGAGAGGGGTGGAGTGAGAACGAAGGACAAACATGCAGGGGTGCAGGATGGCACATGTGTTGGGGGAGAGTGAGAGCTGTACCTGACTGCAGCCCTCGGGGACCCCACTTTTTATGGTGTTCCCTGAAGCAGACGCAACAGCCATACAAAGCCTGGATGAGCCTAAAGAGATAGTATTATTATGTGCCCCAGAGAGTGGCTCTGGAATCTGCCCCCCCCACCGCCCCAGTGCTTCAGTCTAAGTTCTGGTTAAAGGAGTGCCCCTGACCATGCCAAGAGTGCTTTTCCGCCTTCTTGCTGGAGAAAGGGCTCCCAAGTCCCCCTGAGCTCTGAAACCTTTCCTTTCCCCGCTACGAGAAGGTCAGGTCTTAATTGCCGCCCTCTTAATTGTGGCTTGCGGGGATCCATGCATGTTCTTTGAATGAAGTAAGCAAAAAACAGTCACTATAGAATGAAGGCAATTATGCTTCCCTGTGACCAGCAGTTGGGGATGATGTCTCACCCATGCTGGAAACAATAAGAATGTTGCATCATTCATATATATATATATATATATATATTCATTTCCTGTGAGAAGCGGTTCAAGGGGGCAAAGCGGGTTCTAAAGATAGATAATTCATTCTTGTTCCCAAGAGCTGGGAGCATGCAGAAGAAGGAAAGGGTAAAGCAAAATCTCAGTGCTCTGTTGATGTCCCAAATCCTTTCTGTTCCCAGGGGTTTGGAGGGGGGATTGTCTTCGTTTTGGAAAATTGCAATGCTACAGACTCACAATCATGTAGGATAAGTCCTGTTTCCTTGGCAGGGGTCAGCATTGTTTCAACAGCAACTGGACGGGTTGCAGCATTTTGCTGGCAGGAAGAAGATCTGACAGGCAAAGCTGTACCTGTGGGATTTCTGCCTGCCCTACATTTTATATTTTTAAGGGGGAGGGAAAGCTCAAAGCAATTTACAGCCGACATCGAAACATCAAATGAAACAATCCAGAATGAAACATGACTGAAGAAAGTCAAATATGAAGTCGACATTCAAAGCAACATAATTAACAGGAAGCTGAAATATTGTCTTAAAGGTTTCAAAAGAAAGCGTTGTAATGGAGGTCAGCTACAGAGTGCACATTTATCGCAGCAAAGTTAATCGGGAGGGGGGGGAGCCTTTAAACCTTTGAAGAGAAAACAAATATAACATGCACATTTAAAACAGCATAATAATTAGCAAGAGAATAAAACATTATCGTAAGCATAGAACATATCTTCTGCTGCTGTTGCCAGTCCTGCCAATGGTAGTTAATGGTAGCTGGTGGCTGTGGAAGCCCAGACGCAGTGACCTGGGGCAGGGAGCAAGTCCTCCAGGACTCACCGCCAAGTGAAAGAAGTATGGAATATTGAACAGCTCTTACTCAGAATCTCCTTTCTTGTAACTTGAAGCGATTGGTTCAAGTCCTACACTCCAGAGCTGGAGGAAACAAGCTTGCTCCCTCTTCCATGTGACAGCCCTTGAGATATTTGAAGAAGGCTATCATATCTCCTCTCGGTCTCCTCTCTTCCAGGCGTACAGCAAACCTTGGTTGCAGCTCATGGTCTGTCTGGAGCAGAAAACAAAACCACCACTCCATGAGCCTGGGTTAGGGAAACCTGCTTAGCCAAATCATCGAACCCTGCTGTATTTTGATGCTGTGTTTTGGGGGCCCTCCAGATTGGGGTTTGTCGTCTTTGGAGGGTGTCGTCTGCAACATGTCACTGATGAAGTAATAGTGCATGGGTGGGCAAACTAAGGCCCATGGGCCAAATCCGGCCCAACCGCCTTCTAAATCTGGCCCGCAGATGGTCCGGGAATCTGTGTGTTTTTACATGAGTAAAATGTGTCCTTTTTAAAATGCATCTCTGGGTTATTTGTGGGGTATAGGAATTCGTTCATTCCCCCCCAAAAAAATATCGTCCGGCCCCCCACAAGGTCTGAGGGATAGTGGACTGGCCCCTTGCTGAAAAAGTTTGCTGACCCCTGAAATAGTGCATCATTGGTGGATTTCTAACTGGACCACCCAGACGCAATTCCACCACGTTAGTGTTTCTGTGATGCTTAAAAAAGTAAAGGACCCCTGACAGTTAAGTCCAGTCGCGAACGACTTTGGGGTTGCGGTGCTCATCTTGCTTTACTGGCCGAGGGAGTCGACGTTTGTCCACAGACAGTTTTTCCGGGTCATGTGGCTAGCATGACTGAGCCGCTTCTGGCGAATCCAGAGCAGGGCATGGAAACACCATTTACCTTCCCGCCGGAGTGGTACCTATTTATCTACTTGCACTTTGATGTGCTTTTGAACTGCTAGGTTGGCAGGAGCTGGGACCGAGCAATGGGAGCTCACCCCGTCGAAGGGATTCAAACCGCCGACCTTCTGACTGGCAAGCCCAAGAAGCTCAGTGGTTTAGACCACAGCGCCACCCGCGTCCCTCTGTGATGCTTACTCAAGGTTATTACACCATTGCTTCCCAGAGGGGCCCCCCTTGCCCTATACCGCAAAAAGAGGGACAAAGAAATAGGAATGTCTATACAGTGGTACCTCGAGTTAAGAACTTAATTAGTTCTGGAGGTCCGTTCTTAACCTGAAACTGTTCTTAACCTGAGGTACCATTTTAGCTAATGGGGCCTCCCACTGCCACCGTGCCGCCGCACCGTGATTTCTGTTCTCATCCTGAAGCAAAGTTCTTAACCCGAGGTACTATTTCTGGGTTAGCGGAGTCTGTAACCTGAAACGTCTGTAACCCAAAGTACCACTGTAATATAAAATGTTACAGGATTTCAGCAGGAGGCAATTGGACATGCATGAACCAACTGGAAATCAAACAAGTATGTTTACCCCAAACTTTGGCATGTGCAAAACCGTACTGAAAGTGCCCTGATACCATCATGAGCGCAAATGCTCTTAATTGCGCAATTTAAAGGACGTCTTTTAAGGGTGTATTTTGTTGCTTGGTCATGTCACTTAAAATGTGGAGTTATTAATATTAAATTTTCAGTAGTATTCTTCGGTTTTGAATGAGTAATGTGCATCGCAGTTGTCATAACGATTCCCTTTCTGTTAGGATATATGCAAACCGGTTAGAGATTTCCCTGTAGGCAAATGTCTGATCCCTACAGGGGGAGATGGTGGGACCTTTCATCTAGCTCTTCTAAGTCAGATATCTGGGTTCCACAAGGCCTTGGGAGGAGAATGAGGGTCCGGTAAGTTTTTGGCAAGGATATGGGCCTGGGGGCCAGGACACCTGGGTCTTTTTGAGGCCGTGGGAGAAAAATGAGTTCTTACAAGTTTCTTAAAGCAGTGGGGTGGGATATGTGTCTCGTTTTGCAATCCACCTCCGGCAGGTGGTGACGGACTCCACTATCTGGAAGGGAGGAGTGGAGTAATAGCTATTAACTGAGGTTCAGGAGCATTCCTGCAATTCAGGTGCGGGGGAACCTGTAGCTCTACAAACTTGGCTGGACTCCATCTCCCATCAGCCCGTCAGCACAGCCGATAATCAGGGTTCCCCACTCCTGCTGTAGCCTTTATGTTCCAGTGTAGAAGGGGAGTGGTATGCAGTGGTTAGAGGCGATCTCTGGGCATTGGGCCCTCCCGATTTGCTGTCACCTTCCTCCAGCCTCTCTGAGAGGCCCAGGGCAGCGACTGTGAACGGGCTTTTGCAGCGCATTCTAAAACCAGGTCACCTTTGCTGGAACCTTGTCCTGTGTAATCATTGGCAGTAATCTGAGCCCAGGTAACCTGGCACGGAGGAGCCGGTGGACGGCAGGTAATGGATACTTCTTGGGACTAGGCAGGTAGCCAGTCCTCCTTGTTTCCACCTGAATGAGCAAGTCCAGCTGCCGCCTAAAAGACAGACTAGCTGGATGGTTGCAGTGGTGGCTATTAAAAATACTAGCAATAATGATTTTTTCAAACTTTCTAGCTGCTTTTTAAAAGCCCTTGCTTTATTTGGGACTCACAAGGACACCGCCTCCCCATTTTCCAGGAGTTGAGGCTGAGAGAGGGTGGGTGACTTGCACAAAGCCCCTGGCAGAGGCAGGGTTGAACCCGGGCCTCGCAGGTCTTTCAGACCCACTGTAGATAATAAGTGGTCTCAAAGAAACGAGCCTGCCTGAGGTTGATGGAGAATGTACTCCCAAGTAGCTGTGCCGGGGGACTGCATCCAAAGATTTGAAAAACAAAAATTCTAAGCTCCTTCTGCCTGGGTGCTCTGAAATGTGGCAACCGGCATTCAGGAATTTGAAAGATTTCTTTCTCCAGTCCAGTCTCTCTTCTCTCCCCCTCCCCACAAGGCCTTTCCTGCCTCTTAATTCTGACGTTCAAATTAATCAGCTTTCATCTTTGCTGCTGCCTCCCTGCCATCCTGCCTTTTCTCCTCGAGGATTGTGTTTGAATTTCTAGGTTTCTCTCCTAGAAATTCAGGATAGCAAATTGGCAGAACCCTAAGCCCCCTCCAGACAACCCTTTTTTATTGTGCATTCACAACTGTTTGTGCTCAGGGTGGTATCGGGATGGTTATAAGCAATCCCCCCTTTCGATACTGTTTGCATCTGTGCAAAAGATTCAAGGTGGCTTTGTTTGCGATTGGTGTATATCTCATTACCTCCTGCTGAAAAACTTGCAGCTTTTTGTACCACAAATATTCTGGAGCATTGACTTTTTGGTTCTGCTTTGCACTGTTGTAGTGCAAGAGCGGCCCTCCAGACAGCAATAATACAGTGACAATGGGCTTACATTGCAGAACGACTCTCAAAGCTGAACGCTGTGTGGACGGTCTGGTCTAAATCCGCCACTGTTGTTGTTGTTTAGTCGTTTAGTCGTGTCCAACTCTTGGTGACCCCATGGACCAGAGCACGCCAGGCACTCCTGTCTTCCATGCGTCCCGTAGCTTGGTCAAACTCATGTTCATAGCTTCGAGAACACTGTCCAACCATCTCGTCCTCTGTCATCCCCTTCTCCTTGTGCCCTCCATCTTTCCCAGCATCAGGGTCTTTTCCAGGGAGTCTTCTCTTCTCATGAGGTGGCCAAAGTACTGGAGCCTCAGCTTCACGATCTGTCCTTCCAGTGAGCACTCAGGGCTGATTTCCTTCAGAATTGGTGGGTTTGGTCTTCTTGCAGACTCTCTGGACTCTCAAGAGTCTCCTCCAGCACCGTAATTCAAAAGCATCAATTCTTCGGCGATCAGCCTTCTTTATGGTCCA
>JAXCMG010000019.1:22699888-22721288 GCA_034642415.1 Podarcis siculus | reverse complement strand
TTGAAATAGGCCGTATGCCCTTGTTAGCTGTGCTGCCTTCTGGGCTCCAAGTTCAAGGTGATGGGTGTGATCTAAATTTTCTCTTTGCAGCCATGGGTTTGGCCCTGCCAGCCTCTGAGCTCTCTGCTGCTTCACATGTAGCCTGTTGCAATCTCCAAGACCCATGGAGAAAGCCTTCTAACCATCCCTCTTTATTTATGGTAGACAGCCTTGTTTTGTGGGGTACCCTTCCCTAGAATGCAGTGCACATGAACTGAAAGCTGCTTGAAATGAAAAGATCGTAGAATCATAGAATTCTAGAGTTGGAAGGGACCTTGAGGGTCATCCAGTCCAACCCCTGCAATGCAGAAATCTCAACTAAAGCATCCATCCTTCAAGGACGGAGAGTCTATCACCTCCCAAGGGAGTCATTTCCACTGTCAAACAGTTCTTGCTGTCAGAAAGTTCTTCCTGATGTTTAGTCAGAATCTCCCTTCTTGTAACTTGAATCCATTGGTTCAAGGCCTACCCTCAGAACAAGAGAAAACAAGCTTGCTCCATCTTCCATGTGACAGCCCTTGAGATATTGTAAGATGGCTATCGTATCTCCTCTCAGTCTCCTCTTTTCCAGCCGTAGAGCAAACCTTGGTTTCAGCTCAAGGTTTGTCTGAAGCAGAAAACAAAACCACCCTCCCCCCATGACCCTGGGTTAGGGAAACATGCTAAGCCAAATCATTGAACCCATCATAGTTGGGCTTAGGGGAATGTGCGAACCCTGCTGTATTTTGATGCTGTGTTTTGGGGGGCAGGAGAAGACAAGTGGGAACTTGCCCACTTTCCCTGCATGGAGGTTCTGAGCAATGAGCTCTTCTTCAGAAATAAATGCAGCAGAGAAGAACTGAGGGTAAAAGCAGGTCCAGCCACAATGGTGGAAGACCAGAATGAAACGGCCTCGGGTGAGGAGCCACCAGAAGGGAAGAGGTGTGGTTGGAGGAGAGCCTCCAGTGTTGTCAAAACCACACACATTTAAACTTGGGGAGTAAAAGCCCAAAGGAACGCCCACACCTAAGATGGGTTTCTTTTGCACTGCTGTTCTGGATCTCTGGGCCTTCCACATTAGTAGAAAAGATGGACAAATGCAAGGCACAGAACAATGGTTGTGAAAGGACGGTGGTGTCACCTGAATGTCCCATTTGGGGTGGCAGGAACACCAGGGCTGGTCCTACGATGATGCAGCTGCCTCAGGCAGTAGATGCTGAGTGTGAGGAGTAGCGAGAGATGTCAGTGCCACGTGGCCGGCCCTGTACCCTCTATGCCAGCCTGCTGCCCTCAAGTGCAGGGAAAGATGTTGGAGTAAGATTCCACTGCCATTCCAGTTGGCTCCTGTATGTGCCCTGGGGGAGGGAGCCATTTTGTCGTTTGCCTCAGGCAGCAAAATGTTTTGAGCTGGCCCTGAGGAACACAGTGTAAGGAACACTATAAAACACCGAAAACACACCCTCACACACCCGCCAACATTTTATGGTTCATTTGTGCTGGTTTGCCGTTGACTTCGGCTCCTACATCTAACTTCAACGGAATAATTTTCTTATGCCTATTTTTATATCCACATTGACTTCTTTTTTTTTGTCCCTGGTCTGCCCTTGCAGCGGATGCCAGAAACAGTGACTTTTGCTGCCTCTCTCCAGTATCTCGTTTACTTTTTTCAGACTTTAATTCTCCACAGTGCCTGCTTGAACAAAATGGATTCTCTTTTTTAAACAGTTGTGGCAAACCTTTCCTCATGCTGGGCGTTCTGCCCACCAGTACCTTTTAAATCCTCCTCCTTGCGCACTCTTTGCCAGAAATAGTTTTCCAGCAAGGCCCATTATAAACTTTTCATCGTTAATTGTTACTGCTTAAGTTTATTGGTTTTGTCGTTCTTATTTCATTAATATATGAAGATGTTTTGCAAACAAACCACAAAAACCAGCTGCAATGGTTTTAAAAAACAGTACAAAAATGAAACTGAAAATAGGTTTGAGAATACCCTTCCATCCAGCTGGAAATGCTTGTTGAATCTAAAACGCCTTCAGTTGCTTCTAGAAAGGACAGGAGGCAGGCACCTGTCAGACCTCGACGGAAATGTTGTTCCACAGAACAGGGGCAGCCACGGTGAAAGCCCTGCTCCAGGCTTCTGGTATTTTAGAGCTTCAACGAGAAAGTCTTCTGCAGACTGCAGTGACCTACTAGGCATATAAGGATTAAGGCAGTCCCGCCAGTGACCTGGTCCTGAGCTGTCGAGGGCCTTACAGGTTAGTACAGGCTTCCTCAACCTCGGCCCTCCAGATGTTTTTGGCCTACAACTCCCATGATCCCTAGCTAGCAGGACCAGTGGTCAGGGATGATGGGAATTGTAGTCTCAAAACATTTGGAGGGCCGAGGTTGAAGAAGCCTGGGTTAGTACCAGAACTTTGAATTTAGCCCAGCAGCTGATTGTCAGCCAGTGCAGGTGAGGTACTATATCCTGGCAGTAGTTTCTCCAGCAATTAACCCAGCTGTCTCATTCTGCGCTAGCTGCAGTCTCTGGATCAACCTCAAGGGCCGCCTCACACAGAGCACATTGCAGTAGTCCAGCCTTGAGGTTACCAATGCATGGACAATTCTGGTTAAGCTATCCAGGACTGGCCATAGCTGTCTTGTTAATAGCAGCCTGCCTGCCTGTGAGTTGCCCCCCGCCTGCCACCCTCGTGCATTTCTCTGCACAATTTCCATTTGAGCTTGGGGTATCTCATGTGCTCTTGCAGTTCCTTCTCTTGGGTCAGGTCTTCCTCCTGCAGTAATTTCTCCTTTGAACTGGATTTCATTTTCATTGTGTCATGAAACCAACACCTTTAGCTAGAGTGGCAGGGGTATAATTATTATTATTATTATTATTATTATTATTATTAGAGTACGTGAGACTCAGTTCTAAAAATGGGATGGCCATTATCATTTGGAGTGATTACACAAGGCAGTTCTTTTTGGTAGCTTTTGACCCCGGTAAATTTTTTAGCCGTTATGTCCTTTGGTAATGAATAGCTTCCCTTGCCCTTGATCCTGGAAAAGTTGTATATAGCCCGCATGACTAGTAGCCACAGATAGCCTTATTCTCCATGAATGAGCCTAATTCTCTTTCCAAGTCATCTGTCTCTCCATCTAATGAGAGCCAATTCTGTAGTTTAACTACGTGCTCTGTGAAGACGGACCTCTTTTTGTCTGTCCTGAATTGTCATTCAGCCTCATTGGATGTCAGCGAGTTCATCGTGATTTTAAACAAGCCACACAGCTTGTCGTTGTCGTCGTCTTTTTCTCATTTCTATTTAAATCTCCCTTCCAAAGGAGTCCAGGGCAGCAAACACATAATTAAAAGAACATCATTAAAAAAACATTCTAAAAACAGTTTCAAACAACCCCCATTATCTCAGCCAGTGACTTCAGAGTTGCCAGGAACAGTATTTTCCAACCATCAAATGCCTGAGTGAACAGGAATGCTTTTAAGTTCCTCCTGAAAGTCAATAAGGACGGACACAAACACACAGCATTTACAGCAGAAGCTGCCTTATACTGAACCAGACCTATTTCCCCCCTATCTAGCTCAGTAGTGCCTACACTGACTGGCAGCAGCTCTCCATGTTTCAGACAGGGGTCTTTCCAAGCCCACACCTGGAGATGCCACTGGAATAGAATCATAGAATTGTAGTTGGAAGGGACCCCTGGGGTCATCTAGTCCAACCCCCTGCAATGCAGGAATCTTTTGCCCAATGTGGGGCTTGAACCCACAATCCCGAGATTAAGAGTCTCGTGCTCTGGCTGAGCTATCCAAGCGACCTTGAGGCCTTCTGCATGCAGGGCAGGTGTTCTTCACCAGGTCCAGCATCACTGCGGAAATGCCCATATTATTTCTCCTGGGCAAGCCCTGCTGCAAAAAATTATTTCTAGCCCCTGCAGATAAGTTTGCCACTTGCACCCTTTTCTGCAACCACCCAGCATCAACAAAAGGCAGTTTGCACATGCTTAAAGTTACTAATGAAGAATCTCGGCAAAACACCTCCCATTTCTCGTAGGAAATAAGTATAAGTCTAATATGTATTTTATTTCTAAATTCTCTGCCTTCTAAATGATGGCAGAGAGAACATTGCAAACTTTCACGAGGGCTAGAAGTATGTCCCTTCCTTCCTTCCTTCCTTCCTTCCTTCCTTCCTTCCTTCCTTCCTTCCTTCCTTCCTTCCTTCCTTCTTTCCTTTCTTCCTTTTAAAAAGAAGTCTTAAGATTTTGCATATGTCAACAGAACAGACTACAAAATTCAATTCCATGTTGAGCCAGCGAGGGGGGACACTGAGAGCTGTGTGCATTTAGAAAATGAGGCTTGAGCCTCTGTAGAACGACTTGCCACCTGCTGTAGTGGCTCTCCTTCCAAATGTGTGCTGGAGAGGGAGGCTGTTTGCAGCTATTCTGTGCCGAAGGGACCGCACTCTGCGCATGATCAGGAGCACTGGAAGCCCTCAGGATCTGCCTTCATACTGAGCCTCTCTAGGTGCTGCCATGCATTATTTCAGTGGCGTAATGTACTGAAGGCTTACGTTTTTAAACGTGTTGTAAGGAGCTCAAAGACCTTCGGGTAACAAGCGACTAACAAATCAGACTCATAGGGTTGGAAGGGACCTCCCAAAGTCATCTAGCCTAACCCCCCGCAGTGCAGGAATACAGATAAGTCTAATAGATAAGTAAACAAACAAACAATTCCTTCATGCTACAGGCCAGCCTTTGCTAACCTGGAGCCCTACAGCTGTTTTGCACTACATCAGCCATTGTGGTCTGAAATACCTGAAGGACTCTAGCCTTTATTCAGCCGTGAGGTGGCTTCTCTGCCAAGGTCTGAAAGCCAGAGGGTGGCGTGGGGGCTGCTTCCGTTTGCTGTGCTTGGCGATTCCAGGCCCAGGTCCCAGGAGCAGTTGTGTTGCCCTCTTTCCACAGGACATGGCAAGGAGCTGCTGGAGTCCGTCCAGAAAAGAGCGGCAAGGCGGGTGGGGAGGGGAGAGGAACGATCCCAGTCCTGGGACACTTAATCTCCTGTTGTGCGAAGAAAGGTGAACTTGGTGGCTTTCTCTGGTTTCCTCGGTGCTGGTGGGGGTGAGATTGCTGGATGCTCCTTCATTCAGCTGTGGACAGTATGTGTATGTGCGTATGTGTGAGAGAGGGTAAGGGATAGCTCAGGGGGCCGGGAACCGGGAGCAGGAAATAAAGTGAAATTGAGAGGACAGCTGCTTTGCTTTGGGTGGGAAGGGAAAGGGGTTTTCTTTGTATGAACATCTCTTTTGGAGCTGCTGAACGCAGGTAAGTCGAAGGATCAGCTGGTGGCAAGTTCCTCTCTCTGCCCCCTCCCCTCCTAGGATTGTGCTAGCAGGTTATTTCTCAGTAAAGAGGTTTGGGGGCTCAACTCTGCCTGTATGCCATGTTCTCTGACCTTGAAAGCCTTGTCCTCTATTTGTGATATTATTGGGGAGGGGGGGAGAGAGAAGGGGCACTCAGGGCATCTTCAGATAACCATCTCTGAGATTGTTGCTTTGTTTGTTTTTAAGGGTTTGTTCAGGAGCTTAATCCCCCCCCCCCTTTAGTGCAGAGGGGACACGTGAAGGAATATAGTTCTGGAGGCTGGGGAAGAGGAATAACTCTATAAGGGGGAGCACAGTTTGGATTGGGGGGGAAATGAGGACGAGAGGCAAAATTAGGCTTTTGAGAAGAGACGGCAGGACTTGGAGCGGCAAGAGTGTTTTGTGGCATTTTATTTTTTTACTTCATTTGTAGATATTCAGCTACCGCATAATGTTTGGAACCAAATGTTGTATTGGATGCCAGAGTACATATTTCATACCCTCCAACATTTCTCCAATGAAAACAGGGATGTCCTATTCCATTATTTGTTTGTTTGTTAATTATTTTATACCTCACCCATCTGACTGGGTTGCCCCAGCCACTCTGGGTGGCTTCCAATGTATATAAAAACATAATGAAACATTAAACATTAAAAAAAATTCCCTATGCAGGGCTGCCTTCAGATGTCTTCTAAAGGCTGCATATTTACTTATCTCCTTGGTTTGGGGGTCGGATAATTCCATACCCTCCAACATTTCTCTGATGAAAATAGGGACGTCCTAAGGAAAAGCGGGACATTCCAGGATCAAATGAGAAACTGGGACAGCATCTGTAAATCCAGGACTGTTCCTGGAAAATAGGGACACTTGGAGCATCTGATATTTACGGGTGGGTGAAGCATATATTTTATTTACCATGTTTGTTCTCAGTGGGTGAGCCTGGCCCCCACACTCTGTAGACACATGACTCCCAGTGTTTCCCATGAAATTCTACTCAGAGGAGACCCATTGAAATGAATAAACCTACATTAGTCATCCTTCTGAACTTCAAAGAGATCTGAAGGCGGGCCTGTATAGGGAAATTTTGAATGTTTGGTGTTTTCTGGTGTTTTTAAATTTTGCTGGAAGCCTCCCAGCAGTCATATGTGCAGCATAGTAGTAGTAGTAATAATAATAATAATAATAATAATATATTTTATTGTTGTTATTGCTACTGCTGCTGTTGTTATTATTAGTATTAGTATTATCTCTGTAAGTTTTTAATGAACTTTTCAATTTTTACAAATTCTTTTAAACAACCACCAGAACAAATCTCTCATATCCGTTGACTTCCCATCCACCCTTCCATGGTGCTTATTCTTACCTTATATTACTTATATTTTACCCATTATATACATTAGTTATAAATGATTAAACTGCATTTCTCAACTGATGCTATACTTCCAATCCTGCATAGGCTTTAACATAACCGTAATACTTTTTCAAATATTCAAATATTACACAAAACATTTCCGTTCTTCAAGAAACTTTTATTCATTCTGTTCTTTAATTCTCAGTTAGTCTAGCCATCTCAGCTTCTTCTTTTTCTGCTTCTTCCCATCAGTGGATCTGCTCTAAGAGGGATTAGCATTGGCTACAATGGCTACAACCTCTTGTACCTGCATATTATAGCAGTTCACCTGTGAAACCACAGTGCCTCTGTTTGAGTTGGATCTGCCACGACTCCTTTATACACACACAGAGAGGACTTGTTGATGACTGCTGTGCTTCCCCTTGCAGGTATCCCCTTCTGCGCAAGGCCGGAGGCCGCTGCCTGCTACCTGCCCTGAGCCTCCATGCCGGGGTGGACTTGCCCCTGCACTGTGCCTGGATAAGGGCCGCCAGCATAGCCTGTGCCCTTTGCACCGCTGCACTCCAACCTTGAGATGATGTCGCGCAAGAAAGCCATCCTCCTCCTCCTGGCGTTCAGCACAGGCACTTTGCTCCTGCACCAAAGTGCCCACCTCGGCTGGTAGGCGTGGGAGACTTTGAAAGGGCGGGGGTTGGCGCCAGTTCTAGGTTTGGGGGCAGCCTTTGGGCAACATGCTCTTCCCCCTGTCCTCCCTGGGTATGCCCTAGGCCACTGTTCTTCAGACATTGCTGGGCTACAACTCCCATCATCCCTGTCCATTGGCTAAGCCTGTGCTTCCCAAACTTGGATCTCTAGCTGTTTTTGGACTACAGTTCCCATCATCCCTGACCACTGGTCTTGCTAGCTATGGATGATGGGAGTTGTAGTCCAGCAACATCTGGGGTTCTGAGTGCACCACCTCCTTGCTGCTGCTGCTGCTGCTGCTGCTGCCGCCGCCACTGCCCAATTGCATACCTCTCCCTCTGGCTCCAATCCAGACCTCCTCCCAGAGAATGAGGGCAAAGTATGGAGAGTTTTCTTCTCCTCTTCTCTTACCTCTCACTCGCACCAACAGCAAGGAGGAAGAGGCCCAAGAGATTGGGAGCGGGGCCCCTATTAGAGCAGGGGCATTTGCAGGTGCCCAGTGATGCTGACCCCTGGCACCATTCCAAACTAAGACTAACGAGAAAGAAAAGAAGGGGGTGGGAATGGGCAGTGGGCACTTTTAAGATGGCCTATGATGTCTTACCGGTTGAGGCAAATGAGAAAATTTGGAGGCAGCTCAGGGAGGTTGGGGTGGCAGTCTAGGAGATGGGCAAACAAGCACAGGAGGCAGAAAATGGCATGCTCCTCAGGATGCGAATCTGCTGCTCCACCCACCTGTCCCCAACCTGCCACCTGAGGCACCTGCTTCACCACGCCTCATAACTGGGCCGGCCCTGCAGATGAGATTTGGGTTGGGTATTGGAAAGGAGAAAGAAGCAGAGCTTTAAAAAAGTGGTGGAGTGGAATTAAAATGAAGGCAGGGCTCAAAATAAGTGGGGGAAGAGGGTGGAGGGTCCGTGAGGGCTCGGGGGTCAGACTAGGAAGCATCTCTGGGCTTGTTGTCGTTTCTCTCGACCCCCCTGCCACTAACCAGACCCCTTGCTTCTGCCCCCCGCCCCCAGGTTCCCAAAGTCGGCGCCCTTCAACTGCGCACCCCCGTCGCCCCCCCGCCCCAAGCACACTGCCGTGGCCTTCCTGAAGACCCACAAGACGGCCAGCACCACCGTGCAGAACCTGCTCTTCCGCTTTGCCGAGCGCCACAACCTGACGGTGGCGCTGCCTCACCACACCTGCGACCACCAGTTCTGCTACCCGCGCAACTTCTCGGCCCGCTTCGTGCACCCTTACACGCTGCCGCCGCGGCTCATCGCCAGCCACCTGCGCTTCAACCGCGAGGAGCTGCACCGCCTCATGCCCAACGACACTATCTACGTCACCATCCTGCGCGAGCCGGTGGGCATGTTTGAGTCTCTCTTCAGCTACTACAACCAGTACTGCCCGGCCTATAAGAGGGTGCCCAACGGCTCCATGGAGGCCTTCCTCGACGACCCTCGCCGCTACTACCGCCCCCACGAGAAATACGCCATGTACGCGCACAACACGCTGGTGTACGACCTGGGGGGTGACCCCGAGCACAGCCCCGAAGACCCCACCTACTTGCCGGAGTTCATCCGCCAAGTGGAGGGCATCTTCTCGCTGGTGATGCTGGCCGAGTACTTTGACGAGTCCCTGGTCCTCCTGCGCCGCCTTCTGGCCTGGGACCTGGAGGACATCCTCTACGTCAAGCTGAACATGCGCAGCCCCGAGTCCAAGCTGAACATCACCTCGGCCCGCGTGGCAGCCCAGGTCCACGCCTGGAACGCCCTCGACGCCCGCCTCTACGACCACTTCAATGCCACCTTCTGGCGGAAGCTGAGGCGCGTGGGCCAGGACTGCATCCAGAAGGAGGTGCGCGCTCTGCGCCGGGCCTGCGAACACCTGGCGCACCGCTGCTTCGGGGGCCAGCCCCAGCTGCGCCCGGCCATGCAGATCAAGAACAAGGAGCTGCGGCCCTGGCAGCCCAGCGCCAAGGTGGGCATCGTGGGCTACGACCTGCCGGGCTCAGGCGCCCCCTTGGACGAACAGTGCCTCAAGCTGGCCATGCCCGAGGTGCAGTACTCCCGCTACCTGCTGAGGAAGCAGAGCCTGAGGAACCGGAGGAGGGCGGCCCTCCACCGGCCGCTGCCGCCTCGGGGGCTCCTGCGGCCACCCCGGCACCCTGTCCCCAAGGCGGCATGAGCGCCCCACCACCGCGGCAGCTGGAAAGGCCCAGGAGACGGAGGCCCGGTTGGCAAGAGCCCCGGAAAGAAGCTTCCCACCGTCGCCCTGGCAACATCTCAGCATCCTGTGATGGGCCCTTGCAATACTAGATTAGGCCTAGGCCTCAGCCTTCTTCAGAGCCAGGGTGGAGGGGGGCTGGTGATGGCTAGTCCGATTTGGCAGTGACCTCCCCTCAGTTTCTCTTTTCTGGGACTTAGGGCTGTGCTTAGTCCTATTAAAACTCAGGGCCTTGGGATCTGGGTGAGCGGGACTTTCCTCCAGGCGCCCTGAGGCCGTGTGTGCGAGCCAAGTGGATCCCCGTCGCTCGGCAACCAGCCCGATTTTTGTTTCTTAAACCCAACTGGGTGCTCCGTTCTGGCTTCATTTCTCCCTTGCTCCAGAGGAAATGCTACAACTGGACCTCGGGGGGAAGCTGAGCACATCCGGGCCCCATCCCTTGCTGTTAGAAAGCAGTGAGGGTGGTCTCCCTCCCCGCTTCTGACAACCATTTTCTTCGTCCTCCCCACTATGTACATCCGAGTGCTGAATTCGACCACTTCCGGTTCTGCTCCCCCAAATCCATAGTGCATGCCTGCACCCCACTTTCACATCCATCCACGTGGAGCTCCAACCTGACATCTTCTCCCTCCCCTGCCCAAAATTAATTTTATACCTTTATCAGTCTCTCTCTACGCCCCACCCCCTTCATGGGACTTGCCAGGATTCATCTCCAGAAACTTGTTTTTTTATTTTATTTTATTTTTAATGTCCTAGACCTTGTGACATTGTAATACAGAAGATCTCGCTGTGTTTTTCTTGAAGGAGGAGCAGGAGGCCAATAAAACAAACAAACAAACAAACAAACAAACAAAACCTGTTTTTGCTGTTAGAATTAAGTGTGTGTGTTTAGAGATACTGTATATATATTTTTTAATAGAGTGGGTGGGTTCCTCACGTAGGGGATATCAGAGAATTCCCAGGGAAAGAGGAGTTGAAATTCCTAATGCCTGCTTCATCGTTCCCAAGTCTGGAATGGAAATCAATGCAATGAATATGATTGGTATTGGTTGTTGTAGCTTTCAGTTTACAAATGATACGTAACTGATTCCTTCCCCCTGCCTCAAAATTGCATTTCATTTCCTTTGCCTTGAAATGAATGGGGTGAAATAACATCGTGACAACATAATTATATAAAATTCTGCCACAGAGGACAGCAAGGTAAATAACTGAGGGTTTTTTTAAAAAAATGTGTTTCATTAATTTTCACACAGCAAGTACAACAAATAACATGGTTTTCGTCAGGAGGTGAACAGTAGAACGGAAACAAGCTGCATGTGATGAGCATATATCAAAATGGAAATCGATGCCTCCTTAGGATGCTGGATAGCTCAGTTGGTAGAGCACAGGACTCTTCATCTCAGGGTCGTGGGTTCAAGCCCCATGTTGGGCAAAAGATTCCTGCATTGCAGGGGGTTGGACTTGATGGGCCTCTACAATTCTACCTCCCTCTGCGTGGATTTCACACAGGAGGGGTTGGCGACTGTGTCAGCAGGCATCCCCATAGATTTATTTATCTCATTCATGACTCACTTCCTATGAAGCATCTCTGAGCAATTTTGCGGTAAAAACATGCACAATAAACTCTGCATGAAATGATTTCACAGCCAACATGGATGTTGATTAGGATAAAAAAGATCCACGTTAGAAGGCTTGTTGAAATAGGAAGTTCTTTAACAGGCACCAGAATGTCAGTAGAGAGGGTGCCTGGGAGGGAGCGCTAGAGGGGAGGTGCCACCACCTTAAAGGCCCGACTCCAACACAATGTGCAATGGAGCTCTTGATGAGATGGTATTTGCAGGAGGCCCTTTCTCTGCAGAGAGCTGTCGGAAGGAGGTGTGTGTGTGTGTGTGTGTGTGTGTGTGTATATACACACCGCTCTTCTTCAGAACTACCGCTCTGAAGTTCTCAGGGTAGTTCACAAGATTAAAAAGTACAAGATAACCTCCATACAGCTTGCAGGAAGAGCAAAAGGGGTCTTCACTAATCCAGATGGATGGATATTCCTGTGCAGTACTTTTTAAAGAAAGTGTCTGTCGGACTGGTCACAAAGTCCTTCCAGTTTCCACTCTTCCATTTCCCTACAGCAGCTTGAGACCAAGAGCACTTCTAAATCATCACTATTGTCAGATCAGATTCAGTCACGTTGCAGCACATTTGGGTGGTGCAGTTAAAGGTTGATTTAGGGCTCTTTGCGATAAGGAAAGAAATGGGGGGAAATGCTCTGGAAAGAGTGGGCTAACTTAACACTTGCTTGGCACCATGTTGTATAACCTCCCCATGAATCAAATCAGAATGAATGCTCAACGAACAGGTCATCTTGAAGTGACCTCAATTTTCCTGGGATAGTTGAGACCACATTCGAGGGCCATCTCACCAAGATGATTTGGTAGCTTCTGTTTTCCCCCCAGACTGTCAGAATTTTCTGCAATTAAAGTGTTATTAAAGGGCTCTCTTGCTCTGGCACAATAAACCCACTTTTTAAAAACAGGACTTTTTGCATCTAGGAAAGTAATGAAGAAATGGACTGAGAAGTGTGGGAGGAGCAAATGATTTAACAGGAAGGTGTATAAACTCACTAGCAAATCAAGATAACCACCTTGCACACAAACCAGAATAAATGCTCAATAAAGATCAGACATAAGGTGTTCTTTTTTGGGTGGGATCCAATGCATACTTGTTAATTCAGGCTGTACAATTATAGTTGATTGGGAGGCCTTCTGCAACAAACCTGCTTCCCGGAAAGGTCAAACTTCTTGCAACAAGGAAAGAAACTGGGAAGTGTGGGAGAAGACTTGTTTTGATGCAACATCCCGCTAGCACATCAGAACGGATGCTCATTAAATAGGGAATGTTGTCTAATATATCTGCAAACAAATCAGGATGAGTGTTCAGTACAGTGGTTCCTCGGGTTACATACGCTTCAGGTTACATATGCTTCAGGTTACACACTCTGCTAACCTTGAAATAGTGCTTAAGTTTAAGAACTTTGCTTCAGGATAAGAACAGAAATCGGGCTCCAGCGGCACGGCGGCAGCAGGAGGCCCCATTAGCTAAAGTGGTGCTTCAAGTTAAGAACAGTTTCAGGTTAAGTACGGACCTCCGGAACGAATTAAGTACTTAACCCGAGGTACCACTGTAGACAGGTAGCCTGGAAGCTTTCATATTTTAATCTCCACGTAGACTGTGCAAAAACACAAACAGGTCTCTCTCTTTCTGGCTTTTAGCTGGTCCTTGCCAGGGGTGAGAGAAAGAGAAACTCAGCAGTGACTTGGCTGGCGAGAGGCTGCAGCATCTTAACAAGAAGATTTATTTGCTAATCCTCCAGAGATCATCCTTGCAGATTGGCCGAGTTAGAAACCTTCTGTGGGGAAGTGAGATGGCTGAAGAAGGACAGGGGAGAGCACATTATTATCAGTTTTAACAATCTGTAAAAGATTCCCCCATCAGGATGAGAAACTGGTCACAAGAAATTTGTGGGCCTGAGGCTCTCAATGCCAAACTGGATCGTACCCCACAAACCGAGAGCGAGAGGAAAAGGTAGGATCTGCCCTTCAAATAGCCCTCAGAGGTCAGTTGAGTCCCTCCCCTTCTCTCTGCCCTGTTTCAACCAAGCCATGATCAATTTGCTTCCCATCCCCGATAAATGGCTGACGGCACATGACTTTGTCTGGCCCAGGATGAGCTACTAGTGCAAGCTAATTTTTTAACCAGCACCCAACTGCATACCACTTCCATTGTGCCTTTTCTTAATTTGCAACTGTAAGAGCTGTAAGCTAATTTGCAAAGAGCATAGTTAGCAGTCTACAGAATTGGAGATTTGAAGCAGAAAGCCCTTCTAAACAGGGACTAGGCTGAAGTGACCTATATTGCTACAATCTAGAGAAGCTTGTTTCTACAGCTTGCAGTGTTGGGGATGGAGCACTTAAAGCATCTTTCAGCTTTTTTATTTGTGTTAAGAAACAACTGTGATCCAGCAGGGCGGGAGCTCAGTTGGCAGAGCCTCTGTTTTGCATGCCGAAGGTCACAGGTTCAATCCTCAGGGTCTCCAGGTAGGACATCTTGTCTGACTGCGTAAGGCAGCTTCCTTTGTTCCCATTTTTGTTCTTTCAGTTTTCAATTCTCTCTGCTTGCCAGACTGTGCGTTAAAGCTACATTATTACCTATTTTCTTTATGAACCTCTTCCCCTGAAGCAACCCAAAAGGATTCCCCATACTATAAAAACATACACAGAACAATTGCATATGCAGAAAGCAGCTTAAACATTTGTGTGTTATACAATTAAAAACACATAAAATTTAAAACACCACTCCAAATGTATTGTTACAAGTTGGGGGGGGGGTAGGCTGTATCTGAGGTCCTTCTAAACCCTGGATCCAGCAAGTGTTAAAATATAAGCCAGGCTAGTTTCCTACAAGGGACGTGGGTGGCGCTGTAGGTTAAACCACAGAGCCTAGGGCTTGCCGATTGGAAGGTTGGCGGTTCAAATCCCCGCGATGGGGTGAGCTCCCATTGCTCAGTCCCTGCTCCTGCCAACCTAGCAGTTCGAAAGCACGTCAAAGTGCAAGGAGATAAATAGATACCGCTCTGGCGGGAAGGTAAATGGCGTTTCCGTGCGCTGCTCTGGTTCGCCAGAAACGGCTCAGTCATGCTGGCCACATGACCCGGAAGCTGTACGTCGGCTCCCTCGGCCAATAAAGTGAGACGAGCGCCACAACCCCAGAGTCGGCCACGACTGGACCTAATGGTCAGGGGTCCCTTTACCTTTACCTAGTTTCCTGCATTAAGAGGATCACTTGAGAGATGGACCATTAAGAGAGCAAAGGAAAGTGGGCTCTGTGCGACACAACAAATGGGAAATACCGGTAGTTAGAAGGGCAAATCCTGAGTTGAAAGTTGAGAGTTTGCCCTGATGTGTGACCTAGGAGCAAGCTGGAGAGAAAGTTGGAGAGCAATGTCTGATGTCTGTTTTAATCCAAGGCTGCAGCTCTGGGAGAAACAAGACCCTTTGGGGGTGTTTGTACTGTGAGCCCCTCCATCCTATGCTCAGGTTGTATATACATGTAAATAAATCATCTATCATAAAGACTCCACAGTTTGCTGTGCCTCATTTCCAAAAGGAAACGCGAAGCCTGGGGAAGTGCCTGGAACCCCTGGAATCTGATACTGCTCAGAAAGTGGTGTGGCGTGAATACATACCGTATTTTTCCATGTATAAAACTAGGCTTTCCCCCTAAAAAATAATGTCAAAGATTAGGGGGCGTCTTATACTCTGGGCCATCTCCCCCCATTTTCTTAAATCTGAGTCCCCCCAAAATGGGGGCATCTTATACATGGGGGCGTCTTATAGACGGAAAAATACGGTGTATATATATCCAGTAGAGATGCCAACTGGAGGAAATACATTCATTGTTGAAAGAGGAATGTCTCCAAGAAGCACTGAAATAGAAGGCTGCCAAAGGACAGGTGCCTCCACATGAAGGGCTCAGTTCTGGCATAGAGCAGAGTGGACTTCCTAGTTGAATGGTGACTGCAGGATGTCCTCTCCAGCCATCCTTTGGGTGTGTTGTATTTGCCCTACTTCTCCAAGTGGCAACACATTCCAGGAATGGAGTGCTTACTCAGGTCTGGTTGCCATGTTGCCATATTTGCATTTTTATTTTATGTTACAAATATCCAGGTTGAGAAGATGTGGAGGCACAGCTGGAAACCTCTAACAGACACCTGGAGTCCATTGCTCCCACATCAGGGCTCCAGAGAAATTCCCCCTGGCATCCTCTGATACTGTTAACTTGCGGAGCTCATGACAGTACATCTCTTATCGCTGTCCCAACATTCTGCTTCACATGCACACACTTAGATCATATCCTCTTTAACTGGCGTGGAGAGAGTTATCCATTAGGGTTGAGCGATGCCTGGTTTTCAACATCGTGATACATCCTGATGTCTGAAATAAGGAAGTAACTATGTAGACGTGAATGGAGTAGTGTCCTGGGAATGGCTACTACTTAGGCGTCTAAAACTGATCCATTTTTTACTTACATTTAACATATTGTTAAAGGGATGCGGGTGGCGCTGTGGGTTAAACCACAGAGCCTAGGGCTTGCCGATCATTAGGTTGGCGGTTCGAATCCCCACGACGGGGTGAGCTCCCGTTGCTCAGTCCCTGCTCCTGCCAACCTAGCAGTTCGAAAGCATGCAGTGCAAGTAGATAAGTAGGTACCGCTCCAGCAGGAAGGTAAATGGCATTTCCGTGCACTGCTCTGGTTCAGCAGAAGCGGCTTAGTCATGCTGGCCACATGACCCGGAAGCTGTACACCAGCTCCCTCGGCCAGTAAAGCGAGGCCTAACGGACCTAACTGGACCTAACCGTCGGGGTCCCTTTACCTTTACCTTTAACATATTGTTACAACTGTTATATTATTGTACAGAGCAACAGGGGCAGCAGGAATCATGAGATAAGTGATGACCAGCTTCACGTTTTTTCCCATATCACGTTTTTTTACATAGCACACACATTGTGATTTGTGATATATCACCATGTCAGATATTATGACACCGTTATCATGATGTGGACTTCAAAGCAATTTTGGATGGTGTAGCAATACATCATCCAGCCCTAGTATCCATCTTTCTAGGGAAGCTATGAGGAGGACCATTAAATGAAAGTTTTAGCAGAGTTTTACTTAGTAGCACCTCCATGCCTTGTACAACACATTCCACACATATGTCAGAATGAACTAGGTTACTAAAACACACCAAAGACATGACAGTTTCTTGCTCAGTTTCTCTCTCTGAGCCCAGAGAGGGTTTCTGCTTTTCAGTTTACTGCTTCCTTAAAGTTCACAGCAAGCATGAAGTCCAGTTGCCAGATTCCTGCAACTTTACAGTTCTTCGGTTCTTTTATTCAGTCTCTCCTGCTGCGTCTCCACATCTCTCTCTCCTTTTCTCCCTCATTCATAGACAACACTACGTGCTGAGCGGCACAGCAATGAGATAAGGAAGATCACGAGCAATTGCAGCTGCATCTTAATAAAAAAACATGACTGCCCAGCTTATGCAGAACAACACTTTCCTCAATGTAGCTCACCAGTAATGCAAAGCATCAGCAGGGTGCTTTTGAGGGCTTCCCACGAAGCCTTAAGTCCTGGAGATACATGGCACTCTTTATCATCAGATGGCAAGATGCTTACCTTCCCCCTCCCTGACCAACCTCTTATAATATTTCCTCCCTCTTATAATATTTCCTCCCTCCAAGTTAATTTTGCTCCCCTGCTCCCCTTTATGCAGTGCCAAAGTCATTTTCTTTTTCTCCCCTAGCCCAAAGACGCAAGTGGCTGCACTATGCAGGCTATGGACTGAGCTATGCATGCATGAGAACCAAGCACGGATCCGGAACAAACAGCTGTTGCAGGACTTTGCTGAAGTGGAGGCCCAGTTGGCGGATCTGTCGGCCAAGATAGATGCATTGAGGAGGAGGAGGAGGAAGAGAAGCGATTTAGCCAAGGTAGCCAAGAAAAACGGGCAAGGGGGTTGTTTAAAATCAGGAGAAGAATCCCATCAATTGCTAGTGGTAGGTTTCCTCTGTGTAGTGTTGCTATATTGCAAGGGCAGGATTAGCAATTTTCATGCATTCAACATCTTGAGAGGCAGACATTTAATAGTCCCAATTTCCCCCCAGCATGCAGATGCAGTGACGGGAAGAGATCTTAGGTTTTGGAATTATAGGGTGCAACATATAACTAACAGGTGATATTCATAAGTTGGTAGGGATGGCTGCTAATCTAAGGTAGCTTTTAAAAAGAAACTGGATCAAGGTGCAGTATGTCAACGGCCAAAATTAAACCTCCATGCAGCGCAGGAAGGAGTAACCTGTTGCCCTGCAGATGTTGCTGACTATTTGCCATTGGCTTGGGCTGATACTCCTCATCCTCCCTGCATGGGGATAGTAAGCTGTCGCTGCTGGATCCTAGACAAAGAGGACTTTTGCCATCATAAGAACATGAGAAGAGCCTGCCTGCTGGATCAGGCCAAAGGCCCATCTAATCCGGCATCTTGTGGCCAGCCAGATGCCCATCACAGGAAACCTGCAAGCCGAAACAGGTGGCCCAGAAACATCCTTTTGAAGGACCCACCTGGGTCACTATTAACCTTCCGAGCTAGATTCCTGCTCCCATGATGGAGAAAACAAATGGCTAATCTGAAGTTCTAATCTCTCCTCACCTGCCAAGGGTTAAACTAAGGGGTGCTGGTGGATAAAATTGGGGGTGGAGAAATTGGCACCCCCAGATGATCCAAAGCTACTCTTTATTTCAGAGCGACTATGAAGAATCCCTTCCACATCTGAGCAGAGGCCTTCAGAAGCCACAGGGGTCTGATGTGAGACAGGTAAATTAACTCAGGTGGCTGTTGTGAACTATATAATCCGCTGTGCCAAAACCCAATGAATAATATTTTTTTGAAGTGAAATTTCATATGCATTCAGGAATGGGCAAATTGTGCCCCAGCACTGCCCCCCCCCAAATAAGTTTCAGGCCCATTTCCTTGCATCTGAAGAGGGTCCCATTCAAATCTGAAATTTTGCTGACTTTTTACATTTCTGAAATAATTTCTGCAATAAAAGCCGAAAAAGAATATTTTTTTATGTTTCATTTTTGTTCACCATTGGGGAATTCTCTAAAGGTAGAGCAGTTTATAAATTCAGGAATAAATATTTGTCATCCAGATTCTAGTTCTGAAGTTTGAGGTATAGCATCCACCTTCTGATGCTGACGGTTGTCTATTAGCTTTTCACTGGTGGCTCTTTAAAATACATTTAGAAACAATTAAACCTCGTTTTACTTCAAACCACCAGCAGACATAAGGAAATAACCATTTGAAGAGTGAATATTTGAAATATTTCCCATTCTGGCTTCCCACATGCCTTTCTTTTGCTCTTTGCATCCCAGGAACTGTTGGCAAGACCGCACTCTTCTAACTGGAATGGGCAGCTCCCTTTTGAAATCGGGCGCCAGAGAGAACAGTTGCCATTTCACCCCTTTGAAACAGTGCCATCCTGGGCCCCGGAAACTTATGGGAGACTCTGGTCAGGTTTCAGGGAGCACAGGAAGAGCTGGGGCCATTCCGTGGCCCATCCTTTCCCCTCCTTAACACTCAGCTCCCAAACTTCCAGAGAACATCGCAGTCAGGCCTGGTCTTCCTCGCGGTCTCCATGGCAACCCCAGAAGGATGAGGAAGTCTTGATATCTCCTGGCCAAGGTGGATCCTTTTCTCTGTCCTCCCAACCTTGGACAATCCCTAGAGAGGCCACCATGTTGAGGAGAGACCTTTCCCAGGAATGGCAGAGGACTAGCATAGCCCAGGGGCCAGAGGACCATCCCACTGAAAGTCCTGCTGCCAGCACCACCATCACAAGGGAGGTCCCGAGGGAAGAAAGCAGCAGCAGTGGATGCTCCAGGGAGGAGATGAATAACATGTTGGTGAGGTGGAACGGGCACCGCCTGGCCTACAGCCCACAAGGAAGGTCACAGGCTGCGATGCTTTTTAGGGACACAACAGGTAAGGATGCTGGCATCAGGTTTATTCTATCTCTTGACAACACCCAGGAAATTCTGGGGAACAGAACCTTCTGCCCCTCAGGGAAAGTACTTTGCACTTGCTCAGAAGTCCCCTCAGCTTTTATTTCTCGCCTGTGTGCTTGGAGTCTCAAGACTCAATTTCAAGTTAAAGCCCTGTCACCAGGTCAGCTGTAAAACTTAAACCTATTTCCCCTCTTTCTCTCGCCAGCTTCTTGGGGTCAGCGTGGACCACTGGGGATGAGCTCGGGTAACAGTGGCCTGGACACAGCTGAGGCAGATTTGGAGCACTGGGTGGCTGAAAGTGCCTCCAAGGCATTGCTGAGGCAACAAGGGATGCAGCTGAAACAGTGCCAGGATGCTCCCACAACAGTTCAAAGTGAAGATTTGTCCCAGGTGTCCCCAAACAGGTATTCTTACCACCACCCTAGCATCTCAGCCACCCTTGGTTCTCCACCAGGAGAGTTGTCAGGAGTGGGGAGAAACTCAATAACTTGCTCTCCTTGGCATTTCTTGGAAGGAGCCTAAGAACCTGAGCCTATTGCCCTTGACCTCACTACCTCCCACCCCCTTCTGTTTCCAGATTTCCAGGATTGCTGCAAGAGGATGAGACAGCGATAATCCATGAGCCCAGCAAGTTTTTGGGACAAGAGGAAATATTGGGCCAGGATGGGCAGGAGGATGGAAACTTTGGGGAAAAGGAGGAACAGGAAAAGGGAAGAGGCGGTGGCAGTGAGGTGGGCGAAGCTGCAGGAAGTCTGGATTTGGGGTGGGATAAAATGTCCGGGGACCATGGGTCTCCAGGGGAAACAGCAGCTCAGGATGAAGAGGAGCCCCTGGAAAGTGGCAGAGCTGAAGTACTGGAACCTGGGCAGGGAGAACAGGAGGGTGGGATTCATGTGGCGGGTGAGAGCAGGACAGGGGAAGGAAACAACACACCAGGGTCTTTGGGGGGAACTCAAAATGTGCAAGTAAACAGGGAGGCAACTGCAGGGCTGGAAGCTCAGGTGGCAGCAGTGAAGTTGGATATGGGAGATGGAAATGGCCAGGGAAGACGTCGGAGCGAGGACGAGGAGGAAGGAGGAACCAGCAGAGATTATCCTGAGCCAGACAGGGCTGGAGGTAGCAGTGATGAGCAGGGAGGCCCAGAAAGCCAGGAAGGAGCCAGGAGCCCAGAAGAGGATGTCGCCAGCATCAATACTGGTCCAGAGCAGTTCCCTTTGGAACCCAGGATCTGTGGCACATCGGAGCAGTAAGTTCTCAGTGTTCCAGTGGGGTGGAAGGTGGGCAGAACCTGCCTCCCCTATCTTGCGTGGGGAGATGGACCCCCTCCCTTCCTCATCACTGTTCTTCTTTCTTCTCTTTGAGGGATGACGGTGGCAGCTGCCAGTCCTCCAGTCTGCAGAATGGGCAACCCCTGGGGGTCAAGCTCATGGAGGAAGGTAAGCACAGCGCTGGCTGCACATATGGTGACATTTCCACTGCCCTTTTTCTGAGTGTCTTCTGTGACGTGTCATTAATGGAGTATTAGCACATCAGTGGTGGATTTATACTGGACTGTCCACACGTCATTCTGCTTTATTCATTGTTCCGTGATGCTTTCTCAATCTTCTTGTCATCAGGAGGGGCACTCTTGTGTCATAACACAAAAAAGTGGGACACAAAAAAAATCCACCCCAGGACATTTATGCTGTGAAAAGCTGCAGGGTTTCAGTAGGAAGCTATGGGACATGCACTGATTGGGAACAAAGCAGTATGTCCATTGGTCCATCTAGCTCAGTATTGTCAGCTCTGACCGGCAGAGGCTCTCCAGAGTTTCAGTCTTTCCTGGAGCTACTTGTTGGAGATGGAACCTGTGGAGGACTGAACCTGTGGTTTTCTGCATGAAAGAAAGCATGTGCTCTGACCAAGGTGTAATGGCCCTCCCTCTAAAAATAATGTAAGATTCCAGTCATCATTGTAGGGTTGATTCAAACAGAAAAGCAGGAAGCTTTCTTATGACAAGCCAGACCCATGCTCCATCTAGCCTAGTATTCTGTACACTGACGGGCAGTGACCCTCCAGGGTTTTGATCAAAGGTCTTTCCCAACCATCCTTGGAGATGCTAGGATTGAACCTGGTGGCTTCTCTGTGCATAGCATGTGCTCCAGCGCTGTGATCT
>JAXCMG010000019.1:22612547-22699878 GCA_034642415.1 Podarcis siculus | reverse complement strand
TTGTGAAGGCGAAGAGGAGGAGGAGGAGGAAGTGGAAGAGAGTGAAGCTGATACAGACATTGAAGCTGCCTTGACTCCCTTCTCCAAAAAGTCAAAATCAAGGTGGGGCCTCATATTCTTCTCCTTTATCTACACCTTTAAGGAACTGTCTTAAGGAACATGAAGACTGGAAGCTGTCTTAGACAGAGTCAGACTATTGGTTCATCTAGCTCAGTAATGTCTAGATCAAGGTTTTCCAAACTTGGGTCTCCAGCTGCTTTGGGACTAGAAGTCCCATCATCCCTGATGTCCTGCTAACTAGGGGTGATGGGAGCTGTAGTCCAAAGATAGTGGGAGACCAAAGTTTGGGAAAAACCTCATCTAGATTGACTGCCAGTGGCTTGCCAGGGTTTCAGGGAAGGAACTATCCCAGTCCTGCCTGGAGACATCAGGGATGGAACCTGGGACCTCTGCCCAAAGTGGGTGCTCTGCCACTGAGCTACAGCCCTTCTCCATGGAGCAATCGTAGATCACCACAGGCAACTTCCCATTTATGCGCATTTGAGGCTTGACTGCGTACAAGCAAACCCAGAAGTGCATGGAAAGGGGCAAAAATGGCCCTAAAGGAGCATGAAAATGGCACCTAGCAATCCCATGAGCCTTTGCACCAACCTTTGAGGTCTGTGGAGTTTTGGAGTTTGAACAAGGAGGTTTGGAGGGAGCGATTGTGATGGAGTTTGGTGGAGTTTTGGGTTTTTAAAAGAGTTTTTCAAGGGTTTCCAGAGGTTTAGAGTGCGTTTACAGGCTTTTTCAATGGGGTTCCCAATATACACGATTTCCCTTCAATGTATGGTGCCTTGGAATGTAACCCCTGTGCAAATGAGGAGTTGCCTGTACTTCATTTTATACGCATCATGTGTCTGCCTCCTATCAATTTAATTGGATGCCTGAGTAGCCAATACTGGCCTATGTGGACAAATAGTCTGACCCTGGGATTAGGCAGCTCCTCAGGTTCCTAAATAGCACCTGGATGTCCTGCCTCTCCAAGGAAGTCCATCTAAACATCTTTGCAAGAGAACTGGACTTATTAACTCTACCCACATCCCTCACCATGACCTTAGAAGACGCTTGTCTCCTCTTACATGGATGGCTTTTCCTAAGCCGAAAACCACCAGCTATTTGTGCCTTTCTTGATAAGGAAGATGATTCATCCTCCTGATGAATTTTCATCTTTCATTCCTCGCTTTGTCATCAGATCCTCCATTGCCTCGAATACCAATTATCCCATGATAACAGGGCGCCATCTAGTGGCTCCAAGACAATGCTCTTATGAGTCACTTGCTTGTGAGGAAGACCCACTGAACCTAGTGGACCTTGGAGTTATGCGGTTCCAATATCCATGCAGTCTCTCTCACAATGCTAGAAATCAAGGCCAGCTGAATGTTGGAAGATGCAGGGCAGGCAAAAGGACAGCTGGACATATAAGAGCCCCATTACCTTCAGGAGCTTAGGGCCTTATCAAACCTAAATCCAGCCCTGCCTCCAACATTACTCCAATGAAAATAGGGACGTACTAAGGAAAAGCAGGGTATTCCAGGATCAAATCAGAAACCAGGACGACTGGAAAACAGGGATACTTGGAGGGTCTGCAAATACAACCCACTGAAAGAAACAAAACAGGAGTAGGTTATTCCCTCTGACTGCAGTAACAGAGGAGTTGTGAGCTATATGGAACCTGGAATCCTAGCCAGGTCAGCTTGGAAGTGCAAAGAGGGGCAAGGGTGGGGTGGGGTGGAGGAGAAGCACAGTGTGGGACACAACTCTGGTATTGTAGCGAAGCCCTGTTTGGGGCATTTCTGCATTTGGATCCCCAGTTTTCAGGATCTGATTTTCTTTCTCGACAGGGATCAGCTGAGTGAGGCAGATCTTCAAAGGCTCCAAGGTGAGAGGAAATTTCTTGGGCACAGAGAAATGGCAGCCAAAACTGAATCTCTCAGGATGCCACTCCAGACAACCTGTCTATTGATAGTTCATCCCGATACGTTTTGCACACATTTAGTAGGGAGCTTATACAACATCCACTGTTTATTGAATGTTCATTCTGATTTATTTGTTGGGAGGTTATATATGACATTGTGCCAAACAAATGTTGTCCCACACTTTCCAGTTCATTTTCCTTCCACTTTACTCATCACAAAAAGTCTGGGAGGTGGTTTTTTGTGTTTTTCTTCCTAGCAGATTTGTTGCTCAAGGGCACCAAATCCACTTTAATTGCACAACCTGAGGATGCCTCCAGGCTGTTGCTATTTTGTGGGAATGATTCGAGCACATACTGGAAATGTCGTTTTCCCCGATCAGAGTGGATTGAAGTGTTTTGTCACCATAGTCCAACAAGACTTTTTTCAAAAAAAAAGGGGGGGGGGAGAATAGATTTTTGTAGTTAAGAAAGCATTAGGGAAATGCAATGGAAAGTAGGGAACGTACAAATGATTAACAGGAAGATGTGTAAACACTCCGCAAACGAATCAGGATGAATGTTCTATAAAGAACATCCTGTAGGCTACATGCGCACTAACCTGTTTGTAGCACAAAAATGTAGTTTTTCTCAATCTGGAATAATTCATGCTTGTCCTCAACATGTTCATTTCAATCTAGATTGATTTTAGATGTCCACAAGGGTGGGTTCAGTTTCCTGAGAAATGTATTATAATCTCCGCCCTCCCCACACCCCAATTATGTTATCCATGCCTTTTCCTTGCTGCACATGCCTAGGTAAATGAAGAAGAAAGAGGAGATTGCGATCTTGATATACACCCACCCTCAATGTATTTGGGCAAGTGTGGATACAAACTGCCCCTATCCATTGCCTACATTTGTTTTTATCTATTTTCAAATGGACACCCTGTGGGATAATGCAGAATCAATCTGTAAGCAGCTTTCATTGCCGGAGTGGAACCAGTTTCTCAAGAAGCACTTTTAAGGAGCAAAAACACATGCAGTAGATCTAGATTATGTGTAGGGTATGTTGGTGGGTGGGTAGGGGAATGACTCAGTCTCAACAGATTCTAGAATAAAATGCCGTGTGTATGCAGCCATAGTTCTAATTGCTTGCACAAGCTTTGGGATGAATCTTGTATTCAGTGAAGGAACACTGAATTTGCCAGCATGCAATAGAAGCCCACTCTTCCAAATAGTGATAGTCTGGAATTGGCCCCGGGATACAAACAGGGAAGGACTAAAAGTCAGTGGTAGAATCTAGGCTCTGCATAAAGAAGGTCCAGGTTCAATCGCTGGCATCTCAAGCTAAAAGAGTACAACCAAACTGCGGAAAAAATAGTGATCTCTGTGTTGCTAGGAGACTACATATTTCTACAGAGCTGGGGTGAGGAACTTCTAGCCTTCCAGATGTTTCTGGTCTCCTGTGCCCTTCAGCCTCAGCTAGCATGGTCAGGGATTATAGGAGCTGTAGTCCAGCAACATATGGAGGGCCGCAGGTTCCCCAATGCCCTGCAAAAGTAGGGAATATACTGAAATACACTGTAGGAGACGCTTCAATCCATGGCTATAACCTTTTCCTTCCACAGATCTCTGGGCTGACGCAGAAGAAGCAAGCAAAGATGACAGCTTGCATGATAAAGACGACTTTTATGACTGAAGTGAGAAGGGCAGAAAAAACAAGATAGAAAAATAATAGTGATAGCCCAAGAGTTCAGCTCCCTGCACCATAAGAGCGGATGAACAGTCCTGTTGGATGAGGCCAAGAGCTCATCTAGTCCATTTCCCAGGGAAATGATATATAATGAATTGAAAAAGATGTTCAAAGTAACTTTTATTTAAAAAAAAACCCAGAAGCTTTTCTTTTGGGAATTATAGGGACAGAACTACCTAAATTGTATAGAAATTTATGTATGTTACTACAGCAGCAAGAATGTTACTTGCCCAAAAATGGAAAGAAGCAGAAGTCCCAGTAAAGGAAGAATGGATACAAAAACTTATGGAATATGCAGAAATGGCGAAACTTACTGGAAGAATACGAAATCAAGATAACAAACTTTTTATAAAAGAATGGAAATGGTTTACTGAATATTTACAGATAAATTGTAAACAGATTGAAACATTAGCAGGATTATTGTAATAACCTGCAGTTTTATAAGAGTGTATATTCACTTTAGATAATTAAATGAGTAAATTAAATGAATTTGGATATGCAGAAGGTATGAAAAAAATTAATTTAAGGAACCGCAGAAAGAGGGGGAATGTTAAATGGATTGGAAAAATAATGAAATGTATATATTTGAAAAGTATAAATAAAAAACTTTAAAAAGGGCTCATCTAGTCCAGCCTCCTGTTTTCACAGTGGCCTCCAAATGCCCAGAAACCCACAAGAAGCAAGACCTGAGCACAAAAGGTCTCTCAACACCTGTGTCGTTTTTGCTTTTATTTAATACTTATTGACAAAAAACAATGCAAATATATATATAACTGGTCAGTATCAAAACCTTTTGTTCTAGGTACAATGCTTAAGTTTTCTTCGTTAGAGGACCCTGGAAACATCTGTAAAAAGTTGCATGTCTCTGTACCCCTCAAGAGGCAAACAATATTCCCGTCACCACATATAAAAAACAAAGTCAGAAGCAAAGAAGGTGAATTCAGATGTTTCAGTCTTTCCTCCAAATCTGCATGTAAACTGTGGGTGGATGTCTCTGAAAATTAGTCATGACTATATAAGTAATAAAGCTAATTCCCAAATGGCACAAAAAGTCTGGTGACCTTTTATTATGCTGATTTGGCAAGTGGTTTTCTCCATTATCGCTGTGTTCCACAAATAATTCCAGCATAACTCAGAAGCAGGAATCTCAAGCCCCGTGGGCTGAATGTGACCCATTTAGCCTCTCCCTCAAGCCTCTCAGAACTCTTCCCGCACCGGACCTACTTTGCACACCCAAGTACTTTTGTCTGGCTGAAATGTGTCCTCTTGCTTTTTCTGGATCAGGGATAGAGAGGGGTGTGTGAGTAAGGGTAAAAACTAGCCTTCTGGTACAAAAGAAACATTTCTATTCACTGTTCTGCCAACTTTTGCCTTCCACCATTGGAATGCGGCCCCTAGAGGGTTACTCAGAAAAGAGTGTGGCCCTCAGAATTAAAATATGGTCCTGTGCCACCTGTTATGTAGGCAAAACTAATGGTTATGTAGGCAAAACGGCACTTTCTGTGCACAAGAAGAGGCTTGGGGAAGCTGCAGGATTTACAAGAGTACAAAAACATTAGAAAAAAAATCTTAAGGGGACAAAAATCCCCCAAACAACCCAATGAGGACTGAGCATAGTCAGTGGCCGTGGAAGGCTGGCTGGCTGTAGAAAGAGAATAAAAAGAGACCCCTGAAGAGAGTTGGCGGGAATGGAATGGAAAAGGGCATGGCTGGCTGGAACCCTGAATAGGAGTGGCCCGTGCTGCAACATTTTGTTGTATATCCCACAGTTTGAACCTAGAAACCATTTTCCTCCTTTGTGGAAGTGGGAGTTTCCTGTAGAAATCAATGGAGAAATTCAAGATTTTGATGTAGCTTTGTGACTTAGCATGGCCACCCTCAAACAAATGGCAGCCGCAAAGAATGAATTTCATGCTTTTTCCAACTCTGGCCTTATTTTGTGTAAAGAAAAAAGAAAAAAGGATAACTTATAAAAAAAACCTTTTGATCATTTTAATAATAGCCTTACCAATGCAAATTCAGTATGCTGTCCCTTTGTTACAGGATGGAAGGCTGAGGTTGATAGGTGCATTATACTTCTAGCAGAGGTTGTGGGTCAGGCTGAGGCTGAGAGGGCAGCTTCCAATAACCTTATGGTGTCGTCCGGTGCTGTTAGACCCATTCCTCACATTGTAGTTGTGGAATTCTCTCCTGCCAAGCACAACTGTTGTTGTTGTTGTTTTTTGGGGGGGTGTCATGTGCTGAAGACTTTACCCTGGCCTTTGACACCTGATATTTTAGGACCTGCCTTGTTCTGTTGATTGTAGTGTGGTTTAGCTGTTTTTTTATGTTGTATTTTTAAAGTTGTGAAGGGTGGCTGAGAAAACTAATACATAAGAAATAATAATAATAATTGGTGGGCTGAGACAGCAGCGTACAGCAACTCCACTGTCACCCCACTCCTCTTACAGGGTTTTGGGGAGGCAGTGATGAGAGAGATAGTAGTTTAGGAAAGCCCTGCAGTGTGGTCCACAGCAGATCAGAAGAAGCGCTGAGGCTCATTGGTTGGATTGCCAGCCAAAAAAAATCCCTCATATGAAAACCCCTTGAGAAGATTGCAAAAAAACCCCAAACAACAATCCATATATTCCGCTCTTGGAACTTCTCCAGGGTAAACCCAGTACAGTACTCAATTGCATGTAGAAGTTGCATGTTCTGTCATTGACTTGCATGCAGCTGAACTGAGATTTATATCTCTCTTCTTATCTAACTAACTAACTAACTAACTAACTAAGTAACTAACTAACTATATTCAGTGGAGCTTACTTCTGAGTAAAATTACATCTTCTGCTCCTTTTTTGGCGGGACAAGGGGGACGCATTTGCTGCCATGCCTAATCGCAGATGCGTTAAAATCTCAACTGATTTCCGCGTGTAACTATTTTTTGCTCTGACACTTGCAAGTCGAGTTGTGCGCCTCTCTAATTTCTTAGCTCTGTGCTGAGGACTGCGGTTGCTATGGGGACGGACGCCATTTTGGGCAGCTTGGTGGCGAAGGAAGGGGGGGAGGAGAAGCGTTCCCAGAATTCAGCGGGCCTTTGACCTCCGTGACCCAAGATGGCTGCGCCCAGAGACGCGGAGGAGACGCTTTGAGTGAGTGGAAGGTAAGAGGGGTCAGTGGCTAAAAAGATGCGGGGAGGTTGAACTTGGGGTAACCAACGGGGAGAGTGAGCCTGGAAGTTGCCTTAGACCGTTCGCCCATGGAGTCTAGCGTTGTCTGCACTGACTGGCAGCGGCTCTGCAGGGATTGGAGCTTCTGCACGCAGAGACTGTGCTTTGCCACTGAGCTATGGCGCTTCCCCCTAAGAGCAAATTTAGGGGTTAAATAGACATGCAGCTGAAGCTGCCTCATACAAAGGCTACACCAGACTTTTAAAGCACTGTGACACCCCTCTAAGAGTCATGGGAACTGGAGTCTTGTAAGGGTGCTGAGAGTTGTTGGAAAGCCTCTGTTCCCCTCGTAGGGCTACAATTGACAGAGTTCCCTGGGAATAAGAATTGATGGTTAAATACTATATAGAGGGAGTGCATCCCCAGCTGCACTTTAGCCCATGTTTGTGAAGCAGAAGCTGGTTGTTGCTCTGGTTTAATAGCACCTAAATGCAAAGAGGTTACTTTTCTAAACGTGGTATCACTAGAATGATTTCTCACCCCTGACCTTCAGCCTTTCCCTTCCTGAAACTGAGCCAGGACCCCCAGGTCCCATAGTTCCTCCTAAAAAGTACAGGTACCCTATTCCTTCAGCTATATTTTCAGAAAATATATCTAGCAGATTCTCAAAGCCCAGCTGCAGCGCTGGTCTCTCCTGATGTCCTCTTTGGGCTCCAGGAAGGGTCTCCTCGTGAGCCATGAGGACTCATGAGCTATCTCCTGCAATTTTCAGGTTAGAATGGCACAGGCTAGCCAGTTGCACATAAGTGGGGGGGGGGACACTCGTAGTCAGTGTTAGAAACTTGGGTGTATAAGCTGGGTGCCAAATGGCACCTTAAACCTAGGTTACAGTTGCCACAACAGAATGTCTGTTTGCCACGGTGTTGGACTAGATGACTCCTGGGGTCCCTTCTAACACTGCAATTCCATGATCTCGATTAAATTGCTGTACTGTGGCTTGCTCTTGCAACAATTCACTTGTCCCAGTATGAAAGAAGGAGAAACACACACAATGGAAATGGAAATAGAAATTAACTATGGATTAAGGCAGAGGTTTACAAACTGTGGTTGCCAACCTGGCACCCAGAAATCTCCACGGAGTCGTAATTGGACCTGCACCAGTAGCAAAATGCGCCTGGGGAATTTTGATCAATGCCTGGGGTTGGATTTCCAATGTAACAATAGCTCCTGTCGGCCTGCTTTCTGCCCTATCAGTCACAAGGGACACTAGCTACCCCAACTTGTCATTGCATTTCTTCCAGTTTGGGTTAAAGATTACTGATGCTTTAGAGCAGTGGTTCCCAACCCTTTTTTTGGCCATGCCCCACCTAAGCATTTCTAAAATCCTGATGCCCTCCCCACTGTGACATATAATTCTTGTTATTCAAAAAGTGAACTCCTGTTCACGTGTAGGAAGCCTAAAAGGCCATTCACTGTTAATAACTCATTCTCAATTTGCCCCCCTTAAAAATCAAATTGCCCCCCCCTGTGGTCCGTGTGCCCCATGTTGGGAACCACGGCTTTAGAATATTGATTCTTCTGTGCTGGTTTTTAGATACTTTGATTATTTCGTCTTTCCCCAGCTTGGAGTCTTCCAGATTCCTGTGGGTATAGGACGGTATACAAATTTAATAAATAATAAAAATAAATAATAACAATTCCCATAATTCCTGACCTTGGGTCATTCCGACTGGGGCTAATGGAAGTTGTAGTCCAAAACATTTGGAGGGCACCAGGTTGGGGAAGATTATCTTATCCTGAGTTGTATATAGTTTTAAGCCATTGCTACTTCTCCTTAGTTGTGAAATTGATGTGCTTTTGATTTTATATGTGGTTTTTTGTAATCTGTCCACAGATGACATTGTCTAGAAATCTTTTTAATAATATTAAATTTGACTTTTTCTAATTCAGATCTAGCCAGAACTTGAATTACGATGTCGAAGATATCCCGTGCTGCTTCTAAAGCAGTACAAAAGGTGGAACCTGGAAATTTGATCCGGTCGATCATCCGAGCTGGGCAGGCTGTTCCTGGACCACCCTTAGGACCTATCCTTGGGCAGGTATGCATGGGAGAGGGTTAGGAGGAAGGGAGGTCTAGCAGAATTGATGTGTGAGGCTAGATCACTGAGGGAGTTTCATTTGCAAGCGGGCCACAGTTTGGGACATAAATTGGCTCCTTTTAAAAAACAATAGTTTTGCTGTTTTCTTCTCTGGCTTTGATTAAAATCGCTGGTATTGATCATAATGGAAAGACTGAGGGTGTAGCTAACTGGCTGGAAGGGGGCAATTGAGTGCTTGGGCTTGGATCGACTGAGCAGTTACACCGTTTGGCTTGGAAACCCACTCCCTAGTCCTGAGATTGCATGAACTTGTTGGGATTATTCTGAACCTTCTCTCTCCCCCCCACATCTCTCCCCCCCCCCATCTGTACCATGGCAGTGACGTGATTATATACAAAATTAGCAGCTAAGTCTTGAAGCACTGGGCAATGTGTTCTGGAGGCCCTGCTGTTAAACCCCAGATGTGTGTAGAAGTTGATTGCCCTTGTTCACTGGTAAGAGTGGGGGGCAAGAACACTCTTGACATGCTTAGAGGCACTCTCTTCTTTATTGCTTCACATTCTGGAGCTGAACCCCCAACTCAGATACAATCCTTATCCGATCGTAAGCAAAATACAGTGAATCACAGCCACGTAGTTTGGTTAGTCATTTTGCTAAGCTGCTTTTCTTAGGATAAGGGACATGGAAGTGGTGATTTCCTTTAAGAAACTGTTTTGGCAATTTTGAGAATAGAAGATAGAAATGAAGCTGGCTGCAAGAGCGAAAAAACTTTCCCACTCCCTCGGCGGCAGGATTGTGTCTCCCAGACCTCCTTTGTAGTACGAAGAAGCACATGTTGCGAGATTTGATTTCTAAGGACACATGTGACAAAACTTAATTCTGCTGTTTCTGAGCTTATGGGGGGCAGATCAATTACTGTAACAAAATTAGGAACCCAAGACATAAGAGCAGAGCCTAGTTCTTCTTCTGTGCCCATTATGCTCGGGTGACTGAAGGTGCTTCCAGATGTGGATGATTTAGCAGCAGCTGATCATTGCCATTCTGCTTTAACCCAGAACCTGAACAGTATCTAATTCCAGTCTTCTGGAATCCAAATAAAATACTGTAGTCCAAGCAAGCAGTCCATGTATCCCAGTCCCATATATTACGGAGGAGGCCATTTTTATTGGGGCCATGGTGTGTGTATTGGGTTGGGGGGAGATAAGTATTCCCACCCCACCATTAGCTGCACTCTCCTACTGCAAAGTAGGGGAGTGGGGACTGATACAAAGGCAATAATATTTGGAGAGGGAGGAGCTAAAGTGACGGCAGTGATTCTTAGACAGGAGAGGCAGACCATAGAGAAGGACATTTCTCGAGCACATCTGTACAGGGCATTATTGACCTGTCTAGGCTGCAACAGCAGGGTTATCTACACCTGAGAAAATAGTGTGTAGCATCCATTTTTATGTTTAAATGGGATTTTCTGAGCTGGGGTGGAGGGGAGGAAGTTGAATAGGGAAAACATGAGATGAGGTTGTTTTGATTGTGTAGATGCCCTGCAAAAAGTGTGTCAATGAAGTGTGGCTTTCTCACAGCAAATGACCGGTGTAGAGGCAGCCTCCCCCTATGAAGGTTCTGTTGTTACACCCTTGCTGATACACCCAGTGCCCTTTTGCCCTCTGTTCCCAGTGAGGGCACCCAAGAGAAAAGTGAGGCTGTTTGCCAGACAGCATCACAGAAAAGGTATCTCACAGTCCGCCCCAGACAGACTTGAGCTGTATGTGCTGACCTGTTCTGAGTCCTCTGGAAGAGGAGGGACCAGTGGCGGCTGGTGGCGCTCTTGGGGAAAGTTGAGTAGTGTGCCTGCAGTGCTCTGACCCTTGGCTTTTAAGGTGGCAATGTCTGTGGAGCTGGTGGCTGGTGGTTTGGACGCAGCAGTGGAACTGTTCTTCTGTAGCCTGCGGCTGTCTGTAGGAGACTTCAGCAATTGCTTGTGGTGGTTCACCTGGGCTGTGTCCGTAGGGCATGCCAGCCGTGGCCTGAGCACACTTGCAAACCCTGTCAGGTGTCAGGTGCCCATGGTGTGTTTCATCTGTGTTTCTACGGAGCTGCTCATCCGTTGGCTGAGTATGTCCAAAGCCCCGGCTGCCTCGGATGTGGCTGTGGCCTGTTTCCCTTCTGCCCCGAGTGCTTCTGTGGTGCTGGAGGGCAGCGCAGCACTTTAGCGCAATGGCCAAGAAGTTCTTCCCCATGAAGATGGAGGAGATGCGCTGGTCATGGCAGAGGAGCAACAGCCCCCCGCGGATGAAGATGGTGGCCACATTGACACTGGCCAGACTCAGGAGCGGGTAGAGAGCGCCAGGGCGAGGGCCCTGCACCCCCAGCTCATTTAGCGAGACGCAAGGGAGAATCAGCAGGAGGCCATAGCAGTAGAAGAAGGTCAGGCCTTCAGCCCACAGGGGGAGCACCCGCCGCTGCGGCTCCCACAGGCTGGCCTGAATCTCCAGCACATCCAGCAGGTCCAACACCACCCAAAAGAGGCGCCCGCGTAGTTCGTCTTTCTTCCGGAAGCTGGCGGAGGCCTGGGCCACCAGCTCAGTGGCTCCAAGGACCGTGTAAAGGGCAGGGATGCAGATGGAAAGCAGGAGAGTCAGGGTGCGCCGGGCCAGCGGGTCAGGCGCCCGCCCCTCGGTTGCGTAGTGCTGGTAGACGAAGTAGAGCTTGATCTCCAGCGCGAAGGCAAAGAGAAACCACAGCACCATGGCGTAGCCTCGCTGGGCCGGCCTCACCTCGCTGCCTACCCACATGGTCGCGTAGCGCAGCACAAGCAAAAAGAAGAGGTCCCCAGCCAGGGCAAGGGCGCCCACTCCCAGGCGCCGGGCCCCTGTGCTCTGCTCCACCAGGTAGACATCCATCGCCCCCATGGTGCAGACGATGACCACAGCTGCCACGCAGGTGTGTGGGATGTTGGGGGCCTGCTGCTCCATGGTGCCTTTGGGGGGGGAGGGGAGAAAGAGGAGAGCATACAATGAAGGAAATTAAGAAGGAAGGTTGGGGGGGGGCATTTTCTGAGGATCTTGCTTTCCCATCTGAGAAAGAGAGAGCGCTGGAACATTGGAAACTGTCTTGTAATGAGTCAGACCCTGTGATCCCATCTAGCTGGTACTGCGTGCACTGACTGGCAGTGGCATTCCAGCGTTTCAGACAGGGTTCTCTCCCAGCCCTGCCTGGAGAAGCTGGGGATCAATCCTGGGACCTTTTGCATGCAAAGGAAACTGAGCTTCAACGCTTCCAAATCTATGCATTTAATCAAATAAATAGGGAGGGGGGGGACTTGGTTGTGGCCTATTATTAATTGATTAATTAAATTTCTATTTTATTTTTAATTTGCCCATCAGTAAATATTTCCTTGGTGGCATATAAGCAAAACAATGCTCCCAAAAAATAAAAAATAAAAAAGGAAAATAACATAGTTAAAAATGAACAGCAGTTTTGTTAACGATAGAGATAGCGTAAAAAAGCTCAAACTATTAAAAAGCCTCAAGGTGAATAAAAAAAAGGTATTTGCAACCACTGAAAAGGCTATAGAGAATATATGGGAAAAGGCAAGTCTTCTAGGGATGTGTAGGTAAAACCAGCATCATCAGGGCTTGGAGGGGCCTTCTGGCTTCAGTGTCGCAGCCAGGCTGGGGCTGTGGGTGGTTGATGAAGCCTATTCACATGAGCTGCAAAGAACAACAATGGGGGTAGGGGGGCATATAAATAAACTTGCCTTGCTCCACTTACTTTGTGACTCGTGCCAGCCTGTAGAAAAGGTCACTCTTGCTTCCGCACAGTTGAACTGCCTAGTTGGGGGTGCCTTCTTCATGCCCTGTCAGTATCCGTTATCGGAAGGCTGAAGCAATTGCCTTTGTCTTAAAATGCCGGATTGCTGATCCCATCTGATCACTGGAAACTCCATGACTGTAGACTTTGTAGTGGGGGGGGGGGACACCTGCAAAGACCCATTGGTTTAAAACCTCCAATCGCCTCTTCCCTGGTCAGTTCTCCTGAAAGCCCACCTCTTCTTTTGCTTCATCCCAAACCAGACCTAAGAGATTTGGACTTTGAACCAGGAAGCGCCTCCTTCAAAACACGTCTGGACCATGAACTTACTAGGCGGCCTTAGCGAAGCCCCTCTCCGTCTCCCCAGCACCACCAGTCTGCAATATGAGGATAAGAATGCAGGCCTACTTTTCAGGGTTGCAAGGATTAAATGCATACAGGCAATGTGTGTAAAGCCCTTTGGGTATTCTTTAAAAAGCTATATGATACGTGCTGCCAGCATTAATGGAATCTGAGCACATGTCACTTGAGTGGGGGCCTTTTCAGTTATGCCTCCCCCTGCTCCTCTGGAGGTCTCCCTGCAATCATTAACATCCTTACGCCATCAGGTTAAAACTTATCCCTTCTCCGAGACATTTGATGAGTTTTGAAGATTTTGCTGTCTATTTATGGTATGCGTTTTGCTGCTGTTTTATTGGTCTGTTTTATAGATTGTTGTAATTGCACTGTAATGCATTGTTCTTCTTTATTTTATGGTTAATGTATATTATGCTCTTCAAGTTTTTGCAAGTGGCTTGGATAGTCTTTCTGTGGCAAGCGGCTAGTACGAATTCAGAAACAACAATAGAGTATTGTGGCGCGTTAAACACTAACAAATTTATGATTGCATTAACTTTCATGGATCGTAGTTTGTGAAAACCTTTGCTGTAATAAATTTGTTGGGTCTCTTAAGGTGCCACAATACTTGTTGGTTTTGCTGCAACAGGCTGACACAGTCTCTTTGACTGGCATTAGGTACAACCTGTTAATTCTGCATTTGGGTAAAGGTGTGTTTTTCTTTAGTCCTGAATCTACTGCTCATCAATTTTACTGGATCATCCCAGGTTTTAATGTGAAACAGGCAAATTCAGCTCCACCAACTTTCTACTGCACATGAGTCACAGTTTTAAAAAACCTCAGCTCACCTTTCTTTTAACCATCTCTTTTTTCAAACTAAAAAGCCTCAAATGCTGTAACCTTTCCTCCTAACACAGTTGCTGTCCAGCTCCATGATAATTTTTGTTGCCCTTGTTTTCTGCACCTTTCCCAGCTCTGCATTATCCCTTTTTGTTCCCCGTGTGGCTGCACCATGGATTTCTGTAAAGGCATTGCAGTGCAATCAGTCTTACTTCCAGCCCTTTCCCTAATACAGTAATCACAGCCGTGGGACTTGCCTCTTTCAGTACTGGCATGAAGCATTATTTATGAATTAATATTGATAATGAACCCTTTCTTAACTTTATTGTCACTTGGATGCCCGCATAGAGATTTTGTGCTGAGCACATCCAAAGGGCTTAAATTTGAGCCAGCAGTGAAGCTGGCTGAAGTTGCAATTAAGTAGAGGCTGCCTCTGCCCATGTGCAGAGTATGTGTTTAGACATCTAGGACGAGAGTGGGGGAGCATTTCCAGGTCAGAGTGCATAGCATCCAGACAGCTTGAGCACCCTGCCCCCAACACCTGGCCCACAAATCTTCCCCACAGGGTTACAGCCACCACATAGATAATCACATCACAGCAATGACTCAGTATGGACAGTTTTATGCTAACTCTGAACCAGCGCAGAAGTGGAGCAACAGAAGTAGATGCACAAAACTAAACCTCTCTGCAGTCAGACAAACTTATCCACTACAACCCCAAGATCTCATTCTGGGTCAGTTCAGACACAGTTCCCTGTCCATTCCCCCCACCCCCCAGCAATCCCCACATTCCTCCCTCCCACCCCTAAATTATCGTACAAATCCTCAGCCTTCTTGAAAGGACAAGGCACTGGGATTTGGGACCTCCCCTGCCTGCTCAACTTGCTCAGACCAAGGTTTTCAGGAGCATGAAGGCTGTAGGAAGAGGCTTCAGAACAAGCAGGAGTGCAGAAGACAAGGCCTGCATGGAGGCACCATTTGCCCAGTGAGGAGAGAGAGAGAGAGCTGCTCTGTACATCCTCAGAGGCACTCTTTCTCCTGCTCAGATATCCTCAGGCGCATACCAGACAGGACTGGGAGGGAATGGGGTCTTCCCCAATTGTGAGTGAAATTCCCCCACCCAAGGAGTTGGGAACCACTTTATGTACACAGATAACAGGGAGGTATCATGATTCTTGGATTTATTTGATTTTTATTAGACGGGGGAGCCTTGTAGAAAGTGTGCATGTGTGTCTGTTTCTGTGCATTATGTCGGAAGGATATCCGGAGGGATCTCCGTCCTCTAGATTGGGGGTGTCGGTGTCAAGGGGAGGGACCTATTTGCCAGACAAGTGCATGGGAGCTGTGTGTGTGTGTGTGTGTGTGTGTGTGTGTGTGTGTGTTTGTGTGTCTGCTTGACTCTGTCCCTGTTCAGCCATCCTGTTTTTGCCGCTAGGAGAGAGGGTGGGCTCTTGAGTCCTTGCCATTCACATCCTCCCCCTCCCCTCCCCCTCCTCAGCTCTACAGTTGCTCCTTGTGCCAAAGGAAACGCACACAGGATATCCTGGTTCAACCCCCTCCCCACTGCTCGCGGGCGGGGGTGGGGGATCTCTGGCGCATCCTCCCCTCCTCCCTTCTTCCAATACCTGCAGGGATCCGGCAGTGTGTGCTTCTACCTACCTCTCCCGATGTGCTCAGAGCAAGGCAGAGACAGGGTGAGGCGGTCTGTTCTCCCTCAAGGAGGAGGAGGAGGAGGATCCCTGTGTGTGCGTCTCCCCCCCCCCGCCTGCTCTTGGACGGAGGATTTAAACACACACTTACACACAAAACTCCCTCGTTTCGCCATCGCCGTCATTCAGTTTTTCTTGCCCATTCAAAGGGCCAGGGCTGTGGGATTGTTTCCAAGTGATTTTCATTTGAGCCTTCATTCAAGTCTGGCACAATTGAAGTAACCGTCGAGGGGGGGGGAGTGCCTCTGAGCATATGCTGAGTGCCTTTTCGGTCCCAGGGGCAGGTGACTCACTCAGCCGCAGGTCTGGGTGTGCTCAGCACCCAGGCAGGAGGAAGCCACTTGAGAAAAAGCCCCCTGCCCCTCCAACTTTGCCAGCTTGAGTGGGATAGACGTGTAAGAAATGACTCTGTCCATCCAGGATTAAAGGATGCAGCTGCTTCCAAACCAGAAGGGTTAATTTTCATCCAGGCAGCTTGAGACTCAGCACCACTCTTTAGAAATAGACTGCTGTGCTGCACCTCTTTTCTGGAGTAGCGCTGGAGCAGAAACTAGCCTAATGTAGATAGGTGAAATTTGCATTCCCTCCCCCTCCACTCTCTTTTCCCTCTAAGCCTGCCCACTATTGGCCACATGGTCCCTGGAAGCATTCCCTTGGGCTGAACAAGGGATTCCTCCACCATCATCCCCACTGTTACCTCCCCCATCAAGCTTAGACAGGACAGCTATAGGAGAGTTTGCCCCTTCTGGGGAAAGGCTTGGGAGCGGAGTCCTGAAATCCTTCTAGCACTCAGAGAAAGGAAGATTGGGTAGAGACACAATACTAAAGGTAAAGGTACCCCTGCCCGTACGGGCCACTCTTGACAGACTCTAGGGTTGTGCGCTCATCTCACTCTATAGGCTGGGAGCCAGCGCTGTCCGCAGACACTTCCGGGTCACGTGGCCAGCGTGACGAAGCTGCTCTGGCGAGCCAGAGCCGCACACGGAAACGCCGTTTACCTTCCCGCTAGTAAGCGGTCCCTATTTATCTACTTGCACCCGGGGGTGCTTTCGAACTGCTAGGTTGGCAGGCGCTGGGACCGAGCAACGGGAGCGCACCCCACCGCGGGGATTCGAACCGCCGACCATGCGATCGGCAAGTCCTAGGCGCTGAGGTTTTACCCACAGCGCCACCCGCGTCCCAATAGAGACACAATAGCAGGCTTTAAATAGCTGAAGGGCTGTCACTCACAAGATGGGACAGACTTGATTCTGGTCCAGACAGCAGGATTAGAAGCAATGGGGGGGGCGGGAATGCCAGGGAGCAGATTTCAGCTGCTTGTGATACATGCTATTCAGTAGTGGAACAGGCCACCTGGGGATGTGGTGGGCACTTACTTTCCAGGAGGCAATTCAGCTGAGAGCGGATCGCCTTCTCCCAGGAATGCTGTGGTTGCATCCTGAATTCTTCCTGATCCTGCAAAGTGTTGGACTAGCTGCCCTCTGAATTTCCTTCTAAATCTCACTTTGTGTGATTCCTGTCTCTTGTCCCCCTCCAGAGAGGCATCTCCATTGGGCAATTCTGCAAGGATTTCAATGAGCGCACAAAGGACATCAAGGAAGGGATCCCTCTGCCCACACGCATCATTGTACGGGTGAGAAGAACATAATTTACCTATTTATTTAGAGGCAGGGCTGGAAACATCTTGCAGACGGACGTCTGTCTTGAACCTTGAGTGCCTGGGCCCCAGAGTTCAAATACTTCTGTGTGCAGCTTGCTCTGGAGGATCCCAGGTCGTGTGCCAACCACTTTTGATGTCTTACACAGAGCCAGATCCTTGGCCCATGTATACAGTGACTGGTGGTAGCTCTCCTGAGACATGTGCTGTACCACTGAGTTACTAATAATAATGGATGTGGTAGTCCAGAACATCTGGACGGCCCCACGCCTGGTTTGCACCTCATTTTTGTGTTTGCGCCTTTGCCAGAGATCTCTGAGGCATGGCTGACTTAACTCTCTTCCCTTTTCCCTGTACTCCTTTTTGCAGCCTGACCGATCGTACGAGCTTCAGATAAACAAGCCAACAGCCACGTATTTTCTGCTGTCAGCGGCTGGCATAGAAAAGGGAGCAACAAATCCTGGTGAGAGACACAACCAGGGAGGGAATCTGCTGGGTCGAGTGAAGGTCCAGAGGCAAAGCACTGGGAGAGAACGACAGAAAGGAGCCATCTGAGCGCCAGAGCTGGGGGGGGGGGGGAGACATGGGACCAGCAGCCCATGTCCTGGCAATGTTGTCACCAGTGGCTTCTGGGTTGGGATTGGTTTTCCCACCTGTTTGTCAAGGCTCAAATCACTTAAGTACAGTGGAACCTTGCTTCCCAAATGGCTTAGTTGCCAAACAAATCGCTGCAAACCCAGAAGTGAGTGTTCCGGTTTGCAAATGTTTTTCGGAAACTCCTGCAGCCAATTGGAAGCTGCGCCTTGGTTTTTGAATGGTTTCGGGAGTCGACTAGACTCCCGGAATAGATTAAGTTTGAGAACCAAGGTACCACTGTATAAGGGACCAAGAAGCCAAAGTGTAAATACATTTATTATTACAGGATAACCTTTTGGGGACAGTTGATGCACCTGATGAAGTGGGTTCTACTTCATAGAAACCTCTGCCATTAAAAAATGAAGGCTTCTAATGCTCTGCAGGATGTTTTTTCCATTTGTTGTTTTTGCTGTGACAGTCTAGCACAGCCTCTGGAGTTACCACTAAGTACATGCCCCACTTTAGAACAGGTTCAAAATTGTGTTGGGGGGAAGCATAAGCCTTGGAGTTTGAATATTTTGAGTTCAAATGAATTCCCCCCCCTCTCATGTGCATGATAACACACATGGCTAAAAACGTTGGGAGTTTTGAGGAGTGCTGGGATTTCCCCCTCTTGGGCTTTGGTAGCAAACCTCCAATTGGCTCTTCCTGGCTTTAAGACCCTCTCTTTGCTGTGCTGCAGGGCATGAGGTGGCAGGAATGGTGACCCTGAAGCACTTGTACGAAATCGCCCTGGTGAAGTCTCAGGACCCGAACTTCGTGCTCCGCGACACGCCGCTCGAGAAGGTCGTCCTGTCACTCATGGGGACTGCCCGGTCGCTGGGCATCAAGGTGGTGAAAGAGTAAGTGACTGGTGCCCGTGGGAATCAGTAGCTGAAGAGCACAAACCTTGGGAAGAATCCACAAGGCAGCGGACAAGCAGACTCTGGTTGCAGTTTGCATACAATGATAAACCAGGCTTCTCAGTTTATTGAATGAGCAGGGGGCTGGTCCATGTTATCTTCCCAGTTTGCCCCACCCTTGGGGCAGGCAGGAGTAGGAAACTGGGAAGCCTCAGCTTCCTGCTCTGCCCAAAAGAAGGGTCATAGTTTCTTGCTTCCTTAACAGCTTGGGACTAGTTTACTTAAGGGATCTCCCCACCACCCCAGTTGGATCACTTTGATCTGCAGAACTTGCAGTTTGACTAAAGCCACACCATCCCAGTCCACATTTGCAGGGATTTGACCCTTTAGTGTGGCAGCACATTTGCTGTGGAACTCTGTGCCTATTGACATTAGGCGGTTGCTCTCACTATATTGTTTGGTTGTTGCTATATTTATAACTCACCTTTTCTCCAAGGACGTGGTCCTTGTCCTCCCAGTTTTATCCACACAACAACCCTGTGAGGTAGGACGGCTGCTGCAAACGTCTTCCAGCAAGCCCACCCAGGCATTTTGCTTAGCTACCTCTATTTGTTTCAAAAGGTTTTACTGATTTCATCTGTGTTTGGGTGACAATGGTTTTGTGCCTATTTATTTTTCAATTCATTTGTGGATTTCGGCCCCTTTTGAGCTACAGTGGGAGAGCTCTCTGATCAATCGGTTGACCAATCTTCTAAACAAATAGCAAGCCAACAACAAATGGTGGCTTCAGATGGGCTGGTGCTTATTCAGAAAGTATGGATCACGGTCATGTGTTAATGTAGCCTCTGCTTCCTGGCCTGTTTTTTCGGGGGGGGGGGGGTTTGGTGGGAAGAGAGAATATTGTGGGGGGAAACAATAACTGAAATTTTGTGACCCGAGGAGGTGACCCTCGATGCCATCGTAAGGAGAGGCTGTTGGTGGGAACCAGGATACAACGGGCAGCCAAAGTAACTTGCCAGGTGGGATGGAGTTTCCTGGTAGGTGGGTCACTGTTTTTTGCCCAGGAGGGGCGAGGCAGCAGAGAGGTGGACATAGCACTGCCCTCCCTGCTGCTTCACCCTTCTCCCTCCCTGTAAGCAACAGTGACCTGCCTCCCAGGAAGCTGGTCGAGCAGCCCTGCCCCACCTGGTGAGCCCCACCTGAGCAGCGAACCCTGTGAAGCAGCAGAGAAAGGGGTGGGGCAGAGCTGGAAACGGGGCAGATAGGCTTGACGTGAAGCAAGGAGGTGCAATTCTCTTTCTTCTTCCCCCTTCTCTAGACTTGATGCAGAGGAATATGCTGCTTTCCTGAAGGAGCGCGAAGAGTTATTGGCAGCTCAGGCTGAAGCAAAGGAAGCTGAACTGGCAGCTGCAAAGAAGAAATGAGCACCACCTCCCTCCATTTGGGCACACTGAGATTCAGATCCCCAGAGTGCTTGGAGTGAGAATGGCGCCGGCTTCTCACTTGTCCCGTCTGCTGTGCACTGGGAGCTAAGTCTGCCCAGTGACTGGTTTGGTGATGCCTGGCTGAAGAAGACAGGGAGGAAGGCGAGAGGGCCATGGCTTCTGGTCAGGGCTGCCCTGACACTGGAACTCCCACTGTAATTATTGTCAGTCCCTTTTCAGTAAATGATTTCTTTTTTAAAAAATAATCTCACCATTTTCCTCTGTGTCTTCGAATGTCTGTGCTGTGTTTATCTTTCCAATCCCTGTATCTTTTAAAAAGTTATTTAACAAGACCTATTTCCTGCTTAATCACCAAAAACTCTGAGTAAATACACACTCATTAAAAATAATGAATCTAGGTTCATTTGAAAAACACAAATAAACTTGGAAGATGGATGGAAACAAGTTGACCTAAAATTTATCAAGAAACGAATCGGAGCAGAAGTCTAAAACAAATATACATAATAAAATAAAATCACATGCTAAAGTTAAAAATCTCGGCGGGCTTGCCTACACAAAAGAGTTTTTAGCAGGTGTTGAAAACAATATAGCAAAGGGGCCTTCCTAATATCAATTGGCAGGGAGTTCCAGAGAGCAGGTGCTGTCATAGGAGCTGATTCCTTGCAGATGGGGAACGAACATTACATGGCACTTGCAGAAGCGCCAGTTCCACAGGTTGAAATGGTTATGTGGACACATATAACTTGTCATTCAAAGAAGGAGTGATACATCAAACATTAAAAAACTTCCCTGAACAGGGCTGCCTTCAGGTGTCTTCTAAAAGTCACATAGTTGTTTATTTACTTGACATCTGATTGGAGGGTGTTCCACAGGGTGGGCGCCACTACCGAGAAAGCCCTCTTCCTGGTTCCTTATAACCTCACTTTTTGCAGTGAGGGAACCGCCATAAGGCCCTCGGAGCTGAACCATCATGCCCCAGCTGAACAATAGGGATGGAGATGCTCCTTCATGTATCCTGGGCCAATTAGGGCTTTAAAGGTCAGCACCAACATTTTGAATTGTGCTTGGAAACTTTAAGGCTTCTTCCCAAACAAAAGTTACCCTCTCCCCATGGCTGCTCCCCATGGTTTTAAAGGGATTCTCCTAACACTGTTGTAATAAAATTGCTATATGGAGTATCCAGCAGGTGTCAGGGCTGAGCCGTACCTCATCTTTTTTGAGCCCTTTCAATTCACCCATGCCAGCATCCCTCTCACTTCATTCAGGCCTCTGTGGTGATATGTGGAAACTACCACAAATCTCAGCACCTCTCATATTAAAAATAATAATAATGAACAGTGCATTTTTATAGGCTTCTGCCCCAGCCCCATAGGGTGCCATCCTGCAACAGCCACACACATTCCTGTTGTTTTGCATCCAGGAATGATGGGCTGCATCTCCCTTGCTGGTACCCAGAATTTCCATAGCAACGAGTGATACTGCTCAGGGCACCACCTTCATGTTACTAGGGCTGCTTGGGTGGCAGAGGATTGCATCAGAGGGGAAGGAGGGTGTCCGGAAAGAGAGGTGTAGGCACCATTGCTTGGGGCAGTGGATCAAATTGGGGGCTTTCTTGGGGAAATGGGGAGAGGGTCCCATCCACAGGACCCCAACCTCCTGAAATGGAAGACGCTTTGAGCAAAAAGCCTGCCATCTTGCAGAGATCCCCTCTTTCAACTCCCCCCGCATGTTAGCCAGTGCACTACAAATGATTTCCCCAACAGATGATGGCAATATACCACCAAGCTCAGCCACATGGGGGATATACAAGTTGACCACTGACTCTCAAAATCACACATCCCATCTTCAAAGGCTTTTTGGTTTCTTTGTCCCATTCCAGTCACAGAAACCAACCATCTAGAGTGCTAGTCACACCACTACCCCTTTATTCTAAGAAGGTACATCTTTCATAAGCTAAAGTTGGGCTCTCCCATTTCCCCACCCCCTCACTCCTGGCTAAACTTTTATACCTTCAGCAACTGTGAGATAGGCAGAAGTTTGGTAGGTACTATAGTGGCGACCAGTTTCACCTGTTGAAAGTCTGCCTGTCCTGCCATGAAAAAGGCACAAGAAAGGAGATTCCAGCTAAACAAAAGGGTGAACTTTCTGACAGTAGGAGCTGTTTGACACTGGAATGGACTCCCTTGTTAGGTGGTAGACTCTCCTTCATTGGAGCTTTTTAAGCAAAGGTTGGATGGCCATCTGTCATGGATGCTTTAGTTGAGATTTCTGTAGCCTTGGCCTCCAAGAATTTGTCTAATCCTCTTTTACATTCTCCAAGTTAGTGGCCTGTGGAAGGGAATTTCACAATTTAGCTGTTCGCCGTGGTTTTGACACATGCCAGTCCAGTGAAAATGACAACCAGTAATATTTCAGATGTGCTGAAGGGGAGAAAAGAGGGTGGGAAGATCATGGCAGGTCTTGGAAGAGCTTTCTCACTCTAAGAGCTGTTTGGCAGTGGAATAGACTTTTGTGGAAGGTGGTGGACTTGCCTTCGTTGAAGGTTTTTAAGCAGAGGTTGGCTAGCCATCTGTCAGGGATTTTTTTTGCTGCAATTTCTGCATTGCAGGGGGTGGGAGTAGATGACATTTGCAGGTCCCTTCTAGCTCTAAGATTCTATGATTCTACAATTGTTTTTAACTATACCCTGTTCTTCTACCAATAAGTATCCAGAGTGGCTTGCAAAATAGAAGTGGGGACCACCAATAATGAAGGATAAGCATTTTATGAACAGCAGAATGAAAAGAAACAAACCCACCAGGAATTAAAATAATTGAAAACAGTAGCAGAGCCTTTCTTTTCCTGGGACTCTTAAGTAACTGATACTCAGTGGCATACTGGCTCCCACAGTGGGAGGCAAAACAGAGCCATTGCAGCTGGAAGAGTCAGATTGGCAATAGTTGAGATTCTGAAAAAGGAATCTCAAATGTCTATCTTCTTTGGTCCTATGAAGTTTTTGGGCTGGCGACGGGTTCAAACAGCAGGCTTCCAGCGGAGCCTTCCCTCTCGCCTCTCTCAGCTCCATTGCAAAGTGAGCAGGACAGGATGCTATTCAAACTTGGGAACACTCCTCTCATCCCTGAGCTGCCACTCAAAAGCTTTCCAGCCCTGGATGCTGGTTGTGTGCTGTTGCTGTGGCAACGCGAGGCAGGCTGCAAGGGGGGGCGGTGGAGAGGGAGAGGGAAAGAGCAGAGGCAGTGACGCCAGAGCTTCGGTTGCCTTGTGGTGCTTATTTTCCTTTTCAAGATTTTCAGCCCTTTTCCCTATTTTGGCAGCGAAAGGCAGAATGCAGCTGCGTCAGCTCCTCTCCCCCTCCCGCCACGCAAGCTCTCCACCAGATTTAAAGGCGCAGAGCCCAGCAGCCAGCAATCTTCTGATCCAGGCCCCAGGACTGGACACACACACACACACACACACACACACACACAGGCTTCTCTTTCAAATGCCTCTCAACCCACCTGGCTGCCCAGCCATCTGACATGAACACAACACATCATTTCTCCCTGGGGTGCTCTCTGAAAGTGGTCCTCTCTCCATGCGCCTGGCCCATCATCTGATGACTGCAGCATCAAGTGATGAATGGGCACGTTGCTTTATGTATGGATGAGGCACCAACTGATCCGGGCGACGACGTCAAATATAACATTTCTCTGTGGAGTCAGACGGTGGTCCACACACTCAAGAGCCAGTCATCAAGGGTTGACTAACAGAATGGTCAACTTGGGATCTTAACAGGAGAGAGGGAGAGTTGCATACAGAAAGAAGCTTTTGTGTTTGAGTTGATGGGGAGGTGGGCAAATATTTTGTGTGTGTGCATGATGCACACTGGGTGAGACAGAGGTACAGATTTCTGGGAGACGGGCCACATTTCAACTATTTCGGATGCAAAGAGTCTTGGATTCAGCCCATGCCACCTCCAGTTATGACGGATCGGGCAGCAGAACAAGGGTGCCAACTTGAATTAAATATGGGAAGGAGGGGAGGGCAGGTAAGCCCCACCCTGCATAATTGATTAACAAAAAGCTGACGCAGGGACACCCCCCTGGGCCGGTTGTAAGTGTGAAGGCAGGCAGGGGCTGTCGGTGGTTGCCCCATTCACCCCAATGAATTGTACTCCACTGGCTAAAGCAGAATGTTTATCTCACCCATACGGGGTTGGAGGGCCAAATTTGGCTTGGTGGAGACACATGGTGTTTTTTTGTGTCTTTTATCACCTTCCCTTTTATTGCCTAATCCTCCACCTGTGTTTCTCTTCCCTTTTGATTCCCATCCATCTTTTGCTTGCCTCTCCTATGCCATAGGATGAGGGCATGAAATAGGCAGTAGAGATCTTGGAATATACTAGACATTTGTTTTATTTTTAATGATATTTTTGTTTTAGTTGGCCATTCTCAGAATTGATAGAAAACAATGTCACATTTCTTTGCAGAACGAAAACATTAACCACGTCTTCGAGGAGAGAGAGAAAAAGATATTGGCTCGCTCAGAGGCTTAGTAAGGGCAGCAGGCCAGGTGGAATGGGTTTGTTGCAGCTTCTTATCAGTCCTTGCTTGCAGTCTTTCACAGTAAAGCTCCAACCAGACAATTAGGGATGCTGGGAAAGAGAAAACCGAAGAGGTGGCATTGGACAGCAGGCAGCAAGTCTTTTGCATAGCACCTTCTGAACAGGAGCAGTCTATCTGAGCAGTGAGAACTTGGAACCATTCAAAGAGGTCAGAAATTTTTCTAAATTTGTTCCAGTGCCGTTGGATAGCTGCAGTTTAAGGAACCTTCCCCTGAGGTGGAAGCAACAATTATTGTTCCACTCCCAGCCCCAGAACTCAGAATAGAGATATACTCACTTTGCAATGAAACCAGGCTGGAGCAGTCTGTAGTACAGGGTTGCAGAACCCTTTTAGGACCTGAGGGACACATACCCTTCTTGGCAACCTTCTGGGGGCTGGCTCTGGGGGCCAATGGTGAGGTCAGATGCAGAAGTAGGAGGAGCAATGGGTGTGAATTTTATCTTTGTGCAGTAGGCTACTTTCACTCACATACCTGTCTCTATCCCCCATCCAGGCAGCTAAGAGGCATAATTATTGCATGGCATAATTATTGCATTTTATGTAAGCCAAGTAGAAGTACTGATGATTAAGTAGTATACAAATTGTGTAAAATAAAAAAAAAATAAAACGATTGGAGTTCAAGGACACATTTCAACCAGGCAAAAATACTTGGTGTGCAAAGCAGGGGCATTGAGTGTGAGATAGCATAAAGCAGTATATCCGTCCTGAGATTTTAAATTTAAAAAAGAAGACTACAAGGGAATAATCTTTTTGACCACCTGCTCTGCATAACAGCTGTGTTATGTCTTCCCTGTTAGTGGAAGACTTGCACAGTGAGGAGAAGACTGAGCTGAAAGCTGAGCTTTATTTCCAAAATGCTAGATTTTAGATATCTGAAATTATTATTATTAGTAGTAGTAGTAGTATTTGTTGTTGTTGTTAATGTTGGGATCCATTTATTTATTTTATCTTAACAGGTTCGTTCTGAATGGACTCATTCTGCTGAATGCATAGACTTAATGATTTAATAGTTTATCTTCGTATTTGTTTTTTGTCCTAAGACTGTGAGCATGCTGTACCGTAAAAGCACATTTCTGCCCACAAATAATTCTGGGTACTGTAGTTTGTGAGGGGTTGTTTGTGAGGGGTAAACTACAGTGCCCAGAATTCTTTGAGGGAAATAATGTGCTTCGAATGTGTTTTAAAGGGGTAGGGGGTACATAGCCTAAATCCAGCGGCTTTAGATATCATTTACAAAGGAGAAAAAAAGGCAGGATATAAGTCTCTTGAATAACCTTTATTCAGGTTTCAAGCCCAAACTCAAAACTTCAGTGGAGGCTATTCATACATTCAGCTGCTAGTTGAGTAATCAAAGCTACAGAGCAACTACCTTGGAAGATGGAGAACTCTCCTTCATAGGAGAGCTCTATAAGTAAGGCAATATGTATGTGGGAACCAGCCTAAATAAAGAACTGTGGTGGTACTGAAAAAATGGCACCCACTTAATGACCACCATCTCTACTGTTAGAGGCGAGAAGTGTGACAGTCATTCCCTTTCCCAAGATACTCCATTGCATATCATCTCTTCTTGCTGGTTTTACATTTTCCTCTCTCCTAGAAGTCAGTTAGTTGAGCATGCTCAGCTGTTTAGGTTCGCCTTCCCTTTTAGATGAGAAAAAGACCTAAAGTCCACAGGCTATAGGACATGTCACAAGACAGTTCTGGGCTGCGGCCACCTTCCCTCCAACTTCTGTGGGTGGTGGAGCTCCCAAGAAGGGGGCCTGGTTTATCTCAGCACCCAACAGGGTCTGTAGGGAAGGAGGCCGTCTTTCTGATATTTGGACCCGAAGTTGTTTAGGCCTTCAAACACTAGCAGGAGCACCTTACATAAGTCAAACCTGCCAGCAAACTGGCAGCCCACTTGAACAGTGATGTGACAGGCAGCAGCTGCAACATGCGACGTTCCCCCCTGAGTTGGAAGATGCAGCACCTGTTGGATTTCTGCCTGTCCTGTGCTGATGTTGAAAGCTACCACAGCCCAGCTGGGGGGGTGGGGGTGGGGAGTCAGTCTCTGTGTAAAATTCTACATCAGTTGAGAGGAGCCGTGTATTTTCAGCACCGGTGGGCACAAATTTTTCCTCCCTCACAGGGAACATACACGGGCCTTGTTGACAGGAACGCTGTGAACCCTGGACTCTTTCTGAAGGGGGGGGGCCTTGAACCCCCCTCTCCAGGTTTGCTTCCCCCACCCCATCAGATACACATACTTCTTTCTATAAAAAGCTGCTTCTCCCTCCCTCCCTCCCTCTCTTGTGAAGCTCCTTGTCCTTTTTGGTGAAGCCGTGGGTGGGTCACCATGGCAACGGCTGAGATATTTTCGATGAAGACGGGGGATCAAGCTCCAATACGCTCCTCACACTCTTTCTGGCCCCCACCTTGCAAAAGGAGATGGGGGGGAGAGAAGGCAATGAAGTGGGTAGGTGGGATGAAATATAAATAGATTTCAGAACCACAGCAAAGTACAAGGGGGCATGGCATGGGGTCTACACAAAACGGGAACATTTTTGGGCCTTTTCCTGTGGACCATAGGGTTGGTGGGTTATTCCTGTATTTCATCTGACTCATCTTGTAAATGCATTTTGTTGGAAGGCTGAATTGTGATTATCAGATCTGCATCTTGCGAAATCCAGCCAGATTATTATTATTATCTTTCATGTGCGAAAGCTCGGCATTGGATCATGGGAAAGAACAGGATTGAACTAAGCATGTGCAGAGTGCCATGCCACCCCTGCCGGTCTCTTCTGAGCAACACTGCCTGGTTTCTACATAGCTGGTATTAGGGAAACAACAACACCTTGCAGGGATTTGAGCCCAAATCTTATTGGAAATTAGGCAGTTACGAGGCGGGAGCTAATAGGAGAACTGTCCTGATTTCCGGAAGAGGGTTGGATTGGATAGCCTTACAGTTTTTCCCAATATCAGACACAGATTTCATATGTGGGTCACCAGGCCACTGGTAGTGAGGGGCAGAGACAGTTCGGCAAAAGGACCCCCATGACGATAGCCATTTTCACATCCGGACACACGAGTGACCCAAATATAGGCCCAGATAATTGGTTTCTCTCTCCAAGTGCCTCTATTGTATGCAATCTCCCTGTTGAAAACATGATTGAAAAGCACATATTTTTTTCTAGATGGCTTCCATCCCTCCACTTTACATTATTATTTTTTTGTCTTGGCTAGGTGGAAGAATATAAATAGCTTGTTCTCCTGGGTTATTAAAAGCAACAGATTAAAGGCCGTACCAGTGAGGGGGCTATTTTATGTAACAAGGTGTCAACCCCTGGAATGTTCCTCTTCCTCCTCTATTCCTCTTTGCCCATCACTGAATTTATTATTTCCTTTTCTCCCTGCCCCGCAGCCCGTTTCCTAGACTAAATTAATACACATTGCAGCAGCCAATTCCCTCAGTGCTGGCACAGCGGCGATGATGCTTTGCCAGAATGGATCAGAAGGGCTTTTGCCTCTTCGGTGATAATAATGAAATTAAAATAGGCAGCGAGGAGCACCGTCAAACACATTGCTCCCACAACAGCGAACTATTCAGCAACTGGGATACAGGATATAGGATGGAAGCCTTGCCTCTTGCTCCCCCCCCCCACTTTCCCCTGTCCTCCTCCCCAAACAAAGAGGAAATATATCTCAACAAACAAATAAACTGAGAGGACACTTTGCTCAGGTGTCTCTCAAACCTTGAAGCAGCTGTGTAAAATTTGAGATGTGGCAGGATCTGTGCCCCCCCCTGCTTCCAATCACTGCTCAGCAAGGAGGCTGATGACTTGGACACAGAGATATTTTCAGTGTCGGGTTCCCCCATTGCTAAGGGCTGGTCGAGGGTAAAAGATCAGCGTGATGTGCTCAATCTTGAGTGGTGCCTCCTCCCTGGCAGCAGGGAAAGGGGGACTCAGGTCCTTGCATCTGGTCCTGGGGGCTTTTGCTAGGCCACACTGCTCACTGGCGCTATGTTGCACCCCAAATGTTTGTGCCTGGCTGGCCGGGATGTTCTGAGAACGCCTCTTGCTTGTGGGGATGGAGGACGGGGGGGGGGCATGTGAGTGGGTGTAGAGAAGCCTGCTTTTATAAAGGTAATATTAGCATTCCTGACTCTGCCCGCCACTGGCATGTAGGCTTCAGAAAGTTGCCCAGTCTGGAAAAAGTTCCCTACTCCTGTGCAATAGTCTTCTCCAGTGTTCGACACAGCAGAATGACCACAGTGTAAACATGATGCATGGTGTCAGTTCCATCTTTTTCGGGGCCCTGGAATGAGATGCTTGCCTCTTCTACTTCCTCTCTGCTGTTGCTGCCTGTTCACTGTCCCATTTCTCTGGGGCCCAATCCACCCCACTTCCCAGGGAGAGAGGGGTGGGATGGACAGGGGATGCAGGGGTTACTCCTCCTTAGTTCCCTCACTGTTTGCTAACTTGAGAGGGCCAAGTTCCAGGGCAAAGGGCCCACTATTGGGATATGGGTGCTAGCAGAAGCCCGGTGTTGTCAACCCTTGGTGCCAGCCTTGCCGATGCTACCCTCGCTCTCTCCAGACTCCTACAGACAGGCTGCCAGAAAAAAGCTTAATAACTTTGTCCGGATTTTCACTTTGGGGGATACGGCAACCCTAGCTTATTCATCCTGGTTTCTTTTTCACAGAAGTTAGACGATGCCTGCTCTTTAGTGAGCATTCATCCTGATTTATTGACGGGGCAGTTATGCAACAATGAGCAACCGCTCTGCATTTGCTTGCATGGTGGTTACACATCTTCCTCTTAACTTTTTATCCATCCACATTTTGCAGTGCATTTCTCTGCCACTTTCCTAACTGCAAAAAGTCTGAGTTGTTGTTGTTGTTTAAAGTAAATTTATTAGGGAGAGAAACAGAGTGCATTAAAGGTAAAGGGACCCCTGACCGTTAGGTCCAGTCGTGGCCGACTCTGGGGTTGCGGCGCTCATCTCACTTTATTGGCCGAGGGAGCCGGCGTACAGCTTCTGGGTCATGTGGCCAGCAGGACTAAGCCACTTTTGGCAAACCAGAGCAGTGCACGGAAACGCTGTTTACCTTTCCGCTGGAGCGCTACCTATTTATCTACCAGCACTTTGACGTGCTTTCAAACTGCTAGGTGGGCAGGGACCGAGCAACAGGAGCTCACTCCGTTGCAGGGATTCGAACCGCCGACCTTCTGATCGGCAAGCCCTAGGCTCTGTGGTTTAGAGAAACAGAGTGCATAAATCCACTTTAAATTTACAGTGTGCACTTGATTCCTGCAAAATGTCGACAGTCTGGAGGCAACCCCCCCCCCAAAGGTATTGTCCTATTCAAGTTAACATGCCTGCAGGATTCACACACACACACACCCCTTGAATTCTGTACATATTCAAGCCAGCAAAACCACTCAAGGAGGGTGCAAAGTAAGGGGTGTTGAGGGGTGCAGCCTGGGGAGGGAACATGTGGCTGAGCAGATGTAGCCTGTGCAAAGTTTTGAGAGAGAGGTCTAGAGGGCTGCATTTGGCCCTCAGGCTTTGAGGGCAGGGCACCAAATTTTAACACCAAATTCACACTCATGATATGTATTCACTCAATCTCTTTTCTTTGTCAAAATTCCCTGGGACTGTTATTTTTTCTTTCAATGTGGTGCTTCTCACCACATATGCAGGGAGTGATTCCACCCTGCTCCCACCCTGCGGTGATGGGCGGATGTAGGTCTGTTGCTGCAAAGGCCCATGTTGCACTCAAACACCTTCACATTGTGCCTAACCTTTTGGGGGCTCAAGGGTTGCTCGGACCTAGAGGCAGCCCCCTAGCGGCTGCGTGTCAAAATGGGGTGTGATCAAAGAAAAAAACACACACACAAATATACCTTTTCTGTACTATACTCAGTTGTATTATTAACCCTTTTAATGATTCACCAAGAAACTTGATTATTAATTCCTCAGTTTGTAACTGGTGTAATTCCCTAAGCAGCAATAAGAACACATTTGCACAACCCTTTCCTGCATAACTAAGTTCAATTCCCTTCCATGCTTATAAATCAATTTCTATCCCCCATTTCCCCTCATAATTAATTTCACTGCCTTCCCACTTTTTCCTCTTCCCATCCCCTTTCTGTTAATTAATATTGCCTTCCATTCCCACACATAAGGAAGGCACACACAAACACACACACACACACACTCAGCAGAGAGATTTCTTTTCTTATTCCCCATTGTGCTACGGTAGGAGGCAATTCATTTGCTGTTACTATTAAAGAAGCCCTGGTGCTCTCCAGTAATTTGTCAGCGAAATATTCAGCTGCTGCTTTGGGTGCAAGGATGCATGGTTCGAACTCTTGGCCTGGGAATCTCTCCTCCTCCTCCTCCTCCCTTCTTTCGCAATGTTTGCTTTTGAATTTATTTTAAGTTTTGAACACTCTCCTTGGCTATGCAAGGAGGGGAGCACCACCACATGTTTTTTTTAAAACCCGTTAAGTAATAGCTAAGGAGAATGCATGGCTATGTCTCTAGCCTTGATTTTACATAGAATCATAGAATTGTACAGTTGTACAGACCCCCAAAGGTCCTCTCCAACCCCCTGCAATGCAGAAATCACAGCGAAACAATCCCTGACAGGTGGTCATTCATCCTCATCTTAAAAACCTCCATTGAAGGATCTGACAGAGGATTAGATAATATGACCCTATGGGCCTCCTCTGTCACCGCCTGTGCAATGACTAGCACCAGAATGTGGCTTACCAACAATGGCTCAGTCGCCACCACTGGAGAAAGGAAAGGCCTCTTCTCCTGGCCTCCTAGCAGACTCGCTCTGCCCCTCTCCCCGGGAGAGGAGAACCCCCATGGATTACCTCTCAGACCATTCCAATGGGAGCAGGGCACAAACATTGGCAGGGAAATTATGAGTGGAAACTGCAGTCTTTAGTTCATTGCTGAAGCAGCTGCTTTCAATGCAGATGGTCCTCATCTCCTGTTTTTAAAAATGGTCAGGGAATGGTTGGTGGGGAAGACTTTCTCTTCCTAAGAACCTGGACAGCCACTGCCAGTCAGAGTAGAAAATACCAAACTGGATCAGACCTTCATCCAGGATGTTGAGGACTAGAAACTTACTTCTTCTTCTTTTGCTTAGGGCAAAGATCATAGCCCAGCATACACACAGAGGGGCCCAGGATCGATCCCTGGCATTTCCAGGTAGTGTTGGGAGCGCCTGCTGCCCGAATCCCCCAGGTCCACTGCCAGCCAGTGTTGGCAATACTAAGCTAGATGGACCAATAGCAAGACTTGGCATAAGACAGCACTTTGGGGTTGCATTACAATCCTATGCACGTGGTGGTGGGGGGCAGTGTTCAGTGCTGGTACAGCACCCCTGGCACTCCTACAGCCAACAGCCTGCACAACTGGGACAACTGCACAACCGACAATGGGAAACACTGGCCTGCGAGCGCTCCGGTTGGAGAACAGCCTTTACCAAAGGTGACATTGGCTTTGAAGACACTGGAAATCAGGACAAAAGGGAGAAATGTGCTAAGAGATAGGCATGCTTGGCAAACCCTCACCGTGATCAACTTCTGCCTGGAAACCTATGCCCCCACTGTGGAAGGACGTGTGGATCCAGAATTGGCCTCCACAGTCACTTACGGACTGACTATTAAAACAGTGTTCATAGAAGACAATCTTACTCGGCTGTGAGTGATCGCCAAAGAAAGAAGAAAGTAAAGACATCTGTCCAGCCTGTCAAAGCATGATTTGGCCTTATAGCTCAGTTGGTTAGAGCATGGTGCAGATAACGCCAAGGTTGCAGGTGCAATCCCCTATGGGGCAGCTTAACATTCCCGCATCGCAAAGGGGTTGGAGTAGATGATCCTCAGTGTCCCTTCTGACTCTATGATTCTATGATGTGCAGGCTGCCTTTTACATACATGCTCGGCACCTCTCCCCCCCCCCGCCCCCGCCCCCTGCTTTATAGGTGGCAGGGTATCTGAATGCATCTGTGCCATTTCTGTTACAAACAGCTCTCTGAGCCAAAAGATATTTATATCATCCCTTATTGGGGTAAAAGTACAGCTTGGATGCCTCCGCCCCCGCTTTTGCTCTCTCTCTCTCCTTCCTCCCTCTCCCCCCACTGCAGTCTTCGCAATGATGAGCGACGCTGTTGGCCGCCCCCACACGCTGCAGCAGAGGGACTGTGCATTACAGGCTCTGAATTGCAAAGCGAAGGAGCGCCAGCGTGTGTGCGCACTCCAGGCTGGCTATATTTAGCCGCTGGGTTGCTGTTTTTAGCTTCTTGATTCAGAACTCAAATTAGCAGCAAAGAGGTGAAGGGTGGGAGGGGCGAGGCCCAGGAAGGTTCTTAAGAGACCTGAGCAGGGGTGCTTGGGAGGTATGTGGGGTGGGGGGAAAGAATGAGGGGGGGAGGCTTTGGCAAGCAATGGGGAGGTGAGTGGCTCTGCAGTCATCGGCAAGACCGGGGGGCCCCCACCTCAAATCCTCACCATAACCCCTCTCCCCTTTCCCTCCCCAACCCCACAGAGTGGATGCTAGCAGGGCAGTGAGTCACTGTCACAATGCTATGTGATTCACTTAGATTTAGGCTAAGCTGTTAGCAAATCGGACTGCTTGTCTGCCACCCTTTTAGGCAGACTCTCCTCCGCCTTGCTGGGACTTCCCCCTTTTCTTTCCCCCTCCCCCCGCCGCGCGCGCACACCCCCACCCGGAACTGGGGTTAGGGACAAAGAAAAACAGCCCTGCCACCGGGCATAACTTCACCCAGTATTTGTGCTCAAGCCGAGTCCTGGTTATATATGAGCACCCCCCCAAAAAAAAAAATACGTGTTTGGGGCTTTGTAGCATTAAAACATAGGAAGTGGCTTAATATAAAGTCGGAGCTAGTGGTGGGTGGAGCCCATTAGGACTGGTTAGGAGGAAGGGAGCCCGTCAGTAGGTGGCGCTAGAGCCATTGAGAGGCAATAGCTTTGTCCCTATCCTCCTCCCTGCTGATTTCCGAATAGGGGAAATTGAGACCCAGGAGGAGGAAGCTGGCAGGCAGGCAGGACCATTCCCTGGGCTGGTTGCAGCAGACCCTTGGGCCTATCTCACTCAGTAGTCTCTACTTGTAGAATCATAGAACTGTAGGACCGGAAGGGACCCCACGGGCCATCTAATCCAACCTTCTGCAGTGCAGGAATCTCAGCCAAAGCATCCATGACAAATGGCCATCCAACCTCTGCTTAAAAACCGCCAATGAAGGAGAGTCCACCGGCTTCCGAGGGAGTCCGTTCCCACTGTCAAACATCTTTTACTGTTGCAATGTTATTCCTAAGGTTCCAGGCACGGCCAAACTTGGCCCTCCAGATGTTTTGGGACTACAACTCCCATCATCCCTAGCTAACAGGACCAGTGGTCAGGGATGATGGGAATTGTAATCCCAAAACATCTGGAGGGCCAAGTTTGGCCATGCCTTTAGGCAGAATTTCCTTTCTTGCGATTTGGATTCGTGGCTTCATGTCCTTCCCTCCGGAGCAGCGGAAAAGAAGATGGGCAGCCTCTCCCAAGAGTTTCAGGCCAAGTCTTTGTTTCCCAGTCCTCCCTGGAGATAGGAGGGGTTGAACCCAGGACCTTTTTTGCATGCAGTGAGGGGGCTCCTCCTCGCCTGACCCGGTTCGTATGTGCAGCCCAGGGTAGGGCTTCTGGGTCAAAGGCTTGGAGAGGCTTGAGCCACAGCACCCAAGTTTAGTCCCTGGCATCTCCCTGCAGATCTTTGAAAGGATCCTGCTTGACAGCCACTGCCAGTCAGTGCAGTCAATATTGAGCCCACTGGAGCAAGTCAGGAAAAAAAGATGAAAGAAGTGGCAGGGTGACAGAAATAGGATGATGCCGTCCTGTGGAAAGTGAGTGAACAAATAATACCCATTCTGCCTTAAATGTCTAGAGTGAATTCCTCCTAAGTGTGATGTACCATGCAGCAAAGACCCCCAACTTCTCTGATGGGGTTTGAATTGGTGGTAACTAGCCAGGAAAGAGATTTTGGAGTCATGATGGACTGGACATATTGAACATTGACCCAGCGTGCACGGATTTGATAGGAATAGGGTAAAATAGACACCTGCCAGTATTGCAATGGCATTATAGAAATATATGGTATGATCCTATTTAGGACAGATTGGAGGCGAATAAAAATAAAAATAAAAAGTATTTGTGGGGCTCATTCTTGGAAGTCTCAAGGTGCAAGTTAAATCTCAGGGCCATCAGCTGCTGTGGTACACCTGCTAAGTCAGTGGCTCCGTCTGAGTCCATAAGTGTGTTAGCTGAGATCACCTGATAGTTGACTATTGCACCTATAACTTGCACCTACAGCCCAGTTACATAAAAAAAATATGCGGGTAATTATTGCAAATATAACTTGCACATGCAGCTTAAGCAGATATATAGGTACAGAAATGACTTTTGCACCATGTGAAAGATGAAAGATCACTTAAAATGTGGAAATGATCAGATAGAGAAACATTGGGGAAAAGGAATAAAAAGCTGTCTGAATGCAGCCAGAATATGCACCATACATCCGTTCAAAGCACATCCCTCACCTCCCTGAATCCTGAGGACTACACAGAGCTACAATTCCCAGCACTCTTAACAAAGTACAGTTCTCATAATTATTTTGTGGGGAATGTGCTTTAAATTCCTCGTGGGTTAAGCACCCAGGAGGCTCAGTTGCTCCTACAGGAGTAGATGCCTTTCCATCGCAGACAGCTGCTACTTCCTCTCATCCAGGGCTCTGACACCCTTGCCTGCATCCACAGACTCTCTCTGCTCTCCCAAGTCCTTCCCACTCAAGCTCAGGGCTGCGTCAGGAGGGGATCCCAGCCGTAGAGCTGTGGAAAGGACCCATCTTGAGGAAACAGGATGCTGGCAGGAAAACCCCCACAGTGAAAAGCCGGGGACTCCCAGGGCCTATTTATAACACTGTTTATCTAAAAGAACGTTGAAAGAACACAGTGGATTCATATCCTATATCCTTTCCTCCTTTCCATTTTTTAAAAGCTTTCCCCTTTCCTTGTTTTCCCCCTCCTCTTTCTCTCCTTTCTCTCTTTCTCTTTCATTCCTGACTTTCCCCCTTTGAATCCAGGGCTGCAGCGATGGAAGAAACAAGACCCTTTTGGGGTGTTAATGCTGTGAACCCCTCCATTGTAGGCTCAGGTTGTATATATGTGTAAATAAAACCATATATCATAAAGACACCACAGTCTCCACTAACCCTCATTCCAAAGTAAACATGAACCCTGGGTAAGCATCTGCAACCCCTGGAATTTCGCACCACTTGGGGATTGGGGTGGCATGCAACAATACTAATGGCAAACTCCTTCTCCAGGTGTGGGTCTTAAGCAGGCTTGGGAGAACACCAAAGTTTGCAGAAGGACAAGCCCCTCTCCTTGAGATGGGGAACCCCCTTCTAAGGGGATGACTCAAAAGCCCAGTGAGAGGGCTGAGTCCTCTTACTGGGCACAGAATGGTGGTTGATGGAGCGGGTAGAGGATGGGGAATTGGGGGAAGGGATGGAATGGAGTAACCTGGAGGAGGCATGGCTGGCTGAAACCCCAAACAATAGCATTTCACGTGGCCACATTTTGTTGCTGGTCCCCATTGTTGTACCTACTTAGACATTTGTCCACCTGACATTGCCCTATTGGTTTGGAAGCAAAAGGAGACCAACCCCAAAACAAGGCTGCTGTTTACTTTCTGGGTATATACATTAGCAAATTAAAGGAAGAATGAAGAGTCTCCCCCCTCCAGCAGCCTAGTAAAGCCTAAGTGTGCTTCCTATTCATGATCCTCACGGGATATACTTTACTGGGCTTCTTCCCTAAAGCCACTGGTTATCATCCCACTTGTTGATACTTAGCCCTTAAGGCTCTTGGAGAGATCCAGGCTGCCATGGAGATGAAGTCACCTCATACAGCAGGGGAGGGGAACCTTAGGCCCAGAGGTGGGGGTGCTGAATGTGACCCTCCAGTCCTCTCTGTCTGGCCATCAGGGTTTTCCCTGGGTCACAGTCCTTCCCCAGGTCACATGACTCACTGATTGAGCTCCACACACCCTTTGTGAGTTTTGGTCTGGCTGTAATGTGTTCTTAAATTTGCACTGATTCCTCTTGCCTGCCTGGATGGATGAAGGGCCAAATGGAGTGTGTGTGTGTGTGTGTGTGTTTGTGTAGAGAGAAGGTAGTCTACTGTACCCTGGTAGAGTTCTGCCCTGCTCTGCCATATTTTGCCTCTGGTGCTTCCCATTGGCATATGGCCACACAAAAGGAATTGGGCTGGAAAAGGTTCCCCAGCCCTGCCATACAGATTTCAAGGGATCCAGCATTTTTCCACCCAGGGCTGCTAACCCGAGCCAACAGCTCCTGTTTTGCAGCCAAAAAATGTCAAGCGAGCTGAGTTTCCTAAGTTATCTGCAAGTCACCGTGGCTCTCTAAGGAACCCTGCCCTCCAGACAGATCTGCACTTGAGAACTAATGCCCCTTGTCACTCCTGGAAAATGATCTACTGGTAAGTGATCACTATTGTGATCACTTATCCTGGGAAAGGAAGGAGCCAATGGGTCTTTGATCTTGCTGATACTTATGAAATTTCTTTCAGGTCATTTCAGCCTCTGATTAAACATGCACCCTCCACCTCCACCCTTCCAGACACACTATACATTGAACATGTAAAAATCCAACAGAGTTTGAAAGAACTTTTCAGGAGTTGTTGTCTCTGGTTAACTGGATTGCATAAACAGGCTGTCTGCATTGCAGAAAGCTATCATTGCATAACAGTGAAAATCCTGTTTCCTGGAGCCACCATGACTGAGCCTGTTTCAGTTGTGCTTTCCTCTGTCTTTTTTAAACAAAAAGCACTGAATCAAAGAAGATTTAAACAAAACACACAAACACAGGGACCCCTTCGAGACGCAGCCCCAATGGGTTTTCTTCGTGAAGCAGAGGATCCAGCCCCAAGGAAGGACAGCTTGCAAGCGCTATCCCTGAGCAGAACAGGTGAAAAAGCATCCAGGCTAGAAAGAGTTACTCTCCTCCCACCATATCAGCTTCTTTTCCTTATATGGAGTGAGAGATTATGCAAAAGAAAGGTACCTAATTTAGGTTACCTCTTGGGGTGGGGGAGGAAAAGAAAGAAAGAAAAAGAACCACCCCAAAATGGGAGACAGAGAGCTGTCACTTTTCAGTCCGTTGCTCAGGCAACCATGAAGCAAAAAAAGGCACCACTCTCTTTTCTTTCTCAAAGTCTATTTTTGGCCTTCATATAAGAAGGTGTTATTTAAGACCTGACTTACCGGTATTTATTTGTTGAGGAAGTTTTTTATAACAAAAAAAAAGAAAAGGAAAAGAAACTCACCCACTAGTGATTGCTGTATGGGAGAGAAGCCAGAATTCCTGGAGAGAAATCCTATATAAAGGTGTGTTTAGCACAAGGTTTCTTTACTAAAAAGAAAATGGGAAAGAAAACCAAAATGAAACAGTGAGAATTATGTTAGGCAAAGAAAAAAAAAGTCAGGGGGAGCAAGAAAAGAAAAGAAAAACAAAACAGCTTGAAATGATTCCACCACAGATCAATGTTTGTATTATTATTGTCATTATAATTAGTAAAAGACCACATAAGGTACATTTTCTTAAAGACACTAAAACGAAATGTACACTCAGAGAAATAAGCACACACACACACACACACACACAGATGAAAGACAATCAGGCTGAGAGCCCAACCCAAACACACCTTTTTGAACTTGCTTTTCATGCAATTCAGGTCTAAGCCCACGATTTTGACCTCACTTTTTCTCCCTGGTTTTCTGTTTTAGATCAGCAGTGAAGAGATTGGAAAGGTACATTGGGGGTTTTTTTGTGTGCATGTGTGAAAAGGGAAAGGTGGAAGAAAAGATGAACAAATCAATGAATGAGTGAGTGGGGAAAGAATACATGGCAAATGGTTTTGAGAAAGGAAACCCAGAAAGAAACACAAAGGGAAGGAAAAAAATAGGGAAGGGAAGTTTCGAAAGCCAGAATAAAATGAAAGCCTGTGAAAGAGCTGAGACAGCAAGTCCTTTTCGTGAGAAGGGAAGAAAGAAAAGGGAGACTCCAGCGCCAGAGTGAATATCTAAGTCTGAGCTGGAGGGAAGGGAGGAACAGAGGAGAGAAGGCGTTGGGCTCAGACGCTGCCGAGGTGTGATTCCAACAGAAACGTCTCTGCTTCATCTCCTAATTCGGTGCAGCGTTTCTTTGGCTGCCTCCTCCACTCCCCCCCCTCCTCACCGCGTCATTCAGGAGCCAGTGACGTAGGGTTCCCCCAAGCCCAAGAAAGGGAGGGGGGAGGACTCTGCAGCCGTGTCCCTCCATTGATCTGAACAAATCTTCCCGCCCCACTTTCCTTAGCATGCCAGTGCCCACACTCCCGACAGCCTATAAAAGATGAGAGGCAGGCAGTGGTTCTCAAACAGATCCACAGGCAGACACCGGAGAGACAGAGAGAGAGAGACCAGAGAAGAGGAGGAGAGGAGACGGAGGAGCGCTAGCCGCACGGATCTTCGGCAGCCGAGATGTATCGGTCCACGAAGGGAGCCTCCAAGGCGCGGCGGGACCAGATCAATGCGGAGATCAGGAACCTGAAAGACCTGTTGCCCATCGCGGAAGGGGATAAGCTGCGGCTATCGTACCTCCACATCATGTCCTTGGCGTGCATCTACACGAGGAAATCCATCTTCTTCTCCAAAGGTAACTAACTGCCTGACAGATTCAGAAAGATCCCGAGGTTTGGGGGGAATCCAGGAAGTGCAAGGATGCGGGGTGGGTGCGGGGACACCTGAAGTTGGGTCTTGGGTCCAGCGTCTTTCCTTCGTCCCCCTTCGGGATGGTAGGACTCAACAGGTCTCTCTCCGTGGTGCTGAAGCACCAATGTCTCTTATGGGAAGAGATACGGGGAGCTGCTGTCCGTGGTCCTGAAACAGCCGGGGCGAGCTTTGCGGAGGCAGGGCAGCAACAGTTGCTGTCCCCGGTGCTGAAATCCTAGCCGCAGCCGCAGCTAAAAATCTGATGCAAAGAGCTAAAAGGGTTGTCGCTGTGGTTTAAATAAAAATTATGTGTGTGCTTACCAAAATAACCGATTTTCCCTTCTCTTCTTCCTCAACAGGAACAACTCTAGAAGGCTTGGAGAGCTTGCTTTCTTCCCAGGACTTAGAAGATTTTATGCAGACGCTTCCAGGCTTCCTTCTGGCATTCACTGGAGAAGGCAAACTCATCTATGTGTCGGAGAATGTTGCTGAACATCTGGGGCACTCCATGGTATGTATCTGAACAGCTTGTGGGTGGAAAGGGAAATGCCTTTGCTGTAAAATGGGGAGATTGAATAATCCTTGGAATAGGTACTTAGTTAAGCAACAACCTTTTAGTTACATAAATATTCCTTTTAATTCCTTCAGGTCTTGGTAGCTCTAAAATTACTCTTATGCCCCTTATAGTATAAACAGATAATTTCTAGCCTTCATAATTATTCCCTGATGTGATGGTATCACTTATTTATCTGACCATGAATGTCTGTTGGACACTGGGAACTTTGTGGTGCTAGCAGCATTTTATAGTGCTTAATATGAAACCGGATATCTAAACCTCATCTGATTCTCTATCCTGCAGGTGGATTTGGTTGCCCAAGGAGACAGCATCTATGACATAATTGATCCAGCAGATCACTTTGTGATGAGGAACCAGCTGGCATTGACCTCTCCAATAGATACAAGTAGGTATCCCTTTGTGAACTGTGCTCAGTGACATGTGAGGAGGAGGAGGAAATGTAGCTGTGCAATGACTCTAAAGTAGAGAGACGGCAGATTAAAAGTTGGCCTGCAAGACCTAGAATAGATGATGCCCAGCAGGACTTAATTCAAGCAAGAAACCTTCTTTTCATAATATTCACTTAGCCCTAGAGCATGTGAAAGAATAGCAGATGTGAGAGTGCCTTTGAGCATATAGTAGCTGAGCAAGCACCTGCACTTTGGGTCTTAGAGGAGGGATAGGGAACCTGTAAGCCCCACCCCCAAATGCTGCTGGACTCAAACTCCCATAAGCCTCAAGAAGCATGGCCAATGGTGAGAATGATGAGAGTTGTAGTTCATCAAGAACTGGAGGGCTGCAAGTTGCCCATCCCTGGCTCAGGGCTTGATCCAGAAATGTTCAAACCCCATTGCTTCCCCCCCAAAGTTCAACATTGAAGCCTAGAAATGCAATGCCATGTAGAAATGACAATAACTTGCCTAGACCTCAGAGCCCATGAGAGTAGAACTGTCTCATGTTTTAGGCTTGAGAGTGGCTTAACAGTGTGACTATGCCAACTGGCGGATATTTCTGTGGCTCCTCTAACTCATCAATGCTCTTTTCTTTACTTTTTACAAAAACTCCAGGCCGACTTTTCCGCTGCCATTTCAACACATCCAAGACAATCCGGAGGCAAAGTTCCGGGAACAAGCTGGTCCTTATCCGAGGGAGGTTCCACCAGCCCCCACCTGGCTCTTACTGGTCCACTAATCCTGTATTCACTGCTTTCTGCACTCCTCTGGACCCCAAGCCCAGAATCAGCCAGAATTCTTTCTTCTTGACTTATTTTGAGAGTCGCCACACAAAAGACCTGGCCATTGTGGACATCTCTGAAAGGTGAGCACGTGTTCTGGGAATAGGGAATCTTGGGACCTTGGAGGGGATTGGAAAAGTTTGAGGAAGGGCCTTGAATTGACTAGTGAGAGACACAATGTTGACAATGGGAGCTGCCTGTCTAGCAAGGGGTGGTGGTGAACTGTTTTAGTTGAGCAATATAAACCATTACAATCCAAAGTGCTCATCTCTCTCTTCCCAACTTTGCTTTTTTCTAGTGTGATCTTCCATTTGGGCTTTGAGAAAAGTGAGCTGTTTTGCAAGTCATGGTATAGCCTGGTTCATCCAGAAGATCTCAGCCATGCATCAACCCAGCATTACAGGCTGTGTAAGTATCTTGTCCCTTCTATTGCCCAAGTTTCCCACCACATTTGCTGATTTGCAGAGCTGTTTCCTTGGATGGGACCATTGATCTAATCTTTTCTGATGTGCTCCTTTTCCCAGTGGGTGACACAAGTGAAACTCAAGCTGAAATGGTCGTTCGGCTCCAAACCAAAGATGGCAAGGATTGGATATGGACCTATTCACTGCTCCACATGGAGAATGCTGATGTTCCTATCACTTCCCACAACTATATAATCAGGTAAATACCAAGAGACTTGTCTCCGGCTGTATGTAGGTGGCTCTGAGACCTACCTTGCTTCTTAATCAGTTTAGTAGTGGGTAGAAATGTTGAGACTCCCCTTCCATCACTTCTTGCCTTCTGTAGGCCACAAGCAGGAGTGTTCATGTGCCATCTAACGGGCAACTTTTGGTCCTCGAGGAAGCACAGGCAGGGAGGGGGATGTGCCCAGGATTGTTAAAAGACTTTACTAAGCCCAGCAAGTTGGGAATAAGAAAGGCCACAACAGTGCAAGGTGTATTCAGCACTGCCACTGCTTCTCTGATGGACGGTGCCTCATGGGCGATCTGTTTGTGTCCCTTAATGGCACCCAATGAATTTGCCTTTATATTTTTTAAAAGGCCATCTATTTAAATGACTGGCCCTACATTACTCACCACCGTTAATTTTAATAGGTAGGCTCTGAGTATGGCGAACATTGAGTACAAGCCATGGAAGTTGCTTCTGGGTGAATAGTAACAAAAATAAGCCGCAGGAGTAGAATAAATAAAATGTGCTCGGGATCAAGCAGCGGTACAGGATCAGAAGGAACTGGTGGCTGGGAATAAGGCCTTTGTTTTTAAAAGGTTATTGTCATTTGTACATTAGGAATTCATTGGGTTTCAGAAGCAAAAAAGCAAGAAAGAAAAGAGAGTCAGGGATGAATGTGTCAAGTGCAGTTATTTGCAGTTATCTCTGCTTTGTTGGAGCTGGGGTCCCCCTGGGTGCTCATCTCACTTCCCCTTCCTTTGCTTTTCACAGTGATTCTGAAGCCTGGTCTCTCAAGCAGCAGCTCTCAGCAGAAGAAACCCAGGTGGCCTATGTCCTCGGAAGTGCACCAGCTTTCCTGGAAGGCCTCCTCTCTCCGGGGCAACTTTCCAGCCCTGACCAAGTCTTCACACCTGTAGCTGGCACCCCGACCAGCACCATTGTTGCACCGTCATTTGACTTCGGCACCACCGGTGGAGCAGAATGCCCCTCTGCGTTCACAGAGACCAGCGCGTCCAGTCTGCCCCAGGAGGTGGCGGAGCCTAGAAATATCTCCTCCGTGGAGGAGCCCACCCCAGGCTCCAGCCTCAGCCTACTCGACAAAGGCCCAGCATTCAGCTACGTGGTCTTCCCGACAGACTATGAACAGACCTTAAGACGAGACAACCTTAGCGGCTCCTCCTCCAAAGACTTTGTCTGCACCCCTCCATATACCCCACACCAGGGCTGTGCCTTTCTCTTTGGAGCCCAGGAGACTTACGCTCCAAGCGCCATCCCTACTGCCTTGCCTCCTGTCACCACTACCCCGCCCGCTGCCACCGCTGCCGCCCCTGCCACCACTGTTCCTACCACCACCACCTCTGAGCTGTTCTACACCCAGGACCAATGCAGTGCTCTCTATGAGAAGCTACCACCTACCCCGGACAGCCCTGGTAATGGGGACTGTACCGTCATGACCTTGCCTGAGATCAGAGGTCCCCTCTATATCGATGTGCCCATGGTGCCTGAGGGGATCCTGACTCCAGAGGCCTCGCCCATCAAACAGACATTCTTCAGATATTCTGAAAAAGAGAAGGGCGAGATCGAACTCCTGGCAAAGCAGATCAGCAGCCTGGCTGAGGCTTTCAGCTCTGTTGCTCCCAGAGAGCTCGTCAAGAGCAGCCATGTCACCCTCGGTGATTCTGCACTGGGCGCCGGCCCCGAACTGTGCCTGGACTTCCAGCCTTCCAAGAACTGGAGGAGCATTGACTTCTCCTTGTTGGCCTGCCCAGAGGAAGACCTCTTAGAAGAGGATGCTCTCGAGACCCTTCTCCAAGACCTGTCCACCTCTCTGTTTGAGAAAGGTGGGGCGGGTGTGAGGTGCCCTCACCACCAGTTCTGCGGTGGGAATGTCAGTAGTCCAATCGGCTTGGACACCGAAGATAGTAACCAAGGGGCCTTGGCTGCCTCTCCCAGCATGGACCTGCCTCCAGAAGAGCGATGCTTTTTGGAAGAACTGGCCTCCTATGAAACAGCCTTTGAGACACGTGCCTCAAACTCTCCCTGTGATGGGTTAGATGAGTTGTATCAACTCCAGAGCCACATGCAAGAAGGCTTCCATGAAGGTAAGACTGGGGATCAGGCTTGGGAGGGGGCAACTGTGTAGCTTAGGGAAAGGCTGCAGTTCACTGGCAGAACACCTTCTTTGCATGCAAAAGGGGTCTCTTCTGGTAGAGTTTGCAAAGACTCCCATCTGAAACCCTGGAGACCTGCTGCTAATCAGTTTCCAGGGTTTCCCAAACTTGGGTCTCCAGCTGTTTCTGGACTACAATCCCCACCATCCCTAGCTAGCAGCACCAGTGGTCAGGGATGATGGAGGCTGTAGTCCAAAAATAGCTGGAGATCGAAGTTTGGGGAAACCTGGTTTAGATGATAGGCTTGACTATGTCAAAGGCCTATTCCTGTAGTCCTAAGATTGTGGCAAAAGTCAAATAAAGTAAAGCCACAACTGAGCAATAATTGCCAGATAGGGAGTCGGCACTGTCAATACTCTGGTTCTTCTGTGACCACGTTACACAATTTTATTTTGGTGCAAAATCCCATCCCCTGAGAATATTTTGAAGATGGGTTTCTAGCCCCTGGGTTTTTCAAATAGGATTCTGAAAGTATGTCAGGATAGTCTTGAGGGAGGTCTTCCTGTCCACTAACCAACCACGTCTTTCCTTTGTTCCCTTCTCCCACAGATGGAAGCGAAAGTGACCCTTCGTTTTGAAATAAGTCTGTGACTTACTTCTCCGAGTATGGCATATTGTCATATCCCAAGGACCTTCTTCTGACGAAACCCAGTAATGACGAAGCAAGAGGATGTATTCAACCCAGCATCCCGGGACGGGGTTTTTGGAAGAAAGACTTTGTTGTTTTTGTTGTTTTTTTGACAAAAAAAAATTAACAAAAGCAAATATACATATATACATATATATATTGATTCTGAGACATCGAAGCTAAGATAACCGATATCAGAGCTAAAGGAAGGACCATTGTAAGTGGACTTACATACGTTACCGTATTCACTCGTAGTGAGTAATCTTGTATGTAATTTACTAAGATATCCAAGGCGGGGCCTAGCGCCAGGCTGCTCCCAGTCGCCATTCAACGCAGAGTTGGAACGAAGCACTTGCGGAGCCAGTTTGCGCGTGATATGGGGATTCCTCCTCTTCTAATCTGCCCCCACCCCAGAGAACAGAACGTGTAGGTGGTACTTGAACCTACTATAGTAAGGGCCAATGGCTGGTGATGTGACATTTTACTTCCTTTTTTGTTTCTTGGCTTGTTCTTCACTCCTGTTGTCTTACAAATCGCATTTCTGTTCACAGAGGAGTCTTAAAATTCAGATTCAACTAGCCCAGTTCTAAAGGGGCTGTTGTTCTTGCTGCTGCTCTGACTGTTGATATTATTAGGTTTCTAAAGTTTCTCGCAACCGCCCAGGGAGAACTAGCCATTTCTAGTTCCACCTCTGCCAGTTAAGCACCCATCTCATCCATTTCCCGGGTTGGGCTGAGTGTCAGACCTGACAGAGATTTCCTGTGTTGCACCTATTGCAAAGATCGAGTAGCATTTGATGAAAATAATAATAATAAAATTATAATAATAACGAAAACAACTCTGATGCCCTCCAGATGTTTTGGATCACAACTCCCATCATCCCTGAGTATACCAGCTGGGGATGATGGGAGCCTTGCCAAGAAGGAAATATGGCTGTTCTCCTGAATCTGTGTACCACGATGTGCTATTTGCTCTCAGCTAGAGCAATGGGGCAAATTAAAAATTTGCAGCCTGGTAGTACAGGCTTGTTGATCCAGAGGTGATCTTGTGGATGGCAGCAGATGTTTGTAGCTGAATTCATTTAAAATCATTTTATTGGAAATCTGGGTCTCACGGTCTCTGTCCTCTCTAAATGTTTCTTTCTGGCTTTCAGCAAAATCCTCTTTCTTTCTTTCTTTCTTTCTTTCTTTCTTTCTTTGGTTGTTGTTCCAGTTTAAAAACAACAACAACCCCCCATATAACATGATCCCATCTGTTCTCGTAGGACCAACGCATTTCCTGTCACAGCAGCAGTGGCGTAGCGTGGGGGGTGCAGGGGGGGCCGGCCGCACCGGGCGCAACATCTGGGGTTAGGGCAAATCCATGGGTTAGGGGGTGCAAATCCACAGGCTAGGGGGCGCAAATCCATGGGTTAGGGGGCGCAAATTACTTGCCTTGCCCCGGGTGCTGACAACCCACGCTACGCCACTGCACAGCAGGATCTGCCATAATATACATGATCACAGTGTGAGCTATTTGGAATAATTTTTTTTAGAATCCCAAACTTTCCTTTGACCACCCTCAAGTGAGGAGGGGCTGTAGCTCCTTGGTAGAGCATCTGCTTTGCATGCAGGAAGCCCCAAGTTCAATTCCTGGTATCTCCAGGTAGGGATTGTAAAGAATCCCTGCCCGAAACCCTGGAGGTCTGCTGCCAGTCAGTGTAGACAATACTGAGGTAGATGGACTTGGTATAAGGCAGTGTCCTATATTTCAACAGCGTCTGTGTTGTGGTAGAGGAGACATAGTGGTCTAGACGATGGTACAGAACAGAAATGTTTATAGCTATAAATACTGATCACTATCTAGCTGTTTTTTCCTTTAAAAAGCCAGTGATTTTGTAAGGGAGGTTGCTCATTTCTCCATGATCCTGTCCCAGACTTTGTTCTGAACAAGAATGAGTTGGTCAGGCCACGGAGATCTGTGCTTCCGCCTCCTGTTTCTCGTGCTTCTTTCTTCTTCAAATTAAAAATGTGCCACTTCCCCATCGTTTGATAGGAGGTGGGGCTGTCACTCCACGTAGAATTGTCTACGACTAAGTATCAGGATTGAATCCTCTGAACCTTTTTATGAATTCGCACATTGTTGAAATGTGGGATGTTGTAAAAACCCAAAACCAATAATGTACATTTGTATCATATATCTATATATATATATATATACAGAATTATATGTGACTGGGTTTGCTTTTTCATTTTAAAAGACAAACACAAATATGTCTATACGTGTACATTGGTGGAACTCTGTCCTGTACATATTTTCTGTTTTGTTAATTCCTGACCCTATGTTGGGTCTTGATGTGATGAGCACTTTGGAATAAAAGTGAAATATAAAATCAAGGAGATTCAAAGATTCAAGTGTTATTCTTTTAAAAAATGGCCGATTTGAGTTTCCATTCAGCAAGAAAGTCCTGGAGATTTGAGGAGGGGCTGTACATCAGTGGTACAGCATGAGCTTTAACCACAGAAGGTCTGAGGTTCAATCCCCAAGCAATGATGTAGCATGGGTGAAATCACAGGGGCAGTTGCCCTGGGTGTAAAATTCATAGGGGCACAAAATTTCAAAAGGGGGGGGGGAGAGAAAGCAAAAATAATAAATAAAAAAGAGTGTACCCTCTCCACCACACGGAAAATCCCCCCTCCCATGTTCGTGTGGGCTTTAGAAAGATACCTGCTCCTGACAAATCTCCCATCCAGCTTTCCACCATGCTTGCCACTCACAGGGTGCCACAGCTGCCACTCGGGTAGGTCGTCGAGCTATTGCCCTTTGTTCCAGCCTATCAGTGGACAGTGCTGATGATACTTGCCTTGCCCCCTGCATTGGCAACCCACGTTACACCACTGTCCCCAACAGCATCTCCAGGTAGGCTAAGGGGGAGCCTTTGCTCTGAAATCCTAGAGAGTTGCTGCCAGTCTGTGCGAACAACCCTGAGCTAGATGGACCAACCCAAGGATCTGCCTCAGTGGAAGGCATGTGCCTGCCCACATTTGACAACATTTGCTTTATTTACAAGTATGCAGCTAAAGGGAGGACACGGTGGAGGGTCACAAGAATTATATGTGCCGGGTGGGGGGAATTTTTTCTCCATTTCCCATAATTCCAGAACTGGGGGGGGGCACCTTGTGAAAATGATTGGCAGAAAGTTCAGGGCAGAGAAAAGGAAGTCTTTCTTCACACCACACAGTTTGCTGATGGTACTCACTGCCACAAGATGGGCCTGTAGCTGAAGGCGGCTTATAAAAGGTTTTAAGTAAATGCATGGAGACACGGGCTATCGGTGGCTACTGGTCACGATGGCTGCAAGCTGTCCTCAGGATCAGAGGCAGCTACTGTGCATCAGCAGCAGTAGCTAATGCTGCCGCTCTCACGCCGTGCTTGTAGACCTCCGTGGGCATTTGGCTAGCTGCTGCATTGAAGCAGAATGCTGGACTAGGCGGACCACACATCTAATTGAGCAGGGCCCCTCTTCTATCCTCAGGACGTAAAGTCCAGTACGTTCTTGAGAAACATGCTGGAAATGACCTACAGTTCCTCTGCAGGAGGAATGGTTTACCAGTGTGTGGAACACGCCTTTAGCTGAATGCCTGCAGTCTGGGGTCAAGCCCAGTGATACAGTTTTGATGCAAACCGGTCTCCATTTCTTATTACATAAATAGGGAGAGTCGTATGAGTGCTCCTCCTACGATTCACTCCTTGTTATCCTTGGGCATCTTAAAAACTTGGCTATATGTAACTGCAGCTATGTAATTTATTTATTTTATACTGGAGATGATCCATGTATGGTGGTTATGTCTTATCTTGTACAAGTGTTTATGATAAATCAATAACAAATTTAAAATAAGAAGAACAACCTGAGCTGAAAGCTGTCCCACCCCCCTTCTTCTGCTCCTGCCTTCCTCCTTTGCATAATAAGGCCTCTTAGTGCCCTCTGCTGGGTTAGAGAAGGACTTTGCAAGGAGTCACAGCCTCCCAGCCATCGCCTCTTGGCGGGAACTTAAACGGAAACCTCGAGAAGAACAGAAGAACTTCCCTTTCTCACTCACAGCAGCTGTGGCTGTGGCATGCAGAGCGCCATTACCAAGGAATCATGGCGAACGGTGAGATACATTGCTTTGTTTAGCCCTGCCTTCCAGAGGTGACTGAAAAGTAAGTGTGTAAACAACCTCATTTCAGCTTGTTTTAAATTGTGCAACTTGTTTCATAATTGCATAGTTCCGTTCTCCTGCAGTAGCAATAATAATAATAATAATAATTTATTATTTGTACCCCACCCATCTGGCTGGGTTTCCCCAGCCACTCTGGGCGGCTTCCACAGAGACCAAAAATACACTAAAATGTCACACATTAAAAACTTCCCTGAACAGGGCTGCCTTAAGATGTCTTCTGAATGTCAGGTAGTTGTTTATCGCTTTGACATCTGATGGGAGGGCGTTCCACAGGGCGGGCGCCACTACCGAGAAGGCCCTCTGCCTGGTTCCCTGTAGCTTTGCTTCTCACAATGAGGGAACCACCAGAAGGCCCTCGGCGCTGGACCTCAGCGTCCGGGCAGAAGGATGGGGCTGGAGACGCTCCTTCAGGTCTACTGGGCCGAGGCCGTTTAGGGCTTTAAAGGTCAGCACCAACACTTTGAATTGTGCTCTGAAACGTACTGGGAGCCAATGTAGGTCTTTCAAGACCGGTGTTATGTGGTCTCGGTGGCAAAAACTGGAGCTAAGCCTGGCTACCTGCAACTGAAACAACCACAGACTCTTTCCATGCTTAACCCTGCTCCGTTTCCTTCTCCTTCCTCTGTTCCTTCCTCCGCGCCAGACTTCTGATTGTAAGATCCTCAGGGCAGAGGCCACCTGCTTCCTTGTACTCTGCACTGGCTGCACTGATGGCATGCCCAGAGGGGACCAGGATGGGGTGAGTGGTTCTGGGAACCAAGTCCTATAAGGATTGGTTAAAAGAGCAGGGCACGTTTAGCCTGAGGAAGAATAAGTGAATAACCCCAGAAGAGCCTGACGGCTGGATCTAGTCCAGCATCCTGTTCTCAGGGTGGCCAGCCAGACACCCTAGTGGGGAAACCTGAAAGGAGGACCTCAGCAGCACAACAGCTATTCTCCGGCCCTGTGAGTCCCAGCAACCGGCATTTCCTCAAAGAATCCTGGGAACTGTAGTGCAGCCCTCACTTTCCAGCACCCTTAGCAAACTATGGTTCCCAGGATTCTTGGAGCAGGGTAGGTTTAAATGCATAGTGTGTTCACAGTCATAGAGTGCCCCCCCCCCCCAGAACTGTGGAAATGGTAAGTAGCAACCAAGAGCTCAGGAGCGGAAAGGCCAGGGCAGGGGTCAGTGCAATGAGGGGCTCAGATGCAAAGACTCCAATGAACATATTAATATTACATTGTGATGCAAAAGACTCACCAAGGGGTGAGGAGTGGGGAAGGATGGCGAGTTCCAGCCTGTTCTCCATAAGAAAGTAGGCTTGCAGTATCCAGGGCCGGCCCACCCATGAGGCAAGGTGAGGCGATTGCCTCAGGCGTCAGGATTCGCAAGGGCAGCAGATCCTGATGTAGCTCTTTCTCTCCCCCACCCCTTTGTTCCTGGTGTAGAACTTCCTTCACCCCTTCTTCCACGGCAGGGAGGGTGCGTGTGCCATTTTGGGGTCCGCCTCAGGTGCCAAAATGTATTGAGCTGGCCCTGGTAGGATCAGCTCTAAAAGCCCACAGAGCTCCCACATCCAGTTTCCCATAGATGCCACTGAGAAGCCCAGAAGCAGGGTGTGAAGGCAACAGCACTCTGTCCATCATCTGTCTCCACAGGCCTTTAAGGGAAGAGTGCGGCTGGACAGGGAAGTTCCATTTAGATTTGCTACGGGAATCCATGCTCTAGTAACATTGGGCTTAGACTGCTGTAATGCACTCCACGGAGGGCTGCCCTTGAGGGCTGCCCAGAACCTTCAGCTATTTTGGAACACGCCCACCAGAGTGCTGACATTTGCGTGGACTTGTATGACACCAATTCTCAACGACAAAAGACCATGGTTTGGCACGCAAATCATTCTGATTCAACTTGTGAATTGCGATGTCAACATTTAGGTTTCTTAAAAGTTTCAATTTCAGGCCCATCCAGATTTTCCTTTGCCATTTTTAAAATAGCTTTTATTAAAGCTTTTCTCGTGTCGCAAAACAACCAAAAAAACAAGGAAAAGGACATATGGCATCTCCATTTTCGATTCTTAGTCTTCTTCTTTTTTTTACAGTTTGCCACCCATTCCGTCAAGTAAAGTGCTGATTCTCTGAGCTTTGAGAAACGGCACTGAAGATCTGAAATAAAAGTAAAATATTGCCTGGAACAGATAAGATGCAACAAAAGCGAATCTGTGTAAAAACTGCGCCCCTCAAAATTCAGCGCTGCGACCTAGATAGGCAGCTGCCGGGTTGGCCTAATGCTAGCGCCGGCCCTGCTGGTGACAACTAGAAAGGCCCATTTCCCCCAGAGATCCCCTTTGCTCCGTCGGCCGCCTCATCCCCCCATTTCCCCCCCTTGGTCTCTCCCTGCCGGTTGGCTCCGCCGGCCATTCTCAGGGTGCCGGCGGACAGGCGGACCGAGAGAGGGGTGGGGAGAGGCGGCCTCTTTCCCAGGCGCGCTCCTGTACGCAGACTCGGAGGCCGGCTCCTCCCTGACCCTCCAAGGGCGACGGCGGCAGAGAGGCTCGCCTGTCTCGCCGGCATCTCCAGTCTCATGGAGGCGAGGCCGGGCAGCACCGGCAGCGGCGGCAGCGGCAGCAAGCAGCGCCGCCCTCGGGGGCTGGAGCTCCGCAGAGGCAGGTGAGCCTCGGCGCCCCTTGCAGCGCCCAGCCCGCAGCGGCCCCGAGCGCCGCGAAGAGGTCCGGGGGCAGTGGCGTAGCGTGGGTTGTCAGCACCCGGGGCAAGGCAAGTAATTTGCGCCCCCTAACCCATGGATTTGCGCCCCCTAGCCTGTGGATTTGCACCCCCTAACCCATGGATTTGCCCTAACCCCAGATGTTGCGCCCGGTGCGGCCGGCCCCCCCTGCACCCCCCACGCTACGCCACTGTCCGGGGGGGGGCAGGAACGGGAGGAAGGATGCCCGAGCGTGCTCCCATGATCCGAAGTGAAGTGACTCTGGATTGCATAGGAATATGACCCTTCCGAACTCAAGGTAGGGCCTCTGGAAGAGGATGGCTTCAGAAGAAGATTTCGAGGGCCTGGGGGTGCGGGGAGGCTAAAACAGGTGCAGGGGCTCAAGCCTAGCTTCTTTTTAAAAAATGCCTTTATCTAGCGATCAGTCAGAGACAGGGTGATGGAGATATTTTCAACATCAGGGTGCAGTTTTAGGGCAAAGAAGTACACAGGTCTTTATCGTGGTCCGTGTAGCTCTGTACTGTTTACACTGACTGGCAGCAGCTCTCCAAGGTTTCAGGTGGGGGGGATATTCCTAGCCCAGCCTGGAGATGCTGGGGATTGAACCTGTGGGGGGGCGCGGGGGGGGGGCAATCTGCTTGCAAGGCAGATGCTCTACCACTGAGAGACTAGCAAGGAGCAGCTGTGCCCCTGAACTTGCGCAGAGTGCCTTCCCTAGCTCAGCCTGTATCTTTCCTACACCTAGGATGGGAGGGGGAAGATTGCCAGGCGTTGAACCTGTTTTTCAAAACTGACCCTTCCAAACTTTCTCTCTGGGCCACCAGAGGTTATTCGGTGGGATCCCAGGCACCAGAAACCACAGGGGGGGGGGAGAGTGCTCTTGTGTTCGAATCCTGCTTGCAGGTTTCCCGTAAGTACCTGGCCGAACCCTGTGAGAACAGGATGCTGGACTCAATGGGCCAGCAGGCTCTTCTCATGTTATTATGGTCTTTTGACCCCTGAACTATGAGCCGGTTCGTAAGAAGAGCCTGCCTGCTGCATTAGTCCACACCTCCAACAATGGACATTCAGAGGCACACTGCACAGTGTTGGTAGAACATAGCCATTGTGGCTCATGCCCATTGATAGCTCCGTCCTCCAAGAATTTGGGAAATACTCTTAAAGCTACCCAAGGCGTAGGAGGGCAGCATTCTCATCTAAGCAACCACCTCATCTCAGCCGAAAACTACAGGGAGACTCCTGACCTAGATCAAGCCTGGCTGACTCTTTGCATCTCCCCCTTGGTTAGACAGAACTAGGATATTTCCTTTCAAGAACTTACTTCCTGCAATAAATGTAGCTTTCTTATTGCCCCAAATTCAGAGAATGGTGCGATTATGTGCAAGGTAAAGAGTGGTGCCTCAGCTGGGCTCCTGTATTCTGTCCGACTTCCTAGTGCTCTAACTGCCCAATGCCGACAGATGCTAAACAGAACAGGAGAATAACTTGTAGAAAACAAAGACAAAAAGGCAGACCAAAAAAAAATGGCTTGCTTTTATTTCATATGCTATAACAAAAAAGCACAAATTTAGACCTCCTGTGACCTTTGGACAATTATTGACAGAGACATTTATTTGGTGCTAGATATGTGGTGGAATTATTTCATTACTTTCTTGCTGGACATATTTCTGAAACTGTTCCAGGGGGAGGGGGAAATATTATTTGTTTCCTTTGTTCCTTGCCTTGTATTACCTGTGAAAGATAAACGAACACTTAATTTAAAAAAAAAAAACTGCAGAGGGGGTGGAATTTGAGAGGAGGAGGGTAACCAGAGGCAATTGTCAACAAAAGCATTTGCAAGGGTGAAAACCTCCCATGGCCTTTGACCAGGCCTTTGCAAATTCCTGATTGGGCAATCCCAAATGTTGTTTGGAGTGTATAACGTGGTGACTAACAGACCTTACCTGAGCAGTCGGCTGAAGTTTTTGGAGGTGCTGATAGCAATGTGAGTAGGCTCTGTGTGTGTCTGTGTGTAAAAACAACAATTCCCTTGATATCTTTTCCCAGGGTGAATTCCAGTCTGTGCATCTGGATTTAAGAGGGTTATGCTTATTTCGTTTACTTCCTTATTGTTCTTGTTGCAAAATAGCCAGGAATTTATGTTAACTCTTTGACGCCTATTTGGGGCTTGAAGATTTGGAAGGAAGAACCAGATTATTCTGTTTCGTACTGGATTGCTTGTTGTTGCTTTAAAAAAAAAAAGCAAGTTAAAATGTATACATGGGTTTTTGGCCAAAATGACCCCTAGAGTACTGTAGAAATATGTCTATAATGTATCTATTTAAGTTGTTTTAAAATCAGGAGAAAACCAGGTAAAACTAGCATGCAAATAACTATTATTATTATTATTATTTATTAAATTACAATCACAAGTGTCTGGCATTAGATATAACAATAACCCAGCTTTCCCTAACCTGGGTGCCTTCCAGATGTTTTGGACTACAGCTCCCATCAGCCCCAGCGATCACACTTTTGCTGCCTGGGTCTGATGGGTGTTGTAGTCCATTAGGTCTGGAAAACACCACCTTGGCAAATGCTGTAATGGCAAATTCCCTTCCATTTTACTCACTTCCATACTAGTGCTTAAATTTTTTGCCCCGCAAGCCCAGGCACTGAGGAGGGGCAGGGTCCAACTCTGCACATTCTCAGAGACACTCTCGCCTTTGTCATTGCTACACATTTTGCAGGGCTTATCCTGGTATTCAGAACAGACCTGAGGCCTTGGAACATTAAGACGAGCCCTGAAGTTGGCTCGGGCCAAAGGCCTATGCAGTTTTCCAGGATGCCTGTTTGGGCTTGAACTAGAATTCAGTGCTGTGGGTCAGTTGTCTTTCCTCCTTTGTCGATCTTTGAATGGTTTGTGTCCATCCCTGTAGAGTGTGAAGCAGTAACAAAGAGGAGAGTGTCTCTGAGCATGTGCAAGAGTAAGACCCTGCCTCTCCCTTCTGTTTTGTGGCTTGAGGACACTCTTGGCCTCCATTTGAGTTGTTGAAGGCATGGTCAGGATAACGGTTGTAGGGCTTCATCTGACTCAGCCTTAGAGCCATAGCTCAGTGGGTTAGAGAGTAGTGCTGATAAGGCTAAGGTTGCAGGTTCGATCCTTAATGTGGGACATCTGCATATTCCTGCATTGCAGGGGGCTGGTCTCGGACACCTTCCAACTCGACAGAGTACAGGAAGTAGTAACAGAAAAAGTGTGCCTCTGGGGGCATGCAGAGTGCATTTCTGTCATTAGTGGGGAATCTCAGGCCCAAGGGCCAAATGTGACCCTCCAACCTTCCCTATTGGGTCTTTCAAACTCATGCCCCTCACTGGCCTCGACTGTGTTTGCTTGTCTGCAAAATGTCCTTGAACTCTGAGAATGCCTCTCCTGTGCCTGGATGGAGGACAGAGAGGGGTGTGTGCGGAAGGGTAAAATTCGCATTTGTTGCTTTGCACACTTTTGCCTCTGGCCCTGCCAACTGCTGGCATGTCGCCATTGGGCTGGAAAAGACTCCCTGCCTTTGCAGCAGTGAGCGGTTGCATCTGATCCACACGTCACGAGAGCAGGGAAGCGGGTATCTCAGCCGTTCCCTGGGACCACTGGTCTGGGAGTCTTTCTCTTACGGAGTGAGGCAGGGTCCTGTCAACCCTTGGGGTACTTTATTGTGCTTTTTTTGCACAGATCTGGGGTGTGCAGTTCCTCCTGCCTTTCATTGCTTTTTCAAATCCCCTCTTTGAAAGCTGGAGTTCTCAGAACCTCCCAAATGCTTGAGATGGGCATAATCCGAGTTTATTAGCTTTTTCGCCCTTCGTGGATGAAGGCAGAGCTTTCCCTTCTGTTACTACTTTTTTCAATTCCCTTTCAGGTGCAGCTGTGCTTTGACAGGAGCCAGACTCCTGCCACTGTTCCTGCCTCCCGCTTAGGGGGTGTAACTGGTTCCCAATGGCTTCTCAGGTGACCCCCAAGGACTCGTAAGTATCAAAGCCCCGTGAGATCTGACTTGGGGGGAATATACTTTGAAAAGAGCCGGGATAATAAGCATCTTAACCCTCAGAACCACTTGCTGAGACTGAAATGTGAGAATAATACCTGGGATGCCTTTGAGCACATTGCTTCCTGAGCCTTTTGGGTAGGGATTTTGTAACATACACAAGAGTCCCGAACGTGACACCCCCTCATAGATGAGTTACTGTTTTTCATGTTAGAGGGTGGTTTATTTATTTGTTGTTGAGTAAAACAGAATCCCTTCTCAAGCAGAGGTTGCTAATGGGCCTGTGGGGAGTGTGGTGGGCCAGAGTGGGGAGAGCTCTGGGTTCAAAATCCATGAAGCTTTTCTTTGGCCTATCATGGCTTAAAAGTAAAGGGACCCCTGACCATTAGGTCCAGTCGTGGCCGACTCTGGGGTTGCAGCGCTTATCTCGCTTTACTGGCGAAGGGAGCCGGCGTACAGCTTCCGGGTCATGTGGCCAGCATGACTAAGCCGCTTCTGGCGAACCAGAGCAGTGCACGGAAACGCTGTTTACCTTTCCCCTGGAGTGGTGCCTATTTATCTACTTGCACTTTGACGTGCTTTCAAACTGCTAGGTTGGCAGGAGCAGGGATCGAGCAACAGGAGCTCACCCTGTCGCGGGGATTTGAACCGCCGACCTTCTGATCGGCAAGTCCTAGGCTCTGTGGTTTAACCCACAGCGCCACCTGCATCCCTCATCATGACTTACGGGGAGGATAAAATGGGATGATCTCATGAGCTTCTTAGGGGATTTGTAGGGTACAAAGGTGGTTAAAAAACACACCTGAGTGTCTGACTAGGACCTGAGAAACCAGGGTTCAAATCCCCACTTGGCCACAAAGCTCACTGGGTGACCCTGGGTCAGTCACTTCCTCTCAGCCTAACCTACCTCACAGGGTTGTTGTGGGGATTTAATAAGGAGGAGGAGAACAATGTACATGACCTTGAACTCCTTGGAGAAAAAAGGTGGGATATAAATGCAATAAAAAATAATAAATTTGCCCGTGTTTGCAGAACCGCAGTGAACCTTAGAATCATAGTTGGAAGCAGTTGGAAGCAGAGCCTACACAACACAAAACACTGTTGCTGTATGTGTGTGTGTATATATATACATATATATTGCTTTATTACCTTTTATTTTGGAAATGTACATCCAGGTTTTTTTTCCTTTAACTTTTTTTGGGGCCCCCAAGAGAGTGGGGCCCTAAGCTATAGCTTGTTTAGCTTATACGTAAATCTGGAACTGTTCATATGCCACCCATCTGACCGGATTGCTCCAGCCACTCTGGGTGGCTCTCAACAAAATATTAAAAACACAATTTCGTTATACAGTACTCAGAGTATAGCCCTTGAAATGAATGGACCTAAGTCAGTCATGCCCACTGATTTCAATCAAGGGTCCCTCTAGATGTTGCTTTTATTGCACATTCATGATGGTATCGGTGCAGTGAGACACTTTTCAGTACTGATTGCACCTGCCAGCATGGGCCAGCGTTCAGGAAGGATAGGATTTAAAGCCCAGCGATATTAGGAGGGCTGCAGGTCTCATTCCCCCCCCCCCCACACTCCTGGACAAATACAATGAATCTGAGATGCATTCCACCAGAATCTGCCCAGTTGCATGGATGGGGAGGGGTGGAGTGGGACCAAAGGGGTGGGGGAATGAAAATCTGCAAGCCTCAGTTAGGAACGGTTGAGGGAGTTGGGTAGGTTTAGCTTGGAGGAGAGGAGACTGAGAGCTGATACAATAACCATCTTCCAATATCTGGAGGATGTTGCCACATGCAAGACGGAGCAAGCTTGCTTTGAGCTGCTCTCGAGGGTAGGACTCAAACCAAAGGATTCAAATGACAAGCAAGGAGGTTCCAATTAAACATTAGGAAGAAATTTCTGAGGGTTAAGAGCTGCTTGACAGCGGAAGGTGGTGGCCTCTCCTACATTGATGATTTTTAAGCAGAGGTTGGATGGCCACCTGTCAGGGATTCTTTAGCTGTGATTCCTGCATTGCAGGGGGTTGGACTAGATGACCCTTGGGGGACCCTTCCAACCAGTGCCAGATTTACATTTAAGTTAAACAAGCCATAGCTTAGGGCCCCACTCTCTTGGGGGCCCCAGAAAAAAATTAAAGGAAAAAAACCACGATGTACATTTCTAAAATATAAGAGAAAAAACATATTTTGTTATGTGCAAATGGCTTTAGATACCTATTAGGTCCTATAAATTACCATATAGCATATATTCAACACAAAAAAACAGCAACAATTTGTTGTTGACAAAGGACAGCTGGACATATAAAGGGCCCCATTACCTTCAGTAGCTTAAGGTCTCATCAAACCTAAATCCGGCCCTGCATATGAATAATAAAAATCATTATGAGTTAGTTAGTTGTATGCAGCCCGTTATTTCTGCTCTGCACCTAACACATTTTTTTCGTTAACTCCAAATTGGACCAGTTGTATAAGCCTCACCTCCCCAGTTGTTTTCAGTTACAAAATGCAGCTGCCTAGGTGTGCCTTCTTGAGTTTCCTTCTCTGCATACTCAGGTATGTGTTTGGGGAGGGAGTGGAATGTTTCACACCTGGATTAGTCAAGTTGCACGAGTTACTTACGGTATAAGGAGTAGAAGTGTTGAGTTTCCAGTTTTCTGGGCAGGTGCACAGATTTCCTTTAGGTACCCTGTTCCCCTCCCCGGTGCTGCCACAAGTGCACTGGCGACTTAAATCTTCCGCTTCCCTTCTTTTAAAAAACAAAACAAAACAGCAAACAAAGGAATCGGTTCCTCAAAACCTGATTTTCCTGTCCAGAAATGAGCATGGGGGTGGGAACGCTTTCTTCTTGGCGCTGTGCTCCATTTGTGTGCCTGGTAGGGGAGGGATAAGAAGATGGGGTGGTAAATAGATTGGCAGGAAGGAGGGCGGAAACCGCTACCAGGCAAGGCCTTGTCATGTAGACATGCCTTCGGCTTATTAGATTAAATCTGTCGCTCTCTTTCTCTCTCTGCTTCAGATCCAGCCTTTGGTAACCTGGGACACTCAAGACACTTTGGACTACAGCTTCAGTCAGCCCCAGTGATGGGAGTTGTGGTCCAAAATTTCGGGAGGCAGGGGTGCGAGAAACCGTCAGTTTCCTTTCCCCATTTTGCCCATGTGGAGTTTCCGCCTCAGTCGTCATGTTGGTGGTGGGAGGCCCTCGTGAAAATTCATGAGCGTATTTCTGTAGGCAGTTTTGCCTAATAAGAGACATTTTTGCAAAGCCATTTCCCCTAACCTAATGCATTTGGGCATTTAGATACACACGTCAATGCACATTTGTATGGGCGTTTCTGCACACATGGCTGGGGAACTGCGCTGCAAAATTGGGAAGATTGCAGATTTCAAAGGAAAGCTGTGTTTTGGTTCTTGCATTGCTCCAGAAACCCCAAAAGCAGGACCTGACTACCCTTTTGACTTCCCCTGATCTCCCTCACCTACTGTCACTTTGAGCAGTTGTAGGATACTCAAAGGGTGGTTAGGTCCAGCCACCCAATCCTACTTTGAGCATTGCGACCACAGTTACACAGTGTTCTCGTGGAGGGGAAGCATTGCAGGCTTGGATTGTGGTATTTATGACCCACCTGCCTGGCCTGAATTGCTTTTGACTCCTTTTTTGAGAGGGAGGGAACGTAGTACAGTGGTAGAATGCTTGCTCTGCTTACAGAAAGTCCCATGTTCAATTCCCAGCATCTCCAGTTAAAAGGGATCAAGAGACAGGTGGTGGCTGCCTGAGACCATGGAGAGCTTTGCCAGTCAGAACAGGCAGTACTGAGCCTGATCTAGCCCTGATTTTTCAGAATCTTGAGGGCTAGAATCTTTATCACTCTTTTTTTAAGCAGGACTGCAACTCAACGTTAAGACTGCTCGCTACGCAATCGTGGGCACCTTCAGCTAGGAAGGATCAGGGTCAACTGGTAGTTGGCAAGGGGGGAAGACCCTGGAGAGCCGCTGCCAGCCAGAGCAGGCAATACTGCGCTAGATGGACGAGTGTCCTGATTTGCTCACAGCTGCATCTGTTTAATGGCTGCTTCTCCTCTCCCAACCCCCAGGTTCCATTGTGTGGGGATCATCTTCTTCCTCCTTGGCCTGGGAACTCTCCTGCCCTGGAACTTCTTCATCACGGCCATACCGGTGGGTCCTTTGCTTTAGGCACCTTCTTCTCTGGGCATCTGGGGGTGGGGGGGGTGGGACACGTTTCCAGGACTGAGCCCCAGGACCGGGTTGGGATATGAATACTGTAGATGCTCAGAGAGGATATCTTTATTAGATATTATCCATCCTTCTTCACTTTTGTGAGTTCAGCAGAAGGCACCCTTTTGCAGATTAACAGGGAAGTTTGGATAGGCTAGTTTTAGCCTTTTGAGTTTAAGTAATCCAAGATGCTTTAAGGCAGACTACCTTCTCCCTTGTATTTCCCCCTTTTCTATCCCTTAAAATAATAACCACACAAACAGTCTTGTAAAAGGTAAAAAAAGAAAACATTTACTCACTCAGAATACTTGTTGAAGAGTTAACAGATACAGCAGCTTTGTCTGGGCAGGCTTAACATGGTAATTCAGTAACAAAGAAATACTTAGGTCTAGTTTAGCAGATGTTCTTACGTTGCTGGCATGGTGGAAAGAGATAGGAAGAGTAAGAGAGGATGCCCAGTCTCACAGAAACCTTTCTAGGAAACTTGAAGGAAAACTTTGTGAGCTTCATCTCCTGCCGTGTGCCTATCTAGCAAAACATGAATTGTTGGCTTGACTGCACGTGGTTAACCATCTCATGTGCAGCTCACGCCAGGAATCATCGCCCTTGTTGCTCACTCACTTCTTTGCATTTCTTGTTCTTCAAAATAAGAGGAAACTATGAATCCATCTCCTCTCTAAGGCTGTTTGCCCAGGATGAATTAGGCTGCATCCCTGGATCCCACTTAACCTGGGAGCAGGAACGGAAAGTATAGTCTCCGTTTCACATGGATGAGTTCATTCGCAAGGTCTTTCCATCCCTTTCCAGCATCAGTCCATAAATTGTTTGTTAAAAAAAAACACCACCACAAATATATGGATTGCTCTTTGCCTCCAACCCTTTAGTTCCACCTTTGGAGGAGGAGGAGGAAGAGAGGAAATGGAAGCCCCATTGTGCCAGTGGCACACAGCGATGGAGGCTGTTTGTGATGGCAGCGTGGCTTCCTGTTGTTTGGCGCTTTGAGGAAACTGTGTCGAGTTGCGGGCTTAGCTCACCATAGCCAGCCCTGGAACTTCCATCGATTGCATAGCATGGCAGGGATGAGCAAGGTGCAGTGGAGCATGTGCAAAGTGTCCTTGCACCATGCCTCAATTAGCCTGCACACATGTGGGTTAACAGGGGAAGAGCTTCAACAGTCCAACAATGTGTGTTGTATTTTAATCCTGTGAACCACCCTGTGATCTTGCAGTGAAAGGGGGTATATAAATATCTAATAAATAACAATGGTGTAGGGCGAGTCTGAGTCCCGGCCCCGCTCTTCCTGGGGAATTGAATACACAGACACCGCTCACACAGAGTATAACCTTCTTTTCAGTATTTTCAGTCTCGGCTCATTGTGGGGAACTGCTCAGCAGGCAAGGAGGAGGATGGGAACTGGACAGGCCTGGGACTTGAACCCTCATCCCACTGCAGTGACAACTTTAACTTCAGCAACTGGCTGGCTCTTCTTTCCCAGCTGCCTCTGCTCCTCTTCACCCTTCTCAACTCCCTCCTCTACCAATGGTGAGCTACCTTGCTTCCTGCTCCTCCATCTTGGCCCTGATCCCATGCCCAAGATGGTTGTTGCCCACCTCTGTCTCCACACTCTCCCAGGCTCCCTTTCCGGGAGCGGGTGAAGCGTAATCTCCAGATTCCCAGCTTTCATTTAAAAGAAGGAAAAGCAAGTGTCTGTAGAACCTGAGACGTGAGGCACAATGTACAGGCCTGCTTCCCCCTTCCACTGTTTGACTTCGCCCCCACCTATGTGTCCAAAGTGTCCTCTGTAAACTGTGCTATAAGGGGTTAGTCACAACAAAGCCTTGATTGTGCTTGCAACAGCCCTGTGAGGTAGGACCACTGTTGGTTCCATAGTACATATGGAGAGTTGAGGCAGAGAGACCAGAAACTTGCTTTGATTTGAGGGCTGCCGCTCACTGGTAGAACATCTGCTTTGCATGCAGCAGGTTCTGGGTTCAATGCCCAGCATCCCCAGGTAGGGCTGGGAGTGTCCTCCACTGAAACCCTGAAGAGCCACTGCTGGTCTGTTTAGACAATACTGAGCTAGCACCAACAGCCTGACTCTGTATAAGTCAGCTTCCTACTTAAATCAGCCCTTTATTCAGGACTATGTGGACCAGAAACCTACTTCCTTCTGAGAGGAAGGGTCATAGATCTGTGGTAGAGCCCCTGCTTTGCATGCAGGAGGTTCCCAGTTCAATTCCCGGCATCAGTGTTAAATCCCAGAATTGTATTGTTGGAAGGGACCCCAAGGGTCCTCTAGTCCAGGAATCTCAGCTAAGGCATCCATGACAGGTGACCATCCAACCTATGCTTAAAGAACTCCAGTGAAGGAGAGTCCACAACCTCCAGAGGCAGACTGTTACACTGCCAACGGCTCTTACGGTCAGGAAATTCTTCCTGATGTATAGTTGGAATCTAATTTGAAGCCGTGGGTTCAGTTCCCTTCCTTCCCCGCATCTCCCAGCTGCTCAGCCCCCTCAGACTCTTATCTAGGCAGCGCAACCTTTAAGCTTTCATCTTTCTCCTTTCCACCCCTGCAAAGCATTCCGGACAAAGTGCGAATCCTGAGCAGCCTGATCGGGATCCTGCTCCTCTTTGTGCTGACGGCCGTCTTGGTCAGGGTGGAGATGCCTGCCCAGAGTTTCTTCTCCATCACCATGGCAAGCGTCTGGTTCATTAACTGTGAGTCCTGCATGGCCTGGGTGCGGCCTGGCTGTCCCTCTCAGAGCAATAACACCATTGCCGTCTGCTCCCAAGCCCTGCGGCAGATCTGTAACCTCCAGGGTTTGAGTTTGGAGAAGAGAATGACCGAGAGCCAGTCTGGTGTAGTGGTTAGAGAGTCAGTCTAGGGCCAGGGAGACCCAGGTTCAAATCCATGCTGGGCCCCAAACCTTTTGGCCAGCTGCTGTCTCTTGGCCTGAACAGCCTCACAGGGTTGTTGTGAGGGTAAAACATGGGTGAAGAGAACCATGGATTTGTGGCTCTGAATTTCTGGGATGAAAGGTGGAGCGGAAGTATAACTTCGATGTAATTTTAAAAGGCTGAGGGGAAGGGCCGTCATGCTGAAGAGGGGAAAAGACTTGCTAGCTCAGACTGGATCTGGTGTGCTTAAATTACAGGAAGGCAGATTGAGGATTAGGATGGTAAGAACAGTTTTATAATCATAATTATAATAATAATAATAATTTATTACTCGTACCCCACCCATCTGACTGAGATGCCCCAGCCACTCTGGGCGGCTTCTAAAGGAATATAAAAGAACACAATGAAACATCAGACATTAAAAAGCTTCCCGATGCAGGGCTGCCTTCAGATGTCTACAGAAAGTCGTATAATTGTTTATCTCTCTGACACCTGATGGGAGGCCATTCCACAGTGAGGGTGCCACTACTGAGAAGGCTCTCTGCCTGGTTCCCTGTAACTTCACTTTTTGCAGTGAGGGAACCCCCAGAAGACCCTCAGAGCTGGACCTCAGTGTCTGGGCTGAATTATGGAAGTGGAGACACTGTATACCCTATACAGGGCCAAGGAGCGTCAATTTTATCCCGGCTAGTTTTCTACACACACTCCTCTTTATCCTCCATTCAGACAAGCAAGAGATCAAGGCCAGGCAAAAACACTTGAGGTGTGAATCAGGGCCAGTGAGGGGGTGTGGCTTGGGGAGAGTTCTGAGGGCCAGATAGAGAGACCTGGAGGGCCGCGTTTGAAACCCCTCCCCTCCAAGACCTCAGGTTCTCCACGCCTGGACTAAATGGCCTACAAGACTCCTTCTAACTCTGTCATTCTAGGGCTGCAATCTAAGAAAAGGTATCCGTTGTTGCTGTTCACCTGCCCTTTACCATACAGTCCTAGGACAGGTGACAGCAATTTAAAAATGCCAGTGTTGAAGGCCAGGGTAAAGAGGTGTATCTTGAGCCTGTGACAGAAACTGTCTCCCGAAGATGCTGGACAAGGGAGGGAGGAAGTTGCACAACTTCCTCTGGCTGTGAGGAATGATCTCCCCTGAGGGATTGTGGTTCTTAGCGCTTGGGGGAAAGGGGAAGGTTGCCCCCCCCCAACCATGGTCTTAGTCCCAGTCCTGGGTGTGTGAGCTTATAAGGAAGTAAAATACCACTAAGCATGTTGGCTGCTGACATTCTCGCCCCCAAACTCCACCTTCTTTCTCTCCTCTCCTCTCGCCAGCCTTCTGCGCCGTCTTGCAAGGCAGCCTCTTTGGGCAACTGGGATCCTTCCCGCAAAGCTACAGCACTCTCTTCCTGAGCGGCCAAGGAATGGCTGGGACCTTCGCAGCCACCGCCATGTTGCTCTCCATGGCCAGTGAGTATCGTGAGGAGGACGAGGAGTGGGTGGTCTGGAGAGCAAGTCCCCTGAGGGCCTGCTGGGAAAGTGCTGGGAAGGGGGGGTGGGCGGTTTGCATGGAGAAGAGAAGATCAAGGAGGCCGGGGGGGGGGGAAGGAGAACCACCTTCAAATATCTGAAAGGAGTGTCGCATGGAAAATGACAGCAACCTGTTCTCTGTTGCTCCAGAGGGTCAGTTTAGAACCAAACAGTGGAAATCGCAGGGGAGCAGATTTCTGCTGAACATTAGGACAGAGGTGAGGAATGTCCAGCCTGTCTGTGGGCCTTAATATGCCCCTACCTGTGGGGCAGGTAAAGACATGGATGGGTCAGGTTTACAGCTGACCACCAGGGCTTCAGAGTGCCCTGCAGGGTGTTTGCAAGCATCAACATTCAGCTGACCATTGGCCCTTTTCAGAGAGCAGCATGAGACACTCTGATGGCTGCCTCAGATCTGTGCAAGCCCTGATGACCAGCTGAATGTTGCTGCTTGCAGTGAGCCCCTGACAGTGCTTTGAAACCCAATAATCAGCTGATTTGTTGGCACTGCAAAGGGTCACACGCTGTACTGGACCAAAAGCAGGTCACCTGATGTTGTTGTGGCATCAGGTGATTGACAGCTGGGCACCCCCACCTCTCCACCTGTCAAACTTGATCTACAGGGGTGGGGGAGAAAACAGTAAGAGGCACCCAGCCGTGCAGCAGGCTGCCTCAGGAAGTGGTGGGCCCCCTTTCATAAGAGGCATTTTAATAACAGCAACTTCAGATTGCCTGCCTTTGGCTTATTAATGTGGAGCGCCCAGTTGGTCTGAGGTGGAGCTGCTTTGTTGCCCTCCAAAATACCACTTATATTTTATTTATCATTTAATACATTTATGTCCCACCTTTTATCTTCCAAGGATCGCAAGGGGGCTTAAATGCTTCTCCTCCTCCTCAGTACGCCTCACCCTTCTGAGCCCACTTATCTGTTCATTCCTTCCAAAAGCACACATGCATTCCTTAGGCCCAATGTGAAGTCCCCACTCCGCCCCCAACTGCCCCTTTCTCTGTAGGCTTCTCACTTCTTCATCTCTCTTCCCCACCTCTTTCTTCATTCAGGCCTTTGCCTCTTCCAGGAACAAGAAGAAAGGACCTCTGAGGTGCACCAAGTTATAATTCGTTGGTGTTTTCAATACAACCTGCATCGCGGGGGGGAAATGCAGCAATGCCCTGTGTTTTTCTGTGCGCTCTGCTGCAATGTGGCTGTGGCACCCCTTACCCACCCACTCCCCAGCTCAGTTTCATGGCTTGCCCAGCACTCCTGCCTTTAATTCCTCCTTCCTACTAACCCCTCTGCTGTCCCTCACCCCCTCCTATGTGAGAATTCCTTCCTCCTGCATACTGAGTTATCACTTCTCTTTCCAAAACTGCCCCCCACCCTTCTCCACGTTCTGTCTTGAGACATCTTCACCCCAAACATTTGTGAGCATTCCGTGACATGACAAAAGCTTGACTTTTTATGTACTGAAGTTCTCACCCTGGGCCAGCAAGGGGATACTGTAGATAGTTATGCAAATAAGGGATCGAAAGTGACGTTCAGTGATTGGATAGTTTTAGAAAATTGTTACAGTTACGTTGTACTGGAGCTCTATATAAACAGGCTGACTGAACCCTTCTTGTGAATAAACAAGAGCTGTTTGAAGATTCGCTGTGTCGTCTGATATGTTCACCCACAACTTAACACGACTGGTGACTGGTAGAGGTTCGGAGGTGACGGGACAGTGTTTAACTGTGGGCTTGTTTGTTTGCAGTTTATGCCAAGATGCATAGCAGGGTTGTGGGGAAGGAATACGATGCAGGTTCTAGCAACTTACTCCTCACCCCCACGGGCTGTGTCCAAGCCCTGCGAGTCCAGAAGGGTAGTCCAGAAAGTGCTCTCCATAGGCTGCCCATCCTCATCTCATTGTTCTGTGGCTTTTCAGGTGGCGTGGATGCTCAGACCTCTGCTTTGAGCTATTTTGTCACCCCCTGTGTTGGGACCCTGATCTCGATCATCTGCTATATCTTGCTGCCCCACAAGGTGAGACAAAGCCCTCTCTCCCATACCCTGGTTTTGCAAAATAAGAAGGAGCTCTTCCACTGGGTTTGAGGAGGGGAGGAAGAGATTTGTAAGCGCTGGCATGGTCTAATCCACTTAGAAAGCCAACTAGGCTAAAGCGATGTGGACAATCATGATCTCTTCCCCCTCCCCCTGCACCATGTACACATCTCCTTATTTTCACCTGTTTTGTACAGCAGATAAACTGCTTTCTGGGCGCTTACAGACTGACGCGATCTTCGAGTGGGATTCATTCACACATTCTGACAAATTCAGGTTGCACTATTAAAGTCAATTTGGCACTCCTGTGCAACAAACTCACCCCCCCCCTAAAAATCTGACTTATTCTTTTTGCATTGCATTGCAATGCTGTCTACCCCCCCACCCCACAAACAAATTAGAAATAAATAAATTGCCAGCGTTCTCTAACCTCCCTGCAAACTTTATGCAAACAAATCTGGGTTGCCAGGAAGTGAAGTCTATGAACTCGCTGTAACTTTATTCTTCCCCCCACTGTTGGAGGCAGTATAGCAGGCCTCAGAATACCAGGTGCTGGGAATCACAAGTGGGGAGGTCCTGCTTGGGGGGCTTCCCATGGGCATCAGCTTAGCCACTGAGAAACAGGATACTAGACTAGATGGGTCCCCCTTTGGCCTGATCCAGGAGGCTCATATTGTGTTCTCAGCCTTATCAGCTTCCCTTGCAGAGGTGAGGGAAGGGGTGATGGGGGAATCTGAGAACCCCCTGCCATAGTGGTGGACGTGTAGGAAGATCAAAGTGTTTTGGGGCTTAATTTATGATGAGTTAAAAACAATGTTTGGAATAACCTTTCTAAAAAGACCAGAGGCATTTCTGTTAAGTATTGTTGGCAGGGACATCCCGAATGCCTTTAGGGAGGTATTTTTATATGCAACGGCTGCAGCTCAGACTTTGGTGGCAAAGGGGTGGAAGGAAGAAGGAGTCCCGATAAGAATGGATTGGCATAACAAGCTACAAGAATTTGCTGAAATGGCGCAGTTGACAAATAGCCTAAGAGGCAATTCAAAACAAAAATTTATGGAAAAGTGGGATAGATATAAGATATATGTTCAAAAATGCAGTAAAGTTTCGCTATCTATAAAGGTAAAGGGACCCCTGACCATTAGGTCCAGTCGTGACCAACTATGGGGTTGCGGCACTCATCTCGCTTTATTGGCCGAGGGAGCCGGCGTACAGCTTCCGAGTCATGTGGCCAGCATGACTAAGCCGCTTCTGGCGAACCAGAGCAGCGCACGGAAATACTGTTTACCTTCCCGCCAGAGCGGTACCTACTTGCACTTTGACGTGCTTTCGAACTGCTAGGTTGGCAGGAGCAGGGACCGAGCAACGGGAGCTCACCCTGTCGCGGGGATTCGAACCGCCGACCTTCTGATTGGCTAGTCCTAGGCTCTGTAGTTTAACCCACAACGCCACTCGATATCTATGCTAGCATTCAATTGACGTTGGAGAGAGACTGAGTTGAGAAATAACACCAAGGGTACATATTGATATAGGAATGTATTAGATAAAATGTAATGAAATATACAATAATAAGAGTACATTCATTTGTAAAAAAGGAATATACAAAGGGATAGACAGGAAGTCCAAAGTGTTGGCACATATATGATTTTGGAATAGTTTTTTGTTCTTGTTTTCCTTTTCCTTTTAGTATATAAACTTTGTATACATGTTGAAAATTATAGTATAATAAGCCTTGTGATGTAATATGATAATGTTTACCGATGTAACATAAGAACTTTAATAAATAAATAAAACTAAACGAAAACCACCCTGCCATCTGCAACCACGGCTCCCTTTTTTCTCTGCAGGATTTCGCTCGCCACCACCTGCACAAAGGAGCCCAGGAAGAGCCAGGCTATGAGCTGGAGACCAAGGCGGGGCTTCTTTCCCCTGGTAAGCAGCTCCCCAAGAAGTGGGTCAGCCAGGCTCCCCCCTTGAGAGTTCTTCCCAAATTGTGGAACCAATTCACAAATTTAATAATGGAGCTTGTAGGGCAGGGTGGGGGAACGTTTGGCCCTCCAGAGGCTGTTAGACTCCCAACTCCCAGCAGCCCCAGCCAGCAAGACCAGGGATTAGGGATGATGGGAGCTGTAGTCCAGCAACCTCTAGAGCAGGCTTCCTCAAGCTCGGCCTTCCAGATGTTTTGAGATTCCAGCTCCCATCATTCCTGACCACTGGTCCTGCTAGCAAGGGATCATGGGAGCTGTAGGCCAAAAACATCTGGAGAGCCGAGTTTGAGGAAGCCTGATCTAGAGAGCTACACATTGGCCACCCCAAGTGTACAGTTAAGTCTCCCTCTACCTGGCTGGCATCTAGACAGTTTAACTTTTTTGTAAGCCGCTTTCAGGGTTTTGTTTTGTTTTTTTAATAATCAAGCGGTATATAAATGTTACAAAGTAAATAAATAAATTGCAAGGTTGTTTTTTTTAAAAAAAACCCTCAAAGCTCAAATGATATTATTATTATTATTGTTGTTGTTGTTGTTGTTCATTAAAGGTACATGGCAACCCAACAACAGAATTCCTGATGTAGTCATAAAAAACACCCCTCACTCAATACTAAAAAACCCTCCAAAATATAATAATATTGTAATTATTATTCGGAAATGGAAGCAATTACTTCTGGGTTTTCAGTGTTCGGGTTCCAAATTGTTAGGCTTCCGAGACACTCGAAAACTGAAGTTCTACTCTGTGTGTGTGTGTGTGTGTGTGTGTGTGTGTGTGTATATATATATATATATATATATATATATATATGGCAGAGTAGAAGGCGATTAGAGCCTGTAGGTCACCTGACTCTGCCATGTGCTGATTGGCTCCTTTTCTGTCCCGCCCCCAGAGGATGGCCTTGGCCCCGTGCCGGGTTCCACTGAAGGAGGAGAGCCGCTGAGCTTGAGCAATGGGGCCGCCATCATCCTGGAGCAAGAAGACTCAAAATGCCCCCTGGAGATTATGAACGGGAGCGATGGGGCAGGCCTGCCTCCGCCGAAACCGTCAGTCCTAGGTGTGCTCAGGAAGGTAGGGACTGTAGCCAAAGGGGTGAAGTAAGAGGAAACGTCAAGACTAGGATGGGTGGGGGAATAGTTTTAGCAAGGGTGCTGGTTTCGCCAGCACCCAACTCGCTCACATTGCTCTCTTCCTCTTCCTCCCGGTTATAGATTTGGCAGATGGCCCTCTGCATCGTCATGGTCTTCTCCATCACCCTGTCTGTGTTTCCTGCCATCACTGCCAGTGTCGCCAGCACGTCAGAGAACGAAACCTGGAGTGAGTAATGGGGGGATCCAATGGGGGTGGTGGAAGGATGAGGAGGGTCCCAGCTGGCTAGAGGTAGTTGAGAGCTGGAGCCCCACAGAAAGGCCCACGGAGCTCAGTGGTATAGCTACCTTGCATGTAGAAAGCCCCAGGCTCAGAAGTCCCCAGTAGCACTGCCATGGAGGGCTTGGAGAGACCCTTGTCTGAGGCCCTAGAGAGACACTGCCGTTTCAAAACAGACAGCAAGACTCGGCCTTCTCGGTAGTGGCGCCCGCCCTGCGGAACGCCCTCCCATCAGATGTCAAGGAAACTAACAACTACAGTGGTACCTCGGGTTACATATGCTTCAGGTTACATAGGCTTCAGGTTACAGACTCTGCTGACCCAGAAATAGTGCTTCAGGTTAAGAACTTTGCTTCAGGATGAGAACAGAAATCGTGCTTCGGCGGCGTGGTGGCAGCAGGAGGCCCCATCAGCTAAAGTGGTGCTTCAGGTTAAGAACAGTTTCAGGTTAAGAACAGACCTCCGGAACGAATTAAGTACTTAACCTGAGGTACCACTGTATCTGACTTTTAGAAGACATCTGAAGGCAGCCCTGTTTAGGGAAGCTTTTAATGTTTGAAGTTTTATTCTGCTTTTAAGGTTTTGTTGAAAGCCGCCCAGAGTGGCTGGGGAAACCCAGCCAGATGGGCAGGGTAGAAATAATAACAACTTCTTCTTCTTCTTCTTCTTCTTCTTCTTCTTCTTCTTCTTCTTCTTCTTCTTCTTCTTCTTCTTCTTCTTCCTAAGGCAATTGCTTAACGTCCTAGAAAGATGGCTGAGGCTCAGGGATGAAGCACTTACTTTGCTTGCAGAAGGGTTCCAACATCTCTAGTTAAAAAAGGATTGTGGAGGAATTTTCTCTGCCTCTGTCCTCAGAGAGCCACTGCCAGCCAAGAGTAGACAATATTGGGCTAGACCAGTGGTTCTCAAGGGGTGTGGCAGAAGAGGCTGGCAGGTGTGGAGGGAAGAATCAAGGACACCTGGGCTTTGTTCACACCTGGCATATGAGAACTTCAGTTTTATTTATATTTAAAGAAGATTTGCGTACCACTTAATTGACAAAAACCCCTCTAAGCGGTTTACTGAAACGGTATAAAACATTCGTAAGGAAAATCCCAATTAAACCAAACTTTTTAAAAGTAGTAGACATAAAACGTAAGTAAAACCAGATTTTTTAAAGCAAATCTAATTACAGGTTAGTGTTGCATTCATCTCCCTCCTATTTCTCTGTCTTTTTCTTATGCCTAGGGAAGTTCTTCACTCCTGTCTGCTGTTTTCTTCTGTTCAACGTCATGGACTGGCTGGGCCGCAGTGCTACCTCCTATTTCCTCTGGGTAAGTATGAGTGTCTGAAGTGGGATTGGCTCCACGCTGTCCAAAAACAGTGTGACTATTATGACTATCTCTGGATGAACTCCAGAGAGGCAGCAGTGTTAACCTCCCATAACGAAAGCAGATAAGGCATGTGGCACCTACAAGGCTTTGATTTCAAGGAAAGCTTTTGTGGGCTTGAGCCACTAGGCTCAGGAAGCCTTATCTCACACTTGGCAGATTGTTATAGCAGGTGGAGACCACATGTGGCCCACCAGGTCTCTCTGCCCGGTCCTTGGGACTCTCCCAAGGGTTTTTGCTTGGACAGGATGCATCCTTGAACTTTTGCAATGACTCTTCCTAGCCCGGATGGAGGATGGAGTTGAGCATGCATAGAAACTAGCCTAGTGTACAAAGGTAAAAATTATGTTTGTTGCTCCTCCCTCTTTTGCATTTGGCTCTGCCTGCGACTGGCATGTGGCCCTCAAATGGCTGCCCAGAAGGGAATATGCAGCCCTTGGCTTGAAAAATGTTCCTCGCTCATTACATAGGAATATGCTTGAATCTTAAGATCTTCTACTCTTTTTGAGGCTAGGCAGGTTTTATTTACCGTATTTTGCTGTGTATAAGACTATATTTTTCCTAATTTTTTGAAGTTTAAAATAAGGGGTTGTCTAATACATGGATAGTGCATGGTGCATTTTCTTAATTTTGAGCCCCCCAAAATAGAGGGCATCTTATTCATGGCGGCATGTTATACACAGAAAAATACAGTAGTTAGACATCTTTTTTTAAAAAAAAAGATCAAGATGTTCTTAGGAAGTTAAAATAACGATCCAGAAAGAATTATAAAATAGAATAAATAAAAAGAAAGAGAGAAAAAACTTGGGTAGGTGGGTGGGTATGGAGGTTCACAGCCATCACGTCATAAAACGAGACTTTTGGATGTTTATTAGAAAATAGGGTAATGAAGCAAAGAACGCTGCTTTTTGCTCTCCCCAGCCAGAGAAGCATCTTCGCCTGCTCCCTGCAGTGGTGGGGCTCCGCCTGTTGCTCGTCCCACTCCTGCTTCTGTGCAATGTCCCCCAGCGGGAATACCTGCCCATGCTCTTCCGCCAGGATGCCTGGTTCGTCCTCTTCATGGTCGTCTTCTCCCTCTCCAATGGCTACTTCGTCTCCCTCACCATGTGCCTGGCGCCAAAGTGAGTGTGCTCTGAGCGACGTCGCCCCTCCTGAAACATGCAGAAGCAGCACTATGAACAGGGAACAGGGGGGTGTCTGCAAGAGTGGATCACTTGTTCTCTTTTCAGTGGTACCTCGGGTTACATACGCTTCAGGTTACACCGCTAACCTAGAAATAGTACTTCAGGTTAAGAACTTTGCTTCAGGATGAGAACAGAAATAGTGCTCCAGCGGTGCAGCAGCAGTAGGAGGCCCCATTAGCTAAAGTGGTGCTTCAGGTTAAGAACAGTTTCAAGTTAAGTACGGACCTCCGGAACGAATTAAGTTCTTAACCTGAGGTACCACTGTATTTATTTTGCACTGAGGCATTGGCACCGTGTTGGCAGCCCCTGGTCTGCGCTAACCAGCAGTGGCTCTCCAGGGTTTCAGGCAAGAGAAGTCTTGCCAAGACCTACCTGGCAAAGCCGGGGATTGAACCAGGATTGAACCTTCTCCATGCAAGGCTACCTGAGCCACCGCCATTCTCGAAAAACGGGTAAAAATGCCATCTCCCTGAATTCCAGGTGTGAACAGCAGGCCCTCAAATTATTCTGATTTTTGTTGTGCTCTTCTTAGGCCACACCACACACTTAAAGCACTCTCTTATACCACTTTAATAGCCAACGAGTCCTGGGAAATGTAGTTTATAAAGGGTGCAAGGGGTTGGACTAGATGACCCTTGGGGTCCCTTCCAACTCTATGATTCTATGTAGCAGTGACCCACACATTTTAGCACCCTCTGAATGGCAGAAGCATCCCAACATGCCCTGTGAGTGTTCTGCGTAGGACATAAAGCTTAAGACACTTTTGTGATCCTCTTTGAGAGCAAAGGAATTGAAATTGAGTTTTAAAAAATGTATTTAAAGGTTGTTCATAATCGGAGGCTGCAAACTGTAGCTTCCATGTGCATAAATCCAGCCCTGGTTTCCTCTCTGGGTTGGGCAAAGAGTAAGGGCCTTCCCACGGGTGTAGCCAGGATTTATGTTATAGGGGGGCAGGCTTTATGTTGGGGTGGCAGAACCAAGTTATCTGAGATGCAGTTGGTCAGTTAGTTATTTTTATTTATTTACTTGATTTGGGGGGCAAATAGCCCCCCTCACCCCTTGGCTTCGCCCATGGCCTTTCTGCCAGATTATAAATTGTCTTCTCTGTTTCCGCCCCTAGGCAGGTGCAACCACATGAGAGCGAATTGGCGGGAGCCATCATGACGTTTTTCCTGGCGTTGGGTCTCTCTTGTGGAGCTGGGCTGTCCTTCATCCTCAAGGCCTTGCTCTGATGTCCAGGACTTGCTGGACCTCGGCAACAGCAAAGCATCTGCCTTGAAGACTCGAGGAGAGGCTGGTTGGCCTTCTCTCCCTCCCAGGTGTGCCCTCTGTGTAGCAGCTAATATCCTTCTGGGTAGCAAAGTGGGCTTCTGCCACCATCTTCCAACAAAGGGAACTGCTCTTTTTGGTTTTCCTTTCCTGTATATGCGTAACTTCACGTTCGCTCAGCTACCCTTTTAAATCCCCAGGAGCCTGAATGTATTTTTTTTTTTAAAAAAGACTCTTGGACTTTTCTGAAAGATTCCTGGATTTTTACCAAGCCAAGGGAAGGCTGTGGTACAGAGGGGGCATTTGCAAGCCCCCTTCGTACTCCCCTGGAGGTGGAGGAGCCGCTCTGCCTCTCCCACTTGTGCCTGGCTGAGGACGCACAACAAAGGGGGATTCTGCAATATCCTCACACGTATTCTTGCTCTCCCTTTGCTTTCAACTTGAGGAAGTATTGTTGCATAACACACATTTTCTCTACGGAACATCCTCCTGGAGGGTGACGGTAGGTAAGGAAGGGAGAAGTCTGTATCCAATGGGGTTGGGTTTGTTGCTTCCATCTCAAATTAGCCATATAGGGCAAGCTCTCTGTTCTCCCCACCCACCCACTGGCCGGTTTATGGTTTTGTTTTCTCAGCTTGCATTGCTTCAAACTTGTCTGCTTAAACTTGTTGTCGTCCGATAAAGAGGTCCACAAGATGTCAGACACTGCTTTCCAGAGGGGTCCGTCCTCCAGCCTCCCCAACCGGGTGTTCCCCATATATTTTGGGACAAACAGCCCCAACCATCACTACCTGTAGCCCAAACCATCTGGAAGACTGGTGGTGGAGGCTCTGCAAAAAGAGGCATAGGATTGCTGAGAAATAATATCATGTGTAGCCTCTTTAAACTAGGCCACCAGATTTGGCATCTGACCAAGATTCTCTTCAGGCCAAAGGAGCCTCATTTAGGCTGGCAGGGCTAAGCTCAAAGCAGGGTTAGGCCCCCGCTGTTAAGCCTGAAGCAGCTGCTTCCCTAAGCTAGCCTGTTTCCCTCCGGTATGTGATGGAGGACACTGCCAGTGTTTTGTTTTTGTTTTTTTCGGGTTTTTTAACGTATTTAGTGTTGAGGTAAGATCCAGAGATGCTGGGGACTCAACCTGGGACCTCTCGCATGTAAGGTAGGTGCTCTTTCACCAAGTGACAAGTGTTGGCCACCGACTTGGACAACTTTGAAAGGGAATTAGACAAATTCATAGAAGAGTATAACTTATAAGGCGATCAATAGCTACTAGTCATAGTCGTGATAGGATACCTCCAGGATTTTGGCCAGCATCTCTTCTGGCTGATCCTCACCTGCTCACACCTAAGCCGCTCTGTTTCCATCTTCCACCATTACAGCTGGACATGCATTTAGTTTCTTCTTGCAAAGCTTATTGCTCAGGACTTTTGGACCTTTGGTCCAAAAATTCATTGAAGACCTTCCAGAAATTTGAACATAAGAAGAGAACTCTATAGCTGGATCAGGCCAGTGGCCTGTCTCATCCAGGATCTTGGACTCACAGTGGCCAACCAGATGTCCCAATGGGGAGTCAGGCCTCTTTGTATAGAATCTCTTTACAATGAGCCACCCTAATAGACAATCCCAACCTTTAACTCACAGAGGCATTTAACATGTGCCATTTTACAGAACACACACACCGTCCTCAGTTGCAGCATGGGTGCAACCGTGGAAGCCATGTCCTATTTTGCACCAGACTGGAAGCTTGAATTATTATTTTTTTATGGGGAAGGGCTAGCCGAATTCTCAGGGAGCCAGTGTGGTGTAGTGGTTAAGAGCGGTAGTCTTGCAATCTGGGGAACCGGGTTCGCGTCTCCGCTCCTCCACATGCAGCTGCTGGGTGACCTTGGGCCAGTCACACTTCTCTGAAGTCTCTCAGCCCCACTCACCTCACAGAGTGTTTGTTGTGGGGGAGGAAGGGAAAGGAGAATGTGAGCCGCTTTGAGACTCCTTAGGGTAGTGATAAAGTGGGATATCAAATCCAAACTCTTCTTCTTCAGGTGTCCTGGTTTTAAACTGAAAGGGGCGGCTCTGTATGGGAAGAGCTGGACTTCCCCTCGTCATGGGGCATGGTCTAGAAAACTGTGGTTCTGTCCCACAAACCCTGCCCAACCTCCTCGGCTCTCCAGTAGGGCACCCCTCCCAGGCCACCTTCTTCTGGCCATATGACGCTTGAGAGAGGCTTGCTTTGTGTATGACATGCTAAGAGTGATGAGATTAAAAAGGAAGTACATCTGGAGAAAAGGAGATAACGATGAACCACGGCCCATCAGAATTTTGAGGTTTCAAAGTACTGGAATCTGGGTGGGGCATTTATTTTGTTTTTGAAGGGAAGGAAATGCAAGTATAAACCTCCTGCACTTGCTCAGCAGTCGCAAATGCTTCTCTGAAAGGAATAAGGGGACGGATTGCAGGGAGTAGTAGAGAAGTGAGGAAAGCGTGATTCTCCTGATGTAGTTAGACTTGAACCCCCATCAGCCCCAGCAAACATTAGTCTGGGAGGATGGGATCCAGAAACATGGGGGGGGGGCACAGATTCCCTGCTCCTGGACTAATACGTTAAATTATCATTTGCCTACTGGTATGGCTGGGAAATTTGGCCAAAGGAGGGGGCACAGGGGGGATGAAAATCTGCCAAAGGTTCTACAAACATCTAAGAACAGGGAAGCAGTGGCATGTGGCAGAGGGCCTCCCATCTGAATGTACCTGATCCAATAGCTCCCATGGAATATCCTCAGCTATTAAACACAGTCTAAGGGCTCTAGGTGTCCTTTTTATTGGGCACTTATGATTGGTGCTTATGACGGCATCAGGGCAGTTATGTGCAATCCCGCTTTCAGTGCGCCTGCAAAAGTTTCAGAATGGACATACAGATTCCTTTCTCATCAGCACGTGTCCCACAGCTTCTTGCTGAAATCCTGTAACTTTTCATACTACTGTACAGATGTTCCAGGATGTTTTTCACCCCACTTTTGCTGCGCTATATAGCACAAGAGTGCTCCTCCTGACATCAGTCAAGGGGTAACATTGAGGAAGCGTAGCAGAACACCCAATAAAGTGAAATGATGTGGGGACAGTCCAGAATAAATCCACCACGAATGCACAGCTATTGCATCAGTGATATGTTGCAGAATGTATCTGCAAAAAGGGTGAGATATTGCCTTATAGGATTGTGGAATTGTAGAGTTAGAAGGGACCTAAAATGTCATCTAATCCAACCCCCTGCACTGCAGGAAAAGGCAAGACACAATGATGGTTTATTCACTGTGATCTGATTGCAATATTCATTGTGGTACATTTGAATGGTTTCAGTCTTGTTGCCTATTTAAGCAATATATATTTAACTGTGTTTCATTGTAAACAGAGACTTGCTCTCAATACTTACTGGCATTATAACTAACTTTATTAAGGATCAAAGGGCAATGGGAAAACTGTGTTTATTTTTAACGACTCAATTTATTTTATGGTTTGGGGGAAATACATTTTATCAGATCCTGTGCGTGATTGTTTTAAATGAATTCAGAGCTCAAACATTTTTATTTTTTAAAGAATATTTTTGCTGCATGTACAATGTTGAACTATTGTCATCCCTGCAGGGATTCTGGTTTGTTTATCATTCCCCCACCCCCAATAAAGCTTTTTTTAATAAAAAAAAAAAAGATTGCCTGGAATCCTGAACAGCATCCCACTACACTGCAACATTTTGTTCTAGGTCCCACTTATCTTTCGGAAACCATTGTAGTGGTCACCACATCTTCTTGTGGCAATGAGTCCCCCATGCACTGTGCAAACGACAGAAATAAAAATATAACAATGACACAAATAATTGTCTCCAGGGCAAAAATCATAGCAGATCCTAGCCTAGACCTTATGAGGGATAACCTGTAACTGTCCAGATATTGATGGACTACCATTCCCATAATCCCTCACTGATGGGATTTGGGGGTCCAGCAACAATTACTGTATTTTTGAGCCATAAATTGCCTAAGACATTTCACAATTAGAAGCAAGTCAAGAAACAAAAATGGGGGGTGTGTGTGTGAAATGAATAAAGCATTTTTATGACCACCCCGCAAACCAAATCCTTAATATACTTGTCTTTCTAACTCAGTTACCCTTTTGATTCAATTTACAAGAGGTCAGAGTTCCTTGTTGTACTCTAAACTAAAGCCTGCTGTTGAGATTGGTTATTATATCGTGTGATGCATTTTGAAGGGCCTTAGTTCTTGTAAAGCATCTGAGAAGGAACTGCCCTTTGCACAAGTCTTTGACAGAGCTAGGGTGCCAATCCCACTTTTATCTGGGAGTAAGACCCACTTTTATCTGGGAGTAAGACCCGCTGGCCACGTGACCCGGAAGTGTCTCCAGACAGCGCTGGCCCCCGGCCTCTTAAGTGAGATGGGCGCACAACCCTAGAGTCGGACACGACTGGCCCGTACGGGCAGGGGTACCTTTAACTTTACTTTTAAGACCCACTGAATCCAGCAGGGATTATTATTTCTGAATAGACAATGTATGAGATTTTCAGTCGGAGTAAAATATTTACCTGGAGGGATTCACTTTTGAATCCCCATGAATTCAGTTACCCTTTGTTGGGTGTTCCCACCTGTTAAGTGAAAGTTGCCCTTTATGTGGGTGTCTCTTCCCTAGACTCTTTCAAAGAGAGGAATTTCCGGTTACAGGCCAGGGGGAAACCACCTTGCAGAGTGTGGGCTTGATAAACAGAATTGATCCACTTTTCCCTTTAAACTCAAAAGGGGAGAGGGTCGATGTCGACGAGGATGGGATTCGAACCCACGCGTGCAGAGCACAATGGATTAGCAGTCCATCGCCTTAACCACTCGGCCACCTCGTCACACGGAGCAAATGTGCCTCTTCCCACTAGATCCCTTACTCCGCTTCCGGACGATCTGTTTGCTCCTTCCCCCCCCCCCCCCGGCAATGCACTTTCTCCATGCATTCCCACACATTTCCTATTAAGCAAAACAATACTAATAATAAATGGCAGATGACGACGACGACGATAATAATAATAATAATAATAGAAAAACACGCACGCACGTCTTAGTGCGGTGTGTGCGAGGGAGGGGGCGATGCACCTGCCTTGCTTTGCAAAACAAGGGGGAGAGCAGTGCAAAGGAGGGAGGGGGGTCGCACCTGCCCGCTGGCCTGCGCGTGTTTTTGCAATGCATCCTCCAAGGAAGCAGAGGGCGCCGAGGAGAGCTCGCTCCTCCCGCCGCCAGACGTGGAACTGTTTGCAAGAGCCGCCGGGCACCCGCCTGGGAAGCAGCCTGAGCAGCGGCGGGGAAGGATGCACGGCGTGGGGCCTGGCTTCTCGGCGCGCTCCCTCCAGGCTGGCCTCCGGTGAGGTCGGGCGAGGAGGAGGGGCTGCCGCCCATGCACTGCTCCTGCTTCCAGGCGCTGGTGGCGGCGCTGGCGCTGGTGGCCGGCTTGCAGCTGCTCTACCTGGCGCTGCTGTCGGGGCTGCACGGCCAGGAGCAGCGCTCCCGCTATGCCGAGCTCTTCCAGGGCCGACGGGCGCCGGCGGCCCGCGACGCCCACAAGGAGCGCCTCAAGCAGGTGCTGGCCGGCGGCGGCGCCCTGGACGCCAGCGGCCAGTACCGCGTGTACCGGGACATGGTGCGCGGATCCTGGGAGGGCGAGCGCAGCCCCGACGTGGTGCTGGTCACGCACACCAGCCTGGGCAACCTGCACCACGCGCAGCGCCTGGCCGAGCGCTGGCGGGGGCCCATGTCGGTGGCCCTCTTCGCGCCGGGCGCCGCCGAGGTGCGCTTGGCCACGGCGCTGGTGTACGCGCTGGCCGCCCTGTGCGCGCCCGTCCGCCAGCTGGTGCGCCTCCACCTGGTGTGCCACGCCGACCAAGCGGCCTCTTTCCCGGAGCTGCCGGACCGCGGCGAGTTCGCCCGCCTGCAGGCCTGCGGGGACGTCTTCGCCAAGCTGGCGCGGGTAGCCGCGGGCCGGCGCAATTACGCGCTGGACGCCGCCAACGCCTCCTACCCGAACAACCTGCTGCGCAACGTGGCTCGGGGAGCCGTCGGCGGGCACTGGATGCTGGCGGTGGACATGGACATGGTGCCCAGCGAGGGGCTGCGGGAGGACTTCTTGGCTTTGCCCGGAACCGCTGCCGAGGAAACGCCGGGGGTCTTCGTTGTGCCGGCTTTCGAGATCCGCCACACCCGCCGGATCCCGGGCACCAAGACGGAGCTGCTGCAGCTGTACCAAGTGGGCGAGATCCGGCCGTTCTATGAGGAGCTGTGCCCGCGGTGCCAGGCGCCCACCAACTACTCCCACTGGCTGAATCTCCCCGTCGGAGGCCCCCTGCGCGTGGCCTACGAGGTGGAGTGGCGGGACCCCTGGGAGCCCTTCTACATCGGGGCTAGTTCTGTGCCCCCCTACGATGAGCGCTTCAAGCAGTACGGCTTCAACCGGATCAGCCAGGTAGCTGCCCTGGCGGGGGGCGGGTCATGACTTGGGGCAGTATTGAAGGCACATGGCCTCCCTGCAAATAATATTGGGAACTGTAGCTTAACCCTTAACCATTCTCAGCACCCTTAACAAACCACAGTTCCCAGGGTTATTTGGGGGCAGCCATGTGTTTAGTGTGCTTTGATGGTATAGTGCAAATGCAGCCTTTATTGGTGGAAAGGCCAAGCCAGGTAGTGGGAAAGCTGCAATTGAGCCAAGAGGTGGGGAGCCTTATATCAGGGGTAGGGAATGTTTTTCAACTCAAGGACCACATTTGCTTCTGGTCAGCCATCTGGGGGCCATATGTCAGCAGTGGGTGGAACCAGAGACAAAAGCAGGTGAAGCAACAGGTGTACATTTTACCTTTGTGTGGTAGGCTAGTTTCTACAGCCACATCCTTCTCTCTCCTCCATCTAGGCGGGCAAGAGTCATGCCTTCAAGAACACATTCCAGACAGGCAGAAACACTCAACAAGGAGGGGGTGGAGCAAGGAGAGGGTGGGGGTGTGGCCTGTTGAGAGCAGGGCAGGGGGTGGCCAAGGAGGTAGAGCCTGGGCAGAGGACCAGATAGGGAGGCTTGACTCCCAGACCTGAGATTCCCCATTTTTGCCTTACATCTTACCTGTGCCCATTGGGCTAAAACACCTACTCAGCATTACCACTGGTCATGCTTGTTGGTGCGTTGTTGTGGGGACAGAGTCTCTATCCTTGGAAAGTGCCCCACACCTAACATCATATATGACCATCAGGTGTAGGTCAGGTGGGCATAGCTTGCCCAGAATGGCTTTACAGGTCAAATGAGGGGCTTCTATCACTATAAATAACCCAGAGGTATTTTGAGGTGCAGTTATTCTTCCATGTTCTAGGTTTTTGGTGGTGGGCTGCTGTCCTTACTGTCCTTACTGCTGTCCTTCCTTTTCCACCAGGCTTGCGAGCTCCACGTGGCTGGGTACCGTTTCTCTGTGCTGAGCAATGCCTTCCTGGTCCACAAGGGCTTCAAGGTGGCAAGCGAGTTCCACGCACAAAAGGATGCCGAGAATCAGCGCAACAAGCTACTCTTCCGGCAATTCAAGCAGGAGCTCAAGACCAGATACCCCAGTTCACCACGACGGTGCTGACCTCACGTCTACCTTTGTGGAAATAGAGTGGAGCCTCTTAGCTGGGCAGCGAGGGGAGCATAGTGTTGCACATTGTCACAACAGAAATGTCTGACTCAGGATGAGAACCACTCCTGTGCCAACTGGAAGGAGGGAAAGGGCATAGTGACTCGCTGACCTGCTCGCTCCAAATGTGTTTGTTGCTGCTAGAAGTATTTGTGCTTCATTTGGGGGGGAATTTGTGTATGCACATACATGCACACACTGAGACCCCTTCAGGTAGGAGAATACCCCCATTGAGTGCTCTCTCTGTGTGTGTAGTTTAAAAATAATAATATGGGGGTTTGCCTCAATCTCACAGACATCTCAAGGGTTGATTCAGAAGGTCAAGATTGTTGAAGGTGAATTGCCAATCCCAGCCAAAAAACTAGGAAGTCTTATTGGCTCACCTCCCAGTTAGTTCACTTCTGGGGTGAGCGATAATGGGGAACCTGAGGCTCTCCAGGTGTTATTGGACTCCAGCTGCCTTCAGGGAACATGGCCAGTACTCCGAGATGGTAGGAGTTGTAGTCCAACCATCGTTGGTGTAAACACTAGCAGGTTGCCTTTGATGGGTGTTCATAATTTTACAAAGAAACACAGTGACCTGCAGGATTATCCAAAATAGTAGAGCTAGCCCGCTCTGCCATTTTTAAATTCCTGTAGATGGTGGGTTGTTTTCTTAGTAAACAAATTCTGAGATAATAACTTTGGGATAACAACAATTGAATCTGGATTCTGTGGACAATCCTGCAGTCCTATTCTTTTCACTTGTTCCCAGTGCTTACAGACATGTGATTCTCCCCATCAGTCTATTTCTCACTGACTGGCATTTTCTGTAAAAGGCCTGTGGAATGAGGGTTGAGGTTTATTTCTAAGCTCTGGGAACTGAGATATGGTGATTTGGAGCAGAGAAACAGAACCGTGAGCCAAGATTATTGGGCCCTGCACCCAATGTTGCTTCTCGGATTGGTGACCCCCATTTCCTTTTCTGTATAATGGGAATAAATATACTGACGTCTGTCCTGGGGACGGGGCGGAGGAGCTTAATTTATTGCTGTCCTGAACAATCACAGTCTGTAAATGAATTAAACTGAACCAGTTTGATTTAAAACGCTTTAGCCCTATCAACTTTGTGACAAGCATTCCAACAGAATGTATTTCTGGAAATTGATTGGGGAGGATGGAGGTGTGGGGAGAAACACATTTTAATGAAAGATTGTCCTCAAAGGTGGATCAGGGCATTTTGGAGTTTGGAATGAGAAATCCAAAGAGTACTGCCCCCACCTCTCCACTGAAGATCCACAACTAACTGCAAAGTCCTCTCCAGCCTCACTGAAATGAACATTAATTACTGAGCACCCATATCAGAGAGCCTCACTTTTAAGCTTGAAGCCTGGAATCTTTTGTTTTATAAATTAAGCACAGAGTATACATGCACTACACAACCAAATGCTATGACTGGATGTCACTCAAACATCGCAGGTGCTCTGGTACTAGCAAACAACCATCACATGCCTTCCAACATTTGTTAAATAGCACTTTTCTCACTTTTATCTGGAGCAATTAATAGTAATAATTTGTCTAAATTACTATCAAATAACAGAAGGTATTTAAGTTCAAGTGCTTTGGTACCAAGCTGAATCCCACGATAATAAGATTTGGATGATCCATCTCCAATTTGGGCTACATAAATATTTTTTTTAAGCATTTTAAGGAATAGAGGAAGATACCGGTACATTCATTCAAGGCCACATTGTAACACCTCTTTTTTGTTTCTTTTCTGACTTGTTTTGCGGTTAGCTACACAAAAAATGGACCTCTTTTCAGTGGAGACAGTGAATAATTAGAAATCTGCATGCCCCCAAATCTTGCTGTGACAGCCCTATAGCCCTGACTGCATTATGGCATGTGTACAGAGATGCTTGGTGTCATCAGTGCTGTCATTATTATGCTTGGTTATAATCTATCTATAATCAGAATGTGTTGCTTAGGTTTATAGCCTACTTTATTGGGTGTACTTTGTTAGGGGAGCTTTAATGGCAGTAAGCAACAGGACATGGTGTGATGTCATTGATTTGCTGTGCTGTCATAGTGTTTATAACTTTATTTAAAAAAAAAAAAAACAACTCCCCAAACACCCAATGGTTTTCAGCCAATAAGTTTGACAAGAAGGTAACAATCCAGTATGGTGTAATGGTTAGAATGTCACACTAGAATTAGGTAAATTGGGTTTGAAAATCTGCTGATCTCCAAAGTTCCCAGGGTGATAGATGAACCTAATCTACTTCACAAGGTTTTTTGTGACAACAGAAATGCAGGACGACAAAAAAACCCAAACAACCAGGTATGCCTTCAGCTCCTTGGTCAAAGCGTGGGGTACAAATGCCAATCTTTTCTTCTTTTTAAGCATCAGAGGGTGTGTGGGTGGGCAGTAGGAAGATAATGGCAGTCTCCATGGCAACAACAGTACTGGCTGGCATGGCAACCACCACCTTTCTACTAATTTTGTAGTGAGGCTTCAAGCCAAAATTTGCCTCTTGGCTCCCCACCCACCCCAGCTCTTATTTTTCCTAGTTCTATATTTCAACTTAGCCACAGTACTATTGTAAATGTGAGCATATATTTAGGATGCACTCAAATAAGCATATATACATGGGAACGTACCCTTCCCAGGGAGGACGGTTGGTTTTCTTTTTACCGTAATTACTTTTTCACTGTATGGTTTTATTTTGCAATGAAAACTTCCACACCACTTTGTAGGCACACAGATAAAGCACATTTTCACTCCCCTTCGCTTCTTTCGTTTTTCTTTATTATCTCGTTACTATGGCAACGCATACCCTTCTTCCGCTTCCGGATTCCCATAGTGCTTCGCGAAACCATAGAGCTTGACCGCGACGCAGCACCATAGACGAGTGTAGGGTACTTACAAAATGCCAGCCGCTGTGATTGGCTAGTGTTGGTGGGCGGGGCCGAATGAGGACGACTTCCGATTGCTGAAGAAAGCCAGAGCGGGGTTTGCGCCTTCCTCAGCCCCTCCCCCAGGTAATGAGGGGTCCAGACTTTCCCTATTACCCCCCTTTTGTGGGTAATGATGGTCCCGCCCATTCCAGCCGTATGCGTTTCCCCCGCTTTGAGAGAAGGGGGAATACATGGGCCAGCACACTACAACCCGGGGGCGGGGGTGTTCGCATATGACCGATTTCTCCCTCTTAAGTTCAGTGTTACATGTGCGACATAGGGGGAGAAAATGCTTCTCTTTGCCCTCTCCTTGGAAGTGCTCGGCAATCCTCCCCTAAATGACATCCATTCGGGCACATGCTTGAGTCTGTTGTAATATGGGGGTAGGGTTTGCTATATTTATGTGCCCCCCGCAGTCCTTCTGTTGGATTGTTCTTACCAAGCAAATGCTATCGGGGTGAGGGAAAGACCATTAGAAATGGCGGGGGTGGTGGTGTCGGGGCTCGTATGTCTCCTTTGCCAAATGGTGCCTTTCACTGCAAAGGAGGAAGAAGCAGCACTTGCAGGATCGTCTCGGGATTTCCTAAGAGAACCGTGAGAAAGAGACACACGCACAACCCTTCCAAAAGCCACCTTAAAATAACTACCAGTGACCTCTAGCTGGGCGGTGAACTGCACACAAGATGGAGGGATAAAGGGCTCTGGGAGGAGGAATAAGTTGTGACTTGAAAAGCTGCCTGAAGAGGCAGACATTCAAGAGGTGCAGCTCCCCTTCCTTCCCCTCTCTCACTCTCGCCCCACAAACCAGTCATATCCAGTCGTCTCTGCTTGGGAAAGATAGATGTGCTGATTTCCCTGTCCTCTACCATGCAGTGGCTGACATTGATTTCGGCTACAGTCCTCTGCATGTTAACTCAGACCCCAGCCCCACGGAGTTCAGTGGGGTTTACTCCTAGGCACTTGTGCCTTGGAGTGCAGCCCTAGTCGCCTCTTTCTTCCCCTTTAAAGCCTGGCTGGGGAATTTGCCCTTCCAACTACAACACCTGTCCTCTCTGCCCATTGCTGGTTGGGACTAATGGGAGTTGGCACCTAACAGCATCTGGTCTCCTATTCTTGATTTAGAAGAAGCCCTTGTTTCTCATCTCACAGGGGCCCTCATAGTACTTATAAAAAAAAGTGCTGGGAGGGTTCCTGGAGCTGATGGTGGGCATTGCACGCAGGTTCAGTCCCAGGTTCAGTCCTCAACATCTCCAGGGTAGTCAGTGAAGGGGAAAGCGCTTTTCATGGGAACCAGCACTGGTCAAAGGCAACAGGGCTTGGCTAGATGGCCAAAAAGTTTGACCTGGGGTCAGGCAGCTAGCTTTCTGTGTTCCCAGTATAGGGGAGAGAGGTCCCAAGGCAGAACTGGGGAACTTGTGGCACTTCAGACATTTGCTGGACTCATACTCCCATCACCCCTGACCTTTGGCCATGCTGCCTGGGGCTGATGGGAATTGGAGTCTGGCAATGTCCTGAGGGCCAAAAGTTCCCCACCCCTGTCCTAAGGAAGGGAACCCCTGGTTGCACGTTTCATTTATCAGGCATAGGCAAACTCGGCCCTCCGGATGTCAGTTCCCATCATCCCTGACCACTGGTCCTGTTGGCTAGGGATGATGGGAGTTGTAGTCCCAAAACATCTGGAGGGCCGAGTTTGCCTATGCCTGATTTAACTCCTCTGAAGGAGCCATGTGTTGGACTTCCGGGTTGGCGCCATTGCCGAATGGCGGACTCCCTCCGAGCTCCGGAGGGAGCCTGCTCGGCAGGGGCTGGGTCCTACCGCACCGGCGATGCGGGGACCCTTAAAAACCACGGCCACGGAGGCCGTGGACATGGAGACTTGGCTGGCACCGCTAGCGCCCTCCCGACTCGTGAAGGAGCCTTTTTAAAGGCTACGGATCGGGTGCCGGGGAGAAGCGTGGTGCTTTGAGTCCTCTGCTATCCCTGCCGAGCGAAGCCGCATGCCATCCGGCGGAGAGCGCTGACTTCTTCCATTGAGAATTCGGACTTTTAACAACAACCCGTGAGTAATTTGGAAACCGGGTTTAAAAGGAGAAAAAAAGAATTTTTTTTCAGATTTGATACGAGCGGGGGGGGGGGATCCAAAAAGGAAGTCAGTCCCCCTCCCTACTGTAAACCTTCCAAAACAAGGACTGGGAAACCAAGGTCCAAAAAGAATTGTATTGCTGATAAAAACTAAGAATTCCACGATGGGAACTTACAAGAACTGTGCTGGAGGAAGAATTGAGGGAGAAGGAAAACGTAACCCCCCCCCCCCTGGGAACCGGGGTGATTGAGGAGAGAGCCTGGCGAAAAGCGACGGAGATTTTGACAGCTGTCAAAGTAGCTGTCAAAGTCGGAAATTCAAAGAGGACTTTATTACGAGGACTTTGCTGGTTAATTTTGTTACAATTTGTTACAATTCGTTAAAACTTGGATACAAAATGGCGAAAACATGGATAACAATCGGACTTTTGGACTAGAGAAAACAAAGTTACAACAATCCCCCTAGAGGAGTTTTGGGACATTACAAAGAAGGTCGTAAGTGGAAAAATACCATCGGAATTTTACAGGACTGGTTATCTTCTGGGAAAGCTGCAAAACGGAAACAATATTGTGTCTACAGGGTGTTCAGCTAAAGGAGACAATAGAATTTTCTATTGAAGAAAGGAAGGGACTGAATGCAAGTTTTTGTTCCTGAATAACAATAATCCCTGCAGACTTACTAAACTTCTGAACTAGAACGTTTTAGCAGCTGAACAAGAGGAAACTGGACTACAACTTGGAAAGAACAATGGGGGGAGCTTTATTAAAGATTTGAAGCTAAATGGTCTAAAAATAATTTTAAAAATAATTATAAAAAGAAAAAGCCAGCAAGGAGTTGGGGGAAAAATGTGATTTATAGACTTTAAGAATTCCAGGCAGACAACATGGATTGGTAGTCAGGGGGAAATTAAACCAGGGACGGGGGGGGGGGGGGGA